>CM062807.1:1349858322-1350458322 GCA_031772625.1 Pinus tabuliformis | reverse complement strand
TTTGTATATGTACGAAAATTATTAGCATACTTTGTCTTATAAAGCCAAGGAGGAAGAGAGATGAGCCCTGCACTATCCAGTTTGTTGGGAGAGTAGCTGAGTTAATGAGAGGATGTGCTCAAGTTGAAAAATGTACTGATCCTGGAAGCCCAATTGTCTCTATTCAGATAGGTGATATCGTCATTCCCAATGTGTTAGTAGATATTGGAGCATCTATTAATTTCATGACTAAGAAAACCATGGACCAACTTTGGTTAATTCACATCCATCCTACCCCATTATACTTGAACTTGCTGATAGATCTAAAATCAAGATAAAAGGGTGTGTTAGACTATGTGGTTGTCTCCATTGACTCATGGGAGTACCCCTCAGATTTCATTTTTTTACAACCAAAGAACCCTATTGGGGGGAATCCTTTAATCTTGGGATGATCATGGCTTGCTATAACAGATGCCTATATAGGTTGTCGCTCAAGTGACATGTATATTTCCCATAGGGATGCTAGGAACAAGGTCACCTTGTACCCACCTACCAGATCTATCCAGGATCTTCGTGATACCTTGTGGTTGGATTATGATAGTAGTGATGAGGAGACACCATCTCTTTATATGATTCATCAGTATACTGAGTTGACTGAGGAAAGTGTGATCCGAGATTTTTTGGATAAACTATAGATTATGCAAAATTTCGAATCACTTCATCAAATTTTTAGTCCAAGTTTCCAAAAAAAATATGATCCCCAATCCTCATCATCATCATTATATATTTTGGTAGCCACCACAGATGTTCATGAGCCTGACACTATTCTTGTTGAGGTAAGTCCAGACAAATCTTTACACGTTGGTTTAGACCTAGACCCATCCCAACAGGAGCATCTTGTGAGCTTGTTGCGAGATCATCTTGATGCCTTTGCATGGAGTTACGAGGACGTGAGGGGTTTCCCTCCTACAACATGCATTCATCATATTTATACTCAAGAGGGTTCCTGACTTGTCTGACAACCCCAAAGGCAAATGGAATCTTCCTTAAGAGATGTTGTTAAACAAGATCTTCAAAAAATATTAGATGTCGGTTTTGTCTATCGTATATCTAATAGCGAGTGGGTCTCTCCATTGGTAATAATCCCAAAGAAAGATGGGAGATGGAGAATTTGTAAAATTATAGAGAATCAAATAATTCCACTCTCAAATATTGCTTTCCCCTTCCCTTCATTGATTAGGTACTAGATACCCTTGCAAATAAAAAGTATTTCTCATTCTTAGACAGCTTCAGTAGCTACAACCAAATATAGATCACACCTAAGGATTAGGACAAGACTACCTTTACTTGTCCCTTGGGGACATTCTCTTACAGAGTGCTTCCCTTTGGAATTTGTAATGCTCTGACCACCTTTCAAAGGGAAGTCTCAACTATTTTTCTTGGCCTCACATGTGTATAGGTTTATATGGATGCCTTCTTGGTATTTGGTTATTCTTTTCAGGAAGCTCTCTAGAGTTTAGAGAAAGTACTAAATAGGTGCTAAGAGGCATGCCTTGCTTTGAGTGAAAAGAAAGGTAGATTGATGTGCAAAGGAGGGGTGGTACTTCGCCATCTCATTTTTTAGCAGTCTTGATGATCTTTGTGCTCCTTGGCCTTTTTAGATACTTTGAATGCTGCTTCCTTAGGTTTAGGCTTCTCTCTTCCTACTCTCATCTCATAGGATGTGAGAGTATCGAGCAGCTCGTCCATCTTGAGATCCTTTAAATTAGCCATTTCTTCAATAGATGAGAATTTGGAACTAAATATCATGGGCATAGATCTTAAGATTTTCTGAACAATCATCTCTTCCTTGAATTCTTCACCAAGTCCTCTAATTATATTGGTTACTTCATCAACTCTGAGTAAGTATTATTCTATGCTTTCATCTTCACTCATTCTTAAGATCGCAAACCTCATTCTGAATGTTTGAAGTTTCACCTTCTTGACTTCGTCATCTCCTTCATGACTCTGATTAAGATTTACCCACACATCCTTAGCAAACTTACAGTCCATAAAATTTACAAGTTCTAATTAACTAAGATCAAAGAGAATGGAATTCTTGGCTTTAGCATTATTTCCATGTTGGGCATGGAATCCCCCCACAACATGTTTTGGAGCTCAAAGCCTAAGTTTTGAGTAATATTATTGTAAAGCCCCACGAATTGTGGGCGCGGAATGTATGTTAGAGTCATAGGGTTGTCCACCCTAAGTTTGAATGTAATGTCAGCCTACCCATGGTCTGCGGGATTGTATAAATAGAGCGAGGCTCTAAGTTGTAAAGAGAGGAGAGGAAGATAGAATCTAATGGATAGAATAAGATAGCGAGGCATAGAAGAAGAGTCTAAGTGCGTCTTGGGTCATAGTAGTAGGAAGAGGCTCTGCAACTGAATGCACAAAGGCTTAGTATAGTCCGCAGCTAAGTGCACAGGGTAGAGTTGAGTCTGTAACCGTAGAAAAGATTAATAAAGAATGTTTTTTGTTACAAATTCTCTGTATCTGTTTAGATTTATTCCATGTTGGATCTCATTCACAATTATACTGTTTATTTACTACGCGCACTTGTATGAATTGTGAATATTGTTAAGTATAACTGAAATCGTACAAATAAGCTAAGTTAATCAACTAATATCGGGCAACTAGTAAGGACTTAGGTAATAACATTGTTTGGCCCCCAAGTAGGGTTGTGCGAAGGGAGCATCTCAAATCGCGAGGTATGGGTAAGTGCGCGTAGCGACATGCACACAGGGTCGAACCGCAGACCACTTGAAACCATCAGACATCTCCAGGGTGCAGAAACCTGGTTCTAGCACCCTCCCATACTACTTCGGGTGAGACCTCAGCTCGCGCTCTGTTAGGGTCCCACCCTAACCCCCTTATTTATGTAATGGGATCGAGTCATAGTCAAGAGTCAATAAAGCCCATATTAATAATTGTAAGTGGTTAACCTGCAATTAATGACGGGACCACAGTTAGTTGCAAATGGGTCGTAGTATTGGATAGATGGTATTAATAAAACCCATGGTATTGATCCATGGTATTGCATTTATGAGTCATATATAAAGGATAGAGACTCCCTGCGAGGAGCATCGGGTCTTATTTTTGAATCGAGCTCTACTCTATTGGAGGTTGCCCCCTTGAAGAGGCCAGTGAACATTGCTTTCTGAATAATAAAATATTTGTTGTTGTCTCTCACTATTCTATGTTCTGGGTATCTTTCTTTGCATATTCTGTATTTGGGTATCTTTTTGCAGGTTAAGAGCATAACAAGTGGTATCAGAGCACTTTCCAGGGCCGGTGGGATCTCCATTTCTTAGCAAATTTTTTTTTTGGCTAGAGACGTGTTCCGGCGTCTTTAAACCACGGGATCAGTTGTTGAGCGCATAAACCTGCGGATTTGGGGAGGCAAGCACGCAGGAAATACAAGAGGTGGTCATGCTTGTTGGACTCCCTTGTAACCCCTGTGGGTACCCCTTCGAGTAGTAGTGCATTAGACAGAACCCCGTACGGACTGTCTTCCAAGCACCTTCTAGGTATATCGGAAGCCCCTTAGCTCCTCCGCAACCTTGCCATAGATAAACTGTCGACCATCTTGTTGCTATAGTACACCGAGAACAGCACTCGGAGAGATTACTCGCCCGTACGATATGGTAGTCGAGTTGTACGGCTAAGGGTACGGTTGATCCTCCTTATTTAGAGCCCTGAAACATTGGGCCGAGTACTACTGTCAGACCCTTATGTATCTTGCGATCTGTAGCACTTGACACTCCTCGAGACCATAGTTCCCTTTTCTATCTTGGGATCACGCATCATCTCTGCCAGATCCGCTCATGCAAAGGGGTGTAGCAGTAGCAGACATCAGTCCCGCAGTTTCGAGTTAGCAGACCAGCCATTCCGATCTATTAGATCCATCAGATCTGTAGCAGCAGTCTGTTCTGTCACCCAGAGCTATCCGATCCGCCATTCAGATCTCTGAGATCCACCAGATCTGAGTAGTTGGGTGGGGTTCTTATACCGAGGCATAATTTTCGCAGGACTTTTGGCAGCATTGACATTATGAGGATTTGGCAACTGCAGTATTCAGATAAAAAAATAAATAAATAATAATAATAATAAAAATAAAAATAAAAAATAAAAAAAAATCTGAGATCTCCCGGGGCGCTTATTGGTGATCTAGCCCATCAGAATCAGGACGACGAGCTGAGCATGGTGGTACCATTCAATTCTTACTGATTTTTTTATTTTTTTTGGGTGGTCCCAAATCTCAAGAACATCTGATCGGTGCATGGTAGAAACTAGAGCTCAAGCTATGGCCAATGAGAGGATTGACAAACTTGAACTAACCTTGCAATCCATCCAAAGTCAACTTGACAGACTATCTACCCTAATCTCGAAGGGCAAGGAGGAAGCCCACGAGGAGGCGTATAATGGCAATGGACACAGTGAGGGTGAGTCTAGCCACTCTCCTCACGTCTGGGGCACCCACCAACAATCCCGTCAGCGACCTCCCAAGTTGGATATGCATAAATTTGACGGTTCTCACCCAGCAGCATGGATAGCACAAATGGAGCAGTATTTCAATCTGAATAACATCTTAGATAATGAGACTCAGCTTATGGTGGGGAGCATGTACTTGGACAATGAAAGGTGGCAATGGTGGGAATGGCATCAACGTTGCAATGGACCTTTTCTGGCTTGGACCAACTTCAAAAAAGCTCTTACAGACCGCTTTGACCAGGAATCTTCTTTTTTGGGTCATCTTACTAAGCTTCAACAGACTGGCACAATGGATGAATATATTATAGCCTTTGAAGCCTTAGCCTTCCGCACTAGGGGTCTCTCAGATGTGTTCTACACGGAATGTTTTATCAGCGGTCTTAAAGAAGCCATAAAAGCCCAAGTCCTACTGCACCACCCTCCCACATGGACGGAGGCTTGCAAGGTAGCTCGTAACGTGGAACGTGCGTTAGCAGCCCAGTACAGTTGCCCAAATTTCTCCGCTAAGGGTCGCCCCCCACAGGCTCACAACACGACTCAAACACTTAAGGTCCAAAAGGTGTCACCTGCAGAAATGGCCAAAAGAAGAAAGCAAGGATTATGTTACTACTGTGATGAAAAATACTCCCCAGGTCATAAATGCAAGGAGCCCAATTTTTTTCAAATTGATGCCACTGACTACAGCTCATCGGAGGAAGATCCACCACTTGAGGAACATGAGGTGGTAGAAGAGGACAACCAAAAGGACAATGTCCCTGACGAACCAATTATTTTGTTGCATGCTTTGGCAGGGATTTCTTCACCTCAAACTCTCAAAATCAGAGGTTTTATTAAATATCGCTCAGTAGTAGTCTTGATTGATAGTGGAAGTACACAAAATTTCATCCATCACAAAGTCGCGGAAGCAGTGCATTGTTTTGTATGAGCAGTTTCTAACTTCCAAGTCCAAATTGCGGATGGGGGCACAATGAAATGTGAAGGCCGCTGTGAAAATGTCAAACTTCAAATGGGGGATTATCAGTTGAAGACCCACATGTTTGCCATACACATGGGAGGGTGCGACATTATCCTCGGTGCTGAATGGCTCCGCACTCTTGGGCCAATCACAATGGATTTCCAGGAGTTATATATGAGTTTTAAGCAGAACAACTCCACACATACCCTCCGTGGACTCCAGGCGGGAGCTCCCTCTATCATCAGCTTGCATAGGATGGAAAAATTGCTAAAAAAGGGCCATCATGGAGTTATAACTCAATTTAATGCTATCCAGGCAGTCGCAACCAAGTCTCTGCCAATTCATCCTGAGATGCAACAGATTTTAAATAACCATCTACCGGTCTTTGACAAGCCTCATGAGCTTCCACCCTTGAGAGGGGAACATGATCATAGCATCACCTTGGTTCCAGGGGCCCAACCCCCAAATGTGCACCCATACAGATATCCGTTCACCCAAAAGAATGAAATAGAAAAAATAATCAAGGAACTTTTGGAAGCAGGTGTCATTCGTCCCATCATTAGTCCTTATTCATCACCGGTGGTCATGGTGCTCAAGAAAGATGGGGAGTGGCAGATGTGTCCAGACTTTAGGGCCCTCAATAAGCTGACAGTCAAAGATAAATTTCCCATCCCGGTGGTTGATGATTTGCTGGATGAACTCAATGGGGCTCAATTCTTCACTAATCTAGATCTGCGCTCAGGCTACCACCAAATTCGCATGAAGGAAGTCGACATTCCAAAGACTGCTTTCTGAACTCATGAAGGCCATTATGAGTTCCTGGTCATGCCATTCGGTCTTTATAATGCCCCATCTACTTTTCAGATCCTTATGAACCACCTTCTCAAACCATATCTCAGGAAATTTTTCCTTGTCTTCTTCGATGACATCCTCATCTATAGTTGCACTTGGGACGCACATCTTCAGCATGTAGATCTACTCTTGCAACTGCTCCGCAAGCTTAAATTATTTGTTAAGATGTCCAAGTGTTTGTTTGGCATGGAAGAAGTTGAGTATTTGGGCCACATTGTGGGGCGTGAAGGTGTCAAGGTGGACCCCAAAAAGATCCAGGCAATGCAAGATTGGCCTCAACCTAGGACCTTGAAGAGCCTGAGACGATTTTTGGGTCTCACAGGCTATTATTGCAAATTTTTCCACAATTATGGTCGCATAGCGAAGCCCCTCAGTCAACTCCTGAAGAAAAATTCATTCTTCTGGAATGAGGACGCACAACAGGCCTTTACAGCTCTCAAAAATGCCATGTGTTCCAGTCTTAGCACTACTTTATTTCACCAAATCTTTTGTCATTGAATGTGATGCTTTGGGTACGGGTATTGGGGCAGTCTTAATGCAGGAAGGATGACCTTTGGCCTTCACAAGCCAACGACTAAGTGGGAAGAATCTAGACCAATCTACCTACGAGAAGGAAATGATGGCCATCTTACATGCAGTAGAGACTTGGCGACCTTACTTATTGGGGCGACGTTTCCAAATCCGCAGAGACCATCACAGTCTTAAATATTTTTTGGAGCAACGCCTATCGTCCCCACGACAAAATAAATGGCTCGCCAAAATGCTGGGATATGATTATGATATCATTTACAAGAAAGGGCAAGACAATAGTGTAGCAGATGCATTATCTCGCCAATTTGAGGAGGAAAGTACTCTGCTAGAAATTTCCCTCCCCATTCTAGAATGGATTGAATAGGCTCGTAGGGAATGGTTTTCACATCTCGGGCTCTCCCAACTCATTTCTCAATTGTAGCCAGATCCAAATTCCACCAAGGGATACTCGTGGCAGGATGAGATTCTTCGCTACAGGGACAGAGTCGTAATATCACCAACATCCACCCTCGAAAGTCGCATTTTGGC
Source organism: Pinus tabuliformis (assembly GCA_031772625.1). Classification (NCBI taxonomy): domain Eukaryota; kingdom Viridiplantae; phylum Streptophyta; class Pinopsida; order Pinales; family Pinaceae; genus Pinus; species Pinus tabuliformis. The sequence goes on along the minus strand of CM062807.1, from coordinate 1,350,450,944 downwards.
AGAATTACACTCATCCCCCATTGCAAGACATGCAGGCTTTCAAAAGACATATGCTCGCACCAGAAGATCATTTTTTTGGACAGGCATGAAAAAGGACATCCTTACTTTCGTAGCAGAATGTGATGTCTGTCAACGCCACAAAGGGGAGACCGTCAATGCACCAGGCACATTACAACCATTGCCCATCCCGACATCAATATGGACGGAGGTTTCTATGGATTTCATTACAGGTCTTCCAAAGTCAGGAAACAAGTCAGTCATCATGGTGGTTGTGGACAGACTTTTGAAGTATGCTCATTTCTGCGCCCTACCCCACCCGTTTACATCGACTTTGGTCGCTCAATCTTTCATGGATCAGATCTTCAAATTGCATGGCATGCCCACTTCTATTGTGTCTGATCGCGACCCGATCTTCACCAGTAATTTTTTGCAGGAACTCTTCAGGCTACAAGGCACTCAACTAAAACTCAATACTTCCTATCATCCACAAACGGATGGTCAAACTGAAGCCGTCAACAAATGTCTGGAAACCTACCTTAGGTGTTTCACTTCAGAAAAGCAACATCTTTGGGTACAGTGGTTACCTCTGGCTAAATGGTGGTATAACACAAACTATCATGCCACCACCAAAATGACTCCCTATGAAGCAGTATATGGTCAACTCCCTCCTTCCCCTACTTCTTATATCAAGGGGTGCTCAAAGGTACAATCAATGGATCAACTCCTACAACACTGCGCAACCATGCTCACCCATCTTAGAGAGAATCTTCATCAAGCTCAAAACCGCATGAAGCAACAGGTAGACCAGCATCGCTCAGAGCGCCAATTTCAAGAAGGGGATCAGGTCTTTTTGAGGCTGCAACCATATAAGCAAACATCACTCAAAGACAAGGGTTGTCATAAACTATCTCCAAAATTCTACGGACCATATCAAGTACTTTAGCGCATTGGAGAAGTGGCTTACAAGTTGGCTTTTCCACCTACTGCAAAAATCCATCCAGTTTTCCATGTCTCATGCCTCAAGAAAGTGATTGGGAACAATTGCAAAATTCAAACCAGTCTACCTGAATTGGAGGAAGAAGGGTCAATCTGGCTCCAACCTGAACAGGCCCTAGACACACGAGACAAGAACCTGCGGGGCTGCATGATTAGGGAAGTCCTCGTCAAGTGGAAAGACACCTCTCCGGAAGATGCAACTTGGGAACCAACCACTATTCTTCAGCAGTTTCTACAGCTTCAGCCTTGAGGACAAGGCTAGTCTTAAGGGGGAGGGCATGTTAGGGTCCCAACCTAACCCCCTTATTTATGTAATGGGATCGAGTCATAGTCAAGAGTCAATAAAGCCCATATTAATAATTGTAAGTGGTTAACCCGAAATTAATGATGGGACCACAGTTAGTTGCAAATGGGCCGTAGTATTAGATAGATGGTATTAATAAAACCCATGGTATTGATCCATGGTATTGCATGTATGAGTCATATATAAAGGATAGAGACTCCCTGCAAGGAGCATCATGTCTTATTTTTGAATCGAGCTTTGCTCTATTGGAGGTTTCCCCCTCGAAGAGGCCAGTGAACATTGCTTTCTGAATAATAAAATATTTTTTGTTGTCTCTCACTATTCTATGTTCTGGGTATCTTTCTTCGCATATTCTATATTTGGGTATCTTTTTGCAGGTTAAGAGCATAACACGCTCCGCGGACTATTGCCGAAAGGGCCAGTAGTACTGGGATTTGTTTGGCTAAATCACCTCTAAAACTGGGTGAGGCCCCAACAAGCCAACATTCCATACAATTTTTTACCTTTTGCATCAGTGGGAGGAATATCAGGGATATTGTAGTCTACTAGCATAGAAGTCCAAACATCTACTCCCAAGGACAGAAGATACACTTCAATCCTTACTTTCCAAAATGCACAGTTTCTCACATCAAAAAATGGTATTCTACTTGAGTAAGACTCTTGACTCTCATGCCTAGATTTTTCCTGAAGGAACATGGCTCTAATACCAATTGTTGGAATAAGGAACTACTTAGGGGGGTGAATCAATAATAGTAGGATTCTTAATTTTTTTTACTCAATATTCTTTTAGTTCTTTCCTGTATTGTATATTACTTATGAGAGCATTCATTCATAAATAAAGTGAACAACAAGCTTAAGCATTCATATATTCATACAATTTATCACATGAGAAACACACACATATTGACACCGATGTTTTCACGTGGAAACCCAAAGGGAAAAAACCAACAATTTGTTGTTGTTTATGATGTAAATTAAGCACCTACTTAATTACATCAATTTGTTTTTAGCACCCACTTAAAGGAGGCAATGAACCTCTTAGGTTAGCAAAAACCTAATTGCCAAGAGGCACCAACCTCTTCTGAATGTAGGCCACCACTTGCCCTTGATACTGTTCTACTTTTCATACAATTTTCAAACTGAAAACATAGGCACATACAAATCCAAAAATACCAATCTGGTTGGTTGCAGAACCAACTTCTTCTCTTGGTCCTCTACTGTTCCACAGACTCCCTTGGTCTCATACAACAACACTCTATCCTCTACTCAAAACCGCATATCCTCAGCTTTCTACCTTATCTCACACAGGCTCTCTGCTACACTCTCTTTATTTATACTCTTACGCTAGTTTTACAACACACTCGTAACTACACACTACTAATCATAGTCACAATACATTCTACACCCCCATTTTCTTGATGGAAATTGATCCTCTGCTGCACATTGCACAACGTTGTCTCTACTGCTTGTTTCCACACTGCCCGAGTGTACATCTGTATGGCTCCTCCTACTGTTGTTGCATCTGATGGTTGAATTCTGTCATGGAATTAAACATAAGTGCGGGCTTCTAAGTTCTTCACTGATTCCATGTGTAATCCTTCATACTCAGAATTTATTCTCAGTCTGCCTAAAAACTTTAACGTGACTTCCCATGCTTATTCATACTTCATAGAGCTTGACAGTACTCATGGATGACCACTTTGTTCCTCATTTAAATCTACAATACATGCATGGGAAGTAGAAGATGGATTTCTTCATCTCCAATATTTTTCTGCGTGGACCATTGTCCTTGTTGACTTGTCTCAGCATTTTCTATAGATCCCACTGACTCCATAAACCATCTTCGTTGATTTGCATTTAATCTCTAGCTACCGACCCATTCATCCTTTTAGCTCTCTGTACTGTTACATTAGAGCCACAACATATCGTAACTAATATAAAACGAATGTTACTAAATCACATAGTTCTGATACCTTTAGCCCCTTGGAACTTAGCCCTTAGTTCCTTTGGTCTCCACATAACCATGTGCCAGTTAATATTGGAGCCCCTTTTATTGGAACATGTCTCAAATGCCATTTGCATAGGGGTTATGAGGTCCTCAACCTCCAATATGTTGACCTATGAGATGACGTCATTCTTTTGTCATCTCTCCATGTGGCACCTCCTGAGTGGTGACACGTGTCACCCTGATTTTCCCCATTAGGCCACCAAAAATGCCAAAAGAAGCTGCCATGTTTCCACCGTATTGCCACATCATGCTGATGTCATTTTCCACTTCAGCTTTAAATAGCAATCGGTTGCAACCATGTGATTATTAGGAGGAGAGAGAAATAGCTTCCTTGGTCCCTCGTCCTACATTGAATTCGTTTGTATTTAGTTTCCTTTGCGAACCTCAACGGTTACAAGAAATTAAAATCTCTAAGGACATACAAGGTTCCAAGATTCTGATGGCCTCATCCTCTGATATAGCCTACTTCAAAGTTCTGATAAGTCTCCTGATCCAGGGTTTCGATATGATCTTTGCTTCTAGGTTCCAATCAATACTTTTCTCTAAGGTTCCAAACATTCATTTTCTCTAAGTTTCCAATAAGTATCCTACTCCGAGGTTCCAATCCAAACTTTTCTCTGAGGTTCCAATTAGTCTCCTTCTCTGAGGTTCCGATCTGACCTTTGCTCTGAGGTTCCGATCAGACCTTTGCTCTAAGGTTTCAATCTGTCCTTTGCCACAAGGTTCCAGGAAATCTCCTGCTTCAAGTTTCTGATAAGACCTTTGCTCCAAGGTTTTGATCAGACCTTTGCTCTGAAGTTCTGATCGATCCTTTTCTCTAAGGTTCCAATCACTCTCTTACTCATAGGTTCCAATGTTTGGCCTCCTCTTAAGGATTCCAAGCTCCTCACTTCATCAATCAAGAACTTTTGACTTCAGTGGTCATTGTCAAACTTCCATATACCGTTGGAAAGATTATTCAACTTAATTTCCACTGAAGACAACCTGATGCAGTCTTTGAGCCCATTTACAACATGAAATATGATGCCAAGAACCTGGACCCCTAATTCACCATAGTCATAATTTTATGGCTTTTCTAATAAGCCTACTATTGTGGTGATTCTCTACCAGAAGCCTACAACTACCATAGGATTCCTTTGAGCCTAGACTAACAATCACCATAGTCAGTGTTTTATGTATTTTTAATAAGCCTGCTACAATGGTGATTCTCTACTAGAATCCTGCAACTACCATAGGATTCCTCTTGAGCCTGTTAGTAAATTATATATATATATATATATATATATATATATATATATATATATATATATATATATATATATATATATATATATATATATATATATATTAATTACAGAGAAATGGAACACATAAAATATATTGCAGAAATATAAACAAAGAAAACACATAAAACAAGAGAGACACATATATACGTGGTTCACCCAATTTGGGCTATGTCCATGGAGAAACAACGAATCCTTCCTTTTATATTATCCAGCAAACTGAAGAGATACAACCTACAACAGATCCACTGTAACTCCCTCTTCTCTCTCACTCAATCTCCTCTCTCTTTCTCACTTAGAATACATATATACATAGATGCAATACAGTTCCCTCATATATAGCGAAGGGAGTGGAGTGGAGTTGGGGTTGGGTGGAGCGAGGAGATGGGGTTGGGGTTGGGGTTCGGCGAACGAGGGGGAGGGGTCAATTTTTTTAAAATTGTTTTTTTTTTTAATTGTTTTTTTTTCTTAAATTTAAACATTTTTAAATTTTAATTTTCTTTTAATGTTTTTATATTTTTAATTTTATTAATTTAATTATTTTTTTTTAATTGTTTTGAATTTTGTTTTTAATGTTTTTTTTTATAATTTTAAAATTTAAATACTTTTTATTTTCATATTTTTATTAAATATATATATATATATATATATATATATATAATTTATTTTGATTTTAAATTTATTTATTTTTAATTGTTTTGAATTTTTATTATTATTAGTTTTATTTTTAATTTTTTTTATTTAATTTTATTTTCGAATAATGGACCAACATTAACACCCTTTCACTCTACTCTCAACACTTTCTCTTTTTTTTTCCTCAGCCGAGGACAGACCAAGACCAGGAGGGGCCAGGCCTCAAGTCTCTCATACCATGATAAAACTCGATAGTGCAAACTATCTTCACATACATTAATCAAATATCATATTACATATATACAGGAGTATTGTCTGAAGATAGGAAAACTATCTTGGACATACAATCTGTTGGTTGAGAGAATATCTCAACCACACAACAAACTAGGGAGACCACTCCTATAGAATAGGAACATACTCTTTACATAGCCAGTCATAATTGAGACAAGTAGGAATTAATATTCCAACACCTATACCTAATAATAACTTTCTTATTTCTAATGATTACCTATTTTCCTTCCTTTCTGGCTTCCTTTACCTTTTGTACCTCCTTCCTTAATTCATCTTGGTCTACTAGGATGAGGTCCTAATTTATAAATATTATTATCCCTTCTAGACTTGGAGATTTACCAAGTATTCCTAATTGATGGTCGCTACAACTTACCCTAAGACATATCAGTGTATATTTATGCTCAAGTATCTTTCCCAACCTTCTTGCTTTTATGAGATAAGTTGTTTTAATTTTTTATTTTTGTTCTAGTTCTTATTGTACTATTTCTAAAGTGTCCTCATTTTTCTACTCTTTTATACTAGCAATTATAAGATCAAATTCTCTTTTATTGTGCTCGTGATTCAACTAAATTAACTTGTAAATTTACTCTTTAATGAGATAGATGTTTAATTTAGGGCCAGATTATTAATTAGTTTTTATTTTAACTCTTTCATCTTATCTTTCAAAATTAAATTTTGTTCAACTATTGATTATTTGTTCTTTTCCATTTCTTATATAGTCACTTTAATTATTTTTAACTTATTTTTAAATCCTAATATTTTATTTTCTAACAATTCGAATTTATTTTCGAGCATTGTGAATAATTCCATTTATATTCTATTTCTTTTTATTTTCTCATTTTTTTCTGCTAAATTGAAACGATCATAAAAAAAAATATATATAAAATGACTTTGCTTAACCCCTTAATAGATTAAAGTTTTGAATTCTATAATAATATACTCCTAATAATAATAATTATACACTTAATGCGTATGTGTTGTGAATAATTACAAACATCCAGCTTAGAGTAAAAAAAAATGCACTATAAATTAAATATGAAAAGTAAATTACAATAATATATTTCAAATCGTGATAAAATAAGTATAATAAATCCATGATAGAGTTGTAAAATACAACATAGTAGTGCATCCACAAATCTACTATAGATTATTATGAGTATAAAAAAAAAAGTTACAATAGTATATTTCAATCCACCTCAAAGTTAGTATGATAAAGCTATGATAGAATTCTAAAAAGATTAAGAACATTAATTTACTAATTTAAAAAAATTATATATATATATATATATATAATTTTAATATTGATCATTTTTACAATATTATTATAATAATTTATATATTAATGTTTTTTTAATTATATTTTATAATTAAAATGTATTTTTTTAATTTTCTTATATTAATTTCTAATTTCACTATTTATCTCTCATTATAATTAATGAGAAACATTTGATAGGAGAAGGGTCGCTATTCGCGTCTTATTTATTGAATCTAATATAATGAGCAATTCAATAATTCATAATTTAGGTGACATTATTCATTATCTAAATAATAGTTATCTTAAATATTAAGTATGTAATACACTAATTATTACCTTATTGTGTTTCTTATTTAATTAAATATAATTATTAGAGACATTTGATAGGAGAATGGTCGTTATTCACATCTTAATTAATATAATTAGTGAGAGACATTTGATAGAAGAATGGTCGTTATTCATATCTTAATTATTGAAGCTAATATAATTAAAAATTCAATATTTCATGTTTTAGGTGATATTATCCACTATTTAAATAATAGTTATCTTAAATATTAAGTATGTAATAAATTAATTATTGTTTTATTGTGTTTTTCATTTAATTAAATATAATTAGTGAGAGACATTTGATAGGAGAAGGGTCGTTATTCACATCTTAATTATTGAAGCTAATATAATTAGCAATTCAATATTTCATGTTTTAGGTGACACTAATCACTACCTAAATAATAGTTATCTTAAATATTAAGTATGTAATAAATTTTGGATTTCAAGTTTCTGTGGTTAGTTTATGTTGAGCTAAATTTCGGAAGATCCACAATAGTAATCATATTTTGTTTGGAATCCAAAGGGGATCCACCATCAAGACCTATATATATATATAATTTTAATATTGATAATTTTTACAATATCATTATAATAATTTATATATTAATGTTTTTATTAATTATGTTATAATTAAAATGTGTTTTTTAATTTACTTACATTAATGTCCAAGTCCACTATCTATCTCTCATCATAATTAATGAGAGACATTTGATAAGAGAAGGGGTGTTATTCACATCTTAATTAATTTAATTAGTCAAAGACATCTGATAGAGAATGATAGGAGAAAGGTTGCTATTCACATCATAATTATTGAAGCTAATAAAATTAACAATTCAATATTTCATGTTTTAGGTGACCCTATCCACTATCTAAATAATAGTTATCTTAAATATTATTTTTTTTGCTCAAGTAAGAGTAGGTCCTTCTATTCAACTATATAAAAAGAGTTACATAATATACATGACAACCCAAGGCTCTGTGACCCACATAATAGGCGATCCCCACAACACCTTAGTTACCAAGCCAAAGTCTCACAAACCGAGCCAAGGGCCCATAAAACATTACAAACCTCCGTCAACCATGTGATCTGTCTCCGAAGATCTAACAATCGAGAGGCTATTTTGGGAATCCTTCATGCTCACCCTTTATCCTTCTAATTGAACCCGCAAAGACGCATGAACCGACTCTATAACCATTTCAGGTCCGCCTGGGGAGATAACCCACGAGCATTTTAACTGCCCGTAATCCATGTGATGCGTGCAATCCCGACAGGAACGTGCAACTAGCACAGAACTTAACTACTATTGCAGACCCGAAGCCTTATAAAGACATCATCTAAACAAATTTCGGGTTCGTATGGGTTGTTAACCGTCTCGCTATTTGCCATGCGAAATACATATGATTACTTTGATTTCGCCAACCTGCCAACATTTTAACTAAGTCCACATCACCACTAGTTAAAAGGTCATAGTTAATGTAATTTGGGTCAATGTGAAGACTTGTCCTATATAAGTTTTCCCGCCCGAGAACCATAGGTTTATATAGTTTCGGGTACATTTTCCCACCCGAAAACCAAAGGCATACTTTAGTAGTGTAGACTTTAGGAGTTTCGGGTATATCCCGCTCGCATTTTACCAAGAGTTGCTTCCTCCTGTAGACCAAAATTTCTTTGTTTCCGTCATTATTCATCCTATTTATTACCTCTGCTCTGATAGAAATCCCTGTCTAAGTTTGCTTGTCTGTAACACTCTTCCCTCAACCCTCCATGGGGAGTCCATGTCCATTCATATTTCATGTATCTCTTGGAGCAGAGTACTCCTTCATTTGCCAATATATCCACTAATTTGTTGGTTGTTCGGTGCACATGAAAAAAACTAAGGGTTCTCATGGTTTGCAGGTGGGATTGTATGCGTTGATAGACTGGCAGTAACTGCCAGTGTCTCGACACTTTGTCTGGTGCTAAGCCATTGCAAATTTTCTTGACTGAATTAATTATCAACTCGAAATCAACTTCAATTATGGTATTATGTAAATTTGAGTCCCTCAAGATTTCTAGGAATTGCTCAAGGGCTGTGAGCTCTGCCATATTATTAGTGGCCTTCCCCAAATGACAGTGAAATATGGTTTTTATGAAACCCTTTTCATCCCTTATGACTCCTCCATAACTAGCCATACTAGGGTTTCCTTTTGAGGCTCCATCTATGTTACGTTTCATAAAACCATTAGGGGGAGGTTGCCAGAAGTCCTTATTAACTGTTATATGACTTATAGACTTGTTTATACCCTGGGGGGAAATCCCCTTTAGTCCCAAATGAAGAAGTATCTGCACCTCTTGATCTTGAGGTTGGTTCTCAGAGAGATTTTTTATGAGGGTTCCTACAGTCTCTCTAATCTGCCTTATAATATGAGCCATGATGCTCTGGGATGAACCAACCTTGTTCTTGAAGATTTTGTTGTTGTGTTCTTTCTAGACATCCTAGATTAGAAAACCTAGAACCAAAGCCCAAGCTTTGTTGATTATTTCATTCTCAGAGAAATTTTTCCTTCAATTCCTCAAAGTACTGGTGATGTTGCCAATGTCCCTGTCTATTTGTCTGAATATTGAAGCCACCCAATTTCATAGGGTGGAGGTGAATGGGCATAGGTTGAGTAGGTGTTCCATAGTTTCTTCTTGTAATTCACATAGAAAGCATTTAGAAGGACCAGTTACCCCTCTTTTCCTGATGTTTTCCCAAGTCATAATTTTTTTATGTTGCACTAACCACATGAACAGTTTGATTTTCATCCATTTTTGGTTTTGCCATAGGTCCTTCCATACTTTATCAGGGTTTGGGAAGTCAAGCCCAAGGGCTATTCGCTTGGCCTCTTTGAGGTTAAAGTTGCCTTCCTTTTTCTTACCCCATCTCAGTTGGTCTGAAGATGTTGATGTCAGAATCTTTCTCTGTTCCAAGATGGTTGTAAGAGCTTCTGTCTGGGCTTTCAACGGGGATTCATCACTGTATACTAGGTTCTTCCATATTCTCCATTTTCTATCGCTTATGTCCTGATCCCAGAAATCATTTACCCTGAGTAACCCTTTGTCATCAGTATCATTCTTGAGATTGGAAAATTCTTCTTTTATCAGTTTAGGTTCTTGTTGCCAATTATCTTCCCAAAACCAAGCAAGGTTTCCATCTCTGATTTCCCAGAAACTGTGTTTCTGAACAATGGCTCTATTCTCCCAAGCTTTGTTCCAAATGTGGGAGCCTTTGATGATCCTAGACATTCTAATGTAATCCTTTTCTTGCCAATTGTTTGCATATTTCTGTTTCCATACTTTGGCCCAAGGGGAAACCGATTCTTTTAGCCATCTCCACCATAGTTTTTCCCCCAAAACTGTGTTTAGGGTTTCAGGGTCATCAAGTCCCAAACCTCCATGTGTCTTAGGTTTACAGATCTTTTCCCAGGCTACCAAAGCCCATTTATTTTTCTCTTCCCCTTTGCCCCAAAGAAAATCTCTTTGGATATTTTTGATGTGTTGCACAACTCCCTTTGGAGCTAGAAGGGCTAAAGACATGAAGATGGAGACAGTTTGAAGGATAGCTTTTGTAAGCACTAGCCGACCTGCTAAATTCAAAGACCTATTTGTCCATTTCCGGATTTTGTCCTAGAGTTTATTAGTAACAGGCTCCCACACTGCCTTGCTCAGAGGTTTGTCTATTAGAGGTACTCCCAAATATTTGGAGGGTAGCATATCTCTTTGAAAGCCTAGAATTCTGGTGAGGTTTCTCTGAATAGCAATATCAATATTAAAAAATAAAATCTTGGATTTGGTAAGGCTTACCTCTGTACCCGCAGCCATAGCATAGTCGTTCAAGATTTTTTTGAAGGCTTGAGCTTCCTTGACTGTTGGTGTACCCTGCAGCATGGTGTCATCCACAAATTGTTGATGGGTCAAGGCATCCCCATTCAGAGTGAGTTTAAGACCCTGGATTTTTCCTTCGACTTTGGCATATTTGATCACATTGCCTAGCCCTTCCATCATGAGAATAAAGAGGAAGGGTGAAAGCGGATCTCCTTGTCTGAGTCCTCTCGAAGGCTTAAAGGTTCTGGATGGTGAGCCATTAAGCAGGATTGAAAAGCTTGAGGTGGTTACAAGGGCCATTACCCATCTTATCCAGTTATGGTCAAAGCCAAATGTTATTAGTACTTCCCTCATGTATGCCCAGCTTAGCTTATCATAAGCCTTCTCTAGGTCAAGTTGTATGATCATACCTACCTACTTATTGCTCTTAAGTGACTGAACCACCTTGTGAGCTTGAATGATATTATTAAGAATTTTCCTGCCTTCCACATATCCAGTTTGCTCCTCAGACACTAGAGTTGGAAGAAGGGGCTTAAGCCTGTTTGCAATTATTTTGGAAATAATTTTGTACACCACATTGCATAATGCTATGGGTCTAAATCTATCTAGTGTCATGGCATTATCCTGCTTTGGAATCAAGGATATGAAAGAGGTGTTGAGCACCTTCAGAACAGTTTTGTTTTTCCTTGAGTCCTCCACCACATCGAGGATATCTTGTTTGACTATATCCCAACAAGCTTTGAAGAAGTCCACGTTGAAACCATCCAGACCTGGAGATTTCCCATTTTGCATTTCTTTAATGACTTCGCTAACCTCCTCTTCATTCACTGGCGTGTTAAGATTATAATTGTCTTCTCTCGTTGCTAGCTTGGGAATGTGCTTCGTGAAGTCATTGATAAATTATGATCTGTCTATGAGAGGCTCCTCTGCTATGCCTTGGAAATGTTGGATCAGAGCAACTTCTATTTCATGGTGGGTATTGAGCTGTTTTCCTTGAATATCTTTGATTTTTGTGATCTTGTTTTGAGACCTATGTTCCATGGTGGATTTGTAAAAAAACCTTATATTCCTTTCTCCTTCTTTTAACCATTGCACCCTTGATTTATGTTTCCAGAAGATCTCCTCTTGCTTGCATAAGCCCTCCCATTTATGTTGAAGATAGTCAGCTTGTCCCTCACTCTCCTCGGTGAAGCCACCTGTGATGAGGACCTGGTTAATTTCCTGTAGCTTCCATTCAACTTCTTTTTTGGCTTCGAAGATATTGCCAAACTCATTCTTATTCCAATATTTAAGCCTGTGTTTGATGTGCTTCAATATCTGATGCAGAAGGAACATCTTTGTGCCCTGAACATGCATATCTTCTTTTCACCATTTTTCAATGTTGTTGATGAAGTCCGGATGGGTAAGCCAAATGTTTTCAAACCTGAAAGGTCTATTTCTCGGAGTTCCTATAAATGACGCTTCAAGTTGAATAGGCCAGTGATTTGAGCCTCCAAAAGGTAGTATCATAGCTAGTAAGTTAATGTTTGTGAGGATAAGGTCCTCCGAAATAATGAATCTGTCAAGTTTAGAGGCCACCTGAGCCGCTCCTCCCCTCTTATTATTCCAGGTGAAGATACCATTACTTGTCTCTGTATCTACTAGCCTCATGTTGTTTATGAAATTCTGAAAAGCTATGGAATCTCTGCCTAGTGATCTAGTCCCACCTTTTTTTTCCAATAGAGATTTGATCATATTAAAGTCCCCTCCCAGAATCCAGGGGATACCCGGATGTCTTTCTCTTAGCTCCTCCAGTGAGGTTAGGAGCCTGAGTTTATCTTCAGGCTTTTGTGGACCATATACATTTGTGATCAAATAAACTTCCTTGTCCCCCAAAGGTTGGATGACCATTGATAGATAGTTCCTGGATGCTTCGACATCTAGGATTCCAAGTTTCAGAGGGTTCCAAAGTGTGAGAATTCCCCCTGCTGCTTTGTCTGCTTTAACTTCTAGATATTCATACTTAATAAGCCATTTTCTATGTATTTCTCTTATTTTGTCTATTGAACATTTTGTTTCCTGTATAAATACCATGTCTGGTTTTTCATTTTTCATTTTATTGCTGAGATTTCTCTGTTTCCTTTTACTTCCTAGACCTCTAATATTCCATGTTGTAAGCTTCATTAAGAAAGATTCGTAAATGAGTAACTTGTTAGGTATTTCATTTTACCTGAGTTGATAATGAGTTTTCCACACTCTATCAGTAGCTCATTCTGTTTTTTTCGTCCTCTTTTTCTGCCTGGGTTCTTGGGAGCTTGTCCCAATGTTGCCTCCATTGTTTTAACCCCTATTGTCCTGACTATCATGATTTCTTTTGACCCCCGCACCTTTTGCCTGAGTTCTCCAGAGGAATAGTTGTTGCACTCTGTTAAACTCCTCTTGAGGTAGCGAATCCACTCCTTTGGTTTGTCCCTGCTCCAGGAACTTTTCCAGATTGAGATGCTCCCTTTCAAGAATATCCTGCAGTTCATGATCCTCTGTTCCCACTTCACTTGGAGTCATCTCTTGGTCCCTATCAAGTTCCATAGTGCTTGGCAGATCCTCCTTGTGTTGGCTGTTTTCAGGTCTATCCTCCATGTTGTCCTCCTTTTCCTTCTCTACATGGCTATCCTCCAGTTCCCGGTTCTCTTTATCGTGCCCATCTTCTCCTTCTAATATCTTAAACCTATTCTAACTAAGTTGCTTTTCCTCATTGAATTTCTTCTAGTTCTTTCTCCCTCCTCTACCTCTACCTCCCACTTTGGTAAAACTTTCCATTTCTTTCCCTGAGGTGGCTTTAACACTGCTCTCGATTTTGTTTAAAGGGCAGTCTCTGAAAAGGTGCTCGTGTTCATGGCATTTGTGGCATCTAAAAGGAACATGCTCATAATCCATCGCCTGCACCCATTCTTCATCATATACTTCTAGAATTATCTTATCCGGTAGAACTCCAGAAAGGTCCATTTCTATGCATATACGGGCAAAGGAGGTGTATTTTCCTCGCAGTGTGGCCTTTGATATTTTTAAAAAATGCCCTAGTTTATTTCCTATGGCTTTTAATGATTCTAGCTGCCAATAATCTAGAGGTAGGGAATAGAGTCTTATCCATATCGGTACCGAAGTGAATGTCTCTCGTTCCGGGACAAAATTCATCACCCATGGCCGCATATGGAGGCATGCATCAGCGTAGAAGTATGGTCCTCCTTCAAACACCTTGTCTTTATCCTCTAGGTTTGTAAAAATGACTGTGAAGAAACCCTTGGATCCAAGGTGCAGATCTATTTCTCCCTTAGGTCTCTAATGATTCTTTATCCATGCATTTAAAGCTTTCTTCGTAGGCCATAGCCCCATGAATTTACCTATCATTGCATAAGTCGCCATGTGCTCCCTGTGCGCTTGTAGCGCTGGATCACTTAACACCACTTGGGGTGTGATGGTCGCCCTAGGTTTACATGGTCCTGTCCGACTTCTGTGAGCAGCTTTCTGACTGTCTCCCTCTATTCGCTTCTCTTTTCTGACTTCTTCCTACTTATCTTCCTGCCCCTGTGAGCTTCTGTTTTCCTATTTCCCTTTTCCTGAACTCCTGGTTTCAGCTTCCAGTGGCTTCTTGAAGCGATTGGAGACTGCCTGCCTATAGGAGGGAGTGGAACTCCCCCCCTCTCACCCCTCCATGGTGCCCAACACTGATCTTCTTCTACAAACCCTAGCTTCGTGCGTATTTTCTCTAGCCTCTCGCCTCGGTAATCTGGTCAAGTCCCAGTGATCTTAAATATTAAGTCTGTAATAAATTAATTATTTCCCTATTGTATTTTTCATTTAATTAAATATAATAATTAGTCGAAAACATTTGATAAGAGAAGGGTCTCACATCTTCATTAATATAATTATTCAGAGACATTTGATAGGAAAAAGGTCACTATTCATATCTTTATTATTGAAGGTAATATAATTAGCAATTCAATATTTTATATTTTAAATAACACCATCCACTATTTAAATAATAGTTATTTAAAAAAAATAGCTATTCACATCTTAATCATTGAAACTAATATAATTAACTATTCAATACTTCATGTTTTAGCTAATGCTGTCTATCTACTTAATAATTTTCTTAAATATTAAGCAGGTAATAAATTAATTATTAACGACTAATATTTCATGTTTTAAATGACACTATCTATCTACTTCTTAAATATTAAATATGTAATAAATTAATTATTAGTTTATTGTATTTTCATTTAATTAAATACTGTAAATACAAAATTAAAAACAATAAACCAGACGACTCAGATATATGGTAGTTCACATTTACCGATAACCGCATCTATTTAGATGTATTTAAAAATAATAATATATTTTAAATTCGATCCACATTAAATGAATATAACCTAATTCAGGAGTAAGATAATTGTATAGCATTTTCTCTGGAGACCGTGGGTTCCCATGACATGAGCGTCGAATAAATAGCATATGAAAACTAGTCAAAACAAAACAAAAGTATGTGATACTAAACTTTTATTTATATGAAAAGAAGTTTATCTATTAAATTTTATTATAAATTTTAATTAATTTTAAAATAATCCTATTTTCTTAAGAATACAAAACTTGCTGAGACTATTAATTAAACTGCGCCAAAATCAAAATTCATAAAAATAAAACAATGTAAATACTGAATAGCCTAGCAGACGCCTCCTTCCTCTGGAAGTGCAGCATATCATCCAAAACGTCATCGGAGTCGGAAGCACGCTGATTGCATTGCACTCTGTAGTTAAGTAAATTAAATTTGGTTGAATTTTCTATATTTCGATTGTAATTTGATTTTGAAGATGACATATCTATCACTTACTTTTCAGCCAAACAACAAATTGTGCCTATCATTTTCTTTTCAGCGAGTCTATCATTTCCCTTTCCACTAACAATCAATTATATTTAAAACCGTTTTTAAGCATATATAGTTTTACTTGAAATTGGACCACTAAAATGTGGAAATCAAATTTTCTCACTAATAAATTATATTTAAAACCATTTTTAAACGTATATAATTTGTTTAAAACCATTTTTAAATATACATAATTTTATTTAAGACTGACAATCACAAAATACATTGAAATTAAACCTCTCTACCTAACCATTATACACATCATACCACACCACATCATGAAAACTCATATCTACCCTTCATATTAATGTTAAGTTTGTTTGTTTATGGCCCACTGTCCTTTGACGTCTGAGTCGATACATTTATCATTACGATCATGAAAACTCATATCTATCTACCCTTAATATGAGGTTTAGGTTTATGGCCCGAATGTCCTTTGACGTTTTATTTGATACATTTATTATTACGATAGTGACGACTCATATCTACCCTTAATAGGCCTTCCTGTCCTTTGACTTTTTATATGATACATTTATTATTTGATCGTGACAACTGATTTATATTTTAGTTTACAGCCATATCGAAACATTAATCGATTCTTGGCAGCATCTATAAATATATCATATGGAAAGAGATTTTTACCACCATTTCATTTCATTTCATTTTTCAGACATCCTCCATCATTTTCCACAGCGTGGAAAAGCGTTTTAGCGTTGGTTAAACAGTGCTCAAACAACATCTGTTGTTGCATCCCAGTAGTGCAGAGTAGAACTTTGAAATTAAGTTGAGGAGAGGTAGTGCAGTAAACCATAATTCTGCATTTTTGGAAGCAATCGATAAGAGCGATGGGAAATAAAATATGGCGTTTCCTCTGTCTGCTTCCTCCAAAGGAAGGTGGGGATTAGTCTTTTATATGCAAATAATATCAAATAAAACGAATATTTTTATTTATGTCCATATTATATAATTAGTAGAACATTAATGTTCATGATGCGGTTTTGCAAGTAATAATCATGATGATAGTTGTGATTGGTGCAGAGGAAAACAAATTCAGAAATGAGGGCGGAAACGATATCGAGAGTGTTATGAATGAGATATCTCAACATTTGAATCACATACTCCAGGGGAATTGTTAAAAATAGCATCATACGCCAGGTGAATTGTTAAAAATAGCAAGACTGAATTATAACTGCAAACTAAGTAGTCAGGTGAGAGCGTCACCTGGAGTGTATGTGGCAGAGGAGTGTATGTGGCAGAAACCTCTGTGTCATCACATTCACATAATTTATTACATATATTTGCACGATATCGGCTGGTTTGAACCATTCCTTATTCTAAAGAAATAAACACTCAAACATAGGAAAGCTAACTTTCTGCATTAATGCTAACACTCCCCTTTAATGGAGAAAGGTTCCTGCAACAGACTCCAGTGTCAACTAAGCTATTCCCACAAGGGAGTCGACACAGTCACAGATCCTATGATGCGAACATAGTCTCATTAATACCCAGGGGATGCAAATAAACTGACCCTAAGTTAAACACATTTTTTGCAAACTCGTACTTGAAAATAAAACATGACTTGCATAAAGGAAATGAAATCAACTTTGCAGGAACCAAACACTCTACCTGAAGTAAACCATGCTTGTAGGATTGAAACACACTTGTGAAATTAAACTGAAACACTCATTTACAGAAAGAGAAAGGGAATCACATGATGCATCAAAGGAAGGGAAAGAAATTCTACAACAACCTTGAATAGATACACAAAACCACACTATCAAAGCTCGGATCTGAGAAGGACGTAGTTCATGAAGAAAACATAAATCTGCTAGCTAGGTACATAAATGAAATACTCCTTTGCTATGAATCTGCATATAAATATTTTAGCACACCTTGTAAAAAGAGGGAGAACGAGCTGGGTTGGTTGGGCCCTATCCAACCAGCTCGTTTCCCTTTACAAAAGCTGGGAAATCAAATACACAAACAACTCATTCACATAAGACTTAAACTCATAAATTGATAAACTGACATAGCTCCTTAGATTAACTTGAATGTTTTCTACAATTATACATCAAAGCTTCGAATCCAACCTCCAACTGATCATATGGAAAGGGGAAGAGCCCCGTAAACTTGATCCAATAACATGGAAGTACAATCCATCCTCCAACTAATCATATGGAAAGGGGAAGAGCCCCGTAAACTTGATCCAATAACATGGAAGTATAATAACTAGTTTTCTCCGCCCATTTCTAGCATAACTCTGTGTCTTTTATAATATTTTTACATTAAAAATTTGGCTTTAGACAAGTCATTCCTTTGCAAACAATATGGGGATTGAATCCCAACTAATTCTCATCAATATAATATCAGTAAAACCGTTGCACCATTGAAAGAATGAAGATTTGATACGAATTTTACAAATCTGGGCATATTTTGGAATTCTGGAAAAAATGGTAATTCTAACAAACTGCCTCCAAAGAACACTTCGTATGTTCTTAACCATTACGAATTTTGGAAAATAGCTAGTGTTGTACTCAATTTCCTATCCTGGGAAAAAAATGCATGTTTCGAAATTTTAAGGTTCGCTATAATCGGCATGAAAATCAAGGAGGAAATCCGCAGTTTGGAAACTGCTGCGAATTCAGGGCTAAAACATTAATTATTCATAAATATAAATCCATATGACCTGGGTGTATCTTGACTCATGTGGAAGTGTTCAAACAACATTTTGAACAAAAACCTCTTCCATATTTTCCCAGAAATGTGTCAATGTATGAAAACCCCAAATTGGTGCAAGAATGTTGCTGTAAAAACTGAATTGGTGCAGGAATGTTGTAAAAACTGAATTGGTGCAGGAACCTAATTTACAGTACAAAGAGGTGAGCTCATGATCAAGGTCTATTTTCATATAGGTAAGAAGGTAATTGACCATGTTTAAACCTGCAAACACAAAAACCATCATTAATAATGGCTTAAATGTCAAATCTTGTTAAAATAAGGGAGATGTGTTACACAATAAATATTTACTTTATCGTTTCTAAGAATTCACGAAATGTCGACAATAACCATACAATATAAACAAAATCACAAGGGATTTCTGAATAAAAATGGATATAAAACAAGACAAAATAGAGGCCTAACAAATTTTCATCTTGTCTAATCTTGGTACCAAAATCTGCCATGAGAATCTCTCAATACTCAAGTTGTTCAAACTAAGAGTATTTTTTTAACAAATAAAAGTAATCTACTAAAAATAAAATCAATCTTGTAACAATATCTCATTTTAGTGAATAACTAAAATGGAGGGTCATAACTGTCATAGCCAAGTTAGATGTATTTCCAAAAGCGGTTGAATCCTTGTTGGTACAATATTCTTTATTGAACTACTTGAGTAGAAGCATCCATATTGACTCTGAAAAATGGCACCAAGGAAATAAAGTTTTCATTAGAAAGAATTACAAGAGCACCACTGTAGCAATAGTATAACTTGGCCTAGTGTGACAACATTGCAAAATCCTAAGCGAGAAACATTGCATTCTTTGGAAAAAGAGAGTAGTAGCATCTCAACAAGCCATGTCATCCTAAAAACATCCCTTTTGTCATTTTGTCAGTAAAGTTATACCAATATCTCTATCCTCTCATCAATATACAAGGAAAAATACATAAGTTAATGTGACCTGAAAGGATGGCATACATTGGTCAAAAATGTAATCAATGGAGTAAAAGGATGTAATTGTAAGGGTATAAGTGATTGAAAAGGTTAGGAAATTATGGTGAAAAATATGCCAAATCCAAGACCCAACACCCTCCTCTCTCTCCTCCCTCCCTGTCTCCTTCCCTCTCTCTCTCTTTCTATCCCCCCCACTTTTGATCTATTTATTTCCATTTTTAATTACATGTTTTTCCATGTATCTTTATCTCTTCTCCCCTCTTTATCTTTATCTACCTTCCTCTCTCCTTCATTTTCTTTCTCCCTCACTCCCTCACTATCTCTCTCCCTCACCCCTCATCACACACTCTCTCTCTTTATATATCTCTTCATCCCTCTCTATCCTCCCTCCATCTCTATCTCTATATCCCTCCCTCTCTCCTCCTTTAACGTCTCTCTCTCTCTCTCTCTCTCTCTCTCTCTCTTACTTATTCCCCATTTATCCCCCATCTATCTCTATCCACTCTCTACATCCCTCTCTATCTCCTCCTCTATCTCACTTTATATATCCACATTTTTCTCTCTTCTTCCCTCTCTATCTCTATCTTCTTCCACTCTCTCCCTCTCTCTCTCTCTCTTTCTCTACCCTCCACTCTTTATCTCTCTATTTCCATTTACATATTTTTCTATGTAATTATTTCTCTTCTTTTCTCTTTATCTTTGTATCCCTCTCTCTCTCTTTCTCTCTCTCTCTCTTCCCTTCTCTCTCTTCCCCGCTCATTATCTCTCTCACTCTCTTCCCCATCTCTCTCTCTCTCTCTCTCTCTCTCATACACACACACACAAATAATATTTGTCTCTCTTTTCTTCCCTCTCTCTCCCCTCTCCATATCTATCGATGTCTCCCTCACTTACTCACTCCCTCACTATCTCTATCCCCCTCTCTTCTTCCCTCTTTATCCCATCTCTTTTCCCACCACACATATTTCCTCCCTCACACTTCCTCCTCTAGCTTTATCTATTTCTCTCCATATATTCTTGTCTATCTCTTTGTCTCACCACCCCCCATCTCCCTCTCCATATTTACCTGTCTCTCTCTCCCTCCCACGTCCTATCGCTCTCCATACTCTCTCTCTCTCTCTCTCTCCCTCTTCCCTCCTTCATTTAGTTTGTGCTTTAGAACAAACTCCCTACTCTCTCCCCCCCCCCCCCCCCTTGTCATTCTCTCTCTCCCTCACTCCCTCCCCTACAAATTTTTTTATCTCTCCCCTATCTCCTTCTCTCTCTCTCTCTCTCTCTCTCTCTCTCTCTCTCTCATTCTTGAAAAAAAAGGAATGTTTGATAACGATAAGACCCTTTTTGGTTACACTAATGAAAGGACCTGTAATTTCAACGATATAATGACTTTCATAATTTAAAAGGATATAAATTTAAGATTATAAATTTTGGAAAAATAGTTGTGCTAAAGAATAATTTGTTTTCTTCAACTCTAAAAGATTTTACAGAAATATTGCACTATTTCGATACTCAAATGTTGCATTAACAGAAACATATGCATTATATTTTGCATGAAAATAACATACCAATGTTGGGAAAAATAAAAATTCACATAGTTTGACACAATTTCTATAAATAAAAATTATATATTCAAAAAGCCAACTCATTTTCCTATATATTTTCTTTTTACATCATCTTCAAATTCATTGTGTAAGTACCTCTAATTATTCCTCCAAGTTAATATATTATTGTTTTTCCAGGTTTTCCTTGCCACTAACACATCATGAGTGACCATAATTAGCTTGCACCCACCCATTACCTTTATGCCATGGAAAACAATGACAGTTCTAATAGGATCTAGAGTGTTCCAAATTCCTATTTAGTACTCTCCTTTTGGTCCCTATTGATAAATCTCGATAGTGCAAACTATCTTCACATACATTAATCAAATATCATATTACATATATACAGGAGTATTGTCTCAAGATATGAAAACTATCTTGGACATACAATCTGTTGGTTGAGGGAATATCTCAACTACACACCAAACTAGGGAAACCACTCCTATAAAATAGGAACATACTCTTTACATAGACAGTCACAATTGAGACAAATAGGAATTAATATTCCAACACACCCCCTTAATGAGTACTTGTCTCCATATGAATCTACAAAGTCTAGTTGTGGTCAAACATAAAAGAATATGTTGATATCCATATAAATGAGGAACCATCCACCAGAATGCATGGGTACTAACCATTGCATTCTCCAGTCTTCTAGGATGTCCTTCGCATACATGGTTCTTTCAACCATTATAACTGCACACATGTACCTGTAGCTGTAAATCCACCTCCAATATCATCATGGGTTTTATCAAATTACCCATAACCATGCTCTGGGTTTTATCGGATAACCCTCAACTATGTTTCCAAGGGCTCTCAGCCACCAGGGCTAAACACATCCACCAAGGCTCAACACAGCCACCAAGGCTCACCACAGTCGCTCTGGCCCACAAATCTGCTGCTAAGGCACTCCAGCCACTCTGGGCCACAAACCTGCCACTCTGGGCTACAAACCTACACTAGGGCACTCCAGCCACTAAGGCTCACCAAAGGCCCAACTCAACTAGGACGAGGGTTTTCTCAATTAACCCTAAACCATGCTAACATGAATCTCTGTCCCACTTCACTCTTACATGTGGTTTCTGGCTTACCACAAACCAACACTGCAAATAAAAAGTGGTTTTTAGATTACCGCGAACTATATGGGGATACACATGCCTTACAAGCCTTAAAACATAACTCCAACTTTTGGAGTTACCAGGTACATACATTACAAAGACCACTACAAAACATCTTAGACTTGCTTACTAATAAAATTTGTGATTTATAATACAACATGCTAGTGAGTCTATCTCGGAAACTCACACTAACTCACACAAACATTCAACTAGTTGTCCATCATCCCAAATTTTCACTTGCTTTGCGCAAAATCAATTTTTGTTGCACTTCAATCTTGACCACCGAGCGCCTTTGGTCTCTTATTTTTGTTTATGATTTAATTGTCTTGGATTCACATGCATGATTTGTTAGAGTAGCTAATTCTAACAAAACCACTCCATTGAGTTAGCTAAGCTCAATGTAAAAAGTTCCAAAAAATTTATAAATACCACATTAATTTGTTTCTCATTGGATTTTTTTTTTAAGTCTACAATTCTACCAAATTGCACTTTTACATTGAGTTGATCACGCTCAATGTGTTTACCTTCCCAAACTCCAATTCTGTCTAGTTGACCTGAAAAGAAAGAAGAAGGCAGTAGACCTCTGGTTGCATGAGCAAGACACTGTCCAGATCTCTCTGATCTCAATGGAAAATCGCCCCACGGCTTTTTCCTTATGCCTAGGAAATGCGTTTCCTTCACAATCAATGAGGGCTCCTGCTCATAGGCTCCTATTTCCTGCTTCATTTCCATTGGCTCTCGGCTACGATTTTTGGTTAACCGGAGGATATATGCACAGATTGAACAACGCAAAAGCGACGTCCTTGTTACCCCTCGCGTACTTCCTTCTGAGGCTCTCTTACTCCAAACCTTCAAACCCGTTTTCTGAGGGCATTTCTAACCGATGCAACGATCAGAGCGAATCAGAGCCATTGATCGACGACAATGCGAGCATTCATTCTGAACCAGACATTTTTTCTCGTGAAGAATCAAAAGGCCTGATCAATTTTTCCAATGACAAAATCGGCTATTTTAAGCCGATACGCCAAACAAACTATCGTTCAAATGCGCAAACAAAGCTTGAACAGGAGAAGGAAAAAAAAACAACATGAAAACTTAAAGATCCAAGAAAATAAAAGGCCGCTTCAGCTAAACGCCGCATATTGCACGATCGAAAAAGATAAAAATGCAGCACGCCTAAAAGGCCGTAGCACGGAGGCAGAGGGTTTAAGCCGACGAACTTCAAACCGCCTCACCCCTGCGGCCGTCTTACCCCTCCTGTTTCCATCCCTGAGAAGCTCCACCAGAGGAGGGATGGCGTCGCAAGCCCCGATTTGCGCCTTGTTTTCATCCGCTGCAGATAGACTAAACAAAGCCGCAGTGGTGTTTTCCCTAACGGCCATGTTTCCGCTTCTCAGAACCTCCACGATGGGCATACTTCCTCCAATCTGACTCTTAATAGGCATCTATTAAGTATGAATTTATATCAGAGAGTCAGTAGTCTCAATGCCCCACGACAACCACAAATCTCGACTGGGTATCAATGGACGTAGGCACCAATGCTCACACCGACCACCTCTTCTCTGCACAACGCTCTCAAAATGCTCTTAAAATAAGAAATAGACATTGTCCACAGTGCACGAGTCACTAGTCAGATTGATACTGTGCACATAAAAAATTCAACACCATAGCAAATCTCCTCCATGAGTAAATAGGTCCATACACAATCTGCACCTCTGCATAGGTTGCCACAAACACACGATGAGCGCTACACCATGCTCAGTTTTGCCCTCCACAGGACGCAAAAAACTCCTGACTCACAGATCCACAGGTGTTACATCCACAGATCCACAAATTCACAGATCTGCTGCTCCATCGCTTAGCCTCCCAGCAAACTCCACATCGCCACTGCATCCCCACACAGCCACAACGCCACCCAGAGATTAGAGATTAGTTAAACAATCGAATAATGGACCAACATTAACACCCTTTCACTCTACTCTCAACACTTTCTCTTTTTTTTTTTCCCTCAGCCGAGGACGGACCAAGCCCAGGAGGGGCCAGGCCCTCAAGGCTCTGATACCATGATAAAACTCGATAGTGCAAACTATCTTCACATACATTAATCAAATATCATATTACATATATACAAGAGTATTGTCTCAAGATAGGAAAACTATCTTGGACATACAATCTGTTGGTTGAGAGAATATCTCAACCACACACCAAACTAGGGAAACCACTCCTATAGAATAGGAACATACTCTTTACATAGACAGTCACAATTGAGACAAGTAGGAATTAATATTCCAACACCTATACCTAATAATAAATTTCTTATTTCTAATGATTACCTATTTTCCTTCCTTTCTGGCTTCCTTTACCTTTTGTACCTCCTTCCTTAATTCATCTTGGTCTACTAGGATGAGGTCCTCATTTATAAAGATTATTATCCATTTTAGACTTGGAGATTTACTAAGTATTCCAAATTGATGGTCGCTACAACTTACCCTAAGACATATCAGTCTATATTTATGCTCAAGTATCTTTCCCAACCTTCTTGCTTTTATGAGATAAGTTGTTTTAATTTGTGACTTTTGTTTTAGTTCTTATTGTACTATTTCTAAAGTGTCCTCATTTTTCTACTCTTTTATACTAGCAATTATAAGATTCAATTCTCTTTTATTGTGCTCGTGATTCAACTAAATTAACTTGTAAATTTCCTCTTTAATGGGATAAATGTTTAATTTAGGAACAGATTGTTAATTAGTTTTTATTTTAACTCTTTCATCTTATCTTTCAAAGTTCAACTTTGTTCAGCTATTCATTATTTGTTCTTTTCCATTTCTTATATAATATCTTTAATTATTTTTAACTTATTTTTGAATCCTAATATTTTATTTTCTAACAATTCGAATTTATTTTCGAGCATGGTGAATAATTCCATTTATATTCTATATTCTCTTATTTTCTCATTTTTTCTACTAAATTGAAACGATCATAAAAAAAAATATAAAGTGACTTTGCTTACCCCTTAATAGATTAAAGTTTTGAATTCTATAATAAGATACTCCTAATAATAATAATTATATACTTAATGCGTATGTGTTGTGAATAATTACAAGCATCCAGCTTAGAGTAAAAAATAATGCGAAAAATAAATTACAATAATATATTTAAATCATGATAAAAATAAATATAATAAATCATAATAGAGCTGTAAAATCCAACATAATAGTGCATCCACGAATCTACTATAGATTATTATGAGTATAAAAAAAAAGTTACAATAATATATTTCAATCCACCTCAAAGTTAGTATGATAAAGCCATGATAGAATTCTAAAAAGATTAAGAACATTAATTTACTAATTTAAAAAAATTATATATATAATTTTAATATTGATCATTTTTACAATATTATTATAATAATTTATATATTAATGTTTTTTTAATTATACTTTATAATTAAAACGTATTTTTCTAATTTTCTTATATTAACCTCTAATTTCACTATTTATCTCTCATTATAATTAATGAGAAACATTTGATAGGAGAAGGGTCGCTATTCGCGTTTTATTTATTGAATCTAATATAATTAGCAATTCAATAATTCATATTTTAGATGACACTTTTCATTATCTAAATAATAGTTATCTTAAATATTAAGTATGTAATACACTAATTATTACCTTATTGTATTTCTTATTTAATTAAATATAATTATTAGAGACATTTGATAAGGAACTAGTAGTGATTCACATATTTCACATATTAATTAATATAATTAGGGAGAGACATTTGATAGAAGAATGATTGTTATTAATATCTTAATTATTGAAGCTAATATAATTAAAAATTCAATATTTCATGTTTCAGTGATATTATTCACTATTTAAATAATAGTTATCTTAAATATTAAGTGGGTAATAAATTAATTATTGTTTTATTGTGTTTTTCATTTAATTAAATATAATTAGTGAGAGACAATTGATACGAGAAGGGTGGGTATTCACATCTTAATTATTGAAGCTAATATAATTATCAATTCAATATTTCATGTTTTAGGTGACACTATCACTATCTAAATAATAGTTACCTTAAATATTAAGTATGTAATAAATTTTGGATTTCAAGTTTCTGTGGTTAGTTTATGTTGAGCTAAATTTCGGAAGATCCACAATAGTAATCATATTTTGTTTCGAATCCAAAGGGGATCCACCATGATGACCTATATATATATATATATATATATATATATATATATATATATATATATATATATATAATTTTAATATTGATAATTTTTACATTATCATTATAATAATTTATATATTAATGTTTTTATTAATTATGTTATAATCAAAATGTGTTTTTTAATTTACTTAAATTAACGTCCAAGTCCACTATCTATCTCTCATCATAATTAATGAGATACATTTGATAAGAGAAGGGTCACTATTCACGTCTTAATTATTGAATCTAATATATTAACAATTCAATAATTCATGTTTTAGGTGACACTATCGACTATTTAAATAATAGTTCTCTTAAATATTAAGTATGTAATAAATTAATTATTATTGAATTTAGGCTTCTGTGATCCATATCATGTTTATTGAGAAGGTTTTTGTTGGACACCTAATCCTAAATGGGTTAGTGTGGAAGCCGAATAGACCAAAGCAATCCAAGAGACCTTGGGATCTGAAACCCAAGAGTCACATATTGTACTATAAATGTATATCTCATGTTAATAAAAAATGTTATGCATGTGTTTATCTTTCATATCTCTCTTGCTGTCCATGTGTGTTTAACATGGTATCAGAGCAGGCGTATTCCTGCCCTGCATAATTATTTTGAGCCACTTGTTTTATGGCCTTTATGCGCAGATCATTTCTGCCATCAATTCTGCATCTCATGAATATTTTATCAGCTAAATTTTAGCTGTGACCTCTCATTTCTCCAGCGCCATTTTATGCACTGCTCCTGCGTTGCTCTGACCGTTTTTTATAATCACCTGCATGTAACGTTGCGCTGCCCCTGACGTTGTTTCATATAATCAGCGGTTCATTAATATTCCTGTATTGTCCTCTGCGCTGTTCATCTCTGCATAACCTTTGTCTGACACTGCCTGTGCCTGTCTGCCATATTCCTTACCTGCCCTCTTTGACTGCCTGATGAACGTTTGCTCTTCTGCCATATTCCATTAAACCGTCGCCTTACATTCACCTTACATTCTGTTCATCTGGATGCGTTGAGAGTGCCGTTGCGGTTCGAGCTGCAGAAACCGGGTCTCGTAGCGGTCAGTGTCCCCATGAGCGCTGAACCAGGTCATTCTGGAAGGTAAGAATTTCTAGAGCAGCTTTCTCATTTCTCCAGGCCCATTTTAGAAGCTCGACATTCGTAGCAGCCCCGGATACATCTGCGGTGTCTTCTTGCGTCCAAAATGCTTGAGAGGAGTTATTAGCTGGCCCGCGGGAAGAGGTTGTGCCTTCCCCATTCTCCATTATTGTGTGGACGTCTCTATCAGGAAATTCGAGCTACGCTGGTGCGGTAAACTCTCATTCCTCTACTCAATCAATCAGGTGTTTACAGTTGTGGTTTGAAAAAGGTACGAATGACAAGGGTTTATGGTTTGTAACGCGAACGATGGACAGTTAATAGAATTGTCGAATGTATACATAAGGCCATCGTGGGCATACAGGGAAGGGATCCGCAATCCCACTCCCGATCAAATTAATGAGATTGCCGGTCGACTGCGGACGTATGGTGCCATTCAAAGCAAGAGCGTGTACTTCTGGTTTCAAAATCGCAAAACTGCCGAACGGAGATAGAAAGAAGAGAGAGTGTCACCCATCAATCAGTTTCTTCAACCACATTCGTTCGCCGGCACATCGCACAGGAATGCTTCTAAAGATGATAGTGAGGGATTAAACGCTGGCAACTCGGGTGAACGTTGGACATTGGAGTTATTTCCTGTGCATCCGACGAATGTCCAGGAGTATGGCTCACACGAACCCGCAACCAGCCTGTGGTTCACTATAACTTTGTATATAAGGCAAAAAATATTAAACCTTGAAAGAGATTTGTCTGTCAAAGCTTCCGACGGTCTTTCAGGCGAATTGAGGACTTAATTCACAGTCTTGTGATTTCCCTCGTTCGATCCTCACCGGTCACGGGTGCTTTGTCAGCGGTTTGCAATTATGTATACAATGATGATGAAGATTGAAGGCGCTTGACTCGGATGCCTTGAATGGAAATAGCAAGCCAACGAGAAGTAACATTTGGAAGACGACACCCAAAGATTTGAGCTGCCGGTATCAAATATGACCGTAAAAGTCTGAGCTGGAGTTCCAATTCCAATCTCTCCGAAGTACTGAGCGTCCAAGTAATTCTTCAAAGGAACATAATCGCCCTCGTCAGACTCGAAACCCCGACCTTCGCGCAGACCAAACTTCCGAACGAGTGTGTCCGCATGACAACCATTACGCATCGAAGTTTTAGATGTATGTTATGAAGTTTATTAGCGTTGTATGATTGCTGTTGTGTACAATGACTACAACCTTCATTGAAATAGTTATGAAGTTTATTAGATGGAAGTTTATTAGCACTGTATTTTGTTTTGCTCAACTTCAAACGGAGCAAACCTGCTCTTCTTTCTAAAGTTATTTACAATAACAGCCATTTTTTAGATTGCTGGAAGTTAGTCTTTTGGTAGCCATCCCATCGATTTGTTATTAGCAGTCGGAGGAGTCAAGTTTCCAACATTAGTGAAAGAGGATGGAATAGCTTGAAGCTGGTAGAATAAGGTGATTATTTGAGACAATGGACAAATGAACATTATCTGAACTATATTGATAGCTTGAACTCTTCCAATGTACTTACTGTTTGTTGGCATACAATAGAGGAATTTATTTGACAGCCGGACATAAAGGAGAATCAATTTTCAAGGAAATATTCATTTCTAGCAAAGGATTATCAATTGAGTAGATTTCCCTCTTATCATCGGGCACATTTAATTTTGAAGAATATTGCATTATTAGCAATTTGCCTTTACAAGTACATTTGTGATCATTTGTTGACTTGAGTTGTTTAAATAATGACAAAAATTCATCGATTATTGGAGTTATTGAGAACTCTAATCGTATCAACTGCTGACAACACAGTGCAAATCAGGAAAGACACTCTCTATGACATTCAGACATGCCTGCATAATGTACAGGAAAATATTGAGTTTTTGCAGCTGGAGACAAAGCTACAGCAAGAAGAGCTACATAGATATCATTCTGAACCTGTTTTTGTTTAGAAGATTGAAACAGACTCCCATAAACAGCGAGTCAATAATGCTACAGTTCATTCAGATAAAGCAACAAGGTTACATGCAGATGCAGAGGTTCAGCGTGCACTTCCCAAGCCCATCATCAGACCTTGGGAACAACTTGTCCACAACAAGCACAGAACTGGTCTTGGATATGACAAGGACTTGTCTTTTCATATTCCAGACTACACCAAGCCCATTCAGTTTCAGAGTGCTGGATTCATTCATGACAGTTCACCTGCTCTTCATGACAGTTCAGCTTCAGCTGTTCCAGACTCTACCCCTCTTCCACAACAACAACAACAACAGATCGTGAAATGCCAACACTGTGACCGAGTTGGCCATCTGAAAGATCACTGTTTTGATCTTCATCCATGTAAGCACTGTCATAAAACTAGCCATTCTTCACACAGATGCTTCAAAAACAAATGTCCTGCAAGAACAAAGATTCATCTTGGATGGATCGCTTCTTGGCAATGGGCATCAACAGCCAAGAAGATATTCCAAACACATGTCAGAACTTGTTCCAGAATATTGAATAGTCTTGCAGTTGAGTTTTCTCCAGCTTCTCACCTTGTATCTGACAGGGGGGGAAAGGATGGTCATCTACAAGCTTCAAAGTCACATCAAGCGAGCCTGAGCCACAACCTGCCACACCAGTTTCAGAGTTGTAGCCAGAGACAAAGATGCCCGTGAACATGCCTTCAGTTGGCAATCTGGGACACTTCCTCTAGCAGAAGACTTCAGCTTCTTGCCAGTTTTGGAAGAATTCCAGGAACAAAATTGAGAACACTTCCTCTAGCAGAAGACTCCAGCTTCTTGCCAGTTTTGGAAGAGTTCAAGGAATTGCATTAAGCATTCCAGAGTTGTTGGTTATCCTTAAACCATCACAGGTTGAGACTTCCCTTTTCAGGTTGAAGTTTTACCTTTTATGCGGGGTGAGACCTCCCTTTTATGGTTGAAGGTTTCCCTCTTTAAAACAATAGGATCACTTCCTCTAGCAGAAAACTTCAGTTTCTTGCCAGTTTTGGAAGAGTTCCGGGAACTACACTAAGCGTTCCAGTGTTGGTGGTCATCCTTAAACCACTGCCCTTTATACCAACATTTCATAGAGCACATTCAGCCTAGTGCTGCCAATGCATTTTTTGCACATTTTGTATTACAGCTCTCTTCTTGGACTCATACATAACCCTTCGGATTAAGGGGGCGAATGTTGGACACCTAATCCTAAATGGGTTAGTGTGGAAGCCGAATAGACCAAAGCAGTCCAAGAGACCTTGGGATCTGAAACCCAAGAGTCACATATTGTACTATAAATGTATATCTCATGTTAATAAAAAATGTATTGCATGTTTTTATCTTTCATATCTCTCTTGTTGTCCATGTGTGTTTAACAGTTTTCAACAATAATCACATCAAAATTTATTTGTCGACAAGTGTGGTTCATCGTTAGGACAAGATGAAAACCCAGATCATGGCAATAAGTTAAATAGGGAGACCGATCATTCAAGGGATAGAAAGAAACAACTACTGTTGACCAAGGAAATAGCTACAAAGGACTGGACAAAAAATACATTTGATTGGACCAAGAAATAGGGAAAGGAATATTAATTAGTTAATTAATAATTAATTAGTTTGTTTGTTAAATCTATTTATTATTATTTTTATTTGTAACTAAATTAATTATTGTTTTTTTTTTGTTTTTCATTTAATTAAATATAATTAGTGAGACATTTGATAAGAGAAGGGGTGTTATTCACATCTTAATTATTGAAGCTAATAAAATTAACAATTCAATATTTCATGTTTTAGGTGACCCTATCCACTATCTAAATAATAGTTATCTTAAATATATTTTTTTTGCTCAGTAAGAGTAGGTCCTTCTATTCAACTATATAAAAAGAGTTACATAATATACATGACAACCCAAGGCTCCATGACCCACATAATAGGTGATCCCCACAACACCTTAGTTACCGAGCCAAAGTCTCACAAACCGAGCCAAGGGCCCATAAAACATTACAAACCTCCGTCAACCATGTGATCTGTCTCCGAAGATCTAATAGTCGAGAGGCTATTTCGGGAATCCTTCATGCTCACCCTTTATCCTTCTAATCGGACCTGAAAAGACGCCTGAACTGACTCTATAACCATTTCGGGTCCGCCTGGGGAGATAACCCACGGGCATTTTAACTGCCCGAAATCCACGTGATGCGTGCAATCCCGACAGGAACGTGCAACTAGCACGGAACTTAACTACTATTGCAGACCCGAAGCCTTATAAAGACATCGTCTAAACAAATTTCGGGTCCGTATGGGTTGTTAACCGTCTCGCTATTTGCCACACGAAATACATATGATTACTTTGATTTCGCCGACTTGCCAACATTTTAACTAAGTCCACATCACCACTAGTTAAAAGGTCATAGTTAATGTAATTTGGGTCAATGCGAAGAATTGTCCTATTTATGTTTTCTCGCCCGGGAACCATAGGTTTATATAGTTTCGGGTACATTTTCCCGCCGGAAAACCAAAGCCATACTTTAGTAGTGTAGACTTTAGGAGTTCTGGGTATATCCCGCTCGCATTTTACAAAGAGCTGCTTCCTCCTGTAGACCAAAATTCCTATGTTTCCGTCATTATTCATCCTGTTTATTACCTCTGCTCTAAGAGAAATCCCTGTCTAAGTTTGCTTTTCTGTAACACTCTTCCCTCAACCCTCCATGGGGAGTCCATGTCCATTCATATTTCATGTATCTCTTGGAGCAGAGTACTCCTTCATTTGCCAATATATCCACTAATTTGTTGGTTGTTCGGTGCACATGAAAAAAACTAAGGGTTCTCATGGTTTGCAGGTGGGATTGTATGCGTTGATAGACTGGCAGTAACCGCCAGTGTCTCGACACTTTGTCTGGTGCTAAGCCATTGCAAATTTTCTTGACCGAATTAATTATCAACTTGAAATCAGCTTCAATTATGGTATTATGTAAATTTGAGTCCCTCAAGATTTCTAGGAATTACTCAAGGGCTGTGAGCTCTACCATATTATTAGTGGCCTTCCCCAAATGATAGTGAAATATGGTTTTTATGAAACCCTTTTCATCCCTTATGACTCCTCCATAACCAGCCATACTAGGGTTTCCTTTTGAGGCTCCATCTATGTTGTGTTTCATAAAACCATTAGGGGGAGGTTGCCAGAAGTCCTTATTAACTGTTATATGACTTATAGACTTGTTTATACCCTGGGGGAAAATCCCCTTTAGTCCCAACTGAAGAAGTATCTGCACCTCCTGATCTTGAGGTTGGTTCTCAGAGAGGTTTTTTATGAGGGTTCCTACAGTCTCTCTGATCTGCCTTATAATCTAAGCCATGATGCTCTGGGATGAACCAATCTTGTTCTTGAAGATTCTGTTGTTGCGTTCTTTCTAGACATCCCAGATTAGAAAGCCTAGAACCAAAGCCCAAGCTTTGTTGATTATTTCATTCTCATAGAAATTTTTCCTCCAGTTCATCAAAGTACTGGTGATGCTGCCAATGTCCCTGTCTGTTTGTCTGAAGATTGAAGCCACCCAATTTAATAGGGTGGAGGTGAATGGGCATAGGTTGAGTAGGTGTTCCATAGTTTCTTCTTGTAATTCAGATAGCAAGCATTTAGAAGGACCAGCTACCCCTCTTTTTCTGAGGTTTTCCCAAGTCAGAATTTTTTTATGTCGCACTAACCACATGAACAGTTTGATTTTCATCCAGTTTTGGTTCTGCCATAGGTCCTTCCATACTTTATCAGGGTTTGGGAAGTCAAGCGCAAGGGCTATTCATTTGGCCTCTTTGAGGTTAAAGTTTCCTTCATTGTTTTTACCCCATCTCAGTTGGTCTGAAGATGTTGATGTCAGAATCTTTCTCTATTCCAAGATGGTTGTAAGAGCTTCTGCCTGGGCTTTCAACAGGGATTCATCACTATATACCAGGTTCTTCCATATTCTCCATTTTCTATCGCTTTTGTCCTGATCCCAGAAATCATTTACCCTGAGTAACCCTTTGTCATTAGTATCATTCTTGAGATCGGCAAATTCTTCTTTTATCAGTTTAGGTTCTTGTTGCCAATTATCTTCCCAAAACCAAGCAAGGTTTCCATCTCTGATTTCCCAGAAACTGTGTTTCTGAACAATGGCTCTATTGTCCCAAGCTTTGTTCCAAATGTGGGAGCCTTTGATGATCCCAGACATTCTAATGTAATCCTTTTCTTGCCAATTGTTTGCATATTTCTATTTCCATACTTTGGCCCAAGGGGAAACCGATTCTTTTAGCCATCTCCGCCATAGTTTTTCCCCCAAAACTGTGTTTATGGTTTCAGGGTCATTAAGTCCCAAACCTCCATGTGTCTTAGGTTTACAGATCTTTTCCTAGGCTACCAAAGCCCATTTATTTTTCTCTTCCCCTTTGCCCCAAATAAAATCTCTTTGGATATTTCTGATGTGTTGCACAACTCCCTTTGGAGCTGGAAGGGCTAAAAACATGAAGATGGGGATGGTTTGAAGGATAGCTTTTATAAGCACTAGCCGACCTACTAAATTCAGAGACCTGTTTTTCCATTTCCGGATTTTGTCCTAGAGTTTATTAGTAACAGGCTTCCACACTGCCTTACTCAAAGGTTTGTCTATTAGAGGTACTCCCAAATATTTGGAGGGTAGCATATCTCTTTGAAAGCCTAGAATTCTGGTGATGTTTCTCTGAATAGAAATATCAGTATTAAAAAAGAAAATCTTGGATTTGGTAAGGCTTACCTCTGTACCCGCAGCCATATCATAGTCATTCATGATTTTTTTTAAGGCTTGAGCTTCCTTGACTGTTGGTGTACCCTACAGAATGGTGTCGTCCACAAATTGTTGATGGGTCAAGGCATCCCCATTCAAAGTGAGTTTAAGACCCTGGATTTTGCCTTCGACTTTGGCATATTTGATCGCATTGCCTATCCCTTCCATCATGAGAATAAAGAGGAAGGGTGAAAGCGAATCTCCTTGTCTGAGTCCTATCGAAGGCTTAAAGGTTCTAGATGGTGAGCCATTAAGAAGGATTGAAAAGCTTGAGGTGGTTACAAGGGCCATTACCCATCTTATCCAGTTATGGTCAAAGCCAAATTCTATTAGTACTTCCCTAATGTATGCCTAGCTTAGCTTATCATAAGCCTTCTGTTAAGGGAAATGTTCTCCTAGGGCTTTTGGGTTGAAACCCTAGCAAACTGAAAGTTGTCTATACAGAGAAACACACATTCACATAGCCATTATGCTATTATAAGCAAATTCTATGATAAGAGGGGCGTACCTTAGGTCCTACGTTTGAGAAGGCCCTTTAGGGTCCAAACCCTTCTTGGAGTTCCCTTTTGCTCCTTTGTCCTTTTGCAGGCTCCAAGCAAAGCTTCCTTCCGGATCCATCCAGCCTCAAGCCTTTAACAAACTCCTTCCATGACTTACTCCATGATGTCATAAGTAGTGGATGAACATCAACACACAAGGAAACAAGGGTTTCCTGTACAAATGGGAGAAGTGCAGAAGGCACAAGGGTCTTCAGACCTGGTCAAGGGAAAAATCTCAGCATAATAACCTTTCTCTCTCTTCTCTCCTCCTTTAGGCCTTCCCATTGAGGTCTTTTTATACCTCTCCCAAAGTAGTTTTTTAGTTGGGAGTTGGTTGGGAACAGTTGGGCCACGGGCACTAACAGGTGATCAGCAAGTAAAACCCGCGATCTCCGCCCGAAATTAGGAAGTTTTATATTTTTTTAAGTGTTTTAATACATATATGCGGTTTGGGTATATGCCTACCCGCATATACACGCGTTTAACTCAGGGCAATGTCGCGTATAAGGGATAAAACACTGTTTTTTAAATTTTTGGACCAGGTCTAGAAGGAGGGGTTGCCCTAGGCCATGAGTTCAGCATCACAAACCATAAGAGTGAGATTTGGAGCTATAACAGATGCCCCCTAATATATGAGGTCAGAAGGGGTACATGATGGCCGAAATGTATTAAACAAGTACATGGAAAGGAAAACTGTCAAAAACCGAGGAGGACTTCACCAGAATTCAGCCTGCCAAGCCACAAAAGGAGATCAGGAAGAAACACTGTCTGAGGCGGGCATACCCATGCTCAGAAAAAGTAAAGCATTTCCGCATATCAAGTACAAGTGGATCCACTAAGTATACAAGTATAAATGACTGGAAAATACATAATGGATCATATGATCATGATCGAATAAGTACATGTCTGAATATCACATATAAGACTGTCAATGATGCTGAAAGATGCAATGGATCACTGATATCAAAGACTGATCTTGAAAGGTACCAATTGAACATGATGGAATAGGATGGTACTACACTGCAAACCCAGGTGCCAGCATATAGAATGTCGCCATGACTGACTGCAACATATAAGGTGGAGTGGTATCAACTAGCAGCAACAGGAGCAACTATCAAGTGAACCAATGAATGTTGATACAATCTGAGGTCTTCACCGACCGACGTTGTACATTTCTACACCATGGGAATAAATGATCTGAAGTCGACCATGTGAGAAATTGTTTGATTACCGGTCATTGGTGTATACCGTTAACAAACGCGAGACTACTCACCGATAATGATAATGAGCGTCAAGGTACCCAGTACAATCTAACAAGTGTGAATAGATGAGCTGGAGTCGAACACCTGTAAGAATCTATCGATCAGGAGACAATGATGGTTTCCCACTATCGATAGCGAAGGATCTGCCACTAATGATTGCAAACCCCAAGGTACTGCCAAATGGACTCTAGATCTTTGCCCCAGAGAAATGAGTTGGAGTCGATAGGGAAAGATCCGCTAGAAGGAAGGCATTAAGGCATCCTTCATCAATCTAGCGCGAGTGTAACCCGTAGGCCAATAATGTGGAAGGAATCGGACGAAAGAGATGTAGTAACCCAACTGAAGTACGTTTCCGGCGTACACAAGATGTGGCTAGCGCACAATAGAAACCCTCTGAACCAACCAATAATGGAAGCTGAGAGAGAGGCGAGGTATCCACCAATAGGGTCAAATGGAAACCAAGGTACTGCACGAATCCCAATGTGTGATAATGTAAGCTGATGTCGAACACAAGGGAAACCACTCAGTCAAAGACCCATGATACTGATCAATGATGAGCACAAGGTGACCTATCAATAATGAAAATAGGGCGAGGGTGTAGCTCTAGGCCTGTCCTCAGAGCAAGATGTCGTCGTCGATAAGGACAAGACCCGCCAGCAAGAAGTCAATGGAGACCTTCTCAAACCGGCACGAGTAAGGGACCAATATAGCTGATATGATGATAGACATGATACTGACAACCAGGGATGGACGACTAAAAAATAAGTCAAGAGACACCGCAGAGAGGCCAACTCAGGCTAACTTCCCTTGAACAAAAGCACGACTCAGTGTGACTATGTGGCAGCATATGATGACTCTGTATAAGTTCGTCATGCAGGAGGCATGAACGAACCCTCCATATGATTGGAAGAGATAACCAATTGGGGGAGAACTGACTCAATAACAAGGTTAAGGCATACCTAAGTCAAACTAAATCCCGCCCAAATGGAGGAGACTTTGCTTTGAGTGCTTTGTTCAAGGGCGACACAACTGACTCTAGCTGCCAACGATAAATGGAAATACTGTCCTGTTCCCGCTCTTTTTGGAATATTTAATTTTTTTGTCTTTTTCTGTTAAGCTTGAAAAAGAATAAAAGAATGCTATGGTATAGTGGAAAGAACGAGTGTCGGTGAAACAGATGATCTAGTTCCTGGGGATGGAACGTTCCTATGCTTAATGCAGGGAGGTGAAAACTGGTCAGTGACACTCAAAGGTGCGTTCCTTCCACGAGTCAAGGTGTGTCAATCTGCAGAAGTCAAAGGTATGCAAGGTTGATTTTGCAGTCGTCATGGTCAAAAGTTGGCTTAAACACGAGTCCAAGTGAAGCCGGCTCTACGCCAAAAGGTGCAAGTGGTCAACATGCAATGCAGTAGTACAACTCAACACAAAGGAGCCTCTAGGGTATAAGGCCAAAACTAAGTGAAGAAGCTAAGAGGAATGAATCTTCAACGCATAAGTCATGGCGGGACTACAGAGGACTCCCGAGCCTACTCAAATCGGAGCAGCATGGGCAACAAATGTCAGTGAGGTGCTAACTACGATGCCCATGTAAAGGATGGTTCTACCATCGTGTCATGATTTAAAGAATCGGCGAGTGAAGATGGCTTATGAACCATAACACGATGGGGTCGACCCTATGGCTAGTGTATCGACAAATGGAGGCTAGTATGCACAATGCAACGGAAAAATGGTGTCCCTAACCTATATGCCAGTGAGAAAACGATACTTGCCATGACGGGTCAGCAGTGATGGAACCGTCTCGAAACTGTCAAAAAAACGTCCAAAATGTCCTGAAAAACAAACCATTCTCGACATTCCAAGCTCCCAAGTTAAAAGTCACATGAGGCCAAACAAAATAAAATTTTGAAAAAAAATTGCATTTTCAAAACCTATAAAAGGGATTTTGGACTCACCATTTTCACCATTTGAGTTTGAGAGCAAAGAGTTGGAGCAAAAGGAGAAAACTTTCCATACGCCAAATTCAACCGTTCAAATTCTTCAAAAACCTCCAGGTAACTCTTATACTTAGCTTGCAATTGATTGTGACTGGTTTTAAGATTTTTAATTGATGTTTCACCGTTGAATTTTTTTCCAAAAATTTCACCGCGGCGTATACGCGGGTTGGTAATATGAAACCCGCGTACACGCGGGCCCTATACGTGACTGTGTGCACAGGGACCCGCGTATACGCCGCGAACATTTTTAACCAAAAAACTAACGGTTGAAAATCATTTTTTTGCTCAGAATGCCGGTCACCTGGTGAGAAAGAGAGCATGCAGCGGTGGATAATGAAGTCATGAACGATCCTGAAGCTTTGGATGCCCTACGGGATGTGGTTTGCTTAAATTCTTCAAACTACTGAATATGAAAGCAAACACACGTCTGCTTGAGATGCTCATTGATTATTGGGATGTCGAGGAGGAAGCCTTTATGATTGACCAGATGCCACTCAGGATAGAAGTGGAGGATATCTATTTCATCACAAGCCTTTCTCGAAGGGGAGAGGTAGTACATTCCTGGGGCAGGACACGTAGCAATCTCACGATCGAGGACTACGTACAGATATATTGCTCGAGACATCCCAAGAAGGTTGGGAGCCAGATTTCCATCACACATGTGGTGAGTTTATCACTAAGGATAATCATGTTCACCATAGCTCGAGTGAACGGATCCGCCTCTCTGCATCAGGCATCACGGCTAACCATGAGCGTTGCAGTTGACTGTCTTACCACTGTATTTGACTAGTGTACTCCTCTTCTGGCCAACCTGAAGAGCCAGCTCACTTCTATCAGGAGGGGACAGACCAAAAACTTTGGATATGGGACTATCCTGTGTTCCTTCCTTTTCAAGAAGGTCCCCGCACTCCGCCCTAGGGTAGAAGTTTCCATCAGCACCCCACGAGATCCACGCATGGGCCGGTGGGCTGACCTGATGAAACGTCTAGGGGGTGGGGAGGTCCCACGGACTGCATTTGACGATGATTTTTTTACCTGGTGGGATCAGAAGATCATCGTCGTAGATGACTACCCCTATGCTGGGTTGGATTTCCGAGGAGATCCTGATCTAGCATTACCACCGAACGTAGCATGGGGCGACATTGGTAAGAATTTTTTGATTTTATGATTTTTTTTGGATTTTTCAAATATAATGATGAATTTTGAAAAATATTTTTGATGGGATTCAAATGACTAATATGATGATCATGTTCCAGATATTGGGCTGGTATGACCAGATGGGTTCCCGCGGCATGGACGGTGCGGCCGAGCAGCCGAAGAGGTGGCTGCTGATACAGAACGAACTCTAAATAACGTCCAATGACACTTGGCGAGACTGAGCTGCCGAGTACGGTGGCTGCCATAGAGGACCTTTCTGAGGATATGCAGCATCATGTGGTTGTCATGCCACGTGACTGGGCTAGCACTTTTCTGCGTGTGGCCAATGCGATAGTTACCTACTTAGCCGCTCATCCTGAGCCGGGGAATTAGATATGCCGAACATGATTATGGGCATTTGAGTCCCAATTTTGTATATTTTTTGGAAAAACATATGTACACTCGAGAAGCTTTATGATATATATATATACAGTTCGACTTTTTTATGCTTGATTTTATTGTGATGAATGATTGATGTGCCAGTCTAATGCTTGATTAGCGATAGAATCAGCTAACCAATTATGAGATCTTGGAATGTGCAAATAATTAATATAAGTAAATGATCTTTGCAACAACCTCACCCTTAAATACTGGCGATATAAACATGGATCCCTTACCCGATAAATGTTGTTTAATTGTGACACTAACAATTGAGAATCAAGATAAACTACCAACGAGTCGATCTCGTGAGAAATTGCCTCGGATAATAAATTAATAACAGCAGTATACTCAGCCATATTATTTGAAGCGGGACCGATGCATACGCCTCTTGATACCATCAATTGACCAGTTGGGTAATAGAGTACCCAAGCTGCGGAAGCGAGATTCCGAGTGTGCCGACTAGCACCATCGGCGAATCCAAAATAGACCAAGTCATCCATCAACACCTGCCACAGCAGACCAAAAGGTGTTGATATCAAAAACTCTCGATGATATATGTACAAATATACATAATGTACAAAGAATCCATTGCCTAACTCCTACTTAAGCAAAGTACTTCTTTAGGTAGAGCCCGTTTCGGGGCTCTGCCAGCTTGTTTCCCTCAAAATCGATTAACTCATACGACGCTTTTTCTAAAACTCGTTTAATAATGAAAGGACAGTAGCACATAGGCTTAAACTTTCCTGCCCCCAAGGTGTCTTTATCTTGGTCATAGACCAAGACAAGGTCACCTTCAGAAAAGACTCGAGGACGGACAGATTTATCATACTGCGTTTTAACCCTTTTCTTATGAGCCTCATTCATCGTGGCGGCATCTCGACGCTGCTCATCGAGATGTTCCAAGTGAAGGAGGTGCTCTTCGAGACTCGAAGTCTCTGGAAGGAGCTCAACAGCTAACTTAAGAGATGGAATTTCACATTCAACCGGAAAGATAGATTCCATCCCATAAACCAACTGAAAAGGTGTAAAACCAGTAGTAGTCTTCACGGAGGTCCGGTATGCCCAAAGAGCCGAATACAACATAACGTGCCAATTGGACCGATTTTTGTCGATTGTCCGTTGGAGGATCGTCTTAAGAGTTTTATTGACTGCCTCGACCTGTCCAT
Source organism: Pinus tabuliformis (assembly GCA_031772625.1). Taxonomy (NCBI): domain Eukaryota; kingdom Viridiplantae; phylum Streptophyta; class Pinopsida; order Pinales; family Pinaceae; genus Pinus; species Pinus tabuliformis. The sequence continues at coordinate 1,350,410,073 of CM062807.1, read as the reverse complement.
TGGCCTGAGGATAATAAGGAGACGAATGCTCCTGCCAGAAACCCAATTTGAGAGCCAATTCAGACATCAGTTGATTCTAGAAATGATTGCCATGATCAGTGATAATCTCTCTCGGGATACCAAATCTTGAGATAACCTGATTAAAAAGGAACAATGTTGTCGTGTCACTATCGTTTTTATAAGTGGGCATGGCCTCGGTCCACTTCGTAAAGTAGTCTACAGCCACGATAATGTACCTATGATTCGTCGCTGAAGGCGGATTACAAGTTGTAAAATCAATACCCCACTTAGTAAAGGGACCAACGGTGACAACGGGAAAAAGAGGAGCTGGATGAGCACGCATCTTCCGAGTAAAAATTTGATAGGGTGACAACGTTTGACTGCTTCCACACAGTCTTTAAAGAGTGAAGGCAAAAAATAGCCGGCACGTAAGATGCGCTGGGCTGTAGCAAGCCCTGATAGATGACCACCACAAGCTCCACTGTGGAAGTCATTTAGTACTGACTCTGCTTCCTCTAAGGTCAAACAGCGCCGAAGGATTGAATCAACCCCTCGACGGTATAATGTATCACCAATGATAACATAATTTTTAGCTAGGTGACGTAATTTTCGACGTTCATCCTTGGAGAAAGTAGAGGGAAACTTCGAAGTTTGGAGATAGACAATGATATCTCCATACCAAGGGTCGAGTGAAGAGATGAGGAATAAATGTTCGTCGGGAAAACTTTCCTCATAAACAGTATCCTCTCCACAAGGCAGCTCAGAAATTAGCTCAGCGAAAACCATGGATTTCTTAGACTTGGCAGACAAGAACTCGAGATCAAATTCTTGCAAAATGACTATCCATCGATTATATTTGCCCCCAATCACTCGCCTACTGAGGACAAATTGAAATGGATTGACCGCCGCTAAGACAAAAGTTTTGTGTAGCAGGATATAATGACGGAGCCGCTGGACAGCATGGACAGCTACCAAAGCCAACTTCTCAACCGGAGAATAGCAAAGTTCAGGACCTATTAAGCCTCGGCTCAAATAATAAATCACATGCTCGGTGAGAGCATTGTCCTCCTGAATGAGAACCATACCAATGGTTGATTCTGCTGCAGCGAGATATAAAAGGAAGTCTCTACCATAATCCGGTGGACTCAAAAGCGGGGCAGAGACTAATGCCTTTTTCAAAGCATCAAACGATCGCTGCGCAAAGTCATCCCATACAAATGGAACTCCTTTCCGTAGCAAACGCATGAACCCTTTAGTGATCTCGGCATAGTTCGCTATAAACCGTCTTAAGAAATTAGCCTTCCCTTGAAGACTTTGAAGTTGTCGAATTGAGGACGGGGGAGGCAACTTAACTATTACCTCAACCTTGAAGGGATCAACTCGAATCCCTTCATTTGACACAATGAACCCTAACAACCGACCAAACGTAACCGCAAAAACACACTTATTGGGATTCAACCGGATTTTATAAAAACGACATCGCTCGAAGACCATTCGAAGATGACTAGGGTGATCAGTTCTCTTTCGAGAACGAGCAGCGAGATCGTCCAAGTATGCTTCGATGACATGTTTGATGTCGTGGAAAGCATATGACATGGCCCGCTGAAAAGTGGCTCCAGCATTTTTAAGACCAAAAGGAATCTTTCTATATGCAAAGGTACCCCAAGGACATATAAAGGTTGTCTTATGTTGATCTTCAGGACTGATAGAAATTTGATTATAACCGGAAAAACCATCCATGAAGGAAAAAATCTCATTACTCACACACTCGTCGATAATCTGATCAATGAATGGCGTGGGGTAATTATCTTTCGGACAAGCCTTGTTTAGGTCCCTAAAATCGATGCATACTCGGATTGTTCCTTGCTTTCTATCCACAGGGACTGGATTAGAAACCCAATTAGTAAGAGGAACAAGGTATATGAAACCCGCCTTTAGCAGCTTCTCAACTTCAGCTTTGATAGCTGTTGCTTTCCTAGGGTTAACCGACCAAAGCCTTTGACGAACTGGTTTGGCGTTCTCATACGTCTTGATCTCATGTTGAACTATAGAAGGATCAATGCCAGGCATTTCTTCATAAGACCAAGCAAATTCATATCGAAATTCCTTGAATAGGTCGGTGTAAATTTGAATTTCTTCAGGGGAACATTCAATTCCGATGAAGAGATTCTAGATCACGTTAGGGTCCCTTGAGATGTTTATAGGTATTGTTTTTGAAATCACCGACATATTACCTTCGGCACGAATGTGTGCTGGAGCCAAAAGATTTGACACCGTACAAACATCACTAGTAAAGAGCTCGGAGAATCTAGATTCTACTTCCTGCAATGGAGGAAGAAAGTATGAACGATGGTGTAAGTCTTCCCAAGGTCGATCTATACCCATCATTGCTTCGAGGATTGCTTCTTCAGAAGGTAAAACTGAATCCAAGGCAGAGGTAGAATCAAGGCTCCAGGCCGGGGCCACATCACCATCTAACTCCTCTTCGGAAAAAGGGGTAGAGTGGTCGTCTGCAGAGTTGACGATAGACTGATATCTAAGCTCAGCTGCAGATATAGGGAATGTCATTCCATTCACTTGTCCTTCAACTAATGTGGTCATAGGTGAAGGCAAGGTCCAAGGGTCTGAAAAATAACGAGTTCAGAAGAACTCTTCTCGAGGGGACTCCTTAGATGATGAAACAACATTGATTCTAGCGAAAGGAGAGGGAAGATAAAAGGCACCCATCAATGAGGAATACATCCCCACTCCTAAATTCTCAGTAGGCAGACAAGGGTTATCCACTAAAGGAACAGTAGAGTCAGAGCTTGCTTGAGGATCGACTGGACAATAATCCAATTGATCAACCTTAACGATTTTCCCCTCATGAGGAAAGCAAATGACACGAAACAGAGTCGAAACAACGACGTCCATTTCGTATACCCAGTTCCTTCCTAAGAGGAGATTATAGTCTAGGTTAGCATCTATGACTTCTACTTCAATATTGACGACCTTCCCCCCAACACACATAGGAAAGGCCGGGATAATCCCATGCGAATTATGAGAATGACCATCAAATGCAGTCAAGACGGTAGGTGAAGGAACGGCCGAAGGCGATCCAATAGCCTTCCAGCATGACATCGACATGATGCACGTGGAAGCTCCTTCATCGATAACGATACGACAAATGTTGATTTTCCGGTATGTAGACTTTATTTGGAAAGCCATGTGATGAGGGAGTCGCTTTTTGACATTTAACATGTCAAAAGTGAGCACTAAAGAGTTAGTTGGATCGACTGCCCCTATTGCGAAAAGTAAAGCACTTCGTTGAGTTGGACACGACTGGAGAACCTCTAAAGCAAACATGGTGCACGGACTCTAAGCCAGATCCTCAACAATGGAGTAATTCTGGGCGGCCCTAGCATTAGGATTAATAGTCGCGCGTTTAGCGGAACCTTTCGGTATCCGTGGTATACTCTCGACAGGGGGTCGCTCAATACGAAGGTCAGTATTTCTGGGAACAGTCTTGTCCTTGGAAGTTTCGGCTTCACCGTAATCACGTGACCGAGTAGCCACATGGATGTTAGAACCCATCATGAAAACATTTGATGATTTTTCCCCTTCCTGGTTGCCCCCTGCGGAGGTTCCAGGGTTTGAACTCGCACCAGCAAGAAGTTGCTGCCCTTGGGGAAAAGGGTTGGTTAACACAACCTAAGAACTAGAAGTCCCTTGCTGCCCTAACAAGCACTGAGCGTCTTCAATCTTGGGGCAGAGGTGAGTTAAATGGTCTCCACTGCACAACTTGCATGGAAACTTGACTTTCTTTCTAGACTCATTTCTACCACCACCAGCATTATTGCCGGATTTATTTGCGTCAGCCTTCCCATCCTGGTTCTTTTTCTTACCTCGTCCTTTCTTTTTCCCATTGGAATTTTGATTTCCTTTGGGGTTATCAGATTGGATGGCATTAATCGAAGAGGTTTGGGAAGCCGGAGGGTTAGATGATGTGACTTGGTTGTTAGAAGCAGTTTGTAAAGACAACTGCTGCAATTGGTTCAACAAGTTCACCGCACTTGTGTCTACCGACCCAACGATACCATCCGCATGGGGACTCGGCTTCGACTTAGCTAAGTCAACCTTAGACCCAGGAGCATCTGGCAAGTACTTTTGTAGGATCCCAGACTGAGAGTAGATCAATTCTAATTGTTGGGCCCTAAAAATGGCTTGCTCCTCAGAATAGACTCCAGACATGGAGACATCCTTAGAGATATCAGGTTGTAAAGATTTCAAAAACCATTCAAGACGGTACTCCGGAGGGATTTCGGCTTTAATGAGCCTCTTTCTCCGTCTCCATTCCTGAATATGGTCAGAAATGTGAGTTGCCTTATCCTGACGAAAAGTGGCCAGAAGTTCAGTTCCGGCATCATAACAGACAGGCAACTGGAAATGATTTAAGAAAATATTAGCTAAGTTAGCGAAAGATGTAAAGCTGCCCCCTGGAAACTCTATATACCATTTGGCCACATTACCAGTCAAGGTGCGTTGAAAAAGTCTCAACCTAATCAAGTCATCGATATGGGAGTTAGATGAGCACCACAAATGGAATGTGGTTACATGGTTGCCTGGGTCCTCACCACTCTTCCCTTCGAATTTTGGAATGTCTGAAGGGAGTTTGGTTGGGACCGGAGGCCAGGCCGGATTGTACTTGATTGGATCGTTTGTTAACTTAGTGAGATCTGGCAAGTTCAACATTTCCAGAAACAGAAGCCTAGGAGGACCTTGGGGATTCCACCTGTTAGTGTCAGTCTTTCCAGCCTTCCTCCAGTGATCAAATATGCTCTTACAAAGTGGTCTCAGAGTGTCCAGGTCAAATTTTGTCATTTCAAAGAGTTTTCAAGCAAAATTTGGTCACTAGACATTAGGTCTAGGGTTTTCTTTCACTCCTTCTAAAGTTGTCCAAATGTCAGTCCATGTCATCATTCTGCTAAGTCTATCATCATTCATAGGGTTTTCATTATCATGTCAGTGTCTAATGAGTCATTTTACACCTTGTTCATGCTTCAGTTGCGCCCAGGCAAGGTCATTTCCCTCTCCTAGGGTTTTGAAAGCTAATTTCTCTTGGATGGTCAAATCATTAGAAAAAATTGTATCCAGATGTTCATACACCTTCCCCTATCTTTCATGTATCTTATCAAACACTTCCCATCACTGAGATCCCCCAAATTCCTCATTTTTGCACAAACCCTAGTTTCTTGCCACAACTTGGCAATTTTCTAGGCTAGGCCTGTGTTTTGCCCTTTTGGATCCCTTCCCCTCACTCGATCTCTGAGATTCCACTTTCCCTTGCTTCCTAACATCCCTCCCTACTTCCAAAAATTTCCCCAAGAATTTAGAAGCCCCTTATCCCCTTCATTTCGCTTCATTTCCACAAAATTCCTTGTTTCACACATCGGGATAAGTTTCACTCAAAAGATGTTTCAGAGAAATAAAAGATGAATTTGGGAAAACTAAGAGAGGTGTTTTTCCACAACAGGCCAAGGAAGAAAAACCTCCTTCACTTTTTACACAGGTGTCATGGTTTTAGAGAAATTTCAAAAATACCGTTGCCTTAGGAGAATCGAATGCACCTCTGAAGTGACCTTGGGAAAATCACGTTTTCTCCTAGCTTGGTTGGCCAAATGACTTTCTTGATGAGTCAAATGATAACTAGACACAAATTTCTTTCCAATGCGCTATTATGAGCTCAATTTGGAGTTGCGGAAGGCATCCAAACGTTGACTGGAACAGCACTCTGCCTTGAGGCAGCCTCATTTGGCACATTTTGACCAGTATTGGGAGATTTGATTTTTGACAAGGAAAATAAACTCCAAATTAAAAAATTCCAGCTGTGTTGGAAATTAGACTCAAATACCTTTCCAACGAGCTATCCTGCACCCAATTTGGACACCGGAAAGGCCTCCAAAAGCCTACTGAAAAATTCACTATGTAGCTGAGTGCGCGCTACGCATCAGGGTGGGCGCGCTACGCACCCAGGGTGCGCTACGCATCAGCATACTTTTATCAGTGTAAATTTACTCGTGTGCTACGCACCAAGGGCGTGCTACGCGTTGGGTGAGGCATGCTACGTGTTGGGAATTCTGCCCAGAAATTCGCCAGCAAGTATTCAACTCCTCTCCTAACTCAAGCAAACCACAGGTAGGCTTCATTTCCATGGCTGGTTCTTGGTTTTGCAAGATTAATGAGAAAAAATTATGATAGATGTGCCATGAAAATTAAATGTAAAAACCCTAAAGTTGCTGTGTGGATTCAAAGGCCTAGTTTGCTAGGGTTTCAAAATTACATGCTGCCAAGGTTTTCCCACTTTTGTGTTTCCTACCCCTCCCATATTCACCAACATTTTCCTCAAAAATTCTTCCTAAAACCCTACACTATTCTCCCTCAAATCCTAAACCCCTCCCTTCTACTACAAACATATTTTCATACCCTACCTCATCCCAAACCCTAAAACTTCAAGATTTTCATGTCCCTTCCCTTCCCTAAATTCCTTGTTTTATTTCCATTGTCCCCATTTCCCTAATGTTTCCCCTTTCCTAACATTTCCCTTGTATATTTGTGTCCCCTTGGTCACAACATTTTGAGAGAAAGAAAAAGTCTATAGTCAAATTTTGCACACAGTTGTATATCAGCATATATAACATGTCAGAGACCGAGTCAGCTTATGAGCAGGATTATGATAGTGATTCTACACCAGAGGTAAGTGTGCCAAGGAGGTATCACAAAGGTGGCAAAGGTGGTCGGCATGTCAGGGAGGAGCCTACCTATTTGGCTCAATTGCAAGCTTGTCCACTTGCAATGGACTGTTTTCGGTATCTATCATGTTTTGAATACTGTGAGCGGATCTCACAAATCCAGCATCATCGGGAACTAGTTCGTTTATTTGTTCTACATTTGCAGGATGGTCATGTAAACCTTGACGGAGTGAATTTCACCTTGTCACCCGAGACTATTGCTCAGGCCACTGGGATACCAAATGTAGGGGAGGAATGGAGTAAACGCCAGCAGTTAGACAGATTTCACTATGAGCCATATATTAAGCCCGGATGTGTAAGACACTTGACTGCAGTTTTTCCTTTCAGATTCCTAAGGGATGAGTATGCACCATTGATGAAACTCATCATTCGATATTTCAGTTGCGAGGGCAGATTCTCACGTCTCTACGCGTACCATGTCCATTTGTTGATGCATTTTACAAGGGTACGTATGATGAACATTCCATTTTTCATGTGTCGCAACATAGAGAGGATGGTGCCTTTAGTACAAAGGAAGAGCCCAGCACATCAACATAAAAGCATCTATCATTATGCATTGATCAAAATCATAGTGATGCATCAGTTGGCACAGCAGGGCATTACTTGGGAGGATTTTATTTCTCGTGACCTTTTCACAGTGCCACAGCCACCTCCTGAGATTGTTCATGATGAGGGAGGGCCTTCACATCAGTTTGATATTCCTGAGATAGAGCATGTCAGCGCTCCCGCATGTGTGACATATCAGCGAGGACATAGGTCCTTACTTGCATCTGCACGACGAGTACTATCTCCACCTGAGGTGGAAGGGGTTTCGTTGACTTCATCAGCACAGCGAGTGTTATCTCCACCTCGTGTGGAAGGGGCCTCGCTTTCAACAGCAGCACCGCAGGTACAGGATAAGGGCAAGAAGCCCAAGCATGAGGAGAGGCCTTCAGGTGAGCCATCAGGTTTTGTTACTAGTCATGATGAGATAGCTTCATATATCAGGTATCTAGAGCAGCGCAATAAATAGTTAAAGGACGAGCACACACTTATAGAGCTGCAACGAATCCGTGAAGACCGTAGGTTGGCCCGTAAAAGACCGGGTGACTTGACACCTGTGGCGCGGCAATTTGTGCTTGAGAAGGTCAATCGACACTTGGAGTGGTTTTTGGCGAAAGCCAATAGAGACAAAGACTTGCTTCGTCACATGAAGAATCATTACTGGGCCCGCATGCATGTTTGCAAAGCAAAAATTAAGATCCTTAAGAGGCGATTGAGCAAGGCACTAAAACGACGGAAAAGGCCCAATCCACTCCAAATTTTGGCCGAAGCATCTTTGACTGAGCATAGTACTTGATTGGGGACCCCCAGCCCAAATTTCAAGAAATTTGGGGAAAATTTTGTCAATTTTGAAATTTTTATGTAAAAAACAGGTTTTTGGGCTCAACGCGTAGCACGCCGCGCGCTACCCTGAAGATTGGGAGGTCCAAATCATGAAAGGTTTGCATTTTTGGATTTTTCATGATGAAATACATCTGCTCAGCCACTGCCAAGGCATTTCATCAAGGTTTGGGTCCCCAAAAGGTCAAAAAACATGCAAAAAATGACCTCACTGCCCCTTTTTGAACACACAGGTAGCAGCCTTGGGAGGATGCACTTTTGGAGGGGAAAATGGACATCAAATTAGAAAATTCCACTTGGGTTGGAAAGTAGACATCTAGGGCTTTCCAACAAGCCAACCTGAGATTAATTTGGATGCCAGGAAGTGCCCCAAAAGTAGGTGGAAAGGCGCGCTACGCGTAGGGCTCAGGCGCGCTACGCATCAGGATTTTTTGCACATTTTGCACCTTCCAGCTCAGGAATTCGCCCAGTTTTGACTTGTGATGGGATTTTTCACCCTCCTTGATGTAATTAATGTAATTTTATGTTGCCTTGACACTTATTTACCTATTCTAGATGATTCATTCATAAAATAGCAAACATTTAATGAATGAATTGGTTTCCTAGCTTATAGAGGCAAGTTGTTTTGACTGCCTAGATTATAGTGCTTTGTTTAGAAATGGTTGAAACAGCTCCTAGGATGATGATCTCGACCCCTAGAGGCAAGGGAATGTGTTAGCTTGCCTATATTATGTATTTTCTTAGTCATTTTCATGGTTGGACTCTTTGGGAAGAGGCTTTGAGACTTTATTGTACATTTTACTTCAGCATTTTGGCAAAGGGAAGACCAGGGATTTGCAGCACTATTTGGAATTCTTGTGGCTTTATGTCTTGATGGTGTGCTTCTTTTAGTACTTGTAAGTTTGTTATGTGTATCATTTTCCTTCTCTCATCTTCTGCAATTGAACAAATGAAGTGTTAAGGTAGAATCCATAAATTTGCTATGCTCTGCCTTTAAATTTGTTTAATTTTCCATGTTTTCTTCAGTTTAATGAGAACCCTTGTGTTTGCTTGCTCTCCTTAGATCCTCACCTGTCTGATCTATTCACCTCATCACTTTAAAAGCATCAAAACAATTGCCTACCTTGCTCCAATCAGACCTCTGCAGAAACTGTGTCTCATCCCCGCACCCAAAATTGCTTTTCCCTTTGATTCAACAAAAATCCCAAAAAATCACCTTTAAACCTCTGCACTTAATATCTAGCCTAAGATTAGTATTCCTTATTGGTCATCTCAGCCCCTTTGAAATCCTTTTGCCGAGATAGACCCGGAGAGAGCCCTCTCCTGTCCTCGTAGGGCTAGCTACGAGGCTGAGCGTGGTATGATGTTGCCTTGAGTTTTTCCTTCCTCAGCCTAAGGCAAGTTCGAAAGCTAACACCACCCAGACTGGGCGGAACTCCCAAAGTTCTGAAAAGATTGGCCTGGATTTTGGAAGGCACAAGGCTGCCCGAAGTAACCAGCAGAACCGGCTGAACCAAAAGGCAAGCCTTGTGATCCAGCAAAATTCAGAGTTTGACCAACTCTGGCCGCAAAGCCTCCATAACTAGCAAAGCTTCCTCCTAAAGGATTATAAGGAGTTGATAACCCTTGATACAGATTCCAAGCCGAAGCTAAGGGAGGAATACTTTGAAACGAACTAACTGTGGAGTACGGCCTATTCCCTTGTTGGCCGAAAGACGGATTTCGAGTCCCCGCGCCACTAACCCCAGGGTTAGTCCAACCTTGGAAAGGATTGCTACGTTGTCCTATAGAAGAAAAAGGCATGGATCCTATTGTCGGGTTGGAATGTGGTATATGACCACTTCCGAAAGGGAAACCCTAGAATGAAGCCGATCCACCCATCATGGACGTGGCGGCACTAAACGGAACTGATGGAATACCCTATGAGTGGGTGCCAAATGGGAAGAATCCAGAACCAAAAGCATTGGTTTGGGAATTTCCACTCGTGGACGGAATGGAGGTAGACCCAACTAAAGATGTGCTAGCAAAAGATCCAAACAAAGAAGTAGAGGAGATGGAAATCGTTCCTCCTCCTTGTACCGATGTTGAAGTCTGCATAGTTGTATCACTTGTAGTAGAAGCCATGCTTCCAGTAGTGGTCATCGATGGTAAGCGCGTAGCGTAACCTGGACTTGATGGTCTATGCGTCGGAGTCCCAACGTATTGTAATACGTCTAGATGACTAGATGGTAGGGGAGAATTCGGAGCCGCTAACGACTCTGAGAGTTCTTCTACCTCTATGTTATTCTCCGCTTGAAAGAGAACTCAAGAAAGGACTGGAGCGTTCCTCTCTTGTTCTGCGGAAGTGTCAGGCATTGCTTTAACACTAATGCCCCTGAGAGGAGGATCAATCCCCGATGCGTCAACTGGCGTGGGACGAAACCCACCAACAATATTACCTCTGCGCCTTCTAGGAGAAGGCTCTAAACTTGGTGGTGAAAGACCACGAAGTCTTCGAGACCATCTAGGTGATCGGTCAACCACTTTGAATTTTTTGTTAAGATCTAACTAAAGACTCAAAAAATTGAAAGCTAGGCCAACTAAGAGCACATAGCACACACTATAAAGTCCCTAAAGATATCAGCCAGTCAAACAACTTCCAAGTATTTCCGCTCCGGGTGATTAGGACCGGACACCAAAATACAAGAAAGTGAATTAAGGGGCCTTTCGAAGATAGTCTGGGATGATGAGGGCCCAGTCCTATCAGCGAAGGTATCAGAGGAAGTTACGCTGACCTCCTAACAACAGCCTGCGTCGGTGCAAGCCCCCAAGCTTCGCAAGGGTGCCCTCCAGTAGTACTGTCGAGAGTGATGCAACGTCGACCTCAGGTGCCACGGGATTCCCCTCCGCAGCCACCTGTGTAGATCCCTAGGAGTAGCAACTATGGATACCAACTCGTTGCAGAAGCCAAGCGGAACAGTCGTGAGGTAAGTTCGGACAAGTAGGAGAGGGGGTATCTCTCTTCCCTGTCTTCACAGACCCTCGTGCTTAACTCCCAGATCTGGAGCTTTGGTGGTCTTCCTAACGCTATTGGATTTTCACTCACTATTCATACTCCTACGTTTGATGTTTAAATGGCCTTGGAGAGTTAACTCTCCACTCGCCTAATCCAAGGCCCTAAAATCCTAAAACTTGTTGGTGTATCTAGCTTATAAAAAAGTTTTAGTGAATTTTAGTTAGCGCTTGATTTTAAAAAAGGCTATTCTTTAAGTCACGGGATAAACGGGAGTGAAACTAGTGGTGTTTTTGACGCAAAAGAAATTAATAAACACCTAACTACATGCAAATGCACTTGTTTTCGTTTTTCGATGAAAAGCAATTTCTACAGGGTTCAGAGGAACTTCTAATAAAACAAATTTTCTTTTTCTTTTCGTTAATTCACGCTTCACACTCACAAAAGTTAACAAAGCTATGGATACCTAAAATGATATGCGAATCTATCCTAATGCAACAAATATATGCTGATGCAAGACTGAAAACTACTCTAAAATCAAGAAATGAAAGTTGCTTGCTTATCAATTTCTATTTTGCCACTTAAAATGTCTAGATGGAATATGAGATGCTACCATTCATTTCGTCTAAACACTAAAAACAAGTTTCAAGACAAACATAAAGCACTTTCATTCACTAAAAGGAAACCAAATGAAAACCAAGTTCAAGAAAGCAAAACGAAGTTTTTCAAAAAGTTTTCTTCAAAGCAACAACAAAAGAGTCTTTTCAAAAATGCTCTCAACAAGACTGAAACTTTGTGATTGAAGAATAGGCAACAAACACTTTTGCAAGTTGACACCACACAATGGATGAAAACTCAACAAAAAGAAATGTGTTTAAAGATGCTCTTAACAATCAAAAGCAGCAATGAAATCTTTGGCAACAAAGACCAAAAAGATCAAAAAGACAAATTTCAAGAAAGTGTCAATCAACAACTTTCACGAAACAAAGAAGTGGATGGTCACAAAAAGCGGTTTTGTCAAGCAAACAAAAAGTCACCAAAAGCAAAATTTAACACAAAGATTGAGATCAATCTTCCTGCCCTGATGAATCAGAGCAGCCAAGATTCCCAGCAAGAAATCTTGCGTGCTTAAGCAAAAAACGATGACGCTTGCAACAACAAAAACAAGACCAATACTTCTTACAATCAGAGAGAATTTGGAACAAGATGCTTGCTGTAAAACTAACAACTGATACTGGACAGTGACTGTTTCAGACTGAATCAAACCACCAGACAGACCTTCAGAGATAAAAAGATTTACAAATCTTGAAAATTGCTGGATATACGCGACTGTACATATGTACAGATTGCGTGTATACGCGACTGTAACTAAGGAAACCTGTGTATACACGGGTTCACTTAAGGAAACATGCGTATATACGCTTCTGTAACTAAGAATAACAAACGTATATAAAAGATTTCAAGAAAAATAAAAAACAAACTGAAGAAACTGGCAAGATTTAGAATTCAAGAACAGACCACACAGCAACAGCAAGCAGACAGGCAACTGAGCCCTGATTGGCTTGAAAACACCCAAACTAGGAACAACAACAGTGTTGTCCCCAATGGAGTCGCCAATTCTGTTGAGGGAAATGTTCCCCTAGGGGTTTTGGGTTGAAACCCTAGCAGACTGAAAGTTGTCTATACAGAGAAACACACATTCACACAGCCATTATGCTATTATAAGCAAATTCTATGATAAGAGGGGCGTACCTTAGGTCCTACATTTGAGAAGGCCCTTTAGGGTCCAAACCCTTCTTGGAGTTCCCTTTTGCTCCTTTGTCCTTTCGCAGGCTCCAAGCAAAGCTTCCTTCCGGATCCATCCAGCCTCAAGCCTTTAACAAACTCCTTCCATGACGTACTCCATGATGTCATAAGTAGTGGATGAACATCAACACACAAGGAAACAAGGGTTTCCTGTACAAATGGGGGAAGTGCAGAAGGCACAAGGGTCTTCAGACCTGGTCAGGGGAAAAATCTCAGCATAATAACCTTCCTCTCTCTTCTCTCCTCCTTTAGGACTTCCCATTGAAGTCTTTTTATACCTCTCCCAAAGTAGTTTTTTAGTTGGGAGTTGGTTGGGAACAGTTGGGCCACGGGCACTAACAGGTGATCAGCAGGTAAAACCCGCGATCTCTGCCCGAAATTAAGGAGTTTTATATTTTTTTTAAGTGTTTTAATACATATACGCGGGTTGGGTATATGCCTACCCACGTATACACGCGTTTAACTCAGGGCAATGTTGCGTATAAGGGATAAAACACTGTTTTTTAAATTTTTGGACCAGGTCTGGAAGGAGGGGTTGCCCTAGGCCATGAGTGCAGCATCACAAACCATAAGAGTGAGATTTGGAGCTATAACACTTCTCTAGGTCAAGCTATATGATCATACCTGCCTGCTTATTGCTCTTAAGTGATTTAACCACCTCGTGAGCTTGAATGATATTATTAAGAATTTACCTGCCTTCCACATATCAATTTTGCTCCTCAGACACTAGATTTGGAAGAAAGGGCTTAAGCTTGTTTGCAATTATTTTGGAAATAATTTTGTACACCACATTGCATAATGCTATGGGTCTAAATCGATCTAGTGTCATGGCATTATCCTGCTTTGGAATCAAGTATATGAAAGAGGTGTTGAGCACCTTCAGAACAGTTTTGTTTTTCCTTGAGTCCTCCACCACATCGAGGATATCTTGTTTGACTATATCCCAACAAGCTTTGAAGAAGTCCACATTGAAACCATCCGGACCTGGAGCTTTCCCATTTTGCATTTCTTTAATGACTTCACTAACCTCCTCTTCATTCATTGGCCTGTTAAGATTATAATTGTCTTCTCTCATCACTAGCTTGGGAATGTGCTTTGTGAAGTCATTGATAAATTGTGATCTGTCTATGAGAGGCTCCTCTGCTATGCCTTGGAAATGTTGGACCAGAGCAGCTTCTATTTCTTGGTGGGTATTGAGCTGTTTTCCTTGAATATCTTTGATTTTTGTAATCTTGTTTTGAGACCTATGCTCCATGGTGGATTTGTGAAAAAACCTTGTATTCCTTTCTCCTTCTTTTAACCATTGTACCCTTGATTTCTGTTTCCAGAAGATCTCCTCTTGCTTGCATAAGCCCTCCCATTTCTGTTGAAGATAGTCATCTTGTCCCTTACTCTCCTCGATGAAGCCATCTGTGATGAGGACCTGGTTAATTTCCTGTAGCTTCCATTCAACTAATTTTTTGGCTTCGAAGATATTGCCAAACTCATTCTTATTCCAATCTTTAAGCCTGTGTTTGATGTGTTTCAATCTCTGATGCAGAAGGAACATCTTTGTGCCCTGAACATGCATATATTCTTTCCACCATTTTTCAATGTTGTTGATGAAGTCCGGATGGGTAAGCCAAATGTTTTCAAACCTGAAAGGTCTATTTCTTGGAGTTCTTATAAAGGACGCTTCAAGTTGAATAGCCCAGTGATTTGAGCCTCCAAAAGGTAGTATAATAGCTGGTAAGTTAATGTTTGTGAGGATAAGGTCCTCCAAAATAATGAATCTGTCAAGTTTAGAGGCCACCTGGGCCGCTCCTCCCCTCTTATTATTCCAAGTGAAGATACCATTACTTGTCTCTGTATCTACTAGCCTCATGTTGTTTATGAAATTCTGAAAAGCTATGGAATCTCTGCCTAGTGATCTAGTCCCACCTTTTTTTTCTGATAGAGATTTGATCATATTAAAGTCCCCTCCCATAATCCAGGGGATACCCGGATGTCTTTCTCTTAGCTCCTCCAGTGAGGTTAGGAGCCTGAGTTTATCTTCAGGTTTTTGTGGACCATATACATTTGTGATCAAATAAACTTCCTCGTCCCCCAAAGGTTGGATGACCATCGATAGATAGTTCTTGGATGCTTTGGCATCTAGGATTCCAAGTTTCAAAGGTTTCCAAAGTGTGAGAATTCCCCCTGCTGCTTTGTTTGCTTTAACTTCTAGATATTCATACTTAATAAGCCATTTTCTATGTATTTATCTTATTTTGTCTATTGAACATTTTGTTTCCTGTATAAATACCATGTCTGGTTTTTCGTTTTTCATTTTATTGCTGAGATTTCTCTGTTTCCTTTTACTTCCTAGACCTCTAATATTCCATGTTGTAAGCTTCATTAAGAAAGATTTGTAAATGAGTAACTTGTTAGGTATTTCATTTTACCTGAGTTGATAATGAGTTTTCCACACTCTATCATCAGCTCATTCTGTTTTTTTCATCCTCTTTTTCTGCCTGGGTTCTTGGGAGCTTGTCCCAATGTTGCCTCCATCGTTTTAACCCCTATGTTGTCCTGACTATCATGATTTCTTTTGACCCCCACCCCTTTTGCTTGAGTTCTCGAGAGGAATAGTTGTTGCACTTTGTTAAACTCCTTTTGAGGTAGCGAATCCACTCCTTTGGTTTGTCCCTGCTCCAGGAACTTTTCCAGATCGAGATGCTCCCTTTCAAGAATATCCTATAGTTCATGATCCTCTGTTCCCACTTCACTTGGAGTCATATCTTGGTCCCTGTCAAGTTCCATAGTGCTTGGCAAATCCTCCTTGTGTTGGCTATTTTTAGGTCTATCGTCCATGTTGTCCTCCTTTTCCTTCTCTGCATGGTTATCCTCCAGTTCCCGGTTCTCTTTATCGTGCCCATCTTCTTCTTCTAATATCTTGAACCTATTCTGACTAAGCTGCTTTTCCTCATTGAATTTCTTCTAGTTCTTTCTCCCTCCTCTACCTCTACCTCCCACTTTGGTAAAACTTTCTGTTTCTTTCCTTGAGGTGGCTTTAACATTGCTCTCGATTTTGTTTAAAGGGCAGTCTCTGAAGAGGTGCCCGTGTTCATGGCATTTGCGGCATCTGAAAGGAACATGCTCATAGTCCACCGCTTGCACCCATTCTTCATCATATACTTCTAGAATTATCTCATCCGGTAGAGCTCCAGAAAGATCCATTTCTACGCATATATAGGAAAAGGAGGTGTATTTTCCTTGCAGTGTGGCCTCTGATATTTTTTTAAAAATGCCCTAGTTTATTGCCTATGGCTTTTAATGATTGTGGCCGCCAATAATCTAGAGGTGGGGAATAGAGTCTTATCCATACCGGTACCGGAGTGAATGTCTCTCGTTCCGGGACGAAATTCATCACCCATGGCCGCATATAGAGGCATGCATCAGCATAGAAGTATGGTCCTCCTTCAAACACCCTGTCTTTATCCTCTAGGTTTGTAAAAACGACTGTGAAGAAACCCTTGGATCCAAGGTGCAGATCTATTTCTCCCTTAGGTTTCCAATGATTCTTTATCCATGCATTTAAAGCTTTCTTCATAGGCCATAACCCCATGAATTTACCTATCATTGCATAAGTCTCCATGTGCTCCCTGTGCGCTTGTAGCGGTGGATCACTTAACACCACTCGGGGTGTGATAGTCAACCTAGGTTTACATGGTCTTGTCCGACTTCTGTGAGTAGCTTTCTGACTATCTCCCTCTATTCGCTTCTCTCTTTTGACTTCTTCCTACTTATCTTCCTGCCCCTGTGAGCTTCTGTTTTCCTGTTTCCCTTTTCCTGAACTCCCAGCTTCAGCTTCCAATGGCTTCTTGAAGTGATTGGAGACTTCCTGCCTATAGGAGGGAGTGGAACTTCCCCCCTCTCACCCCTCCATGGTGCCCAACACTGATCTTCTTCTACAAACCCTAGCTTCACGCATATTTTCTCCAACCTCTCACCTCGGTAATCTGGTCAAGTCTGAGTTATCTTAAATATTAAGTTTGTAATAAATTAATTATTTCCCTCTTGTATTTTTCATTTAATTAAATATAATAATTAGTCGGAAACATTTGATAGGAGAAGGGTTTCACATCTTCATTAATATAATTATTCAGAGACATTTGATAGGAGAAAGGTCACTATTCATATCTTTATTATTGAAGCTAATATAATTAGCAATTCAATATTTTATATTTTAAATAACACTATCCACTATTTAAATAATAGTTATTTAAAAAAAAATAGCTTGTTGAATTGAGGCTTCTGTGATCCATATTAAGTATAAGAGAGTTTCTTCGGCGTAAATCACAAGAAATTTCATTTGTCGACGCGTTTCGAACCAACAAGTGTGGTTCATCGTCAGGACAAGTTGAATGAGTAGATCAGGCTTTGTATGATTAAATAGATAGAGCAGAAACTCCAACGGCTGTATTCCAAGACCAGGTAATGGCTATATTGACAATGGCTAGATTTGACTGGATTAGGGGAATAACCAATATTTAATTCAAAAATTGACTTTGGTTAGTTAAATTCTTAAAAGTGAATGGACCCTATTTAACCACTTATATCTATTAAAAATAAATTATAACCTAAATTAATTTACATTAATAGTTAGTTATCAAAGATGTTGTATCTAAAAAGTTAGAGTAATTAATAGTTAATTATAAAAATTATTAAATATATAAAAATACATAAATATCTGGATATATAAGTCAAAGGGGTTGTTCCATATACTAATAAATAATAAATTAATTATAAATTAAATTAATTTTAAATAATAGTTATAAATAGAAGTTTAACAAATATGTAAATAATCGAGTAATAGAGTAATTTAATTATGATATTATAAAAATAAATAATTAAAATAAAAATAAAAAAGAATAAATAAATAAATAGTAAGTCAACCAAGTTATTAAATCTAAATATTGGAGTAGTTAGTTATAAAAGTTATAAAAATTGGGGTAATACATAAATAGTAAGTTGTAATATTATTTACATTTATAATATTAAAAATAAAAATAAAATAATTAAAAATACCATTGGAGGTCCTACCTATCTTCTGGCAAAGTTCCTTGCCTTGAAGCTTAAACCCTTAGTGGGTTGTACAGGGTCCTTCGTTAAAGACTCGACCTCTTTTATAGAGGAGCTCAAGGACATTAAGCTGGACTCTGGAGACATTCTGGTCAGTTTTGATGTGGTTTCCCTGTACACTTGCATCCCTATAAATGAGGCCATGGATGTAATCAACCATCTAACCGATCCTGATACCGCTCGGTTGGTTGAGATCTGCCTCACTTCGACCTTTTTTTGTTTTGAAGGTGAGTTCTTTGAGCAAACCTGTGGTGTTGCCATGGGCTCACCCCTTTCCCCTGTTGTTGCGAATCTTTTTATGGAGGATTTTGAATCCAAAGCTCTTAACTCAGCCCGCCTCCTGCCTAAGCTTTGGAAAAGATATGTAGATGACACTAATGTCATCTGGTCTCATGGCCAAGAGGAATTGGACCTCTTCTTCGATCATCTCAATAATCAATCCTCGGCCATTAAGTTCACGAAGGAGCAGGAAGTCGATGGCTGCCTCCCTTTCCTTGATATTCTTATCTCTAAGAATAGTGATGGTTCCCTCTCCCACCAAGTGTTTCGTAAGAAAACTCATACGGAGCAATATCTTCATGCTAGTTCCCACCATTTCCCGGCTCAGAAGTTGGGGGTTCTCAACACCCTTGCTACTCGTGCCTTAAGGATCTCTGATGATAAGAGCTTCGAGGAGGAGAAATCCCATCTCCTTAATGTCTTTGTTGAGAACGGTTATAGTAGGCACTTGGGTCAGAAGGCTTTCCTCAAAGCAGCTAAGAATTCGTTAGCTAAAAGAGATAAGAAGGAGAGGATTCCCAGTGTCCATCTTCCGTTTGTTCAGGGGACTACGGACAGGATTGCGAGGATTCTTAAGAGGCATAATGTCCCCTCAACCTTTAGACCTCTCAATACCATTCGTAAGTCCCTCAGATCTGTGAAGGATCCTATCGACCCTAAGGACATGAAAGGGGTTTATATTATTCCTTGTTCATGTGGGACTCCCTATATTGGTGAGACTGGTCGCTCCATTAATCAAAGGATTAGTGAGCATGCAGCTGACCTTAAGCATAGAAGAGCCAAGTCTTCTGCTTTAGCAAAGCATGTGGAGAAAACCAATCATCATGTTTGCATTGAGGAGGCTAGTGTGATTGCTAGAGTGTCCCATTTCCATCACCGGAAATTTAGGGAAGCGCTTGAGATTGAAAAAAGGCCAAACAATCTCAATAGGGAGGATGGTTGGAAGATCAGTAGCTGCTGGGTCCTAGCCCTCTCCTCCTAGTCATGGTCTTCCTGCCTTCCCTTCCCTTTCTTTGGTTTTTCCTGTTGTCTTTTAAGATTTTTTACCCTGGTTTCTTGTTTTGTGGGGCCTTCCTTCATTGAGGTCCTTATAGTCTAAGGGTTTGTAGTAGCCTTTTTTTTTTTTTACTAATAACTTAGAGAAAATAAGCTTGAAATTAATCTTTGATTATTTTAACCTTTAATTTTAAATATTAATTTTTTTTTTTTCTAACCCTTAAATTACTCTAATATTTATATATTGAACTAACCTTTATTCATAACCATTGAATTAAAATTAATTTATTTTTATTTTTAATATTATAAATGTAAATAATATTACAACTTACTATTTATGTATTACCCCAATTTTTATAACTTTTATAACTAACTACTCCAATATTTAGATTTAATAACTTGGTTGACTATTTATTTATTTTATAATATCATAATTAAATTACTCTATTACTCGATTATTTACATATTTGATAAACTTTTATTTATAACTATTATTTAAAATTAATTTAATTTATAATTAATTTATTATTTATTAGTATATGGAACAACCCCTTTGACTTATACGTCCAGATATTTATGTATTTTTATATATTTAATAATTTTTATAATTAACTATTAATTACTATGATTTTTTAGATACAACATCTTTGATAACTAACTATTAATGTAAATTAATTTAGGTTATAATTTATTTTTAATAGATATAAGTGGTTAAATAGGGTCTGTTCACTTTTAAGAATTTAACTAACCAAAGTCAGTTTTTGAATTAAACATTGGTTATTCCCCTATCCAGTCAAATATAGCTCTTGAAATACAACCGTTGGAGTTTCTGCTCTATCTATTTAATCATGCAAAGCCTGATCTGCTCATTCAACTTGTCTTGAAAATGAATCACACTTGTTGGGTCGAAACGTGTCAACAAATGAAATTTCTTGTGATTTACGCCAAAGAAACTCTCTTATAAAAAAATAGCTACTCACATCTTAATCATTGAAACTAATATAATTAACTATTCAATATTTCATGTTTTAAATAACACTATCTATCTACTTAATAATTTTCTTAAATATTAAGTATGTAATAAATTAATTATTAACAATTCAATATTCCCTGTTTTAAATGACACTATGTATCTACTTCAAGGACCGGCTTATTATGGATGCGGTTGCTATGGCTCAGGAATGCATACATTCTATCTGCAGCAAGAACATCAACGCAGCTGCCCTCAAAATCGACCTCAAAAAGGCCTTTGACTGTGTCAATTGGAGTTTCCTCCACATACTTCTAGCCAAAATCGGCTTGAGACCCCAGGCTATCAAATGGATAATGGCATGCGTGGAATCAGTCCAGTATTCAGTCATCATCAACGGGATTCCTTCTTCATTCTTCCATGCTGAGAGAGGACTCCGACAGGGATGCCCTCTCTCCCCTCTCCTGTTCATATTGGTCATGAATTGCCTCAGTTCCCACATCAACCTTGCTGTCAATGATGGTAGACTCAAGCCGGTCCGCATATGCAGGGATATCTCCCTCTCACACAACTTTTTTGTCGATGACATCCTTCTCTTCGCTATGCTCTGCAAGTCATCCTGGATCTTCCTCTACATGCTCTTCAACAGATTCCATGCTGCCACTGGCCTCTCGATAAACTGCAGCAAAACTGTGCTATATCATAACAACACGGACCCTGCTCTGGCACTCTGGATTGCAGACCGTTTTGGCATCAACCTTGCCCTCATCAAGGACGGCTTCTCCTACCTGGGATTTCGCCTAAAAGCCATGGGACTCCAATGCATGGACTGGGCATGGCTGGTCGACCGTTTCCTCCACAAAATCTCTCGATGGGAAATGCGCCTTCTCTCACTTGCTGGTCGTTTTATTCTGGTACAGTCTGTCCTCTCACAACTCTCAATTTACTGGCGACACCTCTTTCTCCTTCCATCCTCCGTCATCAATCAATTCAAATCCATCTCTGCCACTTTTTTGTGGAGCGGTCGGTCCTCCCCACTCAAATTACATCTGGTCAAGCTGGGCTCTATCTCACGCCCAAAGGAGAAAGGTGGATGGGGCCTCCTTGATATGCATCTTTTTGGCAAGGCTCTTATTTGTAAGTCTTTACACAGAGGTTTTTTCGGCGACAGCCCATGGAGCCTTTTGATAAAACAGAAGTACCTCAAGGGACGCCCCCTGGCACACTGGCTTCATCGGCCCACTCTTGGCATCCGTCGTGGCTCCCCAATTTGGATCTGTTTTAAAAAAATCCATCCTCTTTTCAGAATCCATCTCAAATGGACCCTTTACTCAGGCTCCTCCATTCTCATAGGCATTGACCCCACTCTTTTCAATTTTGAGTCTTTGATCCCCCCTCCCCTTCTCTCCTTTTTTCATTCCCGAGGCTTTTTTACATGGAACACCCTCATCGAGTCATGGTCCTCTCTACAACCAGTTTGGAAATCCGCCCTCATGCTTGCCATCCCCCCCCATCTACTCGCCTACTGGACTTCCTTCACTTCTCACTTTTCCCATCAGGGTATCCTCCAACATGGAACAAAGGATTCCCTCATATGGTCTACTGACTCCACCATCCATCCCATCACAGTCAGGAAAATATACTCTTCCATCATAGCTGAACTCCCTCCCCTTTCCTCCTTTTTTCCCGTCAAATATTGGAAGGCCCCTTGCCCTCTAAAAGTCATTCTATTCTCCTGGCTGCTTTTTTATGACAAAAATCTCTCCTGGGAGGTATTACTGCGAAAGGGCTGGAATGGTCCTGGTCGATGCGTTCTTTGTCTTCAGGACAATGAAACAAATCTACACATGTTTCTACACTGTCATGCTGCCCTAGGAATCTGGCGGGAGCTCTCGACTCTTCACAGCTTCCCCCTCACACACTTCTCATCCATCCATGAGGCTTTCAAATGGTGGGCAGTCCAAAGCTCAGACAGACAGGCACTCTTCTGCCTTACTTGCTGGAATATCTGGTTATGGAGGAACCGGCGCATTTTTCAGGCCTCCTGCCTGCCTTTGCTCTCCATCGTCCCTCTCATCTCGGGATCGATTTCCTCTCGGCTATAACTGGGGATATATGTTCTGCGCATTATGGTTACAGGTTTTCCTCAATGTCTTGTATTTACACATGCTGCCGAATCATATTCACGAAACACTTTCAGATGCTGCTCAATCTGTATATGCTGTCTGATACATTCCTCTTGCGTCTTTTTTTTGACGCCATATTTCCACATTTCCAGGTCTGTTAAAAGCTATTCATATATGTAATATGCTGTCTGATGCATCTCTCTCGCGTCCTCTTGACGCCATATATCCTCATTCAGGACTGCGGTCTCAATGTTAACATGATATTTTTCTCTATATCTAATATGAAGATTTTTTCCTGCTGAAAAAAAATGTATCTACTTCATAAATATTAAATATGTAATAAATTAATTATTAGTTTATTGTATTTTCATTTAATTAAATACAAAATTAAAAACAATAAACCAGATAACTCAGATATATGGTAGTTCATATTTACCGATAACCGCATCTATTTAGATGTATTTAAAAATAAAAATATATTTTAAATTCGATCCACATTGAATGAATATAACCCAATTCAGGAGTCAGATAATTGTATAGCATTTTCTCTGGAGACCGTGGGCTCCCATGATATGAGCGTCGAATAAATAGCATATTCAATTTTATTTTATTTTTTATTATTATTTAAAGTCCATTGGAATTATATTACAATCCAGAGTTTGATTTATTTACAGAGAACTTTTTGTTTTTCAGAAAGAAAATCAAAATAGATTATATTAAAGGCATATAAAGATCTGAATACAAACAAAAGCTGTAAATAGCTTGATGGAGCGGTCCAACAGAAAATTTAACTATGAAATTATATTACAAGTGAGAGTGTTTTATCTAAGCGAAGAGAAATTTTAAGTTTTAAAGCGATGAATTTTTTTAAAATAAAGCCCTATTTTAGTAAAGAGAATTTTATTTAAGAAATTTTGATCAAAATTTGTTATTTTATAAATTTTGATTAATTTTAACGCAATATAATTTTTATAAATATAAAATTTAATTTATTAAAACACAAAAGTCAAAATAAAACAATTTAAGTATGTGATACTAAACTTTTATTTATATGAAAACAAGTTTATCTATTAAATTTTATTATAAATGTTAATTAATTTTAAAATAATCCTAATTTCTTAAGAATATAAAACTTTACTTGCTGAGACTATTAATTAAACTGCGCCAAAATCAAAATTCATAAAAATAAAACAATGTAAATACTGAATAGCCTAGCAAACGCCTCCTTCCTCTGGAAGTGCAGCCTATCATCCAAAACGTCATCGGAGTCGGAAGTTAAATTAAATTTGGTTGAATTTTCTATATTTCGATTGTAATTTGATTGTGAAGATGACACATCTATCTTTTACTTTTCAGCCAAACAACAAATTGTGCCTATCATTTTCTTTTCAGCTAGTCTATCATTTCCCTTTCGACTAACAATCGATTATATTTAAAACCGTTTTTAAGTATATATAGTTTTCCTTGAAATTGGATCACAAAATATGTGGAAATCAAATTTTCTCACTAATAAATTATATTTAAAATCATTTTTAAACGTACATAATTTATTTAAAACCATTTTTAAATATACATAATTTTATTTAAGAATCACAAAATACATTGAAATTAAACCTCTCTACCTAACCATTATACACATCATACCACATCACATCATGAAAACTCATATCCAGCCTTAACATTAGTGTTTATGGCCGACTGTCCTTTGACGTTTTAGTCGATACATTTATTATTACGATCATGAAAACTCATATCTATCTACCCTTAATATGAGGTTTAGGTTTATGGCCCGAATGTCCTTTGACGTTTTAATTGATACATTTATTATTACGATAGTGACGACTCAAATCTACCCTTAATAGGCCCTCCTGTCCTTTGACTTTTTATATGATACATTTATTATTTGATCGTGACAACTGATTTATATTTACAGCCCTATCGAAACATTAATCCATTCTTGGCAGCATCTATAAATATATCATATGGAAAGAGATTTTTACCACCATTTTTCAGACATCCTTCCACATTTGCCACAGCGTGGAAAAGCGCTTTAGTGCAGAGTAGAACTTCGAAATTAAGTTGAGGAGAGGTAGTGCAGTAAACCATAATTCTGCATTTTTGGAAGTAATCGATAAGAACGATGGGAAATAAAACATGGCGTTTCCTCTGTCTGCTTCCTCTAGAGTAAAGTGGGGATTAGTCTTTTATACGCAAATAAATCGAATATTTTTATTTATGTCCATATTATATAATTAGTAGAACATTAATGTTCATGATGCAGTTTTGCAAGTAACAATCATGATGATAGTTGTGATTGGTGCAGAAGAAAATAAATTCAGAAATGAGGGCGGAAACGATATCGACAGTGTTATGAATGAGATATCTCAACATTTGAATCACATGCGCCAGGTGAATTGTTAAAAATAGCATCAAACACCAAGTGAATTGTTAAAAATAGCAACACTGAATTATTACTGCAAACTAAGTAGCCACGTGAGAGCTTTACCTGGAGTGTATGTGGCAGAAACCTCTGTGTCATCACATTCACATAATTTATTACATATACTTGCACAATATCGGGTCGTTTGAACCACTCCTTATTCTAAAGAAATAAACACTCAAACATAGGAAAGCTAACTTTCTCCATTAATGCTAACACTCCCTCTTAATGGAGAAAGGGTTCACTAAAAAACTCAAATGACATACGCTGGTCTCAGTCTCAGCTAGGCTTACAATGGTAAAAGACAGAGCTTTCATTTTTGTCTTCTTGCAACAGAGCCCATACTTGTTCATTTGTGGATGAAGCTTCATCTTCACTTTCTTTGCCATAAGAAAATGATGGAGCTTCGCCTCCTTTTTACTTTTTCTCCCCCTCCGGAGGAACACATGAACTCTTATCCTCCTCTTCAAGTATATACTAACATTCTTTGCATCTGATGTTGAAGGTTCTTGGGATTCTTCAATTGCTTCTTCTTGTCTCCCAATTCTGCATAAAAAACAATGTTAGATTTATAAAGAGGACCACATTTGCTTTTGTCTTCCTGCTCGCTTTCATTTCTCCATCTCTCCCTACTCCATCCATCTCCGCTGACCTAGTTATGCATTCAGCCTCTACACTTAGTTCTGTTGCTGCAAACATGTTCTGCATTTGATCTGTATGTGAAGATAAGCCTTCCTTCTCATCAAACAGTGATTTATCAATAATATGTTTTTCAATCATCAAATTGATCCACTCATCATGAGGTATATAAGTCTCATCAAACTTGATTTCTGCATCAGGAAAAATTTCAGGTTCTACAATAATGGATGTGTTTTCATCATCACAAGTTTCATTTACACACACACATTCATCACCCATCATTGCATCTTCAGTTTCACAATCAAATATGGGATCATTTTCAAGAGCAATATCTTCAGCATAATTGCCCTCATTCAAACAATGTTTCAATTCTAAAACATCCCATTAGAATTTTACACTAAGAATCTCTCTATATTCATATATTATGCTAAGAATGATGTTATCATCTAATGCAAATGTTATAAGACTTAATGTTGATGCATCTCCACTATCATTAATAACATCTTCAACATAATCCAGTAAATTTACCTTCCATAATACTGTTTTCATTTCATTTGCCCATATTTCATAATTCATACCTGAAAAAGACGGTAAATCTGGCATTAACCATTTAATAATCTCACCAAATTCCAAATCTGCATCTTGATCAGCTACTGGTCCATCAGTGTCAACCTGAAACACATCACTAAATTTAGCAAAACAATATTTTGCATTTCTCCTTTGATGCTTTCTCCTTAGTTTTCTACGAGACTCTTTCAGTTTACTTTGAAGACCCATTTTCTCCCCTATCAATTTTGGATCTGGAAATCGATCCACCACGCTCACGGCTGCGCACTTTAGTCTGCTCTAGCAGCCACACCAAAGCACCACAATCGAATGTCACACCGATGCTCTCGGTTCTCTCCACCAGTGTGATCCCAGTTCCGTCTAGGCAGTGGAAGACACAGCTCGGCGCCCCCCTCAGCTACCTGTGCTTGTCTAAACACATGCACTCATTTCCTACAACACTCACATTCTAACCACACATGGATGGGCCACTAGGTCGATCGAATAATGGGGGATCCCAATAGCCACACCACAATCAAATTATCCACCAGCGCTCGGATATCTCCACAGGCTCTATGGCTCCACAGACAGATCAAATAGTCTCCTCTTCAAGGAAATACGCCTCTCTAGCGGAAGTATGAACGCAAACACCACTCCACACACACAAGTCGCTTCTTAACCATCCACGATGGATGCTCTTCTGAAAATGGTCCACAACTTCACAATAGCACAAACGAAATAAGGAAATCCACCGATGTCACTTGGTTCCTTCTGACTGACTGCCTTCAATGTTACGCTGATCCGCCACTAGTCAACTACTCAATGCTGCAACTGCTGCTACAAGGGTAGTGTTGCCGTTGTCACTACCATCAAACTCCGCTTCCAGGAGCGTAGTCGAGACTAGATGATGAGGATGCCAATGCAATTTTTTGTGGGTCTAAGGATCATTTCTTCTAGCAGATGAATTGTTGATTCACCTTGATTGCACCATCACACTAGTTTGAGACCGACAAGTTTCTAGAGAAGTGACCACGTGCAACAACAATCGATCAATGGTCTATGATCAATCTCTCCAAAAAAAAACTTCCAAACACAGTTCTGCAACAATTGGGCTACGATAGCTGAATTAGGCCTTCTGAGGTTAGTGGGATTTTGAATAGCCTGGACGTCTCGAATGATCTTCTTGTCCTCGATGGCAAATGAGATTGTAGATGGGATCGCACCACGGCCTCCTTACGCAGAGGAAGCCAACACACGGGATCGAGTCAAACCACAGCCTCTATATCACTTTTCGTCAGGCAGCCACAGCCTCCACGTCCAGATGGCACCCCTCTCTCAGCCTCCACTTCCTCGCGACATGAATCCTCCAGCAGTGTTCCACGTCTTCTCCCAGGATTTTTCTATCAGAGACTTGAATTCTTTAATAAAAAAAACTTAAATAAAAAAACCCAATTTAAATAACCAACACCCTTCTTTTTTTAATTAAAGAATTCCTCCAGCGTGACAAGCATGGATGCATCTTCTTGGCATTGTGTACTCACAAGTTGATAAACCCTCGACAACATCAGGCAATTGCATGCCTGCCAATTTTCCATAGGTACAATCCTTCCTCAACTCAGAGATGGGTGGAACCACAAATTGATGCAAGTGGCATCCCACTGGTGCCCACTTCTCACCAACCGAAACAGAGACATGGAATCAAAGTGGGAGGTCCTTCGTTCAGGTAGAACCTCGACAATGGCTCCCGTCCAATTTGCATCTTGTTTATCACTTGGCACAATATTTCTTTGAAGGTTCTTTGGCCTGCAATCCCTAAGAAGATCCTCCACGCGGCCTCCGAGAAAGTCTCCGGCCTGCACTCCACGGTGATATGGCAGCGAAACCCCTCACCGCACCAGTAGCTATTCCCAGTGTCCTCCAGGGATTCAATCTCGCAACAATCCAAGATGCTGCACAAAAAAATGCTGCCTCAATCAATCCCTTCGTGGTTCGATCCTACCACGGCCACCGATCTCCTCCAAGCAGCCTTCATGTAAAGACAATTTCGGCCTCCAGCACACCTGCTTCAACGGTCTCCATGCAAGAAATCAAGCGATCTTCTTCCTCCTCGGCAGACCGCAATGACCTCGGCCTCAGGGGAAAATCTTGCCTCCTTAATGGATCATGCACGCATGATAAAAAATCCACGCAGCATGCAGGGCAGACCTCAACACCACGGGCTTCTCACCAATAACAGTGACAGCCTATTCAGATCTGCCTCTTCTTCACCGCCAACGCGCAATCCACTGAGCCAGTCCGTAGCTTACAACACCAGGCTCTACAACATTGTGTCTCGGCGTCCCTTATTTGACGTTCTTTGCTTGTGAGTAACAGATCTGATCCTTTTGACGTTCCCACTGGGCATGCCTCAACCTTTAACGAAAAACGTAGCAGATCAACACACAGTGCTTTCACGTGACTCGTCCTCCGATGCACGCAGCAACCACACGATACACTCCTCCTCTGGCATTCACATAGCACACAAGCTCACAACCAACATGCAGGACAATAGTCTCCTCCATGCGCAGTCAAACAAACTCTCCTCCAAGCTACAACAAATCATAGATCTCAGATCCTTTGATCCCTAACCACAACCTGCACTGAGATCCACAACGTCCTCTACGCTCACCAACTCAGACTTTGAAATCATAAACAAACCTCAGCATTTATGGCTCTCAGCCCTCACTAGATCTCTACTCCAAACCATAAGCTCCGATACCATGTTAAAAATAGCAACACTGAATTATTATTGCAAACTGAGCAACTCTCAGGTGAGAGCTTCACGTGTATACTGTCTGTGGTAGAACGCTCTGTGCTATCACAATCACATAATCTATTACATATACTTGCACAATATCGGGTGGTTTAAACCACTCCCTAAAAAATAGGATCTCAATCCTATTCTAAAGCAATAAACACTCAAACATAGGAAAGCTAACTTTCTCCATTAATGCTAACATGAATACACACCTTCATATTCATCATATCTATCGAAATATAGCTACGAATTAGCCACCAGAATATAAGTTATAACTGTGAAGTACATTATTAAATTAATGTTAATGTTTTTTATATGCCGAACCAATTTGAATATTTATATATTTTCTCTTAGGGATAACTCACGACTATTCAGAATCCGCAGTGGCCTGATCATTTCTCAGAGCTCTTCATATTCCTGTCAACCGGAAAAATAACAACAACAATGGTTCTGGTTTCGTACGTGTGACCGTTAACCCTCATTGTGAAATTTCATACCTGCAAGTTCTATAGGCCCACTTTAATTTATACCAAATCTAATTTATTTCCCTTTATGCTCATAAGAACTTTACTGATGCATTGAACATCATTCAAGAAGTCCTGGACAAAATAGGGAGCTCAAACTGCACTGTCTCTAAAATTGTGCAGTTTTGTCAGCCAACCTGTTGCTCCTCTTGGAAATTACTTAGTTTCCTTGGACTCTCCACGCGTAATTTCCTTGGACTGTCCATCAGCTGCCCGACACCCCGCTTAGCCCAGAAATTGCGCAAACATGTTCAACAGGACTACCTCCCAGTTCTGTGCAGTTTTGGCTAGCAAGCTCCCGCTCCCAGACTCCCCTAAAAATTTGTGTAGTTTTCACTGTCATTGTACTCTGCTGCTTGCACTGCTTTCCCGGGAAAAAATGCATAGTTCTACCTCCCAACACAGCCATATCCCGCAGAATATCACTGTTGTTTCGGACTGCTCATCCCAGCTTCCTAGTGATCTCTGTGCAATTTTTCTTGACAGTGCCCCGGAGCCTCGCTTATCGGGCTGACATGTGCTCTGTGCTATTTCAAAGCCTTGTCCTCTCTTCCTGTCACTTGTACCTAAAAATGAAAGACAATGCATCATGGTAGACTAGGGGATTTCTCGATTTGATGTTGTCTCATCATGATGTTAGGATATTCCAACACATAGGAAATAATTAAGTACTACTTGGTCTAGTGTATAGTTAGGTAAAGTGTGTTCCTTTAGTATGTATTTTTTGTAACTTACAATCTGACGGTCACAATATGTTCTAGACACGAAGTGATCCAATGGTTCATTCTCTCGTCGGTATTACCGATATTTGATCTGTGGCTTAACACCCAATTGGTCCATGATCTCTATTTAAAGGGCATGGAGGGTCACAATATGATCGGTATTTAAAGGGCATGGAGGGTCATTTTTTAGGTGTCCGTTCATGAGAGAAGTTTATGTAAAAAAAAATTCTTTTACATTAATAAATTTCCTAAAGTGGTCGCGTTGGCTCAGGTATTGGACTGTTTCCCTATTTGAGAGTTTTAACCACGTCAAGCATACTGGTATACTCATATGTAATCTATTTGTGAGCAGTGTTCTTTGGTGTTCTATCTAAGGAAGTTGCCATGTAAATTCTTACATGGTATCAGAGCTATTTGAGGGTTGCATCCATTGGTGATCCAAATCTGAAGCCGGTACAACTGCATATGACTGTCATTTCCTAGGCATGTTGTTTCTCACTGCTTTCGGGCCGAGAGGACTGCTATATTGTGTTAGGAGAATTTTTTCTAGTGAGGAATCCCTTTCGTTTAACGGGAAAAGGTTTCTGGTAGACCTAGCTACGTCATTTTTAAGTTCTGGAGGCAAAAAGGAGTTTTCCAAGTAAGCACGCACTCGAAAGCTTTAGTGAGCGAAAAAAAAAAAAAAAAAAAAACAAAACAAAAACCTAAACCTTCCTCCCTTCCAAAAATTACTAACCTTTTAAACCAGCTCACTTGGTCCAAAGTTACTTTAATATGAGAATAAAGGTCTTGGGTTTAGGTCTTTCTTTTTGTTGATAAAGTATTTTTTCAAAAAGCACATGTATCTTATGTTATTATCTTTTATTTGAGTTACAATTTAGTGGATAGTTCATAAAGTACCATTGTAAAAATGACTTTCACTTATTTATAAAAGTGGGTCACATAAAGTAATTTTTTTTTTTAAGTGAGCTAATTAGATTAAGTTTGGAAAGGGGGGGAATTTTTTTTATATAACATTATCATTCACTTCCCAACATTCACGTAGTTTTTCAGCGTTTTCAACTACTTTTCTTCAAAAAGTCATAACGTCTTCATCCGAAAGCCGTTTTCAAAGCCGTTTTTTTTTAATCGGCTTAATTTTTTGAGATCTTTCCATTGGAACACTTAGTTTCAACATATACAACTTTAGTTTCTTTTAAAATGGAAAGTCCATGCCTAGTTATTCTTAACAGCACCAACTACCAATGGCTATCCTACATTATGGATTTATTTAGAAGTAAAGGTATTTATAGAATAGCCGCAGGCCAATAATCTAAACCTAAATATGAGGATAAGCAAGCCAAATGGGAAAATAAGAAATGTCAAGCACGTGGGTTGATAGGGATGTCTATTTCTCCAAACCTTAGATACCATATCACAGATATTGATACTCCAGATGAAGCAATGAAAGAGCTCAATCAAGTTTTTGGAATTAAAAATGAAATTAGAGTCCATCGACTTAAAAATTAGTTCCTTACGTTGGACCCCAATAAGTTTTCTTCCATTCATTATTTTTTGTCCAAGTTCAAGACCCTTAGACTTCTCTTAGAAGGTGTTATGGTTAAAAAAGAAGATTGTAGTCTTATCTATTCCATTCTTACTAAGTTAGGACCGTCCTACTCTGTGT
The DNA here is from genome assembly GCA_031772625.1 of Pinus tabuliformis. Lineage (NCBI taxonomy): Eukaryota > Viridiplantae > Streptophyta > Pinopsida > Pinales > Pinaceae > Pinus > Pinus tabuliformis. The sequence continues at coordinate 1,350,378,296 of CM062807.1, read as the reverse complement.
TTGTTTCCACCTTCCATTCTACTAGAGAAGCCTTTATTTCTCAAGGACAAGACTACAAATCCCACCCTTTTGATGACTTTTGTGATTCTTTAATAAGAGAGCAATAAAAAATCTTACATCTTGATCTTCTTAATATTGGAAACTCTTCTAAGAAAGCCTTAGCAACACAACAACAACCAAGTTCAAAGAATCCTAAGAGATAGCATCCTAAAAAGAATGGTCCTAAACCAAACAAGGGTCCTAAGAAATTTTTGTCTCACAACGAAAAATCAACTCAACAAAATGATAAGGAAACTAAAAACAAAGGGAAGAAGACTAATAGACAGTGAAACTTTTGTAATCGTGATGGCCACTTAGAATCCAAATGTTTTAAGAAGATGGAAGCCTTGGAAGCAACAATGAAGAATCATAACATCCATTTGGAGCACTCTTCAACTTCAACTTCATCTTTAGGAATAACACTTTTTTCATGTGGTTGTCAAGCATCTTGGTCTAGTTATGCACTAAATTTATCTTCTTCTTCTCATTCTCATGAGTGGCTTATTGATTCTGGAGCTTCTTATCTCATGGCAAAAAACAAAGGTATGTTTTCTTCTTTAAATGATTGTAACACCAAAAATATATATGTTGGTGATGATAGATCTCTTAGCGTTGTAGGGACTGGAACTATCCATCTAGAGAATGGTCAATCTAATGATGTATGATGTGTTCCTATCTCTTAGCATTGTAGGGACTGGGACTATCCATCTAGAGAATGGTCAATCTATTGATGTATTATGTGTTCCTACCTTATCATGCAACCTTCTATCTGTATATCATATAACTCATTCAAGTGAAGGTAAAACGGTTGAATTTTCACCTCATGATGTTGTAATTAAGGACCTAAGAGATCCTATAAAGATTTTAGCTATTGGCATTGTTGATGATTCTACAAGGTTGTATAAATTTTACAACTTTTGGTCATCAACTCTTCATCGGTATTTGTTGCTCATAATGATGAAGTGACCAAACTTTGGCATGAGCGATTTGGTCACACAAACTATCGCTCCCTTAAAAATCTATGTAAAGCAAATATGGTGACTGGTCTTCCTATGGTATCTTGTAGAGATGGTGTTTGCTCTAGATGTGTACTCGGAAAACATCATTGGGATAGTTTAAAAAAAAGTGCCTCTTGGCACGCCTCGGCCCCTTTACGGCTTGTGCATAGTGATTTATGTGGTCCACTTCCATTTGTTTCATTCTTTGGCTACAAGTATTTCTTAACTTTCATTGATGATTTCTCTAGATGCACTTGGGTATACTTCTTAAAACTCAAGAGTGAAGTCTTTAACATGTCCTTGAAATTTGATGTTCTTGGACATCAAATTCTTAAGCTAAGATTTGATAATGGCGGAGAATATGTTAACAACAAATTCATCAACTTTTGCACTGAGCATGGAATTCAATTGCGACATATTGTTCCATATACTCCACAACAAAATGGTGTCGCTGAAAGGAAAAATCACACCTTAAAGGAAATGGCTAATTGTATGTTTCAATCTAAAGGACTTAGTCTTAAATTTTGGGTAGATGAAATTAACTATACAAATTACATAATAAATCACACTCCTACTAAGGTTTTAAAGAATATCACTCTAGAAGAAGCATGAAACTCAATTAAACCAGATGTAAGTCACTTTTGTGTTTTTGGAAGTGAAGCATGGGCCCATATTCTAGATGAGAAACATAAAGCCTTAGAACCTAAGAGTGAAAAATGTATTTTTGTTGGATATTTTAAAGATGTCAAAGGATATAGACTTCTTCAACTTAAATCCAAAAATGTTATCATTAGAAGAGATGTAAAGTTGCTGAAAATATATTGGCCTACGAGCCTAGTTCAATGGATGTGCCATCTCTCTCTATCCCTTCTACTTCTGAAAATATTTCTTTTTCAGATGATGATGGTGAGGATGAAAATACTCCCCCACCTTCTCAGGATCCTCATTCATATCCTCAGCTTCCAAAATGGGTCTGCGCTACTCAAGATATAACAGGTGCTCTTGAAGGTGATCCTATAGATCAATGTCGTACACATTCTCAGTTTGATAGAGCCTCTTCTTATTGGCTCAAGCTTCAGCGAATTATGATCCTGACACCTTTGTAAAAGCTTCAAGCCATCCAGATTGGAACACAGCTATGAATGTGTTGACATGGCGAATTTTTGCTATATCAACAATGGGGAACTAACCCGATCACAGTCCCCAATTAGGCTTGCTTTTGTTTGGGATGGCTAGTTCCAATGGGTTTTAAGGGACCCCGTGAAGTGTAATAGGTGTTGAGAGGTTGCTTCTGGGCAGAAGGCTTTAATTAAGTCAAAAAACTAAAACAGCTAACCACTATGTATTAAATCCTATCTACACTTCCTCTAACTACTCTAGTCTATGTCCTAACTATCCTAATCTATCCTGCAGGAGCATGACAAAGGGAGGTTAAACATCATATATGAATTCCAAGTCTAAATGAATCAATTACTGGTTCATATAAGAACAAGGTTGCATTAATACTTAATTACAATCCAATCATTCATACAGGAATACACATTCCATTTATGGAAGAGGAGCTTGCAATTGATGTCCAACAGAGTTTTGAGTCAGCAACCTTTCATGTTTTAGCCATGATATTGAATCATATTCAAATAACAAGGCATAACCATGAACTATAAGTCATCAATATGCACAAAAAAAATATACATTTGCATTTATACCAGCGACAACATTCTGATCAAAACACATGATAAAAGAGGAAAATCAATCTAAAACACAGGCTCTTTATTGAGTTAAACAGTCTCTCTTTATTCACAATAATCAAAGTTGTCCTTCTCAAACCAAAAAACCCTTATCTCCTATTCGGAGGTAATACTTATACAACTCAAAATGACCCTCCCCTACTGACTTTTCACCTCCTTTCTTTTCATTACACAGATCCGAACATACAGAGGAGAACGGTCCATGAGGCTGTTGACACGTCAAAGTCATCTTTGCTGGAGCATTCTACTTCCCAGGCGAGGGACAAAGAATGATGCAGCGTATCATTTCGTTGTGCTTGTGTGGGATGGCTATTATTCCATGTCATTTCATGAAGGAAACTGAAGATGTCGTGCTCATCATCCCACATCTAACATGCCTTGAGGTTTATCTAGAGGGAGTGACATCTTGGTGGATCAGCGTTGTGCTTCCCTTTTGACACAGAGCGTGCCTCCATTATGCATTGTGGCGGTTCATCCCCCTTTCTGCAGACTACACTTTTTGCAGTATCTTGACATACATCGCCTTTATCTGCTACCAGATCCACTCGAATTCGCCTGCAAAGATAATTCATATTAGTAGTGATTATGAAAATATGATAAAAATGCCCAAGAACAACTCTCATCATCATTGAAACTTTAAATGATAAGGTGCAATGAAATCAAAAGGAGCGAGCGTGAAAGAATCGGCCCCTGGCTTAGCCAACGTCATGCTGCAACCAAGTCACAATCGCACATCTCAACAGGCAATCATGTGCCATATCACCCCTACCAGATTTCCTTTGAGAACCCGGATCATGACATCTTATAGAAAACACAGGAATACACGGAAAAGACCGCATTTGACCACAAGGCCGGATTTCAAAATTTATAAGCCCGGACGCATAGTTATCGGCGGGTCCACTTCATCGAATTGGACCTTATGCATAAGTACTAGACCTCGCCGATAGCGATTTAGCAATGGGGGAGGCAGACCCGATAACATATATATTCTGTTTAATAAGATCGGCGGGTCCGCCAAATCACATATCGCAATGTGCGCAGGCCTAGGACCCCACTGATTACGATATGCGATTCGGCCGGACCCGATATATATACATACATACATATATATACATACATACATACATACATACATACATACATACATACATACATACATACATACATACATACATACATACATACATACATACATACATATATATATATATATATATATATATATATATATATATATATATATATAGGCTGTATTTAATAACGCGGCGGGTCTGCCATATCACATTGCGTTTTGTATATGATCCCGAGCTCCGCCGATATGCGATATGTGATAGGTCCCGGACCCGAAATAAATATGTGTTGTGGTCGATAATGCCGACGGGTTCGGTGCATTGTGGTTGCGTTATGAATAACCCTTGGGTCTTGCCAATTGTGATTTGTAATGCGATTGAGGACTTAATCGCATCGCAATTATTCATGATTAACAAGCCTTTGCCCTTAATCAAGGTGACGCGCGATAAGTGATAAATGGGTATGTTAAACGTGTTTTGTGAATAATTTCCCTTATGAGGAGTTAAAAGGGGGATAAAGATGCGATAGGAGGTTTTGCGTGTTAAGTACACGAACGGCCATAGTAAAGGTAGGGGCGATTATATGTGTAGGAATAAATGTACTATGAATACTTATGAGGATTGAAACCCCTGATGAAGGGACTGAATAAAGGGCTAGGATGGGTTACGAATGAACTATGCAGCAGAGATTTATTAAGGGGCCTTGACCATTTAGAAATTGAAGATCTGGCTTTCCAAAGGGTTAAAATCCTTGGGATGAAACAGATCATTTGGAGGAGTGCAAGATCAACTTCTAAGGGACCCATTCAAAATTGCTACTAGGGAAAATTTTAATAGGGTGGTGGTTGTGGCCACAACAGAATGAAGAATATTGTTCTTTATTGGAAAATGATACACGAGACCTTGTTCCTTTTCCAAAGGGACGAAAACTTGTCAGATGCAAATGAGTTTACATAAACGAGTTTGGACCAGATGGAAAAGTTGATAAACATAAAGCTCATCTTGTTGCTAAGGTTTTTTCACAAGTTGAAGGCATTGAATATACTGGAACCTTCTCCCTTGTTGCCAAAATGAACTCTATCTACCTTGGTATTTCCCTTGCTACCTCTTTCAAATGGGAAGTCCATCATATGGATGTTAAATATGCCTTCTTGTATGGAGACTTGCATAAAGAAATCTATATGGAACAACCTCCTGGCTTTATACGAATAGACTCCAACCTTGTATGTCAGCTTAAGAAATCCATTTATGATCTCAAGCAAGCCCCTCGGCCTTGATATGCCAAACTAGATAGCTTTCCTTTAGATACTGGCTTTTTTAGGTGTCATTATGACCATACTGTCTACACCAAGAAAGTGGGTAGGTTTCTTATCATTCTTGTTCTGTATGTTGGTGATCTTATCCTTACTGGTAGTGATCCCAAACTTACAAACCATGTGAAGTCCAACCTTAAAAAGTAGTTTGAAATGACAGACTTATGACACTTGCATTATTTTCTTAGTCTTCAAGTCTTCCAATCCAAAGAAAGTATTTCCCTTTCCCAATCCAAGTATTCATGTGATCTTCTATGCCACTTTCACATGGAAGACTGTAAGCCAACCCCTTCTCCCTTTTAGTCTAGAGCAAAACTTTCAGTCACTTGTACTTCCCCTGAAGTTGATGCTACCTTATACCGTTAGCTTGTTGGAAAACTTTTGTTTCTGACCCATATATGTCCTAACCTTTCCTTTGTTGTTGGCCTTGTTGCTTGATTTATGAAAAACCCACATGAAAGTCATTGGAAAGCAGCTAAAAGAATATTTCATTATTTTCAAGGTACAGTTCATTTTGGGATTCATTACAGTGCAAAAGCATCTCCTCTATTGGTTGGTTTCACTAATTGTGATTAGGATGGTGACCCTGATGATCAGAAGTCTACAGCAGGTTATGTATTCACTCTTGGTTTTGGAACTATTACATGGGCTTGCAAGAAACAGAGCGCCATTTATCTTTCTTTAGTAGAAGTAGAGTATCATGGTGTCGTTGAAGCTAGTAAGGAAGCCCTATGGCTTCGTCAGATCCTGTCAAAGTTTAGTTTTTAGTAGCAACATCTGACTACAATTTGGTGTGATAATCAAAGTGACATTCAAATATGCAAAGATCTAGTCCAACATCAGTGCAACAAACACATTGAAATACACATGCACTTCAGTAGAAAGCTCATTCATGACCATGTTCTTGAAGTGCAATATTTTTCAACTGATGAACAAGTTGCAGACATCTTTACAAAGACTCTCACAGAGGCGAAGTTTACTAAACTTTGATTTATGGTTGGAGTTCAGGAAGTTGTCACTAAGGGGGGATAGGCTCTAATGCCTCCTTCCTTCTTCTATTGTGTCATATTTGTACGTCCTTCAATCCTATCCCAAGTTGTTCTTAAGGGGAGGTGTTAGGATATTCCGACAAATAGGAAATAATTAAGTACAACTTGGTCTAGTGTATATTTAAGTAAAGTGTGTGTGTCACCTCAGCCACATCACTACTTTGGGTCATACTTGTGTAATCAATGTAATGTAACGTGGAAGTCCAAGAGACCCACAGATGAAGTCAAAGATTCATGTAAGTCAAAGAGTCGTGTAAGTCAAAGAGTCATGTAAGTTGAACGGTCATGAGGGAAGTCAAACAATCACAAGGGTCAGTTTCACCCTTGGCTATATATACCCCTCATTTTTACATGCAACATACTTTTCACCTTGTCTCCTCCCACATAGCCTCTAGAGTCTGTATCCTTTTCTTTGAGGAGAATGCAATGGCTCCAACGCCCCTCTATTTGGGTTAGTGATGTAATGGTGTATGGATGTGTCTTGGAACTTTTGCTTAATTCAGAAGCTTGTTAAGAGGCCATATCTTTTTCACACATGTATTGTATTTGTTTGTAAGACTATTCTTTAGACGCTTGTAGTGCATGTTGCTTTAACCTGTATTAAGATAGTTGACCTATTTCGGTTTTTTTAACACATAGGTTGTTGGAAATGTGTTGTATCATTTGTTAACGTTGTCTCACCCGTGTGGACTATTCCGTCAGAGACTCGACAAACTCATTCTCAGATACTTGTTATAATGATCGTCGCACTTGTGTGGACTATTTCGCTGGGGGTTGTATGTTATCTGTTCACCTTGTGTTTATGGCTACCACATCTAAGTGGACTACTCCGTCGGAAGTTGCGCATGTCCTGTTGTGTTGTGTGTCTCTAACAGAGTTGGGACTATTCCATTTCGACTTGAGACTCACTCTCACCCTCTCCCTTTGTAGTGAAAGAACCTTGACACAAGTGACACTAAGCACTCACCAGGGACGCGAACCTCATTGTTCGAAGACTAAGTAAACCACTTTCATGTGCTAATAAGCAAGAGCTAAGGAATATCTTTAAGATAATGGAAACTAGGCCATCGTACCAGATGGGACTCTTACACCAAATGGTGTGAGGTCTAGTTGGGACTTCATACCAGGGAGATCCCTTGAATGTTGGCGGGTCCAATACCATCAACAAAATATAAAATTGAATTTATTAAAAAACAAAAAACAAAATAAAACAATTTAACTATGTGATAATTAAACTTTTATTTATATGAAAACAAGTTTATCTATTAAATTTTATTATAAATTTTAAATAATTTTAAAATAATCCTAATTTCTTACAAATATGAAACTTTAACTTCCTAAGATTACTAATTAAACTTCACCAAAATCAAAATTCATAAAAATAAAACAATTTTAATACTGAGAAAAAAAATGCTCATAAAAATAAAACAATGTAAATATTGAATAACCTAGCCGACGCCTCCTTCATCTGGGCAACTCACAGGTGAGGAGCTCCACCTTGAGACTGCCTTTGGCAAATCACTCTACAATCTTCATCTTATAATAAAAAAATATATAGTTTTCACACAAGTAGGGGAGTTAGAACAACTGCCTAAGAAATAGGAACTAATTCCTAATCTAAGGGAGAAAGGGATTCACAAGTGTTCCTAAAATTTCCCTAAACAATTCAAACTTGATTCTACTGAGAGGCTTAGTGAAAATATCAGTAGCATTGTCACATGTATTACAATATTCAATATGAATTTCTTTTGATTGAACTTTCTCCCTGACAAAATGAAACTGTGTATCAATGTGCTTTGTGTTTTTATGAAATACTGGATTTTTTGAAATTTTTATAGAGCATTGGTTGTCGCATTTGATAACTTTTGCAACATTTTGTTCTTATCCAGCATCATAGAGAAGTCTCCTCAACCAAACTGCTTCACAAGTTGTTGCACACATCGCTTGATACTCAGCTTCCGCTGAAGACAAGGATACTGTGTTCTTCCTTTTGTTGCTCCATGCAATGACCTCGGACCCAATGCTAAATGCATAGCCTGTTATGGATCGTCTATCATCTACATTTCCAGCCCAATCAGAGTCTAGAAAACATGTCAATCTAACATCAAACGAATCAATATAAATAATACCAAAGTCTAAGGTTCCTTGCAGATACCTTAAGACGCCTTTCGCTACAACCCAATGAATCTCAAGAGGCTTTGACATGAATTGGCTCAATACACTGACTGAATAAGCCAAATCCGGCCTAGTTGTATTCAAGTAGATTAGACTCCCAACCAGCTGTTTATACAATGTTGCATTTGCCTCCTTAGAACCATCATCATTTTGAAGTTTGGTATTTTGTTGTAAAGGCACTGCTGCAGTTTTGCACTGATCCATTCTGAACTTTTTTAGTAACCTCGTGACATACTTACCTTGTGACAGAAAAGTTTAGTTAGAATCCCTCCAGACTTCCAGACCAAAATAATAGTGTAGCTCTCCAAGGTCTTTCATCTCGAAAACCTATGACATCTTCTCTTTGATTTCTTTAATGAGTTCGTCTGCATTTCCTGTAATGATAATATCATCTACATATAAAGAAATCAAAACAATTCGCCCCTGTTTGTCAAACACAGTGTACAAATTAGGGTCATTCTTGCTTCTTTTATAACTATGTTGTAGGAAAAATGAATCAATTTTTTCATACCATGACCTGGGAATGCTTTCTTCAATCTATAGACTAAATGTTCTTCCCCCTGTTTAACAAACCCCTCAAGTTTCACTAAATACACTTCTTCTTTTAATTTGCCTTTTAAGAATGCAAATTTCACATTTAGCTGGTGTATCGTCCAATGATGTTTCGTAGCTAAAGAAATTAGCATTCTGATTGTGTTTAATTTAGCTACAGGGGAGAAGGTTTCCTCATAGTCAATACCTTCTTTCTGCGAATACCCCTTTGCAACCAGCCTAGCTTTATATTTGTCTATACTCCCATCTACTTTAAATTTAGGCTTGTATAACCATTTACAACCTATGGGTTGTTTTCCTTCAAGTAACTCAACTAGATCCCAGGTTTTGTTTTTAAGTATTGATTCATATTCCTCTTCCATGGCTGCCCTCCATTCACTATATTTACTATAACTAGAGGGTTCAACAACACTCAACATACTAGTTATAAAAGCATTCTCCCTATATCTTGATGGAAATTGAGTTTGCCTACCTGATCTCCTGAGTGGTGGAGTGGCTTCAAACCTATTCTGATCTCCCCTTTGCGGACTGGTTTCAAACCTTCTTTGGTTAGCCACTTCTTCTTTCTCATGCTGTTGTTGCTACTGATGTTGATGTTGTTGTTGCTCACCAACCCCTATTTCATCACCTTCTTCTAATAGTAAAGGCACATGCCATTCTTCATCACTACGAACAGGTTTCGCATCATCTATTTGTTCATGGAATACCACACATTTGCTTGCAAACGCCTTGTGAGTAGTAGGATTAAACAACTTATAAGCCTTAAACTCACTGCAATATACAACAAAAGTACACTTAATGGATTTTGAATCTAACTTCTTCCTATCTTCTTTCGGGACATGAGCAAAAGCCTTACATCCAAATACTCTAAGATAACTTACTGTAGGCTTGAAGCCAAACAATGCTTCGAAATGAATTTTATAATCCAAACATTTAGTAGGACTCCTATTCTTAAGGTATACTGCAGTGTTTACAACTTCTGCCCAAAAACCATTGGTCAGATTCTTGCCTTTCAACATACTATAGGCACACTCCACGAGGGTTTTGTTTTTCCTTTTTGCAGCCCCGTTTTGCTGAGGAGTGTAAGGTGTTGTGAACTTCTGTTGTATTTCGTGTTCTTTTCAGTATTTGAGGAAGTCACCCTTCTTAAATTCTCCACCTTGGTCTGAGTGAAGAATTTTGATGAACTTTTTTGTTTTCTTCTCAATAATACTTCTGAATTGCTTGAAGTATTCAAAATCATGACTTTTCTACCTGAGAAAATACACCCAGGTGAACCTTGTACATTCATCAACAAAAATAAGAAAATAGTAGGCCCCTCCTAACGACCTTGTCTGCATTGGCCCACATAGATCAGTGTGTACAAGTTCAAGTATATCCCTCTGCTTCCTATCAACAATAGCAGGAAATTCATCTCTATGTAATTTACCAAGGGCACATGCTTCATAGTCAACATGCATCCTCTTTGAAAAAGGAATACCATTCACCATACCTTTTTTTTGAAGAAGTAGTAGGTCACTGAAGTTTATATGCCCAAATCTTTGATGCCATAGATTCTCTACAGACATGGTTGATGATGCCAATGCTTGATGTGACGCACTTCTGACATCCAATTTATACAATCCTCCTACACGTACACCTGTTGTAATGGACTTCATCCGATCCAACATGTCTTTAATTACACAATAAGATTTAAATAACTCTACCTTAATATCCTGATTTGTTAATCTAGAAACAGAAATTAGGTTCTTTTTTATCTTGGGTATATACATAACATCTTGAATATGCCTAATGTTTCCATCAAGTAGTACGACAAGGACATCACCATATCCCTTGATTTCATACCCTCTATCATCTCCAAGGTAGAACTTCGTCTCAGTGCTAGATTCTCTGAATTTTTTAAATCATTGCCTCTTAGCTGTCATATGGGAGGAGGCTCCTAAGTCCATGAACTAGATTTCTGCGTCATCCTCCTTAGTTGACAATGCATAATTAGATACGAACAATCTGGTATTTGAATTCTGATCTACATCAACCAGATGGCTTGCGTGCTTCTTGTGTCTCTGTTGACCTTCATCAAACTTCTTCTTCGGACAATGTTTAGCTATATGACCAACTTTACCGCAATAAAAACATTTTGGTCCTAAATCACTTCTGTTTGGGGGCACAACTTGAGTTGGAGGTGGCTTTTTTTGTGTGGTTCCTCCACTTTTGTGTGTCGCATTTGTCTTTCCTTTGAAGATCTTCTTATTTGCCATTAGGACAAGATATGAGCTCTGGGATTTCAGGGTCATCCATATTCCCTCCTCCTATATTAGGATCCCTATCAATTCTTCAAACTTGGCAGCTTTTTCTCTTGAATTCAACGTAGTGATGAACATCTGATAGTCGTCAGTCATACCATTCATGGTAAATGTGACCAAATCAGTGTTTGATACTTTTTCGCCAATGTCGCCCAGCTTATTCTTAAGGTCCTTGATACAAAAGATGAATGCTACTACTGATTCATTCTCCTCCATTTTAATGGGGAGAATCTTGATATTTAGAAATAGTAGGCGGTTTGTGTTCTTGATCTCGTTAAAGTATTTGAGAGTTATCCAGATGTCCACTTCAGATTTACAATCTCGAATATGAGGAATAATGCAATCTTTCACAAAAAATTTGAACAGCACCTTTTCCTTATTCTCTCTCTTTTCCCAATCATGGATTGTTGTTGTTCGACATGTAGTTAGGGTCAACTTCAACTCATCACCGGTTGCAATCGCCCATGAATTTTGCCCCTCCAACAGGGTCTGCAACTTAAATTTCCAATTGGAGTAATTGGATCTGTCAAGCTTATTGCTCTCGTTCAAGTAAGCCTCTACCATCTAATTGTTCATCTTTACAGATCTCCCTAAAAAAAATGACCTCCAACGATTTAAAAGACAGATCTATCTCTGGATCCGAAGAGCAATCTAAAAAAAAATAGGTGCTCTCTCTTAATAAAAACCAACTTCTCCAATTGAATGCCAAAAAAGAACAAAATTCTTCTTTGTTTTTTTTTTTAAATGGAAACCCTTATTTCCTTTTTGAAAAAAATGACTCCCTTATTTCATATGCACCCACAAATTATTTTTTAAATATTGAAACCCCAATGATTTAAAAAAAAAAAATAGTGAGGTCTTACCCCATTTTCGACCTCCCAACGCCATCGTCACCAGCCAAGGAGGATATGAAAAATGTTATCAACAAGCATATCAACGATCTACCAGTGATTCTAAACAAGCTTTCTACCGGCGATGAAGGTCAACGATGCTAATGTAATGGCCACCCTCGGCCTCCACCTGAAGCAGCACACAACAACAAGTACCAAACACCTTCATTAGTGACGCCCTTCAGGCAATAAACACTGCGATTTGAACATGCTCCCCCTGATTTATTGCGCTTTATGGATCAATCCGAACATGATCAAATGCATGGCCACCAGGGGCCTCTCTTCCGCTGCGTCAACACCCACTCAGGCTCCTTCCAATGGCATTCTCCTTCCAACGGTAGTCCCACTCGCATGGCTCTGTCACTGATTACATGGGCCACTCCTTATTTGTAGCATGCACGTAGAAGCTTCGACCTCCACGCCAACACGTCGGACCTCCCTCAAACAGATCTCAACATTAGCTCGCCTTCATGCAGATGTGATGCAACAGCTCGCCTTCAGAAGGGTAGCTCACATTCATTTCAGCCTGACAATCTTCACTTCCTCTGCATCAGATCCACCAACAGGTCTGCTATGCAGCAACACCTATCAACGCGACACAGCAACACCCTCCAAGTAGGCTTAGACCACAGTCAATGGGTCATCATCGTGATCTTGATTCCGAGATCTACGATTATCGATGGCGATGGGCAGAATGAAAGTGCAATCGTCATGCTTTTTCCTCAGGAATATGTGATGGTCAGTGCTCTCCTTCCAACAGGAACAACGATAATGGATTTGAATCATAAAAAACAAATTTCGTGTTGCTACGCCTCCTCACTATACTAGGATTTCTTCACACCAGCCACCAGGGGACCTCTCTTCCGTCACCTGGACACTCACTCAGCTATGAAAGCATATTAGCTTGGACTCACCAGCCCTTGAGCTCTAATACCATGTTAAAAACTGAAGAATCAACTTCATTGATAAACTAGTCATCTCACAGGTGAGGAGCTCCACCTAGAGACTACCTCTCACATAACACTCTACAATCTTCATCTTACAATAAAAAATATATAGTTTTCGCACAAGTAGGGAAGTTAGAACAACTACCTAAGAAATAGGAACTAATTCCTAATCTAAAGCTCTAGGAAACTACTATCTCCTAATTTTACATAGTCTCCATTATCTTCAACAAAAATATCATAAGAGTCGGAAGCACACTGATAGCTAAATAAATTAAATTAAATTTGGTTGAATTGTCTATATTCGGACTATAATTTGATTTTAGAGATGACATATCTATCATTTAATTTTCAACCTAACAAAAAATTGTGCCTATCATTTTGTTAAAAAATTCAATGTTCTGTATTAAATAAAATGAAAACCCAATAGTCAGCTCTACGAAAGAGAGTATGAACCAGGCGAGTTTGGCTCTACAGAACGCTCTAAATTGTTCATGTACATCACACATTATATAGTAATCATAGATTTAGGGAAGTTAGAACCATAACCTAAGAAATAGAAACTAATTCCTATCCTTAGGTCTCGTGAACGAACTCACTATTCTAAGATATTCTCCATTATCTCTAACACCCCCCCTTAATGGAGAAGGGGTTCACAAATATGCCTAACATCTCCCTAAACATTTCAAACTTGATTTTTCCAAGAGGCTTAGTGAAAATGTCTGCAACATTATCACATGTATTACAATATACCAAATGGATTTCTTTTGATTGCACTTTCTCCCTGATAAAGTGGAATTGTGTATCAATGTGTTTAGTGTTTTTGTGAAACACCGAATTATTAGCAAGTTTCATTGAACTATGATTGTCGCATCTGATTGTTGTTGCATCTTTCTGTTCTTCCCCGGCATCCTAGAGAAGTCTCTGCAACCAAATTGCCTCACACGTTGTTGCGCACATAGCTTGATACTCTGCTTCCGTTGAAGACAAAGAAACTGTGTTCTGTTTCTTATTGCTCCATGTAATCACCCCGGATCCAATGTTGAATGCATAGCCTGTTATGGATCTGTGATTGTTACACTTCCAGCCGAGTTTGAATCTGTAAATCCTGTCAATCTAACATCAGAGGAATCAGTATAAATAATACCATAATCTACATTACCTTGTAGTTACCTCAAAACACATTTCGCTACATTCCAATGACTTTCAAGTGGCTTGAACATCTATAGACTTAGCACACTAACTGCATAAGCCAAATCTTGTCTAGTAGTGGTTAGGTATATTAATCTCCCAACCAGTTGTCTGTAAAGTGTTGCATTTGCCTCTTTAGAGCCATCCTCACTCTGTAGTTTGATGTTCTGCTGTAGTGGTACTGCTACAGACTTACACTGATTCATCCTGAATCTTTCTAATAAACCTTTGACATACTTTCCCTGGGACATAAATGTTTGTCCTGAATCTCTCCAGATCTCAAGACCCAAACCGAATCTTAATTCACCAAGGTGTTTCATTTCAAACACCTGTGACATTTGTTGCTTGATTTATTTGATTAGATAAGTAGCATCACCTATAATAATCAAATCATCTACATACAAAGAAATTAACACTATGCACCCTTGTTCATCTTGCATAGTATACATATTAGGGTCATTTTTACTTCTGTTTTAGCCAAATTGCAGAAAAAATGAATCAATCTTTTCATACCAAGACCTGGGTGCTTTCTTTAGTCCATAAAGAGATTTTTTTAATCTACAAACTAAATGTTCTTTCCCTTTCTAGAAAAACCCTTCAGGTTGCTCTAAATAAACCTCCTCTTTCAATTCTCCATTTAAAAATGCAGACTTTACATCTAGTTGGTGAATCATCCAATGTTTCTTAGTAGCTAAAGCAATCAACATTCTGATGGTATTTAGTTTAGCTACAGGGGCAAATGTTTCTTCATAGTCAATGACTTCTTTTTGTGAATACCCCTTTGCTACCAATCTAGCTTTTAATTTATCTATGGTTCCATCTTCATTAATCTTGGGTTTATACAACCATTTGCAACCTATGGTTTGTTTCCCTTTAGGAAGTTCAACCAGTTCCGAAATGCTGTTCCTGATTATAGATTCAAATTCCTGTTCCATAGTTGTTTCCCATTCACTACATTCATTTGCTTCCTTATAAATATAAGGTTCAACAACATTCATCATACTAGTTATAAAAGCATTTTCCCTATATCTTGCAGGCAATTGAGCTTTCCTACCTGATCTCCTGAGTGGTGGGGTAGCTTCAAACTTTGTCTGATCATTATTTTCTGGACTTGGCTTGATAGCTACATCATCTTCATTTCCTTCCTGCTTCTTCTGCTGCTACTGTTGTTGTTGTATGTGCTGCTGACCATCTTTTTCCTTTGTTTGTTGATCCTGATTGTTCCCTGTTTCTTCTCTTTCTTCCACGAAGAACGGAATATCCCATTCCTCATTGCGCTTATCAGATTCTTCATGATCCTGCTCATGGAATATGACATCTCTACTAACAAAAATCTTGTGAGTAGAGGGATTAAATAATCTATAAGCTTTATATTGTGAACAATTCCCTATAAAGGTACATCTGATGGCTTTTGAATCTAGTTTTCTTCTATCTTCCTTTAGAATGTGGGCAAATGCTTTAGACCTAAACACCCTTCAATGTTTTACTGCAGGCTTAAATCCATATAATGCTTCATAAGGAGTTTTAAACTCAAGACTCTTTGTAGGACTCCTATTTTTCAAATAAACTGTTGTATTCAATGCTTCAGCCCAAAAACCATTCGAAAGATTCTTACATTTTAACATTCTCCTAGCGCATTCCACCAATGTTCTGTTCTTTCTTTCCGTTACTCCATTTTGCTGAGGAGTATGGGGTAATGTGAATTGCTGTAATATCCCATGGTCTTTACAATACTTGATAAGCTCATCCTTCTTGTATTCTCCCCCTTGATCGGAGCAGAGAATTTTTATATGCTTCCCTGTTTGCTTTTCAATCATGTTTCTGAACTGCTTAAAGTATTCAAATGTGTGACTTTTCTTACTCAAAAAATAAACCCAAGAAAAATTTGTGCAGTCATTAATAAACAGTAAAAAATACAGTGCACCTCCTAATGACTTTGTTTTCATGGGTCCACAAAGATCTGTGTGCACTAACTCAAGTATATCTCTCTGTTTCTTCTCTACTCGAATAGGGAATTCTTCTCTATGCATCTTTCCTAATGTACAAGCATCACAATCATTATGCGCTTGTTTTAACATAGGAAGATCTATTACCATTTCCTTTTTCTGAAGTAGCAGCAAATCATTGTAGTTGATTTGGCCAAATCTATGATGCCGCAACTCTTCTGTAGTCAAACCCACTACTGTTAAAGCTCGAACTGGTGCTGGTCTTACATCCAATTTGTATAGACCTCCTGTTCGAATTCCTGTAGCAATAGTCTTCATGCCATCTAGTAGATCTTTAATATAATAGTTAGATTTAAAAAATTCAACTTTAAGATCTTGATCTGTAATCATGGATACAAAAATCAAGTTCTTTGTTACACTGGGCACATACATGACATTATGAATTTGTCTTACAGTACCATTAGGTAAAATGATAGAAATTTTCCCACACCCTTTGATCTGATGACTTCTATCATCACCTAGGTAGATTTGTGCTTTGTCGTTGATTTCTTTAAAATCTTCGAACCATTGCTTGTTCCCTGTCATATGTGTTGATGCTCCTGAATCTACATACCAGATGTCTGCATCAACATTCTCATCAAATTCTGCCATGAACAATCTGAAATTCTGCTCATGATTATCATTCGCGAGATGACCTGCATGTCTTTTCTGCCTCTGCTATTCTTCATGATATTTCTTCTTCCTACACTCCCTAGCTATATGACCAAGTTTTCCACAATAAAAACATTTAATTACAGAGTTGTTTCTATTCGGATTCATACCTTGGGTCGGATTTGGTCTTTTCTGTGAGCTTCCTCCGTTTTGCTGTTGCGGATTTCCTTTTCCTTTGAAGAAGTTCTTTTTCGCCATCAATGCAAGATCGGCACTCTGGGGCTTCAGAGTCGATCTTCTTTCTTCTTCTTGCATCAATATTCCTATCAGTTCTTCAAACTTCGGGATTTTCTCTCTCGCATTTATCCCAGTGATGAACATTTGGTAGTCATCAGTCACACCATTCATGGTAATGGTTACTAGATCTATATCTGCAATTGTGTCACCAATGTCTGACAATTTGTTCTTCAGATCCTTGATCCTTGCTATGAAGCTAGCAACTATTTCATTCTCCACCATCTTCAGGGATAAGATCTTGCTCTTTAGAAATAAAAGACGATTTGTATTCCTGATCTCATACAAATCTTTCAGTATTCCCCATATTTCATTTGCTTGCTAATTTACATTCTTTGATATGTGGTATGATGCAGTATTTCACTGACATCTTCAACAGCGTCCTTTCTTTACCTTCTCGCTTCTCCCAGTCGGGGACTAATGCTAATCTAGCTGTTGGCTTCTGCTCATCCCCATTTGCAAGCGTCGAAGCACTCTACACTTCTAGCAGAGTCTACAGCTTGAATTTTCAATTCGCATAATTGGAGCCATCGAGCTTGTTATGCTCATTCAAGTATGATTCAAACATTTGATTATTCATCTTGGAGATTAAAAAAAAATTGATAGGTAAAAAAAAAATGTTATATTTACCCCAGGTCTGTGTCAAAGACAGAAATTGTTGATCTCTAATACTGTTTGATCTCGCAGTGCATACGCAAACCACTGTGGCTTCCTTCACGCCCTCTACAACGGCCTCCTCGGTAGGTCTTGGCATCCAGGTAGCCTTCTATCGTCAGCCATTGCTAGGTAACAACCTTCTCTCAGCCTCCACGCAGCCCCTCTCTTGTTTGCACAGTCGGCGCGAGTTAGCACCATGGACTCGCGAAGGTCTTCGCGACTGTACACTTCATATCTGCGACGGTTGCTAAAAGAAAAACATGAGATGTACTACAGTGGGATCGGTGAAATTAGCCCTCCAATCCACGAGATGATTTCGCCTCAGTCGCGTCTTTCAAATTCTCCACTCGGCGTACAGTTTCCTCAACCCTGATGCTCTGATAACATGTTAAAAAATGCAATGTTCTGTATTAAATAAAATGAAAACCCACTAGTCAGCTCTACGAAATAGAGTCTGAACCACGAGAGTTTGGCTCTGCAGAACGCTCTACATTGTTCATGTACATCACACATTATATAGTAATCATAGATTTAGGGAAGTTAGAACCATAACCTAAGAAATAGAAACTAATTCCTATCATGAGGTCTCGTGAACCAACTCACTATTCTAAGATATTCTCCATTATCTCTAACGGATTTTCTTTTCAACTATTCTGTCATTTTCTTTTCAATGAACAATAAATTATTATGTTTATGACAGTTTTTAAACTTACATAATCTTATCTGAAATTGAACCACAAAACCGAAAATAAATTATTATATTTATGATATTTTTAAATCTATATAATCTTATCTAAAATTAGACCACAAACCATTAAAGATCAAGTCTCCACACCTAAACCCAAATGAAATTATGATTGAATCTTTTATTGCAGTCGTCGAATCCAGAACCGTTGCCTGGTCTCCTTGAACAGTCCAATTAAGGGAAGAGCCAGACGATATAGTCGACATTAACAGGCTCTCGAATGTGCCCCTCATTTCCAAATCCTTGAGATTGATATCCTCAGCAAGAATTCATGGCAGATCTATCAGTCGAATAATACCTATCCTCTACCTTTTATGGTTGATGTAATATTACTATTTACAGAGAATACCTATTTTCATTATAGTTTACTTACTAAATCTTTTGATATTCGTAATACAGTTTCTTTCTGGAAATGTAGTAAGGATTTTTCCTTAGATTCTCTATTATTCTTTTTAGAGGAATTGCTTCAACTCAATACAAAGAATTCTAATGACATATTCCAGAAGTAGGAAAACATTACCTATACTTTTACACAATGAATGACAATTATATCTTTAATAGTTTAGCCATTCTCCTAGCTACTATTCTCTGATTTAGTGAACAACTTATATAAATAAATCTGTACTTATCTTGATTACGTTGTCCAAAACTAAATGATATAATATTAGCACTTTGATTTCCTACCTTCCGTGAGATTACCTACTCTGGTAAATCTTCCCCTCCGTGCTTGTTATAGACATTTTTGTGCCTCGCAGCATGGAGCATGAAATGTCAATAATTACAGGGATCCTCAGTCCCTAAACATGTTGTTCTTACCCCTAGAGGAACAAGGTCAGCAAACCACAGCACTTCCTATCAGTTCTCCACCTGAAAACACTCAAAAACAGGCTATTTTTGGATCATGTCAGCTGCTCCACTGAGCATCTGCGCTGAATGTCAACTGCTCCTCCTTGTACCTGTGCTGAAAGTCAAAACCAATGAAGGCTACCTGCGCTGGGCGAGATTGGCCAAGTGGCACAGTCATTCTGCAAGGTGTCAACTGCCCAGGAAGCTTCCAAACTGACACTTGGTTCAAGGAATTCGCCCTATGATGAGTAAGAGGTACTTGATCTCCATGTGGAAGCAAGGATCTCCAAGTGGACTCAAGAACTGAAGTTTAACTGAAGAGGGAGAGGACACAAGGCAGCTTTAGGTCAGTCTCAAGCTGACTCATCCTTTCTCCAAATCTCCTATATATAGAGCTCTTCTATGAGGTCTAGAAGGGCTGGAATTTTGTGCAAAGCAAGGAAGTGCTGTTGGTTTACAGTTAGAGCTATTGGGTGATTGCTTTTATAGAGGGGAAGAGGAGATTTCTTGCTGCTGGGGAGGTGCTGCTGGATTGGAGCCATTTATGGTTGTAACCTTCTCAGAACCTTTTTCTTCTATCAATAAAGCTTTGATGTTATCCTATATACTTGTATTGCAATGATGTATTGTTTTTATCTGTATATTTGATTCATTCTAATCCATGCATCAGTTATGAGTACATGTTTCTTGTAGTTTCCCTCTCTTGTTTTTGCAGGATCTTTGTGTAGCTGGGCCGACAAAGGGAGCAAGGAGCTGGGAACAAGAGGCAAAGAGAGAAGACAGGATTGACAAAAGCAAAAGACATCG
This sequence comes from Pinus tabuliformis, assembly GCA_031772625.1. Lineage (NCBI taxonomy): Eukaryota > Viridiplantae > Streptophyta > Pinopsida > Pinales > Pinaceae > Pinus > Pinus tabuliformis. Next base: position 1,350,358,078 of record CM062807.1, on the reverse strand, counting down.
GTTGGTCAATCTTTTCTTCCTTCTCTGTACTTTCATAAAGGAAAAATATCAAAGCTTTACTTTCAGTTGTTGCTAAGGAACTATCACCCTTAGAGTAGGGATAGGGTCATTCCGAGTCGGATACTTTTCCCCACAACAAACTGGCGACTCCACTGGGGAGCTAGTATCTTGTTGGTTAGTTGTGTTTCTAGCTATTCATCTCATAAACAAGGAGAGCACCAAATCGAACTGCAATTGAATCCTTCAATTGCAAAGTAGAGGGCAGCTGCTCTGGCTCGGTTTCTGAGCAAGTTTATGATTTGAAGAGCTGATCCACAAGGACTCTTGTGCTCTTTGTGATAGCTTTTCATCCTCTTGATCATCCCTTAGCTTGTACTTGACCTATAGCTTTTTATTTCAGCAAAAACAGTGAATTTTTGAGCTTTTTATGACCCGGAAACCCTTGTAAACGCAACTCTCGTGTCTTAGTGCAGGCTGCCCAAAGGCAGTCTGCATTTCAGCGCAGGTACTCCCTTCGGGAACTGCGCTGAAAGTCAGTTTGACAGACCAGAGCCTGCGCTGAACCAGTTAGCCAGTGTCTTGCTGAGGTTTCCTACTGAGTCTTGGCCCTGTTTTCACTGTTATTTTGCTGCTGATTGCTTGTCATTATACTTGCTGTAAACCAACTTTCCTTGGCATTATTCCACCTCAGTTGTGTGATGAAACTGTGATTGTTCTTTCAGTATTTCTTGTTTCAGTTACAGTTTCCCATTGTGAAAAGCAAACCAGTATAGTTGTGGCCTCTTAGATCCTAAACTGTAAAAGTGTCTTTGTGATCTTAAGAGCTAGTTTTATTACTGTTCATGGCTGTTTGAGTTTGTTTGTTTTTCATCTTATGGTTTGAATTCATACATTTTTAGTGTCGAAACAAGTACCTGTAAGGCGTCTTTTGATTTTAGACAAAACTTGTTTGTTTACACTTCAAATTGAATTCGAAAATTATACGACAGTTTCCTTTTTGTCTTACATCAACATTAAGGGAAAAGAAAAGAAATACATGCATCTTGAATTTGCATTTTTGATAAGTTTGCGTGATTGATCTAGGAGAAAGTGCATTAGTTTGTGCTTTGTGCTCTGTGTGGAAAGATAGTGTTTTCTTATCCCTCAGTAGTTAGGATTTTCAAAGCTAAAAAGATTGTAAAGCTTGCTTATCATTTTAGCTGCATTTAGGAATTTGTACCAATACATCTCGTGGTGATCCTGAAAGACAAACTGCTAAACAAGATCAACTTAAAATATATTGAATGAATCTAAAAACGCTTTGTAACATAACGCTCACAATAGAGGTCTAGGTAGAGACGTGTTCCAGCGTCGTTAAACGTAGTGACTGTCGATCTCTACGAAGGTGGGTGATTCCTCCTGAGGGACGATAGCACTAATACGGACTTGTGCTCCCGCGTACCGTCGCGTATATTGGGAGACCCCTATAGGCATTTATCCTTTATCCTTAGGAAGCCGTGTCGGCCGCCCTACTGATCGCGATGCAGTGAACACAGCATTCACGAAGATTGACCACCCGTACCGTAAAACGTATTCTGTGGTTTCGCGAAAGGTTTGGCACACCCTCTGCCTAGATCTCCAGAGTAGTTTCTTTTGGCCTTTTTCAAACTCTATAACTGAAAAAGTCCAACCGAGCATTTGTCACTTCGGGCTCGTTAATACATCGAAGGCGACTAGAGTCATCTTTAGCTTTTTCTCGACTCTTAAAACATGAAAAAGCAAAGTTGTGTCTAAAAACGTCTAATAAAATTCATTCAATACGGAAACATAATTCCCCTTTTTGTATTTTAGTTGATCGAGTAATCTGCAACCGTGGAGGAAAGTCAATTAGAACTCCGTCGTTCGAGGAGACTCGCGAGTCAACCGTCTTTGTCTCCGAAATCGAGATTAGTACGGACGAAGCAAACTCGCTTGACCGGGTCAAAATCTCCCATTAAAGTTAGAACAACAGTTCCAACTACATCTGAGATTCTGGTCACTCCTAATATTTCTGGAATCCCTGCCTCTATTGAAGAAGTTCAACGGGGACAGAGGGACAGTTGTACTGATCCTAGTCTGAGAACAAGTACTTTCATAACTGAACCAGTTCCATCTGAAACCGGTCCACAGAGTCTTGTTGCTCAAACAACTGTCGCTGTCGAAGCAACCCCTTCTTCGGCACCAGAAATCTTTTACGGACCTGACGGTCTTCCTCTTCCTCCTGGTCTGATTACAATAGAGGAAATCGTAGAGGACCAGCAAGCAAATACTCCAACTCATTTTGGAGTAGGCATCACTCTTTTTCCTTCTGCATCAGAAGTTTGTCCATCGCCAGTGGAAGTTCCTGTAGAATCGTTAGGCAGTTTATTGGATAGAATTAAAATGTCTGAGCAACCGTCGACATCTAGGACTGTGCCAAATGACACAGCGACAGCAGAAGCTCCTGCTGTCACTCCGACGATGTTTGCCGGCATACCAGCTGTCCCGACTAGCTCTCAACAGCTAGAAGGAGTCCACCCAGGGACTATTATGACAACTTGGTCTGTTCCAGTTTGTTCTTCCGGTATAATACCCGGTAATTCTTATGTTGAAACTAGACAAATTGATCCCTTTGGAAATCAGTTTGGACCATCCAGTCCTCAAAGGCAATCTATACCCTTGAGCTCCGGATTGTTACCATATGGGGGGCAATATGCCCTTTCACTTCCCCCTCCGGGAGGATACCCATACGGCAGTTTTCAACCGCATTCAGGTTTGACTGAAGTTACGACGAGTGGTTGGGTGCCTATGTTGCCCCAACAACCGAGAGTTGTATATTCCATGCAACAATGTGTACCTATGTCTAGCATCCCGACGATGCCAGGAATTGTAACCGTGTCGCAAGTTCAATCGATGCCTGTTGTATGTCAACCCCAAGTTGTAATGCAACAGCCCCTTGACCCTGCAACACAACCACAATCGCCAACTGCCGGGACGACACAGATACAAACGGGAACCATAACCCCGCATCTTGGTCCGTCGGTTAGTATCGCACAGCAAAACATGGCTTCACAGCCATGGATGGTGCAATACCAACAACCTCAGTTTCAACAGGTGTACCAGAGATCTGAGCAACAGATCTTTGCAAATAGTGGGCAACCCTATATTCAGAACGGGTTAAATCAACCACTTTACAGTGGCCAAGCCCACCAGCCATATCAGCCCTATCAACATCAGTTGCATTATGCTGGTATGCAAATGCCTATTGCTCAGGCGATTCCATCGTATCCTGGGTACGCCTCGCCAAACCTGAATCAACAGTTGCCATTCGTGGCGACTCTAGAATTACCAGATTTACATCGATTGACGAATGATCCAATCGCCTATGCCCATTGGTGGCCAACGATTCCTCACAAACTTCCTTCGGACATTCCTAAATTCAATGGAAATCCTGGCGAAGACCCGTCGAATCATGTGATGACTTTCCATCTGTGGTGTTCGTCGAATACCTTGAATGATGATTCGATAAGGCTTCACCTTTTCCAGAGGACATTGACTGGTCCGGCGGCTAAATGGTATATTGAATTACCTAGAGCCTATTTCGACAATTTTAGTTCCCTAGCCACGACTTTCTTAACACACTTTCAGTTACCTATAAGGTACGAAACTGGAACAGAGATCTTAACCAATTTCAAGCAGACAACGGCCACACATATATCAGATCATATACATGAGTGGCGTCGTCGTCGCAGAATGGTAAAGACTTATGTTCCAGATCAGCTTTTAGCTGAGTGGTTTATAAAGTCGCTTCTTCCTGCTATAACAGAAGATGTGGCCAAGGGAGGCGTCGTAACAGAGGAGCAAGTTATTGCTCGTGCCCAGTATTTAGACTTAGTATATACTCAGTCTGGCACGCTCTATGACAAGATACCTTACGCCCCTAGACCGGAATTTTCAATTCCTCCCCCTCCTGGATCAAATAGTGACTCTCATGCCGGCGATGGTGTGATTGGCACTGCAAACGCAAAGTCAACACGGGATTCGTCTAAGAAAACCCGTAAGACTTCGAATCAAAATGCAAATGAAGAACTTCTTGCCTCGGAAGTAAGTGCCGTGTCGGACGACAAGGGCAAACAACTGAAGCAACCAGGAGACAAGAAGAAAAAGAAAGGGAGAAAAGGGAAACCCCCTTCGGGGTGTCATATATGCGATGAGGATCATTGGACAGCAGATTGTCCATGCAAAGCTGAGCTTAAAAGATTCTTTAAGAGTCCGAAAACCTCAGCTGTGTTGACTGATCCGTTTCCTAATCCTGGTCAAAATCTGGTTGCTAATCAAAATGCTTCCCGATCCCAAGTGCTTATGTTGTCTACCTCAAAGCAGCAGAATAATGCTTTGACAAGGAATAAAGATTACGGGAATCCATGGCTGTCAAATAACAAGGCTAATGAACAACCTAGTAGTTCGACGACAGCTTTGACCAAAGTTGTGCCACCCATCATTCCTGAACCAATGATAAAGTTGCCAAAGGGAGTAGTACACAAATCGACATTTAATCCTCATGCCAAAATAGCACAAAATTATAATATAATAGAGGACCTGGCCCAATCGCCGTCCGCTATGTCGACACTTGAGGTACCGCAAAATTGCCCCTCCCAAGAGCAAACTTTATTATCAGCAATAGGTGGGATTGGCCCAATGGATTCCAATCTTGTGGCCTTTGATCATAGAGGATATGACCCTAAGTTACCAGCTCAACTAGCTTTCCTTATTCAAGTGAAAGCCCTCAACAAAACTGTTCATCGAACAATTATTGATGAGGGGGCATCTACATGTCTTATGTCGATGAGTTGCTGGAAAAATTTAGGCTCACCACCCTTGTCGAAATCGTCAACGACCTTAAAAGCATTTGATGGACGATCATACACTCCCTACGGGATTTTAGGTAACTTGCAAGTTGAACTGGGGGGCAAAACAGTAGAAGTTGATGTTGAAGTAATTGATGGAAACCTCGATTACAACATCCTACTGGGAAGGCCCTGGATATATGCCATGGCCGCAGTTGTGTCGACCTACTTCAGAAAGATTGCATTTCCCTTTCAAGGAGGAATTACAGTCGTCGACCAACAAACTTTCCTCCCCGACAGTTCACAAGTTACGGGAAGCATTCCAATGATCCATGGAAGCAATCATTCGCTTCAAAATATTGGAGTAGGTCTCCTAAAAGACCCTGCCTTAATGGGTACTTTTGCCCTACCGCCTGCAAGCAATCTGGCGGAAGTAGCCACAGTGGAAACCTACAATATGAAATCTTCTATATCTAATGGATTCGGAAGATTCCTAAACATTTTGTCAGCATGGATCATCACCCTAATGGAAATACTGTAAATACAGTGGGCTCCGAGGACAGTTCTAATCTCGTGTCAACCTCGTTAAAAAATGAAACAAGGAGTCATGAGGATAGTTCTTTTACTATGTCAACCTCATTAAAAAATGAAACAAATCCCCTTTCTCAAAGGTAAACCTTCATTCCAACCACCGAGTTGAATGCAATGAAGCTTAGGGGGCATGCACCTCGTTTGCATTATTATGCTGGGGGCATGAAAAATTATCCGAGCAGTTTTAACGCGGTCTTCATGCTCGTTAAAAAATAAATAAAAGCAGTGAGCAATGTTCCCTCCAGAGTTTAAGCTCATTTTTATCTAAAAAAAGAACCTATCCCAGTAAATAACCTTCTGAGATCGTAAATTCATCAGCCATAAAAGCCTTGGTCGTGTTTGTGCACCGTCACCTCCACCGTCATTTGGCCGATCATTCACTTCCATTTGTGTGTTTACCCATTTTGAGGAACATCTGCGAAGAGTGATTTCACCTAGCCATCCTTGTGACACTGCCGTGATTGGAAAATTCCAATTTGTACCTGGAATCAGTTGCTATCCTTGTTTATCACTCGTTCCTCAAAAGACGAGTCATCTTTGAGCTCTTTTCTGACTCGTAAAATATGAAAAGTTTGCCGAGCTCTGGCCTTCCAGCTCGTTAAAGGGACCGGAAGAGCTATCCCTCTTTTAGACTTTAATCTTTTTGGACCTGAGGGATTATTACACAAAAAGATCGAGCACTTGTCTTGTTCGGCTCGTTAAAAGTACCGAACACCCATCCCTTCTGTATTGTTTTATACTTTTTCGGACTTAAGGGATTAGATGACGAAAAAGGAATTATGGAGTTAACTTTCTGTACCTTTTCAGACTCTCTAAAAATGAAAAGGACTGAGTTTTCCTTGTCGTTAGACTCGTTAAAATGATTAAATAGCGACAAACTTGTCTTTAGACGAGAACGAGTTTCCCTATCGCTAAGCTCGTTAAATCAGAGCGATGGGCTTGCCCGAAGGGCAGGTTATAGAACAAGCATATGTTATCCTCCTCAAGCTTGACAAAAATAAAGAGGTACTGGTCAGAAATGACTGGGGAAAAATTGGGAGAACATCAAAGCTTAATGGTAGCAAGTCGCTCTTGAACATGACACTTTTCTTCCGTACCACATCGGGTTGGGTTGTTTCATTCACCGGTCTCATCACCATGGTCTTCGCCAAACCATCCACATTTTGGGGTAATGCTACCGATCCATCGCATCAGTGTCGTTATATGTTCAAGAGAGGTCATTCTGAAAGTGTCAACCGTGTCCCATCCACTGCCATACATTATCCTTCATCCATTCATGATCGCCACCCTGAATCATATGTCACAGTTTGTTTTCACCTCCACTAAAATCATTAGCTCCGTTCCATGTCATTGATGTGGGATTCATTAAGGCCCTCCTTTGACGGATCGCTTCTTGTCGACTTCAGCTCATTATCCAAGAAGTTGATCTAGGAACAACCCCATCAGTACTTTGAAGCTTGCATGCCTCAATGGCAAGTTTCTCACTTCCGGCGACAGGTATACATCAATGACCTTCGACCAGAAGATTTTGCGTGGCGTTCGACGCCAAGTCCTTTATTCACGCCACGTGAATTGTACTGCAGTACCTTGAGGGTCATTATCATTATCGGTGATTCCTCTCGCGCTTGTTAACGGTTTTTCATCATTGACCGGTAATCAAGCGATGTCTTTCCATGTTCGACTTCAGCGAAATTCTCACATGGATCGACTTGTACTTAGAGTGAAGATCGAACGAGTTTGAAGACCCCAGATCTAGTTGTTGGCATTATGATTCAAGTGTTGTCCTTGATGGCAACTCACTCAGAGGATGGTACAGGTGCTCAGAGGTTGGTACAGGTGATGGCAACTTAATCAGAAGACAGATCTCAGTACAGCATACCAAGGAAGCTCATACACGCCGTTTCGTTAAGCCCAAGTCGCGTGTACACGCAAGTTCGATTCATAAAAAGCGCGTGTATGTGGAAAGGTTCCTTTGGTCCATGGTGGTTAGTCCTTGGAAGTTGTGCCTATGATTTCGGACCATTGTGTCTCGACGGGCGTGTCGATCCCTAGTTTTGAAGTTGATGGTATTGTGTTACTATGGTTTTGGCTCTTGGTATTGAGCTAGGCCTAAGACTATATAAGGAGAAGAAGATCATTAGGCAAAATCATCTTTCGACAAGGCTTGAATATCTAAGAGAGAAAGAGATCTGATATGCAGGTTCTGGGTTGCTTGATCTAAGCCAAGGAGAGATCACATCGGTTGATGGAAGACTAGATCTAAGGATAGATCGGGATCTAATGGTTTGAAATGCACTATCATGATATGGTTGATTATGCGTATTTCTAGATCTGCATATTGTCGCAATGTTACGTTTTGGATCTAACTAATGTCTGGTACAGCTGCAAATTGAGAAAGTTTATTTTTAGATCTGTACGCAGGTTGGCTTCGGTAAAAGAGCGTGTATACGCGGGTTTTGCTCATTGAAGTAGCGTATATCTTTTGAAGCTTGATTTTTGGGTTTACAGTGGGGTCTGACTGTTATTGCAGAGTTCTGTAGTCTGCTCTGTGTTCTGGTAACTGGTGATTGACAGGGTTCAGTGGTTCAGTGATTCAAAGTTTGGTTGTTTTATGCTTCAATGATCTGTTGTGGAAATTGAATGATTTGTGGTCTTCAGATTGTAATGTTGTGCTTCAGGAGTATCCAAGTCTGAAAATGTATGAAAAGTGATATCTAAAAGAAGGAAGATTGTAGGTCAGCACCTACGTACTAGTATCTTGGCTAGTACAAGAGCAAAGGGGGTTGGAGCTCCCTTCCAAGGAAGTTTGGAGAACGAGAGAAGGTTGAAGCCTTCTGCAGGTTGTAGCCTGCGTACTGGTATAAGGCTGCACCAGTACAAAAGATTGTAAACTGAAGTTTCATATTAAAGAAAGATAGAGACAACTTGCAGCAGGTGGTTTTCACCCACATTGGGTTTCCACCTTATATCTTGGTGTTCATGTGTGTGGCTTTTTATCTGTTCTGTTTTACTGCACATGTTTACTGTTAATGTGATGAATAATGTCCTGATGCACTTAATTGAAGAATAAGCTAACTAAATTGTGAGTTTTCTTCCTATACACTGTTTTACTTCGTCACAGTAGCGTGTACACGCTGGTTCACTTAACTGAAGTAGCGTATATGTTTCTGAGCATTTAAAAAGTTTGATTAATCAGATAATACTGATTCACCCCCCCTCTCAGTATTATTTCCAACAATTGGTATCGGAGCAGGTCCTTCAGAGAAGCTTGATCGCTTGAAGGAAGATCATTCATCATGAGCAACTACGAGAAAGAAGCATCAATCAGGCCACCGGTTTTTGATGGAACAAATTTCAATTATTGGAAGGTAAGAGTTACTGCATATCTTCAATCTCTTGGTACAGAAGTTTGGGACATTGTAGAAACAGGCTATGTTTTTCCTTCAGCTACTCCTACAGATCCAGCTGAGAAAAAGGCATATGAAACAAATGCAAAAGCAGTCAGTACTCTATTAGGAAGTATATCTCAAACAGAATTCATGAAGGTCATGCACTTCAAATCAGCAAAAGAGATATGGGACAAAATGATCACTAGCTATGAAGGAGATGAACAGGTAAAGCAAGCTAAACTTCAAACTCTCAGGATTCAATATGAGACCCTCAAGATGTATAATGATGAAAGTGTGGCTAATTATTTTCTTCGGGTAGATGAGATTGTTAATTGTATGAAAAATCTGGGTGAAGAAATAAAAGAGACTATAGTAGTTCAAAAGATTCTAAGATCATTATCCCCCAAGTTTGAATCTAAAGTATCTGCAATAGAAGAAAAGGAAAATCTCAAAGTTCTCACTATGTCTCAGCTACATGGAATTCTAACTGCTTATGAAATGAGAAAGGGAGGTCCATCAGACAGAAGGGAAGCTGCTTTTAAGGCATCAAGAAAAGAAGATTACTATGAAGCAAGCCATGTTCCAGAAGAAGAGGAAGAAGAATCAAACTTTGTCAGAAATCTTCAAAGGGGTGCTGGAAGGTTCAGAGGTAAGCTACCTTTCAAATGCTTTGCTTGTGGAAGAGTAGGTCATTATGCTGCAAAATGTCCTAATAAGGATAAAGGAAAAGAACCTGCTAGATGGAATAAGAAACAAAGTGCAAATAAGAAAAGCTACTACACCCATGAAGATAGTGATGGCTTATCAAACAGTGATGAAGATGAACAAGGTAATAAATATAAGCTATTAATGGCATTTGAAGATGATGATTATGAGGATGCTGTAGATGTGGATAATCTCTATAATGAAATTACTAGACTCAAGAGATGCATAGAAGAAAAGAGTGTGATCATTGATACTTTGCAATTTCAAATTGATGAAAAGGAAAAACATCTTGAAAAACTAGAAGGTGAAATTGTTGGTCTCAGAAAAGAAATTGAGAAAACAAAAACTATTAATCTTAAGTTTGTCAAAGGATCTGAAACTTTGGATGAGATTATCAATGTGCAGCGGTCTCCTCTAAACAAGACAGGTTTGGGCTATAATGGAGAAACCTCTCAAGCATCCACCTCAAAAAGTTATCTTGATGCAGCAAGAAGAAATGAGCAGAAGAACAATGAAGATAATCAGGTAAAGCAGGGACGAATTACAAACAGAAACTATCAGGGACAATCCTTCTTAAGGGTGAACAAAAGCTACAACCAACCACAGGTAAAATCTTCTCAGTTTGGCACAAGAATAGATGAAAATAGAAATTACAATCAGTTGGCTGGTAGATTCAATAACCGCAGAAGCTTCTTCAATGGACAATGCTTTTCTTGCCATAACTTTGGTCACAAAGCAGCTCAATGTGTTGCATATAAAACAATCATGACTAGGGAAGCTCAAAAACAAAGAAGTATGACAGGGATTACAAAGAGGACCTATAACAACTTTTCGGTTCTTGAAAATGAAGTTGAATGTTCTATTTGCAATAATTTTGGTCATAAAGAGTCTGAATGCAGGAGCAGGTTTCAGGAGAAAAAGGAACAAGCCACGAGCACCAAAAAATGGAGAATAAAAGAACCTCAGACAGAAAGATGTGGGATAGCGTTTTATGCAGAAGGACAGGAAAATCTATGGTACATTGACAGTGGATGTTCGAAACATATGACAGGTGATAAAGAAAAACTTGAATCTTATTCTACTTTAGAAAAGGGAAAGAAAGTTTCTTTTGGAAATGATACTCCTGCAACTATAAAAGGAAAAGGTATTGCTCCTTTGAAAGAAAAGGTCAAGGCTGGAAATGTTTTGTATGTTGATGGATTGAAGCATAATCTTCTAAGTGTCAGCCAGATGTGTGATCAAAAAACCGAGGTTATTTTCAGATCGAATGGATGTCTTGTTCGTGATCTTGATACAGGTAAAACAGTTCTCAAAGGCAAAAGAACTCCAAATAATCTGTACATATTTGAAGAAGGACAACAACAATGCTATCTTAGCAAGGATGAAGAGCACTGGTTATGGCATCGAAGGTTGGGACATCTAAGCTTCTCACAAATAAGGAAAGCATGCAAATATCAGGCAGTTCGCGATCTTCCAGATATCAAAATTCCAGACAACACCATATGCAAATCTTGTCAGTTTGGAAAGCAAACCAGAACTAACTTTCCAGAGAAGGAAGGATCAGCTAGCTTGCCTCTTGAGCTAGTCCATACAGATGTATGTGGTCCATTTAGGAAAAGGACACCTCGAGGAGAAGAATATCTGATATTATTCATTGATGATTTCTCAAGGTTTGTTTGGTTAGGGCTTATGAAGCACAAAGATGAAGCATTCGAAAAATTCAAATCCTTCAAAGCATTGGCTGAAAATGAATCAGGACACAAAATTAAGTGCCTCAGATCTGACAGAGGTGGGGAGTTCACATCAAATGAATTTTTCGATTTCTGCGATGAACATGGGATAAGAAGAGAATTCTCTACAGCTAGAACTCCTCAGCAAAATGGGGTTGTGGAAAGAATGAACAGAACTATCCAACAAATGGCTCGTGCTATGCTCGATGAATCAGGTACTCCTGCAACCTTCTGGGGTGAAGCTGCACATGCTGCTGTTATCATTCTTAACAAAACAAATGTCCGAGTAAACAGCACTCAAACACCTCATGAGCTTTGGAGTGGTAAAACTCCTTCCGTGAAGCATTTCAAAATCTTTGGGAGCAAATGTTATATTAAGAATACTGATGAGCAACTTGGCAAACTTGAACCTAGAGCAGATGAGGGCATTCTTCTTGGTTATTCTCCACATAGCAAAGCATACAAGTGCTACAATAAAAGACTTGGCAGAATTGTTGACAGTATTGATATAGTGGTTGATGAGAAGGGATATATTCCTAGGCAAGTTCATCATGAAGACATTGAAGAAGATGAAGGTTACTCTCAAAGGCGAAATGATGAAGAAGAAGAACCTCAAGAAGAAGAAGAATCTCAAGAAGAACCAGAGGAGCAGACAAGAATAGAAGAGAAGACTCCATCCAGATATGTCCAAAAGAATCATCCAGAAACTCAGATTGTGGGGCAGAAAGAAGCAGGAGTACAAACAAGAAGGACACTTGCAGAAGCTTCAAGCTACTTGGCTCTACTCTCCTCCATTGAACCACAAAATGTGAAAGAAGCATGCAAAGATGAATGTTGGGTCAAAGCAATGGATGAAGAACTTGAGCAAATCGAAAGGAACAACACTTGGGAATTAGTTCCTAGACCAAAAGATAAGAATGTAATAGGAACAAAATGGGTCTTCAAGAATAAGTTAAATGAAAATGGAGAAGTAATTAGAAACAAGGCCAGACTTGTTTGTAAAGGGTATGCACAGCAAGAAGGAATAGATTTTGAAGAGACCTTTGCTCCTGTGGCAAGACTAGAGGCCATCCGAATGTTCCTTGCTCTCTCAAGCTTTCAAAACTTCAAGGTATTTCAAATGGACGTGAAATCAGCCTTCCTGAATGGAGACTTAGAAGAAGAAGTATATATTGAGCAGCCAGATGGGTTCATTCTTGGAAATGATCCAAACCTTGTATGCAGATTGAAAAAGGCACTCTATGGGCTCAAACAAGCTCCAAGGGCTTGGTACTATCGGTTGGACAAATATCTTCACCAACAAGGCTTTTCAAAAGGATCAGCAGATAGCAATCTCTATATAAAAGTTGAAAATAACAAATTGCTAATTCTTGTTGTTTATGTAGATGATATTATTTTTGGCAGCAATGAAGAGACCATGAGTCAAAACTTTGCCTTGGTTATGCAGAAAGAATTCGAAATGTCACTTCTTGGAGAATTGACATATTTTCTTGGATTGCAAATCCAACAAAATGAAGGAGGTATCTTCTTGTCTCAAACCAAATACCTCAAGCAGATCTTGAAGAAGTATGGCATGGAAGAGTCAAAGCCAGTATGTACACCCATGGTTACAGGATGCAGCCTCAGTGCAAATGATGAATCAGCAGCAGTCCACCAACCCACTTATAGATCCATGATTGGGAGTTTGCTTTATTTGACAGGTACTCGACCAGATATTACACATGCAGTAGGAATGGTTGGAAGATTTCAAGCCAACCCAAAGGAAACTCATCTTCAGGCAGTCAAAAGAATCTTCAAATATCTTCAAGGGACCCAAAACTATGGCTTATGGTATCCTAGAAATACTGATCTCACTCTTCATGCTTACACAGATGCAGATTGGGCTGGAAGTGTGGATGATAGGAAAAGCACAAGTGGAGGTGCTTTCTTCATGGGTTCCAGATTAGTATCTTGGTTCAGCAAGAAACAAAGTTCGATTGCCTTATCTACAGCTGAAGCAGAATATGTGGCTGCAGCATCTTGTTGCACACAACTTCTTTGGATGATGCAGACCTTGCAGGACTTTCAAATCACTTGCACTCCACCTGTCTCTATCTTATGTGATAATACAAGTGCAATCAGCATTTCAAAGAATCCTGTCATGCACTCAAAGACCAAGCACATACCAATCAAGTACCATTTTCTTCGGGAACAAGTGCTTGAGCAGAAGGTCAAGTTGGAGTATGTTCCTTCTAAGGAGCAAGTTGCTGATATTCTCACAAAACCACTGCCCAGGGAAACTTTTGAATATCTCAGACAAAAGCTGGGAGTAGTTGATGCTTCATCCTGTTGTTGAAGTTTGTTTGTTCTACAGAAAAGTTGGTATACGCAGGTTACGGAAGGGATATGTGCGTATACACGCGGATTCATGCTGGGTAAGTCGCGTGTATGCTGGACGCTTGTTGCAGAAAGAATATCCGCGTACATACGCTGTTTTGTACAGGATAAAACGCGTATATGAAGTTCTGAACAGCAAGGGAAAACTCTGAAGTTCTGAACAGCAATAGGAATGTCAGAATTCTTCAGGCACAGGTTCAGGGGGAGCAGCTCAAAAGTCTCATAAAGCATTGTTGGCATTCAGATGTTTTGGTTGTTGGTTTCAGGAGAAGGAGCTCAGAAAGAAATTCTGGTTGCTGATCTAACAAGATGTTTAATCAGATGCTGCTGGTGTCTTTCCTAAGTCTTGGTCTAGATCTGTTGTCTCTATGTCATGTATCTCTCTTGTCATATCTCTTTTATGGTATCAAGGTCATGTAACGGCCTTTGTTGGTTTCCCCACTATGCCTGGGATGAATGCTGTAATATAATTGGTTGTTTCTGTTATGTCCCCTCTTGGTAGGGAGTATGGATGTATGTATTGAGTCTTTTGGTGATAGGAAGGTCCCTTATGGTGTATAAGGCTTGGTTCTTGTTGAAGAACATCTTTTGCAGATCTGGCCTTCGGTCAGGGGGAGCACAAGTCAGCACAGCCAAACAGAGATATCAGCATGTCCTCAGGGGGAGCACAGCCCTTTGCCCTTGATGTCAAAGGGGGAGAGTGACTTGGTGTGATGGTTGCCATCAAGTCCAAAGGGGGAGATTGTTGGCATTATGATTCAAGTGTTGTCCTTGATGGCAACTCACTCAGAGGATGGTACAGGTGCTCAGAGGTTGGTACAGGTGATGGCAACTTAATCAGAAGACAGATCTCAGTACAGCATACCAAGGAAGCTCATACACGCCGTTTCGTTAAGCCCAAGTCGCGTGTACACGCAAGTTCGATTCATAAAAAGCGCGTGTATGTGGAAAGGTTCCTTTGGTCCATGGTGGTTAGTCCTTGGAAGTTGTGCCTATGATTTCGGACCATTGTGTCTCGACGGGCGTGTCGATCCCTAGTTTTGAAGTTGATGGTATTGTGTTACTATGGTTTTGGCTCTTGGTATTGAGCTAGGCCTAAGACTATATAAGGAGAAGAAGATCATTAGGCAAAATCATCTTTCGACAAGGCTTGAATATCTAAGAGAGAAAGAGATCTGATATGCAGGTTCTGGGTTGCTTGATCTAAGCCAAGGAGAGATCACATCGGTTGATGGAAGACTAGATCTAAGGATAGATCGGGATCTAATGGTTTGAAATGCACTATCATGATATGGTTGATTATGCGTATTTCTAGATCTGCATATTGTCGCAATGTTACGTTTTGGATCTAACTAATGTCTGGTACAGCTGCAAATTGAGAAAGTTTATTTTTAGATCTGTACGCAGGTTGGCTTCGGTAAAAGAGCGTGTATACGCGGGTTTTGCTCATTGAAGTAGCGTATATCTTTTGAAGCTTGATTTTTGGGTTTACAGTGGGGTCTGACTGTTATTGCAGAGTTCTGTAGTCTGCTCTGTGTTCTGGTAACTGGTGATTGACAGGGTTCAGTGGTTCAGTGATTCAAAGTTTGGTTGTTTTATGCTTCAATGATCTGTTGTGGAAATTGAATGATTTGTGGTCTTCAGATTGTAATGTTGTGCTTCAGGAATATCCAAGTCTGAAAATGTATGAAAAGTGATATCTGAAAGAAGGAAGATTGTAGGTCAGCACCTACGTACTAGTATCTTGGCTAGTACAAGAGCAAAGGGGGTTGGAGCTCCCTTCCAAGGAAGTTTGGAGAACGAGAGAAGGTTGAAGCCTTCTGCAGGTTGTAGCCTGCGTACTGGTATAAGGCTGCACCAGTACAAAAGATTGTAAACTGAAGTTTCATATTAAAGAAAGATAGAGACAACTTGCAGCAGGTGGTTTTCACCCACATTGGGTTTCCACCTTATATCTTGGTGTTCATGTGTGTGGCTTTTTATCTGTTCTGTTTTACTGCACATGTTTACTGTTAATGTGATGAATAATGTCCTGATGCACTTAATTGAAGAATAAGCTAACTAAATTGTGAGTTTTCTTCCTATACGCTGTTTTACTTCGTCACAGTAGCGTGTACACGCTGGTTCACTTAACTGAAGTAGCGTATATGTTTCTGAGCATTTAAAAAGTTTGATTAATCAGATAATACTGATTCACCCCCCCTCTCAGTATTATTTCCAACACTAGTTTCATCCATCCGGGCTGCGATACATATTCAGGAAATATAAAAGCATTTGTCATGTACATCATTGCAGCAGATGATCATCCTACTCAAAGGATGATAATTTCAGCAGAGAATTATCAGTCTACCATCAGACGATCGTCTGTTCTATGTACCAAAATGTATTTATAAAGCTGGGCATGGGAATGCCCGCCTCAGCTAGACCATGAAAACAGAATGAAAAATAATGTATTGTATTGTATTGTATTACAAGGCACCTCTCAGCACTTGAATGAACTTCGGACCCTCTGGATAAAGCATTTCACCCGATAAACGACCTCATACTTTAGGGGGCAACTGTTATAGACATTTTTGTGCCTCGCAGCATGGAGCATGAAATGTCAATAATTACAGGGATCCTCAGTCCCTAAACATGTTGTTCTTACCCCTAGAGGAACAAGGTCAGCAAACCACAACACTTCCTATCAGTTCTCCACCTGAAAATACTCAAAAACAGGCTATTTTTGGATCATGTCAGCTGCTCCACTGAGCATCTGTGCTGAATGTCAACTGCTCCTCCTTGTACCTGCGCTGAAAGTCAAAACCAATGAAGGCTACCTGCGCTGGGCGAGATTGGCCAAGTGGCACAGTCATTCTGCAAGGTGTCAACTGCCCAGGAAGCTTCCAAACTGACACTTGGTTCAAGGAATTCGCCCTATGATGAGTAAGAGGTACTTGATCTCCATGTGGAAGCAAGGATCTCCAAGTGGACTCAAGAACTGAAGTTTAACTGAAGAGGGAGAGGACACAAGGCAGCTTTAGGTCAGTCTCAAGCTGACTCATCCTTTCTCCAAATCTCCTATATATAGAGCTTTTCTATGAGGTCTAGAAGGGCTGGAATTTTGTGCAAAGCAAGGAAGTGCTGTTGGTTTACAGTTAGAGCTATTGGGTGATTGCTTTTATAGAGGGGAAGAGGAGATTTCTTGCTGCTGGGGAGGTGCTGCTGGATTGGAGCCATTTATGGTTGTAACCTTCTCAGAACCTTTTTCTTCTATCAATAAAGCTTTGATGTTATCCTATATACTTGTATTGCAATGATGTATTGTTTTTATCTGTATATTTGATTCATTCTAATCCATGCATCAGTTATGAGTACATGTTTCTTGTAGTTTCCCTCTCTTGTTTTTGCAGGATCTTTGTGTAGCTGGGCCGACAAAGGGAGCAAGGAGCTGGGAACAAGAGGCAAAGAGAGAAGACAGGATTGACAAAAGCGAAAGACATCGGTTGGTCAATCTTTTCTTCCTTCTCTGTACTTTCATAAAGGAAAAATATCAAAGCTTTACTTTCAGTTGTTGCTAAGGAACTATCACCCTTAGAGTAGGGATAGGGTCATTCCGAGTCGGATACTTTTCCCCACAACAGTGCTACTCCTTACATTAGGAGTTCTCTCTCTTAGAGACTTTGAAGTTTTTCGGCTCTCTAGTCTTAACCAGACATAGCCTTTCAAGAAATTCTGAACTTTGAGCATAGTTCCCTCTTCTCTTGATCTCAAATCCCCATTCTCTTTATCATTTACTGTAAAAATACTTTAGGATTTAGTTTTGGAACATATAATTGTTTCCATAACTAATGAGCTAGTAAAAAAAGTAGTATTTACCCATAAATGTAAAATATTATCCTTCAATAACTAAATTCCACAATAGTTTATAATTCAAACAAATAGTAATAGTTTGTTTGGTTGCAGTAAAATTAAAATAAATATTTACATTAATGGGGGATATTACATCTCCCCCTCCCCAACATGGAACATCCTCCCGATGTTCTTTTCTTGCAAATAAACCCATAAATTTTTCTCTCATGACCTGTTCATCTTCCCAGGTGGCCTCTTCCGGCCCAAAGTGCTGCCACTACACTTTAACCTGGGTGATAACTTGTTTCCGCAGTGTTACTTCTCTCTGATCTAGTATAACCAGAGTTTCGACCAAGAACTCGCCTTCCGATTCGACCTGAACATTGCAACAAAAATGTTAAGTCATTAACTAGTTATTTAACACATTTGTAAAGTATATATATATATATATATATATATATATATATATATACCTTACCTGGATTTTTTCGACTAGATTATGTGGTTAGCGTCATATACATATTTCTTAAGTAGAGAGACATGAAATACATTGTGTACATGAATATGAATGGGTAAGGCAAGTTGATAAGCCATCGGTCCTATTCGAGCCAAGATTTGAAACGGCCCGCAATATTGGGGTGCTAGTTTAGCACACCCGGCCCATTGTAAGGTGCTTTTCTTGGCTCGCACTCGAATGTAGACATGATCTCCTACCTGGAATTCTCGGAAACTCCTCTTCCAATCGGCAAAGTTCTTTTGCCGGTCTTGAGCAACCTTTAAAGTAATCCGTACATTTTTCACCATTTCCTCCAACATGTCTAGCCCTAGTCACAATTTGTCCTTTGGTCCACTCCAACTTAAATGTGTCCTACACTTCCGTCAATATAAAACTTCAAAGGGGCTCATTTGAAGGGATGCATGGTACCCGTTGTTATATGCGAACTCCACCACATGTAAATAATCTTCCCATTTTGTGGGCTGCTGCATTACATACGTTCGCAGCATTTCTTCCACAACTTGGTTTACCCTTTCATTCTGCCCATTCGTTTGCGGATGGTAAGCTGTACTGAAGTGCAATTGTGTGCCCAATCCTTCAAAGAGGGCTTCCCAGAAAAGTGATGTAAATTTTACATCTCGATCGGAAATAATCATTTTAGGGATTCCGTGGAGTTTAAAAATGTTCCGCATAAAAATATTAGCAATTTGGACTGCTCTATAAGTTGATTGAACATGTATGAAATGAGCAGATTTGCTCAATTTTTCCACCACCACCATGATGGAGTCATTTTGCTTCCTCGATTTAGGCAGCCCGGTAATAAAATCAATAGATATGGTTTCCCATTTCCATTCTAGGATAGGTAGAGGGTGAAGTAACCCTGCTGGATGTTGATGCTCAGCTTTCACTTGTTGACATTCCAAGCATTTGGCTAAATATTCTGCCACTTCCTTCTTCATACCAGGCCAAAAAAATTCTTTGATCCGGATTTAAGCAGGAACGCAACAAATTACAGAGATAACCATATACACAAAGATGCAGCGGAAATAATATTTCATTTCATTAATGGAAAATACTGAAATATGCTTACAAACAGAAATGGAAATAAACTAGCTAGGGCGATGGTAGCTTATCTCTGAGAAGAGATGTGATGGCTACATGCCTCTGAACTGTTCCGAACTGTGTTACAATGAGGCTCGAAGGCCTATTTATTGTTGAGAAACAATGAAAAACCCTTCACATCCCGAAACCTAACCCTAGAAGATGAAACGCCAAATTGTGGGCCCCGTTTGGGTAAATTGGTACATCAATTTCCCGGGGTCGTAACTTTGGCATACGATCTCCGTTTGATGCGTACGATAGCTCGTTAGAAAGATCTATCCGAGTACTACCACTTTGGGAGGCAACATCGGTCCATGGACCGATGTTGCCCCAGAATCCCAAAAAAACGTCGTTTAGGGCCTCAAAACGGCTCCGGAAGTTCAGGACCCGAAAAACTGCTAAAAATAGTAAACTGTGCTACAATTAAGGAAACTGAAAATGCTAAGAAAGACAATGGTGGGGGTCCAGGTGGACTTGGCAGATGGCCACCAATATCCACCTGGATCATTCCTCCCCCCTTAGGAAGCAATGGTCCCCATTGCGTTGAGCTCCTCCATGAGATGATGAAACTTCTGCTGAGTTGGTTCTCTGGTGAGCTATTCTGCAATCTCTGATGTGTCCAGAAATGGTGGAAAGCATGGTCGATGATGGTCCACATTGAATACTCGGTGCAAGCGAAGGAATGGAGGAATGCTGTGCTTCAAAGCATTGTTGCCCATAGCCTTGGTACTGCTGTGAGGACCATGTCGGAGTGGTCGGAGCTTCTGATGGGCTCTTGTAAGGCGTTCTTTCTGCAGATGTAACCAAACTTTGTTGCCCACCTGAAACTTATGTGGTACCCCTGTGGGTGAGGAGAAGTTGTTCCTGTGTTCTGTCATGACTGTATCCCTTTGTTGCTGCTGCTGTGTGTAGGAACCCTTTGCAGGGGTCATGGATGTAGCAACGATCTTCCCCTTATTTTGGGAGTGAACCAGACAGATGAATTTCCTGGTCTGTGATATGAGCTTGCTGCCTTTCTTGGTAGTGATCAAGGATGTGGCAGTAAGTGGGGCTACCTCTGGTATCCTGTATAATGAATTATTCAAAGAAATAATGACAGCACGAGGCCTTGACTCATACACAGCATGTCGCCTCCATAAGTATGGCTGGCCTAATAGTACATCACAAACATCCAGAGGTGTAACATCACACAATACCTCGTCTGTGAAGGGTTTGATGCTGTAGGGAAGGCGGCACTGCTGGCGAACTTTGAGATCTCGTCCTTCATGAAGCCACCCGATACTGTACGGCTATGGGTGTGGTGTAGTCGGTAGGCCCAACCGCTTCACGACCTCTGCTGAAACGAGGTTCTTTTGGCTGCCACTGTCGACAATGAATTGCAGCGGCGAACCCTTCACCCACATCTGTGAGTGGAAAAGATGCTCCCCTTCCTCTGGATTTTCGGGCTCATCTTTCTGGATCTTGGCGGTGGCAACAGTGGTGCTGGGATCCGCATCAATGATCTGCTTCCCTTTGCCATTCCCCTTGTCGGGTTCTGGCTCAGGGTCGGAACATGCATCTGATTCGGAAGCCTTCAACTCGGCCACCAACGACTGCTTGGTCCGACACTCACTTGTGTTATGAGTGGGACTCTTGTGGAACTCACACCACTTTCCTGTGTCCTTCTTCGGCTTCGTGGTGTTTTTCTTTTCTTGTGACTTCGGCGGGTTGTCTTGGGCTGCCCCGCCTTGGCTTTGTCCTTTGGGCTTCGGATTTGTAGATCCAAAGTCTCGCTTCTTCTGTTTGAACTTTTGCTCGATTTTGACAGCGTATCGGTACGCTGTGTCGAGTGAGGAGATGTTCAAGAACACCATATCTTCCTGGATGTATCTGTGTAGGCAGCCACGGTATTTGAGTACCAGATGCAGCTCAGAATCTTTGATACCCAACTGTGTGCGAAGGGTATGAAAAATGTTTGTGAACTCCGGCACATCTTGGTCTCGTCCCTGCCGCAGTGTGGTCCATTTGATGTATTTGTCCTCATAGCTTCCGACAGGGTAGTACTGCTCCTTGATGGCATCCCGGAAGTCATTCCAAGTGGGTGCGGATGAAAATAGTGAGCCTGTACTTTCATCCTTCTGCTCGCAGTAGGTTTCCCACCAGTCCTTCACGTGGGGGGCTGCTTTGAGAAGAGCGAAAACAATCTTTTCCCGACTTGAAAATTCATGAACAGAAAAATACCCATCTAGCAGATTTAACCATTTATCTACCGCATCTGCGTCTATTTGACCCTCAAAGATGGGGATTTCAAAATTAACTTGTACCTTAAATGGCGTGGCGTTTCCAGAGTCGCTGTTGGAAGCCGATGCGTCCCCTCTGGGTAGCCGCTGAAGGATCTGCGCAAAGCTATCCATCATCGCGTTCCTTTGCCGCTCGAGCGCTTCTTCGAGCAAGATTTTGATAGGATCTCCTGCCCCCTCGTCTTTCTTCTCATCCGCCATGGGAGGCCATCGGGATTTGCGAGGCTGATCTTGCAAAGGTTCGACCAGTTCAAGCCCTAACTCCTTATATCCCGACCTCGTTGGGGACATGCAAAGAAAAACAGAGAAAAAGCAGACCGCTCTGATACCACTCATCCGGATTTAAGCAGGAACGCAACAAATTACAGAGATAACCATATACACAAAGATGCAGCGGAAATAATATTTCATTTCATTAATGGAAAATACTGAAATATGCTTACAAACAGAAATGGAAATAAACTAGCTAGGGCGATGGTAGCTTATCTCTGAGAAGAGATGTGATGGCTACATGCCTCTGAATTGTTCCGAACTGTGTTACAATGAGGCTCGAAGGCCTATTTATTGTTGAGAAACAATGAAAAACCCTTCACATCCCGAAACCTAACCCTAGAAGATGAAACGCCAAATTGTGGGCCCCGTTTGGGTAAATTGGTACATCAATTTCCCGGGGTCGTAACTTTGGCATACGATCTCCGTTTGACGCGTACGATAGCTCGTTAGAAAGATCTATCCGAGTACTACCACTTTGGGAGGCAACATGGTTGCCCCAGAATCCCAAAAAAACGTCGTTTAGGGCCTCAAAACGGCTCCGGAAGTTCAGGACCCGAAAAACTGCTAAAAATAGTAAACTGTGCTACAATTAAGGAAACTGAAAATGCTGAGAAAGACAATGGTGGGGGTCCAGGTGGACTTGGCAGATGGCCACCAATATCCACCTGGATCATTCTTTCCATTGGGCAGAAATCATTTTCTGGTACCTGGGATGGCCTACATAAGGAATCTTATGGTATTCACCAAGAATAAGATTTTTAAGATGCTGTTGGTTAGGCACATATATCCTTTTCCTAAAAATCAACAAATTTTCTGCATTTATTTCATAACCCATTTGTTGTTCATGGTTGTTAATAATTTTTGCTTACTGCCATAAATGCTTATATGTTGGATCCTACATGGTTGATTCTTGAATTTGCTCAAAAAAGGTAGTTCACGATTCATTAAAATAAATTTCATATAAACAATTTACCTTCCGGCTTAGAGCATCTGCCACTCAATTTTCCTTTCCCTTTAAATGTTTAATTTCAAAATCAAATTCACTCAGGAAATCTGCCCAACAAGCTTGCCTGGCATTTAAAGTTGGTTGTTTGAAATAATTTATCAGACTATGGTGGTCAGTCATTAACAATAATTTCTTACCTAATAAGTGGTGCCGCCACATTTTTAAGGCATGAATGACCGCAGTTAACTCCAAGTCGTAGGCTGAGTACTTTTTCTCATACTCTTTAAGTTTCCTAGATTCGTAGGCAACCACTCTCCCTTCTTTCATTAATACACCACCAACTCCTTCCTTACTAGCATCAGTACAAACCACATATTCTTTGTTGGGATCAACAATGCTCAGAATAGGTGTTGTGGTAAGAAGATGCTTGAGCTGGTCAAAGCTCCTTTGACAATCAGGGGTCCATTGGAACACTTTGCCTTTATTTTGTAGAGAGGTGATAGGATAGGCTACCTGGGAGAAACCCTCCACAAATCTCCGATAGTAACCTGCTAAGCCCATAAATGATCTTATGTCAGCTACATCCTTTGGTATTGGCCATTCCATAATGGTTCTTATCTTTTTTGGATCTACGGAAATTCCGTCCTTAGTGATGACGTGTCCCAAGTATTGGATTTTCTCCTTAAAGAAATCACATTTACTGTACTTGGCATACAACTGGTGTTCTCGTAAGACTTGTAGAAAAACACGAAGATGTTCCTTAGGTTCTTCCACGTCCCGAGAATAGATCAATATGTCATCAATAAAGATTAATAGAAATTTATCTAGGAACTGATGAAATATGTCGTTCATGAGACACATGAACGTTGTTGGGGTGTTAGTTAGTCCAAAAGGTAAAACCACGAACTCATAATGTCCGTAATGCGTCTTGAAAGCAGTTTTTGCAATATCTTCTTCTTTTATTTTGATCTGATGATACCCAGAGTGGAGATCAATCTTTGAGAACATGGTTGCACCTTTCACTTGGTCAAAGAGCTCATCTATCCGAGGAAGGGGGTATTTGTTTTTAATGGTCAGCTTGTTCAGCTGGCAGTAATCCATGCACATTTGCAGGGTTCCGTCCTTCTTTTTAACAAATAAAACTAGAGCTCCCCAAGGAGACACATTGGGACAGATATACTTCTTATCAAGCAACTCCTGGAGTTGCATATTTAATTCTGTTAGTTTGGGTATACTCATCAGGTATGGTGCCCGGGAAACTGGAGCGGCTCCCGAAATCAACTCAATAGTAAAATCTATGTCTCTTTTAGGGGGTAGGCCTGATATTTTTTTAAGAAACACATCTGGAAAACTTTGTATCACAGTTATGTTCTCTAGTGATACAAACTTATATTTAGAGTCAGAATACCCTACTTGTATGGCATAAAATTGACAACCTTTTCTGATACATTTGGCTAATTGGGAGGCTGCTATAGGCCTTGATTGCAGAAGTTTCTGAACACCTTGTATTTCTTGTCTCTCTCCCACTTCATCTCAGTAGCTGATGGCTTTTGTTTTACAATTTATTAAGGACCAGTGATTTTCTAATCAGTCCATACCTATCAGAATATCATATGATCCTAGGGGTAGCACATTTAAATCAACTATGGTAGGTTGACTATCTAATTTCAATGGGCAGTTGTTTACTTTAGACATAACTCTTTTTTTTCTCCTGTGGCTAGCTGTACCAACCATGGGTTTTTAAATTTAACAGCTTGTAATTTACATTGTTCCACTAACCTGGGACTAATGTAGCTTAAAGTAGCCCCATGATCTATTAAAATAGAGCAGGTCTGGTAAAAAATAGTACCTTCAAATTCAACCATAGTTGGCTGAAACTCCGTCGAATGATCTTCAAGAGTTGCGTTGATCTTAGGGATGCTTCTTGCCACTTCTCCCACAAGTGGATGCCTCTTGAATTTGTAAGATCTGATCTGCTCCTCTACAATGAGCGTAGTTTTTGACATAATATAGGCCTCCGCATCCCCAACACTGTACATGTGGTCTATTAATTAATTCTGGTTCATTTCTGCCAGTTGGTTCATTTGTCCTAGCTTCGCCTAGTACCTTAAATATGAGCTTATTACCATTCCAATTACTTTGACCTTTATATACTCCCTTGTTGTTGGTGCTCTTATTTCCCTTATGGCTGGGAATAAATTTATTTCCCTTCTTGTCTACCCATATTTTACTCGTATCTCCTTTTGGTTTATTTTGTTGATAACAAATTCATGCTTTCTGAATGACTTCATCCATGGTTTTTGGATTGTCAAATTCCAGCCGTTCTTTCATGAACAACGGAAGACTGCTGACAAATCGTTGTACCTTAGCTTTTTCCTCACGAATATAAGGAACGTATCGCAATAATGATGTAAATTTTGTTATAAATTCATCCATGGTCATTTGGCCCAAACAGATATCATGAAACTCTTTTGCTTTTTCATCATAAAACCTCTCAGTCAAATATTTATCCTTAAAGAATTTATGGAATTTCTCGCAAGTTATGTTTTTCTCATTGACCCCATGAACCTTTTTTGATTCCTCTCACCACAATGTAGCTTTCCCTTGAAGTTGGAAAATCGCCAAACGTGCCTTCAAATTTTAATCATATTCGTATAGCTGGAAATATTTGTTCATATTAATTAACTAGGCTTCTATCGCCTCTTCTTGCTCCCCATCAAAGAGAGGAGGCTTGATTTTGCGAAACTCCCCTTGGAGCTGTTTCTTCTGCCTCTTGTGATCAAACACGTTTCCTGATTCTTCTTCTTGGTTTTCTTCTCCTCCTTCTGTTTCCATATTTTTAGTTCGGAACTCTTGTTCCCCAGTTGTGTGGCTGTGCTCTGGACTGGGGGCTAGTGGCCGATAATTCTGTCTATCCGACAGACTTTTTAGTATCTTTTCTTGTTCCTGCATCAGTCTCTCATTGTCTGCCTCCAGTCGGGCCATTTCCCCTTTTAATTCTTAGATAGTTGTCTGGAGGTCTGCATTGGGATGTTGCGTATCATCGCCCAACTGCATCCAAATCTCAGGATTGCCCTCCTGAAATGAAGTTGGCCCCGTTCCAAATATGGAACCATGTGGTAGGTTTTTAGCTCGCCTCATGTTAATTATTTAATTGTTGTTTCCTACGTGCACAACACAATTTTGTTATTCCTTATTCCAGAGGCCTCAGTTTTGGAACCTGAGCGCTCTGATACCATATGTAACACATCTACCTATCAAGCTTTAATATATATATATATACTAAATCACAACATAATACATAAATGGGTTTAACAAAATATAAATATGGATTGAATCATTAAGCATTCACTTTTAACAACCATAATAATTGTCATTATGAAACTTTAACCGTATGCAATGTATGACTTTACATACTATGAATTATTGGTTAATGAAAGAAGGTGGATTTAAGAGGCACGCGACATTTGAATTTACATTGGTTATGTTTTTATATATATTTAAGTACGATGTTGGCCTTGCATTAAAATTCGCAGGCCATAGCCTTGAAACTCGTTCAGGGAGTGCAGGGGAATTTAGTGCCTTGGCATGTCTGGATCCGGGTGGCTGCTTGGAGGCACTCCATCCGTCTTTGTCTCACCTCACTCTCGGGATCTGATACCTCTATCGACGACTCACATTGGCCCACTGGATTGAACGGTCCTCAGGATTTCGTCCCTTCACTTCTTGGTAGTGAGGTTTTTCAATAGGTCATTATTTCACTTCGGTTTTTCCGAGAGCTTGTGGCTCTACTCTGCCCTTCGATGGTGGGCTTCGTCTGCTATTCGGGTTCTCTGGACCATTTCCTCTGCTTTTCGACAACTCAAAATGCCCTAAAGGACTCAAAACCGCTCCGTTATTCTTGAATTCATTCTACGAAGGTCGTGCATGGGTTGTTTTCTTCAAAAGTATGTTTTATAGATCTCCTTCTGCATAAATGTTACAAATTTAAGGTTTTAGAAAGTTTATTTGTGATTCTTAAATTCCATTTGCATGTTCTAACACTGTTTCTTTGTTATGGTGGAAGGTCTGCCTTAGAAGATTCATCCCGGCGCTAAGGCAAACCCTTCTCTAGGTTTCATTATCCGCAACCAATTCTGTGTAATTCAAATCTCTCTAATTCTATCCAGAATAGGGTTTTGTTTTTATGGATAGACCACCCAGCTATTAACACTGTTAAGGAAATCTATAAATGGGTCTTCTGAGACTGCGGGAGTCATAGCTCCTTCGATAGCTTGTTTGTGTTTGATTCCAGAAGTTAAAGTGAGGCCTTTTTGGTAACGAAGGAGGCCTACGACTTCGGCTGAGTGTGGAGGTTTTTTTTGTTTTTGTAATGGGCTCTCGGGTCGCCATCCGTGATATGATAATGGAACATTTAAATATAAGACTGGCATTTATATTTGATAAGGGGTTTTGTATTTTGCTACGGGGTTTTGATTACTTTTCTGATTATTTAAATGAACACAGAGTTCTTTCTTTTTAAGAGCCAAGGTGTCCGAGCGTTTATACTACACTTTGTTTGAAGTATTGAGGCTCGGAATGTATAAAGATTTTTCATTTTAGTCCTATGATTGGTAAAATATCAGTATTTTAACTTATGAGATAGAATGTTGAAATGTCCTCTGTTGGAGCTCGTAATGCTACAAAATACGATGCCTATAATATTTTGTATATTTTGTATTTCAGTAAAACTCCCAGAAGTCACTACTTTTGTTTTACATAATTAAATTTGTGAGCTTGTTGAATTTCTTGTCTTTATGCTGTGACAGAGTTCATATGTATGCATAGTTTTATGGTGTAGAATTTCGAGAACAGTTTAATGTTTGTTGATTGCAATGTATACATGACTATTTCATCCATCAAGATTTACCATTCTTTTGATTAATACATGATTTTAATTATTGTTCCTGAATTAGAAAAATATAGGGAATCCATTTTTTCTTGTTAATGTAATATTTCTATTTACAGGAAATATCTATCCTCTACCTTCTCTTACTATTTACAGAGAATACCTATCCTTCTCAAGATTTATTTGTCATTCTAGTTTACTTACTAAATCTTAATACAGTTTCTTTCTGGAAATGTAGCAAGGATTTTTCCTCACATTCTCTATTATTCTTTTTAGAGGAATTGTTTCAATTCAATACAAAGAATTCTAATGACATGTTCGAGAAGTAGGAAAACATTACTTATACTTTTACACAATAAATGACAATTATATCTTTAATAGTTTAGTCATTCACCTATTCAATGAACAACTTATAGAAATAACTCTGTACCTATCTGGATTACCCTGTCCAGAACTAAATGATATAAGATTAGCACTTTGATTTCCTCCCTACTGTGAGATTACCTACTCTGGTAAATCTTCCCCTCCGTGCTACTCTTTACTTTAGGAATTAAAGTTTTTCGGCTTTCTAGTCTTAACCAAACATAGCCATTCAAGACTGTGTGACCTTTCAGCACAGTTCCCTCTTCTCTTGATCTCAGATCCCCATCCTCTTGATCATTTAGTGTAAAAATACTCTAGGATTTAGTTTTGGAACACATAATTGTTTCCATAACTAATTACCTAGTAAAAGAAATAGTATTTACCCATAACTGTAAAATATTATCCTTCAATCATTGAATTCCAAACTAGTTTATAATTCAAACAAATAGTAATAGTTTGTTTGGTTGCAGTAAAATTAAAATAAATATTAATGGGGAATATTACAGTAACCCCTGCACAATCTAAGTGCTGAGAGGTTTTTCAGGTTGCTGAATCCATATATACAATTAAAAAACCAATTTAAATAACACAAATCAAAATTTCACCTCGAATTTTTCCACCAAATTTCGACATCTAAAAATCCAAAAAAATCACATTAAAAACAACACTTATTAAAAATTAGTAAATATAGAAAATGACAACGGCATAGTAAGTATGGAAAATGACCACGGCCATCCATAACTATTTGTTTAAATAGTTTTTAACGTATTAATTGTGTTTTTTTTCCTTTCGCTGATTATTGTTTCGGTTTCTTTCGCTTTATTTAACTTAATTGTGATATATTTCCCAGGTTTCTATCTAAATTTGTTCAAAATCAGATATAAATTACGAGTTTAACCTATGAAATCTGTATAATCTAGACATAGTAACCATTTTTCACTATGCTCAATTCATTTATCTATTTAAAAACTAATAACTTTAAAATAATTTAGATGACACCAATATAATTTTAAAATATAAAATAATTAAATAATACCAATTTAAAAACTAATAACTTTAAGACATTAAATAAAATAATTAGATAACACCAATATAGTTTTAAAACTTAAAATAATTACATAACACCAATAATTATAAGTTCTTTTTTTCAACGGTGGTGAGTCTGTTATCAATAACGATCTGGCCGGTGAGCATTTAATTTTTTAAATGGTTGAGTCTGCTTGTCAATAACGATTACGGGTTGGATAGCATCGTTAATTAGGATCTTATAATCACAATAACATACTAATTTACTATAATATAAATTTTTTTAAAAACTTTATAAAATATAATTTTTTTTAATGAAATGTGTTATAATGGTATTTAATTAAAGAATACTACTATTTAATTTTTTTGTATTTTTTTGCAGTTGTCTATAATGTAGACTTTTTGAAAGCTTTTCGGGCCGGTTTTTCCGGTGAAAATCCGGCAGCAATTTATTGGAATCGCAAGTTTGATAGCTAGTTTCTGCACAATCAAAGCGTCCCAGGGGTTTTTCAGGGTGCTGAATCCGAATATGCAGTTAAAAAACCATTTTAACTGCAACAAATCATGATTTAATCTCAATTTCTTCCGCCCGATTCCATCACCGGAATCTCCAAAAAGTCGCATTATAGACAACTCCTATTTTTTTTGTGTTTCTAAAAATATTATTTCCGCGACTTACTGAAAATTGTGACAAGAAATAAATACATTTTTAATGACCAGAAATAAGTGAGGCAACAAATTGTCTAAATTAATCTTTATCTAAATCCAGAATTTAAATTGCTTATTAAGATTTATGGTAGTCAATTTAGATCTTTGCCGACAAAATTTTACACGTCACTTTCTACCTTTCAGAAATTTCCTCTCAGCTAAATACGGTTAAAATTGAAAATAAAAACGTCAAATTGGAAATTACGATCATTGTTGTTTGCGACTTTTAAGTAAATTATGTAAAAAGGTTTCGGATGTGTGGGCCGGACATTTCACCTATAGAAGTCGATATTTCACCTATCAACTGTAATTACGAGGGCGACTGAAACTTAATGTCTTCAAAACAAATCATCCATAAATAATTTGAATCATTCATTTCTCATCCGATTACAGCGTTTTGATCAACAGGAATCCCCTAGTTTCTCCCTGCCAATTCCACATGGAGTGGCGAGTTGCTCTCTGCACAGCCACCCAGTTTACCTCCCACCAGTTTCTTTACCGCCAGCTTCACTCTGAATATCAGCCAGTTTCCCTCCCACAAGTTCAATCATAGTGTTGGGATTGCGTTCCCAAAATTACTCAGTTTCTGCCCGTCCAGCTCATCAGAGGGTGGCTTAGTTGCCTTCTGAAGAACACTCAGTTTCTCTCCCGCTAGGTCTATCAGAGGGTGGTGACTTGTCTTCTGAAAATCACCCATTTTTTCTAGGTCATTGCCACAGAGGGTGGGTAAATTGCTTTTGAAGATCAGCCAGTTTCTCTCTGGCCAGATCCATGAACAGGTGGGGACTTGCTTTCTGAAAATCACCCAGTTTCTCCTCGCCCAGCTCCATATAGGGTGGTGTGATGTCTTCTGAAGATGATAGCAGAATAGATAGGAGAGAGAACAGAAGAGCCATGGCGGATAAAATCTTTTGTATCCTCTTCCCGTGTTTTTCGCCACCAGATGATTCTCCACTGTGTGAAGACTTGCCTTCTGAAAATCAACCAGTTTCTCAACGACCATCTACATCAGCGGGTGGGGACTTGCCTTCTGAAGACCTCCCAGTTTCTCAACGGCCATCTACATCAGAGGGCGGAGACTCAGCCTCTGAAGACCAGCCGGTTTCTCAACAGCCATCTACATCAGAGAGAGGGAACGACAGCAATGGTAAATAACTTTCCGTGCTTTTCATCATGGCCATTTGAAGAAGATGATACCTCTTCTTCAAATTATTACTTTAAATTTATGTCTTTCTGTAGAATATCAATAATGAGCGATTCTAATAATGTTGGTAGTGATCGTGCAGAAACTGAGAATAAGATTATCGACTACATAAGGCAACGTTCGAACCCACCAGATTTGGATGGTTTTATTGAGATCCTATCTCGTTTCGATCGGATAGCTAAGGTTATCGATCAATAGTATAAGTTTTGACACCCATCTTAATATAAATCTAAATTGTATTATTGGAAGGCATTCTTATTTATCGTCGTGATGTCTGCCCAACCCAATAAATATATCTCATTTTGGTTTGCTTTTATAGGGAAAATCGTTATGTCAAGAACAAAAACAGACTTATTGCTCCCGCTTCACTTGGCTTAATAATTCAGGAGGCCTGAAGAAATTAGCAGAAATTCTGTCAAAACTAATAGAGTGCGCTTCTGACTTGGTGGGTAATAAATTTCATTAAAAGTTTCATAAGCTGCAAAGTTTGAGAATTATTTTACAAAACCTAAGTTCTTATCAATTTTTATGGTGTTCAGAAAGAAATTTTTCAACCTGGACCTGTTCTAAGTTTAATAGAGAAAATAGGGAAGGCAAACGTTGCTACTGCTGGTCTTCTTGCCGTTGCATACGTGTTGGAGACGGTTGAACAAATTTCTGAAAACAATGAAGAGTGCCTGCGTCTTTTAAAGGAAATATATTTTTTAGCCCAACTTGTTAAGCAACTTAAAGACAGCCAAATCGAAGTGCAGACTTTAATCGACCGCGCAACAGAATTGGTTGTCCAAGAAGCCATAACTCTGGTAAAGCAAATCGAGTCGGACAGTTTTTGCAAGTGCGTAATCAACCTTTAGTTCTTTAATGACATGTCGATATAGTAGATCAGATTTCTTCGTCTCTTTCATTTGCACACGTAGTACATGTTTAATACCCATAGACTAGCGGTTTTACGAAATTTTAGTCCTTGATTGCAGGTGGTGGTCAGCCTCAATAAACGAAGGAAATCTCCGCAAAACGGAGCGACAGATAACCTCGATGTACCAGAAGATTAATGCCCATATGGGCATCCGTCTTTTAAATGAGGTCGAACGTAACAATCAGCCCCGGTTGTCGAGAGGATATCCTGAACATGCTGGTGAATATAATATGAAATTAATTAATCTAGTTTTGAAATTTATAGGCATTAATTTTATATTAATAACATCATAAAATTGTTGAAATTACAGTCGGAATGGAGGACGCATTTAGAGAAGTAATGGGTTTAATTGAATGGGGCAGTCCCAAAAAGGCTATCGGGGTTATCTTGTACGGGTTTGGAGGCATGGGCAAGACTACCCTTGCAGATGCTGTTTTCTCACGAGTTGACTTGGATGGATGCCGATATTCCATGGTCGAACTCTGCGAGAATATGGATCTTACCAAGATAGTAGAGTTGCAAAAAAACATATTAAAAGATTTGATGGGAACCAAAAATATCCCAGAATTTAGAAAGCATGAGGAAGGACAGAGATTGCTGAGCAGTAAGTTAGAAGAGGTACCGGCTCTCATCTACATTGATAACGTTTTGGATAAAGATAACCTTCGACAGCTTTTGCCACTGACGTTGGATGAAGCAAAGAAGGTCAGGCTGCTTATTACTGCACGTGACAGAAATGTGCGTAAAGCATGCCCAGTGCAAACTCCTCCCACAGAGTATCCTATGAGGGTCATTTCGTCTGCAGCGTCAAAGAGTTTATTAGACAAGCAATTGCACAACGCCGCACAAAGTCGATTGGCAAACGGAATGACCAATAACATGGAAGGAATTTCAGATTCTAATATCGACCACATAATACAGAAATGTGGTGGAATTCCGTTACTCTTAAGCTTAGTAGCACATGAGCTATGCTGTGCAAAGGACACGCATGAAGTTCTTCAAGTGATTGAAGAACTAGAAAAAATGGAGGGTGAAGAATTTGGCGAAAAATTAGAATCTTACTTCTTCGTTTACGACAAGCTTCCCCAGCAGTGCCAGGAGCCATTCCTCGATATTTGTTCATCTTTTGAAGGAT
Organism: Pinus tabuliformis; assembly: GCA_031772625.1. Taxonomy (NCBI): domain Eukaryota; kingdom Viridiplantae; phylum Streptophyta; class Pinopsida; order Pinales; family Pinaceae; genus Pinus; species Pinus tabuliformis. Next base: position 1,350,325,277 of record CM062807.1, on the reverse strand, counting down.
GGGACTGGGACACGGTAGCCGATATTCTTGGAAATTCCGCCCTCGACAAGTTAGAACGTAGAGCACTTGTGACCAAAGGCGCAAATGGGGCTGTAACTGTCCATGAGGTCATTTTGAAGATCGGTCGAAGAAGGGCCGAGGGAATGAGATTCAGATTCACCACCACCAGTGAACTGCAAAAGGAGGATCAAAAGGTACTAAATCTATGAACCTCAAAAGTTAATCATACACAATTTTATTTATTTATTTTTAAAAAACGCCATCTTTTATATAGAAAAATGAACGTATAAAATACATATTTCTTTTTCAGTCGCGTTTCCGCTTTGTACCTAGATAATTGTGATCCGTGTTAATATTAGCATGGATAGACTGATAATAATATTTAATATTTAAATATATAATGTTTTTGTGAATTTTTAATATATAATGTTTTTGTGAATTTTTATAGTTTACTTAAAAAAATTAGTGTAATTGTATAAATTAAATGGTTAATATAGAAATAGGTATCAATCCATAATAAACATTAAACTATTTACATATTTATTTTAGAGATTCTTAATTTATAAATAGTGTAATTATATAAATTAAATGGTTAATACAAAGAGGTAGGCATGAACTCATAATAAACTTTAAACAGATTACACACTTAGTTATAGAGATTCTTAGTTTATAAATAGGTTTTATTACAATACTATGAATCACCAATATTATATGCCTAAAAACCATAACTCATTTCATATGAGATCTTTCTTAATAATATACATTTCAACAATAATTTCCATAATCATGTCTCTCTCAAGGAATTGAACCTAGGTTGAGGGAGAAAAACAATTCTTTCAAATCAGCTAAAATAACAACAAATACTCAACTATTTCTAAATTAAATAGATAAACAAAAATTAGGGGCATACATTTTTGTTTTAATAATAATTTATTAATTACTTTTCTTTTATTAGATAAGCTACACCATGTGTAATACTCCTTTTTTTTATATGGTCAAAGTGGACGAAATCTAACCATGGTATTTACGATGATATTTACCCATGGTATCCATCCATGGTAATTGCCTCCTTTCTCAAGGAAAAATAGTAAAATATGATTTCTAGAGAGTCCATCAAACCTATAAAAGGGGATAGGAGCTAGGCCTTTAGATCATCTGAGTTTATCTATCTTATTTTTTTCTTGAGAACTTGGCATAATGAGTTCTAGTTTGATCCCAGGGACAAAAACCCGTGGCTGTGATTTGTCTGGTAGATCCATTCAAGATCCACGATTTTGTTTTTTCTTTGTTAAGCATTCGTCCATGCCATTGCAGGGGCTCCAATATTTTGTATGGGCATGTACTATCTTCTTCAGTTAATATTATAAATAAAAATTGCATTTCTTTTAAGTATCTTGTTTTATATATTTAGATGCTCAATATCTCATATAAAACACTAAAATATTCCAAATCTTTTAATTATTTTCTTGTTCAGACTCATAGTGTTATCAGAATTGGTTTTCATACCAACCTAAAAGTTTATTGGAAAATAATTTAGAAACTAATACAGTAGTATCAAAGTTGGTTTTCATGCCAACCTGAAAGTTTATTGGAAAACAATTTAGAAACTAGTTTTTAAGTAATCTTCCATAATCACCATAGCAAGTAATCTATCATATCGGTGGCTTATTCACATCCACCCTAGTTGATATTTGCCAAAAGATTGCCATATCTATCCAATAGCTTAACATCGAAGATTTTTACAGCCTTACGGGACCGATCTATTTATCAAGGGCTGAGATCTATTGCCCCTAACAGAGATGAAGCTTATTTTCAGTCCAAGAGATTGCGATATATGTGGCCACTCGTAATTGTTTAAAAGTTGTAGGCCACAACTGGGACACTCGTTTACACCATTAACTGTCCAGGGTTACCGTCGCCTCAGCTCTGTGGCTTGGGGGGCGCAACGATATATTGGTCACGTGGATAAGCGACAATTCAAAGGGAGATCATATTTCATATATGTGGCCACTCGTAATTGTTTAAAAGTTGTAGGCCACAACTGGGACACTCGTTTACAACATTAACTGTCAAGGGTTACCGTCGCCTCAGTTCTGTGGCTTGAGGGGGCAACGATATATTGGTCACGTGGATAAGCCACAATTCCAACCGAGCCCGCCCATCCCTAATTGCCCACACACAACAGGAGCTCTATGTTGAGCTATACACAGCAAAGGGAGTGTTAGAGATCGAACAAAAACAACAGAATCGGGTTCTTGTATTGCAGCAGCGCTTGGCATAAGTCAAATATACAACATTGTCAAACTTACAATTATGACAGAAAAGACGCAGACCGAGACGACCAAAGATTATAACAACAGTGGTCTGATTGCGGAGCATACCATCGATTCTCCTTAAGTCGATTAGACCCACCTTCATACCAATTGAAAGCAGAATTAGCACAGAGCACAAAAGGACGTTCCCTCGTTCAACCCACTAGTGCTAAGCAAAGTACCGTTGGGTGCAGAGGCCCCTGATGAACACCAGGAATCAGTGATGACGTCAGCGGTCTAAGATTGTTCATATAGAGTGGGCCCGAGAGTCGTGCAACGTCCATTTGGGAAGCGCATTTGCCAAAGTTCCAAGGGATTTTCCAGAATCAAGAGGACAACTATATATCTAGGAAAGAGTTGAATTAATTTGAGCATGTAACACTGATTCTAAGGTCAAATCTATTGTCTTTTAGCAGAGTCACAAGGGCCAAAATTATAAGGGACCAGAATTCTGTCATTATTTTTCCTTCAAAGGCTAGTCGACTCCTATTCCTTCACTCGGAACCATGTCACACAATTAAAGAGGTCGAATTCTAGGTGTGACAACAATGGACTTAAGTGGACTTAAGGGTCAAAGATAATTAAAGCTGAATTTTTGTATTGACCATGGTCGATTTATCCCATAGCTTGTTGAAGACTCTAGCACAATTATAGTTAATGAGATTTTTTTAGGCATGATAAATATTTGTGAGGTGTTTTTCAATTTTTCTTCTTATTCCAATCTTCACTTATTATTATTAGAGTGGTCATCAAATAGGTACTAAAACAAAGAGACAAGAACACAAGACGTTGGCATCCTTCCAGGGTCAAAACCTCTCCCTCTTGGAGAGGAAAACCCACACAAAATTTTTCTTATAGAGATTCCAATTGACGAATACCAAAACCGTGACCCTTGACCTACTAGGCCACTCCAAGACCAAGACACCAATCCTCTTCTTACTACTGAGATCATCATCAACACTGTTGCTTCACCTTGGACATTATTCTTGCACCTTCACTGAGATGACTGTTGTACCATATCTCCATCTTCACTTAGATCATTACTGCACTCTTACTGAGATCATCATCATGTCAACTAGGTCTCTATACTGACCTTGTCTTCATTGAGATCTTGACTGTGTTTATGTGATTACTGTGAGCATGCCGAGAGTGTATTTCATGACAAGTATGTCGAGACTGTGAGTGCAACTGTGGGATCATCGTGATCCTCCTTATGCCGAGACAGTAAGACTGAGATTACACCTAGAATGTATGTTGAGACAGTGAGGGTTCCCGAGATCTTTCTCATCATATATATGCAAAGACTGCTAGGAGATAGGTTCACCGAGACTGTGATAGTGTTCTTCTCTGCACTGAGATCTTCCCTACACCGAGATTGGAATCATGATGACCATCCGAGAAATATAGAGCCACTATACTCACCGAGATTCTGAACCACTGTGCTTATACTTGACTGAGATTCTGAGCCACTGTACTTGACCGAAGTTTCAAAGTTGTCCGAAAATCCTTGACTGTAATTCTGAACCTTAACGCCTATTTATAGTGGTTATGTCTCCCATATTTAGCCGATGTGTCAATATGAACCGATGTGTCTCTTTTATTGAGCCAACATGACATTTATATATGCTTTGAGGCCGACATGATTGTCTTCTTCATCATTTAGCTTGCAGACTTCTTCTTGTGCTTTGTCTTGGAGGGTTGTTTAGACTTTTCATTACACATGACATTGACTCTTTGACATCCTAAGGCTCTCAATGGGAGCCACTAAATAAATAAACCTCTTGCTCATGAAACCCATGCAACAAAGAATAATAAATTCATTTTACAAAAAAAGTCATAATTACAATGTCATGAAGACAGAACCTAGTTACACTTTCTTCAACAGATTTGAGAGAGACAAATTATTTGTGTCTAGCAAGGGTGTCAAAGAACCGAGTTATAAAAGGAGAGGGACACATTATTTTGTGGGCATCAATAGTTCCAAGGATGAATACCAGCAGTGAGCTCAAGTACTGAATTATTGCAGAAGGCCCACATACAGCTAGGTCAATCTTGGAAAATCAATGTATTATTTGGTTGTATTATTGTTGTTATCAGGAGACTGTTTGTTTATGTCAACAGAGATATAAATAGAGAAAATTATTGGAAAATAAGACATTGAATCACTGCATAAATTTCCAAAAAAATTGTTCCATGGGTCGTGTCTTCTGTACTATGACTGATTGACCTTTTAAAGGAACTGGGCATGTATCTTGGGAGTCTAATATGTTATCAAAGGCCAAGTGTTATGTGTCATCTACAGTGTATTATATTTCACCTTACTTGGAGCAGAGTTGTAATAGAAATTGTAACCAACATAGCGTAGGTACATGGCAGAGACTAATTCCTAAATTTTGCAGTCATTGGAAGATGAATTACCTTTCTCGCTCGCCAAGTCATGTGGCTTCTTGAGCAGATTTTGGCCTTCATGATGAGCCACGTCGGGCATCAAAGAAGTGTATATATATATATATATATATATATATATATATATATATATATATATATATATATATATATATATATATATATATATATATATATATATATATATCATTTATGCATGGTTGCTGGAGTAAGTAGTAGGAGTTCCATATCATCCTGGAGGTTGAGTTTGGCTCTGAGCATCGACATGAATTTCAGAGCATTTTTTTGAGTTTGGGATAGAGATACTTGAGTCAACATACCAAGTTTTATTGGAATCTTTGGAAAAAAATTGTTTGAAGCTAAAATGGGTCAATTTTTTTAAGGTTAACTTAATAATTGGAAGGGCATGATTGACAAAGTGTTTTCTTGCTTTTCTATGTAAGGAGATGAGACCTTCCCTAGAAAATGCCCATAAAATATTGGACAAAATTCTAGATAAAATAGAAGAAATATGGGGGCGTTTTTACAACAATACCACTTCAAACCAGACTAGAAGGCATCTCTAAAAAAGATTTCATGCCATTCTCCAATGAAAGCGCCCATCAAAAATGAAGGATAGGGAAGAGGGGCTAAGAATCTGCAACAAAAGTGCCCATCAGAAATGAAGGAAGGACAGGGAAGATGGGCTAAGCTCTTCACACTTGGATATGAGCTATAATAAATGAAGTCAGTCATAGACCTTTGTAAGTTGGAGGAATTAGACGCATGTATGTCTGTGGTGGGGCAGCTAGAATGGAAGAAATTGAGTTGGGCTCTCAAGCCATCTATACTTGCATTAATACAACCCTAATTTTGGGAACGTCCTTGTGAAGAGGTCAGGCTCACAATTGCTTCTTGTCTCAGCAGGATCATGGCTTTAACACCACCACTATTGCCTTATGTTGAGGGCCCTGAAATCGGGTCAACAACAAGGGGGATACCCACCCGGTCGGGAACCTGGTTGGCTGCTCCGTGCCCGTTTGGTGTAGCGGGTCCGACTGGGGATAACGGGACCAGCTTCCCGTTCTAAGGGGTGTGTGTGTGTGTGTAGAGTTCGGTGATGTGTGTGTGTAAGATTAGATAATGAAAATATGGAATTATTTCTAAGCTAATCTAGTTCTAAACTCTGAGACTAAACTTTATACTACTTTAATCTATCAATAACAACACATCTAATCTACGCTAACCCGGGATAGAACTTTTTCCATTATGCGATCTAGAAATATTTCACACAATAACTGGTAATGAAGATTATTCAGCCATTATGAGAATATAAATCAATTAAGATGAACAATTCTGCATAAAAAGTTAAGAAAAACGGTTGTGAACAGCGTATCGCATAGTCAGTTATTCATGTATTAAGCATAAATCAATGACTCCACCGTACAGAAGTGCCAAATGGTAGTCTACTCATTCATACGTTAACATATAAACAACATCAGCTGTATATTACTCTAAGAATGCAAGCAGAAACTCGTCAAGAGATAAAAGTACCATTTATGACTGACTTTATACTCACAGACCTGAAGCAATAATGATCTATTTCTACTTACTTCTAATGCCTACTAAGAGTACAGAAGTGCAACATCAGTAGCAGGTATTAAAATGAAAACATAAATAAATCTTGATCCGTCCATTCATCAAAAACCCCCTCCGAGGGTGCAGAAGTGCATGTTCTGAGGACAAGTTTTTTGACAAATTTCCGGACCCTTCTCCAATGCAACGAGAAGGGTTAAATACTACTAACCGGCTAATTTTAATTACACAAATTTAGGGAACGGCTTCAAATGACTTCCCTTTTACTAAAACAAATTTATTTCTAAAAACTGAATCTAATTTCTAACCATTTCTGTATCTGCTCCTTAGTGCTGTAAGCGATGCGCTGTTCGCCGTGAAAGAGTCGGCTGCTTGTCCTTTCCTTTTGTTCAAGCTTGAAAATTAGAAATAACAAGAGTTGACACCTCTTTCTGACAAACTGGAAGATATTTTTGAAAGTGTTCTTCTGGAGGAGTGTCTTCACGGCGTGTACTCTTAGTACAACTCAGATTTCTTTCAAACTGATTGTGCTGTTGCTATTTCGGTTTCCGGCCGTGCGAATGACTCAATGAGCTGGGGATTTTGTTGCCTGAACGATTTTCTCAATTGAAACTTGTTTCCATTCTTTGTTCCAGGCTTTTCTGAGACGTCTTTCCCCTTAAGCGTTTTTCTTTTTTCTTTACCCAATTTGGGACTCAGGATCTTTCATAAACGCTTTGCTTTTGTGCGCCTTTGACTCTGAGTCCTAGATAGCCTATTTCCATCAGCATTTGTTGAGTGATACTCTGGGATCCGTGGTCCTGCTGTATGGGGTATCCATCTGTGACGTCATCTCCTCTCTTTTCTTCTAGTTCTGGCGCTTTTCCTTGGATGTTTCCTGCATATAGATTTATATCAGTCGCTGACTTATAGTTCACGTAAATGAAAAGAGACAGAAGAAAAGATTGACATGAAAGTAATTAAGTCCTAATGAATGCATAATCATGTCACCCATTATGACTTGACTCTTCGAAAAACGCAACATAATCATCTTTGGATACACAGGCGTACAATCATTAATTTCCCGTAAGGTGCGCGCCTAACTTTAAGTTCCCAGATCATGCCGAGGAATGCCTGCGACGGTTGGCTTCTACGATTTGCATCGCAGCATCAAAGATTGCGAGGTAAATAGGTGGCATCGCAGCGATTGATAGTCTCATTTGTCGCACACCATAGATCGCAGGTCGCAGCTTTGCATGGTCGCAGATCGCATATCGCAATATCGCAAGGTCGCAAGGTTTTTCGCTTTGTCACTTTGTGCTGCTCATGCGACATTGCGACGTGCGACGTCGCATATCGGCCGTCGGATGCTCTTTAGGTTCTCCTCTTTTGAGCGCCTTTAATGCACGCGATGCGATGAGTTCTCGAGTCGCTCTTCCTTGGTGTGTTTGTGTGCTTTGGGAAAGTGCTCCTTTTTCCTTTGCGACGCGATATAGCTCTTAGGGAGTTGATACAAAAGATCTTTTTTCAAACAAAAATATTTTTTGGATTTTTTGGTTAAGGGTCCCCCTTTGCTTGATGTTATTACAAATATCAAACAAATAGGGGGGTTGTTGGTGACCAAAACAATGGCGATTCACTGCGAAGAACCAGTTATCTCTACATTTCTATTGACTGTTCACTTCCGAAACAACAAATTTTTTTTTTATATGTCTAAATTTTGTTATAGACAGATAGAGTAGATTGCCCCTCACCTTGTCGAAGATATTTTGTTTCAACCCGTTTTATATCTCAATTTCTTGCTTCCTCAGGTTTCTTCTTGCATTTGCATCAGAAATTACTTGGTCTTGATAAAAGATAAAATAAGGTCTTCTCTGCGTACTGGCTTAAAAGTATGCTCATTTGCCGTAGGTAGAGCCTCTGCTACCAGCAAGCGTCCATAGCCTCGACAGGGTTACCATATTATCCAGCAATGATCCTTTTTCATGCTTGAGGTTACTCACAACATTCCAGAGAAAAATCCTTTTTAACACACTTTTCCTTTTTTTTTTTTTTTAATTCTCTAAAGAACAATGTCTTGGTTTGGTGGCCAAATTATGACACAGTCATTCACCTGATTTACACTTGTGCTGAACAAGCCAGCTCGTGATGAGACCTCTTGTCTTTGGATTGCAACAATCTTAAGTCGTTGCCCTGTTTTGATAGACAGTATTGGCAAAGTCAGCAAGTTATAATATCTGTGATCATGATAAGCCGGCTCGTGATGAGACCTCTTATTCTTTGAGATATAGTGTTTTGCTTGGATTGTTTCTCTGGATGCTGTAGTTTCCTTTTTGCAGGGAGGAAGTCATTGTTTTTCCTTAAGAAAGCTCTGGATGACAATAATAGAGTTTTTGAAAACAACAGCTTTGCAGAGAATGCTTATTTTATTATTGATGATACCCTTTATGGTGCTGATACAAAACAATTCTTTTACCAGAGGTTGCTTTTGTCAAAGTTTTTTAGAGGTTGAAACGAGTATCGTAATCAAAGTGAAGTTAACTCTATTTGTCAATAATAAAATTCAGATTTTTCAAAAATTTTGCTATTTGTACAAGCGAAATCAAAATCTGATAGAGAATTGGCGTGCTCTTTCATGAATCCTTTTTAAATGATCATCTACAACAGGTTTTATTCAAAAGAAAAAAGCAAAACAAAATAAAAACTAAAAACTAAATCTATCCTACAAAAATTAGAAGATTTATCTTCTATGGAAAATATAATTTAAGAATCAGTCCATTGACAGGTAAAGAATCTCTCCTTCCTGCCAGATCCTGCAACATGAATGTAGATGGGCCTACGACTTCCACAATATGAAAAGGGACAAGCCACAGCTTCTGAAATTTCGTATGTTTGCCCTTTTCTTCATGAGCCTTATCCCATTTCAAAACTAAATCGCCCATCTGAAAGTTTTTTCTGGTTATGATGGCTGAGTCAAAAGAAGATTTTATTAGCGCTTGGTGATGAGCATGGGTTTTCCTAGCTTGTTCTCTTTGTTCTTCTAGTTTGATTATTTCCATTTGTCTTAATTGTAAAGAGGAAGTAGATACTTCATCGATATATTGCACTAAAGACAAAGAGGGAATGACTAGGTGAGTCGGAAGAACCACTTCTCTCCCATAAACTAAATTAAAGGGAGAAGTGCCGATTGAAGCTTTCTTTGTGATTCTATCGGCCCATAAAGCATTTACCAGCGCTTTGTGACAATTCCTTTGGTTTTGGTCGACTGTTATTTTGATAATTCTGATTAGGTTCTTGTTCGTTGATTCAACCAATCCATTACCTTGCGGATAGTAGTTGGCAGAATATTTCAGTTTGAAACCTCTTTTAAGCGCAAACTCAGTCATAGTATTTCCAGAAAAATATGAAGCGTTATCAAATATTAATGCTGTTGGCAATCCAAACCTGGTGATGATAAATTGATCTATGAATTCAATAATATTTTTAGAATGAACTGTCTTGAGAGGAACTGCTTCTACCCATTTGGTAAAATAATCAGTTGCCGTAAGGATATACTTATGCTGCTTAGAAGAGTGAGGAACGATCTCACCTATTATGTCCAAGCCCCATTGACTGAATGGTTGGTCGATGATGACTGGTTGTGGCGGCATGGCAGGTTTCCTTTGTTTTCCTGCAGCAGTCTGGCAGACTTGGCATCTCCTCACGTGATTGTATGAGTCTTTGAACAACGTGGGCCAATAATATCCTGCACGCAAGATTTTATGTGCAGTCGCATCTTCGGCATAGTGTCCTCCTGTTGGTCCATCATGGAGTTCGTGCAAAACCTTTTCGGCTTCAGTTTTCTCAAGACACCTAAGAAGCACAGAATCGTAATTCCTTTTAAACAAGACATCATTTATGAGCTGGTATTGTTTAGCTTTTAATCTCAGAGCTCTTTTCTTGGTATGATCCAGACGTGATGGAGCATACCCGTTCTTAAGAAAATAAATGGTGTCAGCATATGATGATTCTGCGTCGTTTAGGCTTACCTCGTACGTTTGTACCTCTTCAGATGAGTTCTCCGGGATTTGCGATGCTCCGGCTAACATCTTGCAGAAGCCTTGACCTCTTACAATGTTTGCTGGTTTGATCTCAAGATCATATTCTTGTAAAGCGGTAATCCAATTAGCTCTCTTTTCGCCCACGTCTTTTTGCACTAAAAGGTTTCTTACCGCTGGAAACGGTACTACGACTTTAGTGTGGGTTTTAAGCAAGAAAGGTCTGAAATATTTGATTGCTTTGAAAACAACGTATGCTTGTTTCTCTATGTCTGAGTAATTAAGTTCAGCACCTTGTAAGTTCGAGCTAAAGAATGCGATTGGAGCTTCGGCTTTCTCTTGATTTGTTTGGGTCAAAATCGCGGCATAGGATTTCTCTGAGGCAAAAGTGTATAAGGTAAAAGATTCTGAAAAATTTGGGGTGGCCAAAGATGGAGCATTGATGATAGCTTTTTTGATTAAGTTGAACGCTTCGTGCTCATCTAGGCCCCACTTGAAATTTGAATTCTTTTTTATCATATTTTGTAAGGGAGAAATAATACGTGAAAAATCCGGGACAAATCTTTTGACAAAATTGATCTGTCCAAGGAAGGATTGCATGGCTTTCTTGTTATGAGGTATGGATATTTCGGAAATTTCCTTGATTCTGTCAGGTTCTATATGAATACCAGATTTCGACACTATGAATCCAAGCAATTTCCCTTCGCTTAATGCAAAGAAAGATTTCTTTGGGTTGAGCGAAATCCCATACCTCAAGCATCTTTGAAAGATTTGCTTCAAGTCTTTGAGGTGGTTGTTTTGTTTTTTGGAGTACACTGTTATATCATCCAAGTAAATCACTACCGATTTAATTACTAACCCTTTAAACGCGATGTCCATGGCTCTCTGAAAGGTAGCTCCGGCATTGATCAGACCAAATGGCATTTTCCGATATGCATAGGTGCCCCATTTGGTTCGGAACGTAGTCTTTAACTGATCATCGGGATGCACCTGTACTTGATTGTATCCTGAAAATCCATCCAGGAATGACATTAATTCTGAGCCTGCTACCGCCTGTAATATTTGCTCCATAGGTGGGAGGGGAAAGTTATCTTTCTGACAGGCTTTGTTGAGATTTCGGAAATCGATACAGATTCTAATGTCTCCGTTTTTCTTCCTAACGGGCACCATATTGGATACCCATTTAGAATGCCTTACGGGGAAAATTATTCTGGCTCTCAACAACTTATTAAGCTCAGTTTTTTTCTGATTTTCTAGGTTAGGGTGTATTTTTCTGAGCTTCTGCTGGACAGGTTTTTCATTTTCAATCATAGGGATAACATGTTGAATGATAGAAGTGTTGTATGTTTTTAGCTCATCGTAATTCCAGGCAAAAAAGTTTTTGTATTGTCTCAGAAGACGGATATATGCTAATTTCTCCTCAGGGGCTAGGCCATGACCTAGGTTAACGTTTTGTGGATTCTGATCGGTCCCTAGGTTTACCAATTCATAGTTCAGGGTAGAACTGCAAAGTTTAGCATTGGCGGACCTTTTGAACCGACTTTTCAAATCATATAAATCTTCTAACTTGACCATCGATTTCGGTATAGCATTTTTGGAGCCATTTTGTTGTATTTGATGATCATGATGGTCTTCGTCGATTATCTGATTTGAGTAGGATCCTTCAGAAGTAAGGAAATTTACGATGTCAGAATCGTCGTTGAAAACTCTCCAATTGGTGATATTGTCAGGGATGGATGGTCTAAAGATTAATTCTATTGAAAACCTATCATGACTAAAATCTTCAGAAGGGATGAGTCTAGAGGCTACGTTAGCTAACAGGTCTGCGCTCGCGTTTTGAATTCTTGGAATTGACGAGATGTTGAATGCTACGAAATGTGCAGTGAGATCTTGAACTAATGATTGATAATGCTTTAAATGACTTGACAGGCAATGTATGGTGTTACGTACCTATTTTACGACGATTTCCGAATCTCCAAAGACTTGAAGATACTTAACGTTCAATCCGATTGCTTTGTATAGGCCTTGAACCAAGGCTTCGTACTCCGCTGTGTTGTTCATGCAATCGAACTCAAGTCTGCATGTGAGCATAGTCTTATTCCAGTCTGGGTTAATCAGAACGCATCCTGCTCCCGCCCCCTCATTGGATTTTGATCCATCAAAATATAATTTCCAAAATAAAGATGTATTTACAGAATTATCTAAAAAACTAAAACATTTTGAGTCATCAGTTTGGAAGAAATTTTCAACTTGGGATAAAACTGAATTCTCTAAGTATGGTGAAATATGAGCATTGAAATTACCTAGGAAAGAATCTATTGTGTAATTGCGTACAATGTTGCTATTGTACGTTATGGCCTCATTTTCTCCTTCCAGTTCTGTCACTATGTATTTTTGGTGCAATTCTCGTTCAACCTTTATCTGATTTGGTTTACCATTGTATGGTAACCACATGTGCGACCAATCGGTTGAAAAATATCCGTGGAGTTTTCCTGACCAATCCCTACTAAGAATCATACCATAGAACTCAGGGATATCAGCTACTAGAATCTCGATAACCTGACACACTTTTGGGTTAGACGACAATCTTATGGTCACCTGATTGAGTTCACCAATCACTTCGACTTGGGATCGATCAAGTTGAACTATACGTACTGCGGATTTTTGAGGTTGCACATTCAATTTGGCACATATTGACCTGGGTAAAATGTTCGTTGAAGCACCAGAATCGACCAAGCAATTGTGCACGTTTTTGTTGAAGATTTCATATGTGAGAAGAAAAGGAGGAGTATGAGATCTTGATCTTCCTCCAATCAAGGCGATGTCATTTGGATCAATTTTATTGATCGCGTTGGTTGGAGGTCTCCCCAGATTGTGGGAAGCTACAGCTGTAGGTAAAGATGTAGTAGGTACAACATATAATTCTTTCATCATTATTTTCTGCTGGTGTTTCAATTTACTCAATTCATACAGAGTGATATTAGCCCTAGTCTTCTTCATGTCATCAATGATGTTATACTCCATTTCATCCGACACTATTAGTGTTCTTGATGGAGGCGTTTGATCAGATTGGACTGGGCTAATCTGGGTCGCTTTAGCAGTTGTCTTTTTTGTCGCGACCTTTTCTTTTGTTGCAGGGCTTGTGCCCTTTTGTTTTGGGGTAGTTAGGGGAGGATCAAGTTGATTTCTGCTTCTCGTGCTAACAGGAAATGCTTCTTGATCCTCTTCTTGTGGGAGGATGAAATCCCACATTCCTTGTAGTTCTACGACCTCTTCCTCGTTGGTCTGCCCTTCAATGGTATTCTCTTCTTCTTCGTCTTCCTCAGATTCAACATTTGAGACAACACTAGGTGGTCTTACCTCCATGGGAGGATTTCTTTTAAAAGTCCTAAAAGGCTTTTTCAAAGAAGTCTCTGCTACTTGTTTCTTAATATCAATCATCTCATTTGACATGGCTTTCAACACTTTTTGTAATCCTTCCAAATCGAAAGGATCTTTCGTTTGCTTCTTCTTGGTGTCTTCTTTGAAAGAGATCTTCTTAGATTTGCGTTCTTCTATAGCGGTCTCTTTTCTAGGGCTACCACGCGTTTTTCCACTGCTAACGCTTCTGTCAAGTTGTCGACTAAGGTGGTCTTGTTTGCCCTATCTACGAAGATAGCCAAGTTTGGAGGTAAAGCTGTGATGTACCATTCACATCTTACTTCCTCGCTGGGTTGTGAGGCAGCGGGGATTTTGTTGAGGATCTAATTGAACCTTAAGTTAAAATCTTTAATGGGTTCTCTAGCCTCAGCCTTAAGATTAGATAGGTCATTGATCAATGTCTCCGTGGATCTTTCATCACCAAACTTGGTGAGGAACTGGCTTTGAAAAATGTCCCAGCTTGTGATGGATCCGAAAGGTAACGAAAAGTACCATGACTCGGTTGTTCCTTGCATTGTATAAGGGAAAAGCCGGACAACAGCGTCTTCGTTAGTGACTCCGTTAAGATTAACAGAAAGCATGAAATTATTGATATGTTCCTCGGCTAGCATTCCTGCTTCCGGATTGAATTTAGGCAGCCATTTCTCAGGATGGGCCAGTATAGGGCTCAGGGGTGGAGGCATTAAAACCGCCCCAGGATTGTTCCATGGAGACTGAGCCATCGTTGAGCTGCTAGTTAATGGAAGTGCAGAAGACGATCTCTGATGCTGAGAAGATGAAGATATTAAGATCTTTGATGTTTGAAGAGGAAGGTTTGTAGAATATGGGTGAGTGAGTTGGAACGAAAGAGTGGGTGGTTGACTTCGTGGTGAGGGAGTTGATATGGACGAAGTGGATGAAGGAGTCTGACAGTCAGACTCTGGTGGTGTTTTCCTTGCTCTTTTCCTGGTGGGGAGAGGGAGTTCACTTGGTTGTATGCCAAATTTTTCACTCTTCGATCTGGTAAGGGGATGAGCAGGGTTGTACTGCGAAGTCACGCTGCTTTTAGATTTATCAGACTTCTGGTTAAAAATAGAGAATCCCTGGAGTTTACGAATCAAATTTCGAATTTCAGGGGGATCAATGATGGATTGGTATGATATGTTCGAATATGTAGTAGTGGTAGGTACTCGAGCGACTTCAAATTCTGGGTTTAACCGTGTTGGAGAAGTCGAGGGAGTTGATGAGGGTGTATTACTCTTAGAATGGTATTTTGATATTTCTTTATGTCCCATTCATAGTTCATGCCCTCCTTCTAGCGCCAAATATGTTGAGGGCCCTGAAATCGGGTCAACAACAAGGGGGATACCCACCCGGTCGGGAACCTGGTTGGCGGCTCCGTGCCAGTTTGGTGTAGCGGGTCCGACTGGGGATAATGGTACCAGCTTCCCGTTCTAAGGGGTGTGTGTGTGTGTGTAGAGTTCGGTGATGTGTGTGTGTAAGATTAGATAATGAAAATATGGAATTATTTCTAAGCTAATCTAGTTCTAAACTCTGAGACTAAACTTTATACTACTTTAATCTATCAAGAACAACACATCTAATCTACGCTAACCCGGGATAAAACTTTTTCCATTATGCGATCTAGAAAGATTTCATACAATAACTGGTAATGAAGATTATTCAGCCATTATGAGAATATAAATCAATTAAGATGAACAATTCTGCATAAAAAGTTAAGCAAAACGGTTGTGAACAGCATATCGCATAGTCAGTTATTCATGTATTAAGCATAAATCAGTGACTCCACCGTACAGAAGTGCCAAATGGTAGTCTACTCATTCATACGTTAACATATAAACAACATCAGTTGTATATTACTCTAAGAATGCAAGCAGAAACTCGTCAAGAGATAAAAGTACCATTTATGACTGACTTTATACTCACAGACCTGAAGCAATAATGATCTATTTCTACTTACTTCTAATGCCTACTAAGAGTACAGAAGTGCAACATCAGTAGCAGGTATTAAAATGAAAACATAAATAAATCTTGATCCGTCTATTCATCAAAAACCCCCTCCGAGGGTGCAGAAGTGCATGTTCTGAGGACAAGTTTTTTGACAAATTTCCGGACCCTTCTCCAATGCAACGAGAAGGGTTAAATACTACTAACCGGATAATTTTAATTATACAAATTTAGGGAATGGCTTCAAATGACCGCCCTTTTACTAAAAAAAATTTATTTCTAAAAACTGAATCTATTTTCTAACCATTTCTGTATCTGCTCCTTAGTGTTGTAAGCGATGCGCTGTTCGCCATGAAAGAGTCGGCTGCTTGTCCTTTCCTTTTGTTCAAGCTTGAAAATTAGAAATAACAAGAGCTGGCACCTCTTTCTGACAAACTAGAAGATGTTTTTGAAAGTGTTCTTCTGGAGGAGTGTCTTCACGGCGTGTACTCTTAGTACAACTCAGATTTCTTTCAAACTGATTGTGCTGTTGCTATTTCGGTTTCCGGCCGTGCGAATGACTCAATGAGCTGGGGATTTTGTTGCCTGAACAATTTTCTCAATTGAAACTTGTTTCCATTCTTTGTTCCAGGCTTTTCTGAGACGTCTTTCCCCTTAAGCGTTTTTCTTTTTGCTTTACCCAATTTGGGACTCAGGATCTTTCATAAACGCTTTGCTTTTGTGCGCATTTGACTCTGAGTCCTAGATAGCCTATTTCCATCAGCATTTGTTGAGTGATACTCTGGGATCCGCAGTCCTGCTGTATGCGGTATCCATCTGCGACGTAATCTCCTCTCTTTTCTTCTAGTTCTGGCGCTTTTCCTTGGATGTTTCCTGCATATAGATTTATATCAGTTGCTGACTTATAGTTCACGTAAATGAAAAGAGACAGAAGAAAAGATTGACATGAAAGCAATTAAGTCCTAATGAATGCATAATCATGTCACCCATTATGACTTAACTCTTCGAAAAACGCAACATAATCATCTTTGGATACACAGGCGTACAATCATTAATTTCCCATAAGGTGCGCGCCTAACTTTAAGTTCCCAGATCATGCCGAGGAATGCCTGCGACGGTTGGCTTCTGCGATTTGCATCGCAGCATCGAAGATTGCGAGGTAAATAGGTGGCATCGCAGCGATTGATAGTCTCATTTGTCGCACACCATAGATCGTAGGTCGCAGCTTTGCATGGTCGCAGATCGCATATCGCAATATCGCAAGGTCGCAAGGTTTTTCGCTTTGTCACTTTGTGCTGCTCATGCGACATTGCGACGTGCGACGTCGCATATCGGCCGTCGGCTGCTCTTTAGGTTCTCCTCTTTTGAGCGCCTTTAATGCACGCGATGCGATGAGTTCTCGCGTCGCTCTTCCTTGGTGTGTTTGTGTGCTTTGGGAAAGCGCTTCGTTTTCCTTTGCGACGCGATATAGCTCTTAGGGAGTTGATACAAAAGATTTTTTTTCAAACAAAAATATTTTTTGGATTTTTTGGTTAAGGGTGCCCCTTTTCTTGATGTTATTACTAATATCAAACAAAGAGGGGGGTTGTTGGTGACCACAACACCTTACAATAATGATATCATGAGGGAGACATTGCAGCTGATAGTATAAGCCCTTAAGGGGTTGAACAACACCATGCTTCCTACCTTTCAGAAGCAACGCAAAATCTTAGAACTCATGGCATAGTTTAGCTTTGGCACATTCATGATGTGCCTGGAATGTGATGACTTAATCTTTAAGGTTTTCTTGAACTTTTACACCATCATTACATTAGCTCATCCCGACCGTGCCAAAACAAGCCTGTAAAATATTGTGTCTTTGTTCCTAGAAAGAGATGCTGACATCTACAACATACTGAGATCCAAACTATTGACCATTTGGAGGAAGGAACTAATTGTATCAACAACCGTCTATTCTCTAGTGGAGAATTTGGTCATGCAAAACATAAAATTTCTCACATAGGTGCTGACTAAGAAGTTGCTTAAAAGGATTGATGGAAGAAGCAAGAACAAAGATAGTAAAACCTAAAGAAAAAATGAACTAAGAAGGAGAGGACTATGCTTTATCTGCAAGGGACCATGGGCACCTAACCATTCATGCTTAGGTGATAGGAAGGAGGAAACAAAGGCAGAACAATTAGAGACTCCTTTAGGTCATGGGGATTCATTTATAGTTTGGTTCATTGGTTTTCAGGAAAGAACCCATCAAGGATCTGTGCATTCAAGTATGGATGGTGAGCATCAACACAATGTTTTTCAGAGAGAATTGCAGGACAAGTTGATGACAATCAATCAGTCTAACAAACTACATGGGGAACGGAATGAGGTAATTCCTCCTAATGATGTGGTAGACATTTGTACAATTGATTCCATATATATGCAGGAGGAAATCCATAAAGAGTATGGGTAATCAGGTATAGGTAACAATCCATTAGCACATCCATGTTTGACAACTAGAGAGGGTGAAAAATAGATTGTCCCCACACGTGGAGAAGGCCATGAAGAGGACATTCGAGGGGACTCAAGTGAAGAGCCAATAGGAATAAATTGGCGCGATGAGCATGATCGTGATGGACAACATGAAAAATATACTATGTAGGATCAAACCATTTATGGAGATTCATTCGAAGGTTCAAGATGGAGCTATGATGGTTGAGCATCCGGTGTAGACAGATACGGAGGCATTCAACATGGCACCAAAATTGTGGGTAGAGGAATTTTGAGAAAAGATCCTACATTTCAAGACAGATCTTACAATGTTGAAGCAGAGAGTCTGGACAGTCCAAGACACTGTCTTACAGGAGATTAGGAAAATTGAGGAGCTCATAAGGGTATGTGTTGAGTCAGTGGCCAAGTTGTCCAGTGTTGAGGAATGACTCAAGTCCCTCACAAGGAAACAAGAGGAGTACAGTTGGGAGTTCTAGAGCAGCCCTCTATAGGAGTACATAGATAAAGCTTGCAGCACTACCAACCCACCTTTACACTCTTAAGGAAAGTAGGGCAGATTTCTCCAAATGGATCATGTTGAGTGACTAGGTGGAGCAGCATGAGTGGGGCATTAAAGAAACATCATCATAGTAGATTTGTTGCATGTGCATGTTTCATTCTTCCCATGGCATCGATTGGTGAGATATTATGAGTTGGTACTCGATTGATGGGATGATTCTTAGGAGGACACTTTTAGCCAAGGTCACTGTTGGTCACTTTAATTTTCTAATAATAAAACATTCGAGTGCCACATTAATTATCAACCCAGGAAAGTCTGATTATTCCAAAGGTGACTACGTACTGTATGTACTCAATCTTAATGGTATTAAAAGCTGTAGTATAAACAGTCTTCTATCTATGAAATCCCTACTCGGTGTTACAGCAGTTATAGTAATTCCAGCCTATTGCAGAAAATGAAGTAAGAACAGATAACTTAAAGGAAACAAATCTACAAAAGGGAGTGATGGCTATCCTGCAACAAAGGATCAGGACCCTATCCTCAGGAGTAAGGACGTTCAACACCTACCTCTGTTGTCCAGTTCACACATACACTCTGTAAATCCTAATCACCGGTGAGGCACTCATATGCAACATCAATCAGTTAAAAAGGAAAACAGAGTTTAAGAAAAAGTAAATATCATTAGAAGCAGTAACTGTAATATAAACAGATTTCACACACACACGACACAACAGAAAGAATATGGGTGAATCTTGTGATGAAGGTGGGCCCTGTCCTTCTCACAAGATTCCCCAGAACACAGGAATTAAAATAAAATACTTAGAACAGAATTGTATTCATCTGCCAATAAACCATATTACAGAAAGAGATTCAGTCTCATCCCTTCACTACAAGTGTTGTGTTACAATATGTTCCCTCCGCCCTTCTCTAATTTAGATGTCTCCTATTTATAGAGGAGACATCTATTACAATAGATTTTCATACATTCGGATTCAACCCTTTTGTACCAAAAATAAGAAAGTCAGTTCTTGATAGCAAACTACTATTACAGCCATGAGGATTATGATCATTATGACCAATATAGTAATCGGTCAGACTCCTTTGCTGATGCAGATTTGTTACGCAAATCCCAACTGTTCCTCAAAGTGTGCGTGCTGTTCGTGTTGTTTCAGCAGCGAGGTTCATGTTGTTCTTGCTGTTTCAGCTTCATAGTTTGCGCTGTTTCAGCAACGACAAAATATAATCCTGCGAGTTAGGCAGTTTCAGCAATTAGTCAACACTTTAATCAACTTCAGGGAATAATTATAAAGATAGCATGATTACGTGTTGAATAATTAAACATGTAGTAATGAGGAAAGTTATTCTGTGGTTCCGGGCGAATCCAGAGAAGACAGTTCTCCTCATTGTGTTGTGCAGACATGAAAGCATTCTGCCGAGTGAATTGGTTGGCCAAAAAGGAAATAAAAGCTCTTATTTGAATATCACCACAAATAGGAAGTAAATTAATCTTTCTATCTTCAGGCATAGCCTCGTTATGAAGATAGAGCACAACAAATTCTGATCATTGTTTGGTGTTTCTGCAAAAGTTTCAATGAATTGCTGTGGTGTAGAGACCTGGTGTGGTCTGGCATCCTTTATTTCTTTCAATTGGAGGAACGCTAAGCATTCTCTCAAGAATACATAGTAATTAAAAGAAGGCTTTCTTGCAGCCAGTAAGCACTGGAACAAATCTAGGATAAGGGACAGTCTGGATTTTAATTTCTTATTTTCTTTGTGTTGTGCACGAGATTGTTCCATTGCTTCCCAATTCCTATAGGCATAGTTAAACCATAATGACTTATGCTGTTGAAATGCCTTTCCTTGGGAAAGCTCGTATTATGCTCTCCATGTGTTGCTTAATTCTTGAAAAGTAGAAGTCTGTGCATGAGCATCGCTAACACAGGGAGGTTCAGTTTGTATATGCACAGTTGTAAAAGATTTTGATTCTGGTTTCTGCTCATCAATAACTTGGGTAGGTCGGGGTGGTTCTACTTCCTCTTCTAATTTCTGCTCATCAATAATTTGGGTAGGCCGAGGTGATTCTACTTCCTCTTCTAATTTCTGCTCATCAATAATTTGGGTAGGCCAAGGTGGTTCCATTTCTTCCCCTGATTTCCGCTCATCAATAACTTGGGTAGGCCAAGGTGGTTCTACCTCCTCTGATTTCTGCTCATCAATAACTTGGGTAGGCCGGAGTGGTTCTTCTTCTTCTTCAGATTTCTGCTCATCACTAACTTGGGTATGCCAGAGTGGTTCTGCTTCTTCTTCAGATTTCTGCTCATCACTAACTTGGGTAGGCCGGAGTGGTTCTATTTCTTCCTCTGAAATCCTTGAAGACCCTACTAGTTCTTGTGGAACAACAGGGTGTTCCTTTTTAAATATAACAGGGCTGGCTCCAATCAATGGGATTGCAATTATTTTATACCCTGCCTGAGTATAGATATCCCCACATTCGCTGCACATGTATTCATTGTATTTCTCTTTCTCTACACTCTTTTCAGCTTGAGATGCTACTTGAGCTAACATGTACAGGTTGAGTTCTTCTTTATAGGCTTCCCTAGCCATTGCTAATTCTTTCTGATAGGCCTTAATTTCTGATTTTAAGAACTCATTTTCTTCTTGTAGGGAGGCTAGAGTGGCTGGGGCTTCTACAGTTACAGATTCCAAAGGAAAAGAAAATTGTCGTTCAGCATTTTCTTCATCATGTGCGTCCCCAACAGGTGGTTCTTGTGTTTCACCCATTGGGTCTGTTTGTGTATCAGTTTCACCTAAGGCATCTTCTTCTTGCTCCCCAATAGGTGGTTCTTGTGTTTCACCTATTGGGTCTGTGGCTGGTTCTTGTGTAACAGCCACATGCAGGTCGTCTTCTTTTTGCTCCCCAATAGGTGGTTCTTGTGTTTCACCTATTGGGTCTGTGGTTGGTTCTTGTGTAACAGCCACATGTCCTATATTAGCTTGGATGTCTGATTTGAATTTGTTGGCAGTTGGTTCTTGTGGAGCAGCTGCCTCTGTTGAGAGAAATGATGTTACAAAATCGTGAACAATTTGAATTTCGGCATTTGAGGGTGAAGGAGGTGAAGGTTCAGGGCTATGGGAAATACGAGGTTTTAAAATAATAGGAGGAATGACTTCAGTTGTTGCAAACAACCTTGTTCGTTGCCGAGGTAGGGAGCCAGGAGAGACAGTAGTTTTCCTCTTGCGAGGACTTTTACTCAGGGAATCATCGGAAATAGTGGCTACGTTTACTGAGGCCCTGGTTCTTGTTTTTGACGGGGTTGCAGTTTTCTGTTGCTTTTTCCTTTTTAGGAAAGTGATGAGGGTATCCTCATCTGAATCATCGGTAGGGATGTGAACTATGGGAGTGGACGGTTCGGCTTCATCATGGGGTGAGGGGTGCAATGGATTTTCAGTGCTTAATTGGGGTTTTCCTACTGCTGGTTGCTGAGTTTCAGCTTCTTGCTGGGAATTTTCTTCATTTTGTTGAGGATTTTCCTCAGCTTGCTGGGGAGGGTTAATGGGGGGAGGTGGGTTATGCAGGGCGAAGGCTCCATTTATCAGGAGTTGGACCAAACGATGGTGTGTGAGACAGAGGAGTTGATGCCTAGCGTTCATAGTGTAATGTGCCATATTTTTCAGACATCCAAGGAGATAATAAGGCATATTTACTAGACGACCATGCCGCAAATGATTTAATAAGACAAAGTCATGTTGGTAGACTACCTGGTAGCGGCCCTCGCAAGTGAAGTAGTGCTTGACGAATTCTGCAACTTTTGGCCAAGGCGGTGGTAATGACCGAAGCGCAACACCCCTGCCTTTTGCTTCCACCTGCTCCCCAGGTAGCAGGAAATCTTGCTGCGCATTGAGGATAAGATGCTTCTTGCTGAACCAGCGAATGTTGTTGGTTGGAAGCCCCGAAACTTGTGCTATGTCTTCTTCTGTTACTGGGATTCTGACCCCTTGGACAGTAGAATACCCCTCCCTCAAGTTGCATGCAAATTCGAGAACTTGCTGCAAATCAAATTCCGGAAGTCTTCTAAAATAGTCCACCCATCCTGCCTGAAGGAAGATTTGGTATGCGTCTGGGTAAAGTTCCAGTAATGTCGTCGAGCCCAGTTCATGTCTAACAGCATCTCCACCCATGGTTACTGTTTTAGGCAGAATACAGAGTGCAGAGCCGAGTTGCCGAAGTCGAAACAGAGCAGAACGTTGCAAAATGAAATTATGACGTGGTCAGGCATAAGCGAGGTGGATTAGACACAACCGGGAGGAATAGGGATGGCGGTGATAGGCGTGTCCTGTAATGATTACGATATTTCGGTAATCCCCCCCAACTGCGGCTGAATGATATGGTTGGCAGTACGACGCTTTTAGCGGTCATGTCAACTATCTCCTCATTATCTACAATTTAATATTCACACATAACATGCATACCTTTACAATTACCTTTGGTTGTTGCGCCGAAAAGTGTTACCTCATCCTTAATAGGTTAATGATCATTATAAAAAAAGGGTTTGTAAGGTGTGCGGGTTTTTATCCACGAGGTTTTTATTATTCATGAGAGGTAGTAGTGAAGGGGTATTATTAACAAGATAAATTGCTGATTCCTTTGAATAAAGAATGATATATATGTTTTTGAAATAATATTTCATTCTCGGAAGCAGAAATGGGGATATTTAGGAAAAATAGAAAAGATTGGTGTTTAAGTAGTGGGATTTGGTGTTTCGGAACTGGAAAGTAGTGTTTTAGCAATGAAAAATGGTGTATTGGCAACGGGAAATGGTGTATCAGTGACGGAAAATGGTGTATCAGCAACGGGAAATGGTGTATCAGCAACGGGAAATGGATTATTAGTAACGGGAAATGGTGTATCAGCAACAGGAAATGGTGTATCAGCATCGGGAAATGGATTATCAGTAACGGGAAATGGTGTATCAGCAACGGGAAATGGTGTATTAGCATCAGGAAATGGATTATTAGTAACGAGAAATGGTGTATCAGCAATGGGAAATGGTGTATCAGCAACGGGAAATGGATTATCAGTAACGGGAAATGGTGTATCAGCAACGGGAAATGGTGTATCAGCATCGGGAAATGTTGTATCATTCGGAATGACAATGCTTTTCCAATCTGCAGATTAATTCTTCCTATATTGGAATCTTTCTTTTTCAGCCACCATCCAAAGCTAAGATTTACAAAATAATTAATTGTAACATGGCAACCCTTGACAGGGATTATTAGTTAAGAAATCTAATCTAAAAACAAATATATAAACAGGAAATTAAGTGCATTGAGGGATAGCGGGTTCCCCCAAAAAGGTATAATGTATGTCCGTCATGCAAGTAGCTTTGAAATCCTCTTTAGAAATAGGCCGTTGATACAAACGGAGTTGATACCCATTCACTAATAATGGTGTTCTGCTATCATCGATTGTTAGGAGTCTGACTGTTCCATTTGGAAAAACAACATCTACTTCATAAGGTCCTAGCCACCTTGTTCTTGATTTCCCCTGGAAATTTTCAAAACGGGAGTCATACAGTAAGGCCCAATTACCTTTTTGGAATTGCTTGTGCTTAATAGTTTTGTCATGCCACCTGGTTCTTTGCTGTTCTATCATGGTTGTTTGATGGATGACATCCAACCTTTTTTCATCCAATTCTTGAAGCTGTTGCAACCTAGCTGTCTGTGCATCAGTCAAATAAAGGTTAACAGCTAAAGCGGTCCTTAAGGTTTTGATCTCAAATTCCACAGGAAAAATAACATTTTTACCATAGACTAATTCATAAGGTGAAATACCCATAGTGTTCCTCCAAGTAGTTCTGTAAGCCCATAATGCTTCAAGCAACCTTTGAAACCAGTCCCTTCTATTCTCCTTGACTGTCTTTGTTAAAATGGCTTCTATGACTTTATTTGTACTTTCCACTTGCCCATTTTCTTGGGGGTGATAAGGTGTAGTCATCTTATGCTTAATGTGATATTTCTGAAGTGTATCTTTGAAGCCATGAGAATTAAAAGGAGGTCCACCATCTGTGACTAGTTCTCTAGGCAAACCAAACCTAACAAATATTTCTTCAAATAGAAAAGTTAAGACTGATTCTTCATTAGCTTTGATGAGTGCCTTAGCTTCTACCCACTTAGTCATATAATCTGTGCAAACCAGTATATAAACTCTTTGATTGGATGGAGGATTGATGGGACCTATAAAATCTAGTGCCCATCTTTCAAAAGGTTCAAGTATTACCTGGGGATTAAGTGGCATTTCATCCCTGTGATTAGGCTGGCCCATTCTCTGACAGCCATCACAGGTCCTAACATATTTCTTTGCATCCTTGAAAAGTGAGGGCCAATAGTAACCGATTCTGAGAACTTTGTGTGCTGTTCTTTTATCTGCAAAATGCCCTCCACAAGGGCCATCGTGGCAAGCGTTCAATATATCATAAACTTCATCTTCTCTGATGCATCTTCGAATTTCCTAGTCGAGTCCTGTGTGAAAGAGACACCCACTTATCCAGCTGTACCTAGCACTTTGCTGAAAGATCTTTCTTTTTTCTCTGTGCGATAGGTGTGATGGTAGTTTCCCTGCAACCAAATAGTTAGCAATGTTTGCATACCAAGGTGAGTGAGCAGATACTGCAAATAAATATTCATCGGGAAAAGAATCATCTACTGGAATATTTTCATCAGTTTTTAACCGAGAAAGAAAATCAACAACTACATTTTCTTTACCTGGTCGATCTACAATTGTGATATCAAATTCTTGTAATAATAATAACCATCTGGTAACTCGAGCATTTGTAGCTGATTTGTTCATTAAATATTTAATGGCCGAGTGATCAGTATGCACAAAAGTCGTGTAACCAGTAATATAATGTCGAAACTTATTAATAGCATAAATAACTGCTAAGAATTCTTTTTCGGTGACTGTATAATTAAGTTCAGAAGGGGTCATATTTTTACTAATAAAATAGATAGCATAGGGAAGATTGTTTTCTTCTTGACCCAAGACAACTCCAATTGCAGTGTCTGAACCATCAGAGGATATATGAAAGGGGAGTGCCCAGTCAGGTCCTCTTAAAATGGGAGCTGTAGACAATTGATGTTTAAGTTCATTAAATGCTTTTTGACAACCATCAGTCCACTTAAATTCAGCATTTTTCATAAGTAACACAAACAAAGGAGAAGCTATTTTAGAAAAGTCCTTTATAAATCTTCTATAATATCCAGCATGTCCTAAAAAACTTCTTACATCAGTTTGTGTTTTTGGGATAGGCAGAGTCTAAATTAATTATACTTTAGCTGGATCAACCTGAATTCCTAGGAATGAAATGAAGTGTCCCAAAAAAATACCTTGATTCATCATCATATGACATTTTTCAGTACTTAAGGCAAGATGTGCTTCTATACACCGTTTAAGTACTTTTCAAGGTTTTGTAAAGCATCTTCAAAAGTCACACCATAAGGAGTAAAGTCATCCATAAATATTTCTAAGGAATCATTAAGCATATCAGAAAAATTCCTATCACTGCTCTTTGAAATGTTGCTGGGGCATTACATAGTCCAAATGGAAGAACTTTATAGGCAAAAGTCCCCCATGGACTAGTAAAAGTGGTCTTGTCTTGATCTTGGGGTGCAATCTTGATCTGATTATAACCACTAAATCCATCCAAAAAAGAAAAGAATCTCTTACCTGCCAGAGTATCTAGTACCTGATCAATAAATGGTAAGGGAAAATGATCTTTCTGAGTAGCCTTATTCAGAGCTCTATAATCCACACACACTCTCCATTTCCCATTTTTCTTAGGTACTAATACTAATGGTGAAACCCATTCACTATTAGATATAGGATATATAAATCCTGCATTCAACAGTTTTTGAAGTTCTTCTTTCACAATTTCCCTTAAATTGGGATTCATTCGTCGTTGGGGTTGGCAAACTGGGCGGGATCCTTCTTTAATATAAATTCGGTGGGTACATAATTCAGAAGAAATTCCCTTCATATCTGTGTAATCCCATGCGAATGCTTGTTTATTCTCGTGGAGTAACTTCATTAACTGTTGTGTTTCAGCATCTGTTAAGTTAGGGTTTATATTTAATGTTTTGCCAGGCTCAATTTCGACTGCTATACTTTTGGAGGGGGTGTCAGCTGATGTCTGAGATAAATCTTCAGTTTTAAGATTCTACTGTGATTCAGATTCCAAGATTGTAGTCAAGTGATCATGTATTTCAAAGTTAACCGAAGAAGGTTCAGAAATAAAGCTACTAACTAATTCATCTTCGGTTGAATCTTTCAAAGTTAGGGCTTGTCTGACAGTCAAAATGGGTTGAGTCTCATCATCCTCATAATCTAACCACACTGAATTATCATTGTTAATCATAGGTGTGGCATGAGGATACAGAGTAAGTTGTTTGGTTTCACATCCATTAGAAATTGTCATTGAACATGACCTACAACTAATGAAGGCATCTGCTGTAGCTAGCCAAGGTCTCCCTAAAATCAATGGATGACCCCCAAACTTATTTTTGGTCTGTAACACCACAAAATCACCTGGTTAGTTCCAAGATTCGATTGAAATTATCAGGTCTTCAATGACTCCTTTAGGTTTGATTGTGGAGGGGTCAGCCAGCTCTAGAATGGTTGGGGTTTCCCTAATAAAAATTTTTAACTGCAGTAACTGTGCTGTTTCAAGTGTCATGATGTTTATTGCAGCACCCAGATCTACTAGAACTCTAGAAACAAAGGTTTTACCAACCTGAACTGTGACTGTAGGGTGACCAGGATCACCATATTTCAGAGGGGGATTTTTTTTCTGACATTAGAGCAGCTAGATCACCCATCACATGAACTGTGAGGGGGTCTTTAGCTTTTCTTCCAGGTTTCTTAATACAAATATCTCTAACAATTCTAGAATAAATCGATAAATCTCTTAGTGCTTGTAAGAGTGGAGTTTTAACATACAAATTCTGCAGCTCTCCTAACAGATTAAAAGAAGGTGGCTGAAGTGTTTTGGTAAGAGCCAAACGTTCAGGGAATGGTGGCTCTGCTGCTTCAGCAGTCTTTTCAGAGGATGTTTCAGCTATTTCAGCATTGTTATTAGAGGATGATCCAACTGTTTCAGCATTAGATGACTTTTCTTTTCCGATTTCTTCTTTATCAGAATCGGAATTGATCTCATCAATAATGGGTTCAAGTATTCTTCCAGAGCGTAAATGAATGTCATTACATTGCATAGGGGAAACCAGTTGGTTTTGAACATTAATTACTTGCAGAGCTTTATTATTATTCAGGTTGGGGTTAGGTTGTACAGGCAGCTGGGGTCTTATTGTCTGATTATTAGGTGGGGCATTTGATGGTAAGGAGAGAGATTGTTGATACTGAGGTAATTGGTTTGGAAATGGGATTTTTGGTGCTATCCAATTCGGGTTCCATTGATTAAAATAGGTTTGTTTTAGAGCCCATGGATTCCACATCGTAGGATCAATAAAAGGAGGGTTTGGTTGCTGCATGGGTGGAAAATTCATTTGATTAAGGTGTGGGTACTGCATTTGGTTGAAGGGTGGGTAATTTGTTTGAAAAGGAGGATGATTATTCCAACGATTAAACAACATGTCAGAATTTGTACCTGGTCCTCGTGGTTGCCATTGTCTTCTCTGTGTGAGGAGGTACACTACTTCAGCTTCTTCTTCAGTTGGCTGCAGTGCTGATTTTATTCCTGGCAAAGGAGGGCATTGTTGAGTCTCATGGTCCTTTTCACAGATAGTGCAGATTAGTACCTTGTCCAAGGGGCATTCCCTTAGTGGGTGTTTTTCCCTGCATTTAGAACAAAAAATGGCCAGAGCAACTTCTGCTTCTGCCTGCTTCTTTTTAACCTGCAAGGTATCAATTTGTGAAGCAAAAGAGCTTAACATTTCAGTTTTAAATTCTTCAAGTAAGTTACCTATTTCGGCCCGTGTTGCTCCTCCACTTGCTGATTTCTGGACTCTTGAGTATGTACTGTCTTTGCTCTTTGGTCTGCTTGCTGCTCCTCTCGAACATCTCTTACAGAGATTGATAATCTCATCATAGGATTCCTTAGATATGTCTCCTTTTCCAAGCATATTCAACATATCTAAGCAATCATCTCGTACCCCTCTTAGCAATATTGACTTGAGAATATCCTTACTCATATCAGGATGATCAGATCGCTGTAAGTTATATTGTAGCCTTTCCATGAAGTCCTCCAGACTTTCATCCTCCTTCTGAGTCATCTTGAATAATTCCTCCTTCCTTTCTCTTGTTCGACAATAATCTTGGTATTTAGCCAAAAATAGCTTCCTCTATTGGTTCTTCTACTGGTCGTTCGTCTTCTTCCATCGGTTCCTCTGATGATTCTATAACCCTCTCTGGCCCCACTACTTCCTTTGTCTGAAAATCTGTTTGGGAAGAGTGTTGGGTCTATGGCCTCCGAGAGCTTAACCTCTGGGATGTCTCAGCTTTTGAAATAATATCGTCAATAAAAGTTTTTCTTCCTCCTCCCTTGCCTTTGCCGCCTGAATGGTTAAACTTCTTGCGTCCTCTCATGCATCCTGCATTTCTAAAGAAAAATGTTAATACCTTTAAAATCTTCAGTCGCCTTCCCTGGCAACGGCGCCAAAATGTTGGTCACTTTAATTGTTTAATAATAAAACAGTCAAGTGCCACATTAATTATCAACCCGGGAAAGTTTGATTATTCCAAAGGTGACTACGTACTGTATGTACTCAATCTTAATGGTATTAAAAGCTGTAGTATAAACAGTCTTCTATCTATGAAATCCCTACTCGGTGTTACAACAGTTACAGTAATTCCAGCCTATTGCAGAAAATGAAGTAAGAATAGATAACTTAAAGGAAACAAATCTGCAAAAGGGAGTGATGGCTGTCCTGCAACAAAGGATCAGGACCCTATCCTCATAGTAAGGACTCTCAGCACCTGCCTCTGTTCTCCAGTTCACACATACACTCTGTAAATCCTAATCACCGGTGAGGCACTCATATGCAACATCAATCAGTTAAAAAGGAAAACATAGTTTAAGCAAAAGTAAATATCATTATAAGCAGTAACTGTAGTCACACACACACCACACAACAGAAAGAAGATGGGTCAATCTTGTGATGAAGGTGGGCCCTGTCCTTCTCACAAGATTCCCCAAAACACAGGAATTAAGATAAAATACTCAGAACAGAATTGTATTCATCTGCCAATAAACCATATTACAGAAAGAGATTCAGTCTCATCCCTTCACTACAAGTGTTGTGTTACAATATGTTCCCTCCCCCCTTCTCTAATGTAGATGTCTCCTCTTTATAGAGGAGACATCTATTACAACAGATTTTCATACATTCGGATTCAACCTTTTTGTACCAAAAATAAGAAAGTCAGTTCTTGATAACAAAATATTGTTACAGCCATGAGGATTATTATCATTACGACCAATATAGTAAACGGTCAGACTCCTTTGCCGATGCAGATTTGTTACACAAATCCCAACTGTTCCTAAAAGTGTGCGTGTTGTTCGTGTTGTTTCAGCATCGAGGTTCATGTTGTTCTTGCTGTTTCAGCTTCACAGTTTGCATTGTTTCCGCTGTTTCAACAACGGCAAAATATAATCTTGCCAGTTAGGCAGTTTCAACAATTAGTCAACACTTTAATCAACTTCAGGGAATAATTATAAAGATAGCATGATTACGTGTTGAATAATTAAACATGTAGTAATGACGAAAGTTATTATGTACCTTTTGGAGTGATTAAACCAAAACATTAGCAAAGGCGTTCACTTAAGGGTTGAAGAGGGTAATACAATGGCAAAATATACAGTCAAAAATGGACAAAATGGGAACCTAACAGTCACATCACAACAGGGGCCCTTAGGCATGGGCAGTGATGGAGGGCTGAGATGGTATCATAACCCATAGGTCCCATGACTTAGGTGGCATTGGGATCCAGGTGAATCTACTGAGGGCAGGATTGGTTGGAGGCTTGTTTGGGACCCAGGTATCAAAGGATCCATTCAAGATCATTTAGCATGGGCACGTGGAATAACACACTGGTTTATATGGGACCCTGGTACCAGTATACAAATGCTTTTGTTGTTGATTGGAGTGGATTGCTTGAGGACAAGAAAACGGTTGGCGAGAGGATTTTTAATATTCCTTTTTTTAATATGGTCAAAGTGGACAAAAATTGCCCATGGTATTTACCCATTGTAATTGCCTCGTTTCTCAAGGAAAAATAGTAAAATATGATTTCTAGAGAGTCCAACATACCTATAAAAGGGGATAGGAGATAGGTCTTTAGATCATCCTGAGTTTATCTATCTTAATGTGTTTTCTTGAGAACTTCGCATGGCCAGTTCCTATTTGATCCCAGGGACGAAAACCTCGTGGGTGTGATTTGTCTAGTGGATCCATTCAAGATCCATGATTGTGCTTCAGTCTTTTGTTTTCTCTTTTGTTGAGAAGTCAGGCATGCCATTGTAGGGGCTCCAATATTTTGTATGGGCATGTACTATCTTCTTTAGTTACTAATATAAATAAAGGCTGCATTTCTTTTAGGTCTCTTATGTTCTATGTTATTCCTGTTAGCATTTCATTTAGAACACTAAAATATTCCAGATCTGTTGATTATTTTTCTGTTGGGAATCTCATAACATGTTCCTTTTATCTCACAAGAAAAATGTATATTAGCGAATAAACTTTCCAACATTTAACTATAAACATATAAATGATAAATAACTTTGGTTGACGTTTAATTATCATTTTTTATTTCAATACAAGTATTAGCATTAGATGTTGTGACAAAGACCATTTATATTTATCAAATAACTGTATATGAAATTTATACGTAAATGTATGTCATTTTCTCTCAATTATATTTAATATGAAAAAAAAAGAAAGACAACATTACTTCAAACTTATGTCTTACTATATCCCATATTGTTTTTACTGAAACAATAAGAAGGAAAATTTAATTGAGAATGAAACCTGCAATTCTCAGGTGAGGAGCACCCAAGGCTGCTACAACGCTGCATTCATTAATCAAACAATCACACATACACAAATATATAATGGTTACATTATGTTCAGGAGATCACAACAATCTCCTAGAAAATAGGATCTAAATCTAATCTTAGAAAACAATCAAAGCATCCTTTCTCAATTATTTCTAAGTTTCCCCCTTAATGGAGAAAGGATTAACCTCCACACCTAAGATCTCCCTAAACAATTCAAATTTCATCTTCCCAAGGGGCTTTGTGAAAATATCAACGACATTTTCACAAGTATTACAATATTCAAGAAAAAATTCCTTAGACTGTATCTTTTCTCTAATAAAGTGAAACTGAGCATCAACATGCTTTGTCCTTGCATGTAAGATTGCATTATTCCAACTTGATCAAGCTCTAGTTGTCACATTTGATCATTGTAGCCTTCATTTGTTCTTCCCCAATATCTTGAAGAACTCACCTCAACCAAACAACTTCACAAGTTGTTGCACACAAAAATTTATACTCTGCCTTTGTAGATGACACAGATACAAATAGGTTGCTTCTTGTTGCTCCATGAAAACAATTCCTGATCTAATACTGAATGCATAACATAAGTATATCTTCCATCATCTGGATTACCAACCTAATCTGAATCTGAATGACCTGTCAGCTCAACATCAAATGAATCAGGATACTTAAGAGCAAAATCAATTGTTCATTTAAGATACGTAAGTACTCCTTTTTCTTCTCTCCAATGGCTTTCTAGAGGTCTTGCCATAAACTAACTTAACACACTAACAAAGTATGCTAAATCAGGTATGGTTATAGTAAGATAATTCAAGCTTCCCACGAGTTGTATATACAATGTACCATCTACCTCCTTTGAGTTGTCATCAAAATGAAGTTTCACATTCTGTTGCATTAGAATAAAGGAAACGTTTCACGATTGATCCATATTAAACCTTTTAATTACTTATCTGACATACTTACCCTGAGTAAAAAAATTTGGCCAACGTCTCTCCACACTTCAAGGCCTAGTCAGTAATGTAACTCACCAATATCTTTCATCTCAAATACTTGTGACATTTGCGCCTTAATTTCATCAATCAGTTTGGTTGAATTTCCTATAATAATTAGGTCACAAACATACAAAGAAATCAGTGCTACATGCCCCTTTGCATCAAACATGGTATACAAATTTGGATTGCTTTGACTCCTCATAAAACCCTGCTGAAGAAAAAAGGAATCTATCTTTTCATACCATGACCTAGATGCCTGCTTTACCCCATACAAAACTTTGTTTAATATGCAAACTAAATTTTCCTACCCCTTTTTCAAAAATCCTTTAGGTTGTGTCAAATAGACCTCCTCCTTTAAATCACCATTTAGAAAAACATATTTTACATCTAATTGGTGCACAAGCTAATGCAATTAAAAATCTAATGGTATTTAATTAGCTACAGATGCAAATATTTCTGCATAATCAATGATTTCCTTTTGTGAGTACCCTTTTTCCACCAATCTAGCTTTATATATATCTATACTCCCACCTGCTTTAAACTTGGGTTTGTATAACCATATAAATCCTATGGGTGATTTATGTTTAGGCAATTCATTTAATTCCTAGGTTTTGTTTTTAATTATAGAGTCATATTCTTCCTTCATTGCTTTTCTCTAGTCTTCATGTTCAATAGCTTCATTAACACTCATGGGTTCTGTGACATTCAAAACAATGCTCATCAGGGAATAGTACTTATAACTTCCAGGTAGGTGAATATATCAAGTAGATCTCCTTTGCACCTCATTTTGTTCATCTATTTTTTCTGAAAGTAATTCTCCACTTTTGGTTGGGCTCCGACTGCTGGTGATGTCCAAGTTACTGAATTCTTCCTCAAGCTTTTGCTTCTCACTATTTTTTTCTCTTGATTTTGCATTCTTGTCTTCAACCTCATAAAATATGTGTCAGCTTTCATAGCTACTTTCCTTGCTGCCTTCATCTGATTGTTCATGGAAAATTACATCTCTACTCACAAATACTTTGTGAGTAGATGGATCAAACATTTTATATGCTTTAAATTCTTAAAAATATCCTAAAAAAATGCATTTAGTAGATTTAGTATCAAGCTTCCTCCTATTCTCCTTCGGAATATGTGCAAAGGCTTTACATCAAGACACCCTCAAATCATGAACTGCGAGTTTAAAACCATACAAGGCTTTGAATGGGGTCTCGAGATCAATATACCTTGTTGTAATTCTATTCTTTAAATAAACAATAGTACTAATGGCTTCTACCCAAAAAACATTTGAGAGGTTCTTACCTTTGATCATATTTCGTGCACACTCCATCAACGTTTTGTTTTTCCTTTCTACAACACCATTCTTCCGTGGAGTGTAGGGTACTGTAAATTGCTGCACTTGTTATCACCCCAAGAAACTCTCCTAGGTTGTATCTCGGAGATGCTCGAAAGCATTACAAACTCAAAAAAATGTTAGAAATGGATGAATGGAAGGAATGATGCATATTCAAGCCAAATAACCACTTCTACTATGCTTAGCTCCAAACATGGGTGAACACCCCCAAACTACAAGGCTTTAGACCACCAATTACTCATAGTTTGAGGATTAGGTGAACATGGAGAATACTGACCACACCAGCAGATGCACAAGACCATGTGATGGCCAACTGCAACCAGTAAAGAGGTCTGCAAATCTATTTCCTAATGCATAGACAGGATGACAGCTCTCTGGCACTAAGTAAACAGAAACTTGCATAACACATTCAATGATACATACTAGACTTCAACACAGAGGTGGGATGACAACCCCTCTAATGCTAAATATCAAGAGCACATGAATAAATGCATAACAGGGAAAGCCTAGAACATAGTAGAAATGGAAAGTGAGAAATTAATAGAAAAAGAAGCTTATATTAGTTGAAAATGAAGACTAGACGCTGCAAGTATCAAAGTAGTTACAGTCTCCAGAAGTTGAACCTTACATCAAAACAACAACCATCAACCCTCATCACATCTGTGTTCTGGATATATATAGAGGTTGATTACAAAAAATGCTCTGCTATTCTATGCGTGGAGGGTCATAATTGGCCACCAACCACTTTAACTATCTAAAATGGGCCTCTGCTACGACCTGCTGCTTCAATGAATGAATTTGACATTCTCTGGTACTCTGTTGTACTCCTCGAGCAGGTGAAGTGTTATATTGAAGAAGTTCCATAACTAATAAATGCCATAATCTGCTCGAGGCATGTCCTTCTCGTCCTTCGGCCATACTGTTCTTGAATGCAGAGGTTGAGGATTAATTGCACAAAGCGTTGAATATTGGCCGCCTTCTTCCTTCAGATGCACTGGACAGGCCAAAGACACGAAAATTGCATGGGGAATGAATGGAGGGCAGGGAATAAATATTAGATGTTGGATCACATGGATGGACGGTGGAGATCTATTGGCGAGAGGCATCGGGAACAAACAGTCCTAAGCCATTGGATCTTGGGCGGATAGATCCAACGGTTATCGAGGGCGGAAGGTACACGGATGATAACGAGTGGGGGACAAGCGAATGGCAGTAAGTGGTATATTTCGCACCGCTTTCGGAAGTGAGCAGTAATCGTACAAAGCCGCGCGCTCACACTCATCGGATGACGCGTGGCAGATGTGATGGGACCAAAACCACTTTCCCCGTGAGCTAACACGCGGACAGGTTATGGGCGCGGGAGGTACGAATGTTGTTCGATCACGGCTGGGTAGATTGAATAGTGCGGAGGAAACAGGCAGGTTATTTGCGGCGGGGACCGTTAGATTGCAACGAAGGAGATCGACGACGGGGTTTAATTGCACATGTGTCAGGGAAAAGGTGGGTGAAAAGCACATGGTCATGTGATCGCGGTTACATGATGGCTCAAACTCAGTGCTCGGGGGCCAAAAGAACATGGACTTACACAGAGTTTTAGAGGTAAAATGGAGGTAGCAGGGTTTATAAGAGTGTAAGCAGAGTGAAGGGGAATGGGCAGGATGGCTGCTGCAAATCCTTTTGATCATAGACAACCCGATCAGGCCTGCATTTGACCTTCAAGTGTTGAAAGTAATAGCAGAGCTAACACTGGCTCCTTCTGGGGATGAGATCCTCCCTGTGAGGTCTCAAGAACCTGTAGATCAATGCCTTTCTGATGAAAATAAATTAGCAAAATTCCTAGTGTTCCATTGGGCATGGAGTCTGACTGAACCTACAGTAAGACTGATAAAATCAAATATTTATGATTTTAAGGCCAAAAGACGTTAAATCACATAAATTTTTAGAAAACACCCATTAACTGGGCCATCAAAAACTGCTTCTCCTCCCATACTTTTCAGTATGAAGGTGTTGTTCCCTTGAATCTGAGAAATGATAAAAGGCCCTGTCCAGAAAGCATCAAACTTCCCATGATTTCCTTTCTCTTTCAGTGCGTCCCATTTTAGAACCAAGTCTCCAACCTGAAAATTATCTGATTTTTTCTTCCTGTCAAAAGCATCCTTGATCTTTTTATGAAATGCTGCAGCATTTTCAACCAACTGTTCCCTGACTTGGTGTACCTCTGCCAAATCGGTGATCCTTTTTGTCCTGTCTTCTTCCTCATTTTGTTCTTGTTCAATCAGAGGAAGGGGCAGAGGGCTTATTGGCCTCAACTTCTATTTGAAAGGGATGGTGTCTTTCTGTAATGGAATTTTGTGAGGGATGATTTTCTTATCATACGTTTTCAGGTCACTATATTCCCAGGCAACGACATCAGCAAACTGCCTCATTAAACTGCAGTACTCAGTATTTTGGTCAGCAGACAGATGAGTGGATAGATTTATGTATCTGGGCTGACCTGGACTCCCTATATCATGCTTACAGACTGCAGACCGGTCTTCATTTTGGGCAGCCTTGTAAGGCACATCATTGTGGTCAAATAATCTTTCTAGAGGAATTAGACCCTTAGGAAAATGATTGCTGGGGAGCTGGACAATGCTATCTTTGCCAATTTTGTTTCTAAGCTGGGATTGGGGGCTTTCTTCCAAGGCTTCATTCTCTTGGTCAATTTGTATTTCAGAAAATTTATCAATGACCTGCAGGAATCTGTTCACTTCATCATCATCTTCAATCTTCTCTTCCTCAGCCCGAACAATTGGTTTCTTGAGCTGCAACGAGGCCTTCTGAGATTCTTCAATTTGGAGGACACATGCTCCAAAATCAGTGTGAACAACATAAATAGGATGATTAGAAGGATTCTTCTCATCACTGATGATATGTGCCAACTGTGCTTCTCTGTATAATCTCCTGCTTTCTCCTCCAAAAACTGGGACAGTGGCATAAGATAGGTCATTCTGCAATGTCCCACCTAGTCTCTTAATCCATCCTCTTGACAACAACATGCCAAATTTGGGAGGGACATCTGCTACCACAATGTCCATCACCATGCTCTTCATGGGCAACTGGGTTAGGGTAATGGCTAAATCTTTAATCAATCCCAAAAATTTTACTTTCCTTGAATCAAATGAGAATAAATCATGATAGGGTCTGGTGATATCAAGGCCTAA
This sequence comes from Pinus tabuliformis, assembly GCA_031772625.1. NCBI lineage: Eukaryota > Viridiplantae > Streptophyta > Pinopsida > Pinales > Pinaceae > Pinus > Pinus tabuliformis. The sequence goes on along the minus strand of CM062807.1, from coordinate 1,350,288,005 downwards.
CTCTTCCATGACAGCTTTTGGCATCAGATTGTGGCTAGCCCCTGTGTCTAGCAGGCAATTGTGGAGGATTTTGTCATGAATAGTCAAGGAGACATAAAAGGATGGAGAATTATCATTAGCAAGTTCAGTCATTGTGCTAAGAACAACTGTAGGTTTATCATATTGCAAATTGATAGAGCCAATGGAGGTTTGTGTGGATCTCAACTCAAGAGCTTCAAGGATAGGCTTTCTAAACACTTCACTCTTTACAAGTTCTACCAGAGGCACATATATTTTTAACTTCTGGACTTCTGATTCAAAGCTGAAAGAGGAAGATAACTTGTCAGAACCTCTTACCTCTTGAACTGGAGCTTTGAGGATAACTGGATCAACTACTGGTCTTCTCTGTCTGCTATTCTGTGACTCTGTTTGGACAACAACTCTTTGGGCAGGATTCTCCTTGACTTTACCTGCATTTGACCTCAGATTATATCTTTTTTGCTCCTCCGTTTGTAGAACAGCCTCTCTATCCTACCTTTGACTGTCTTGTTCCTACAGCAAAGATTCCTCATATGCAGCGAAGGTAAAAAATGGAGCATTGCCTTTATCTTCCATCCAATGAGTTTCATCCTCATCTTCAATCTGCTCCTCCTCCATGACCATATTCTGGAAAGGAGCTTTAACTCTTTGATCCTCGTTAGTTTCTCTACCCTTCTAAATGATTTGCATTTGCTCATTTGCTCTTCTGAACGGATTTGGGTTTCTTGGAGCAAATGTATTTGGGAGCCTTGTCTTCCCTGAGTTCTGTTCAACCTTCAGCTTAGATATCTCCGCAGCCAATGACTCTATCATTTTAGTCATTTTATCAAATTTGGGATCGGAAGATGAGGCAGAGGAAGAAGAAGCCTCACCTCTCTGCCTCCTTCTATCAACATGACTTCTGAGTTTTTCTGCTGCCATAATATTGGATTCTACTTCTAGGGTTGCATCCTGCATGTCAGCCAGAGTAGTGCATCTTCTTTCTCTTAATAATAGGTAGAAATCAGAGTCAAAAGCATTGGCATAAGTGAGTTTGGCAGAGGTGGGGGTAGGCTTTACTTCAGCTGGTATCTTACTATACATATGATTAAATCTTTTATTAAAATCAGGCAATGATTCCCCATTTTCCCTCTTCAGGTTTCCAAACTCAGTATGATAGTATAAAAAATCTTTTTTATCTCCCCAGTGCTTCAGAAATGCTTCATCTAAGGCTTCAATATCAGCAATAGATCCTAGGGGAAATTCTCTGAACCACTTTCTGGCCTCTCCATCAAGGCTCTAGACAAAAACTCTCATCCACACATCATTTTCACTAATGTCTAAGTTATCAGCATAACTGTAAAAAGACTCAAGGTGTTCTTCTGCTGTTACTCCCTCTGTACCAGTAAACTTAGGCATATTTTTCTGATATTCTCCTGTAGGCATGGCATTCAAAGGAACAGGGAAGACCAGAGGTCCATACCTAGCAACAATAATTCTTTACATCTTTGTAGGTGCTTGTTGTCCTGCCATGACTGGGGTATGTGGAAGGACACTTGCAGATTGAGTGGTTTGAAGCAATGTAATGGATGACAGAGACAACGAGATGTTTTGGGCTGTATGGGAAGTTTTCTTTGGACTGAGATTCAAAGGGGAACTAAATGGACAAGGAGCTTTATGAATCTCTGCAAGTAATTCTTCACTAGCAATACTAGGTTCTATATCTTCAAATTGTGTATCCTCAACTAAAAACTTCTCATGCAGAGACAAATAAGATTTCTTGGGCTTACCTGATCCTGATGCTCCTTTCTATGATGATTTCTTTGGTTTAACAATCTTCTAAGGGTTAGGCACTGGAACAACTGGTGATTTCTAAGGATTTCTTCGAGTGTGTCTCATGAACTGAGCCAGGACTACAATGTAGAGTCGCCAAAGGTTGGTCTTCCTCCAGTGGAGTCACCAGATAGATGATTACAACCAGAAATGTGTCCAGGCCTTGTCTATCATCAAAACCTGGAACTATGTCGTTCTCCCAGGGAAGCTGAGCTTCAATCTCCTCTCCCCAGCAATGGCGCCAATTAATGATATCACCCCAAGAAAATCTCCTAGGTTGTATCTCGGAGATGCCCGGGAACATTACAAACTCAACAAAATGTTAGAAATGGATGAATGGAAGGAATGATGTGTATTCAAGCCAGATAACCACTTCTACTATGCTTAACTCCAGACATGGGTGAACACCCCCATACTACAAGGCTTTAGACCACAAATTACTCACAGTTTGAGGATTAGGTGAACATCGAGAATACTGACCACACTAGCAGATGCACAAGACCATGTGATGGCCAGCTGCAACCAGTAAAGAGGTCTGCAAATCTATTTCCGAATGCACAGACATGATGATAGCTCTCTGGGACTAAGTAAACAGAAACCTGCATAACACATTAAATGATACATACTAGACTTCAACACAGAGGTGGGATGATAGCCCCTCTAATGCTAAATATCAAGAGCACATGAATAAATGCATAACAGGCACAACCTAGAACAGAGTAGAAATGGAAAGTGAGCAATTAACAACAAAAGAAGCTTGTATTAGCTGAAAATGAAGACCAGACGTTGCAAGTATCAAAGTAGTTACAGCCTCCAGAAGTTGAACCTTACATCAAAACAACAACCATCAACCCCCATCACATCTGTGTTTTGGATATATATAGAGGTCGATTACAAAAAATGCTCTGCTATTCTATGCGTGGAGGGTCTTAATTGGCCACCAACCACTTTTACTATCTAAAATGGGCCTTTGCTACAACTTGTTGCTTCAATGAATGAATTTGACATTCTCTGGTACTTTGTTGTACTCCTCGAGTAGGTGAAGTGTTATATTGAAGAAGTTCCATAACTAATAAATGCCATAATCTGCTCGAGGCATGTCCTTCTTGTCCTTCGGCCATACTGCTCTTGAATGCAAAGGTTGAGGATTAACTGTGCAGAGTGCTGAATATTGGCCGCCTTCTTCCTTCAGATGCATGGGACAGGCCAAAGACACGAAAACTGCATGGGGAATGAATGGAGGGTAGGGAATAAATATTAGTCGTTGGATCACATGGATGGACGACGGAGATCTATCAGCAGGAGACATTGGGAACAAACAGTCCTGAGCCGTTGGATCTTGGGCGGATAGATCCAACGGTTATCGGGGGTGGAAGGTACATGGACGATAACAAGCGGGGGACGGGCGAATGGCGGTAAGCGGTATATTTCGCACCACTTTCGGAAGTGAGCGGTAATCGTACAAAGTCGCGCGATCACACTCACCGGATGACGCGTGGCAGATGTGACGGGACCAAAACCACTTTCCCCGCAAGCTAACGCACGGGCAGCTTATGGGCGCGGGAGGTGCGAATGTCGTCCGATCGCGGCAGGGTAGATCGGACGGTGTGGAGGAAATGGGCAGGTTATTTGCGGCGGGGACCGTTGGATTGCGGCGAAGGCGATCGACGGTGGGGTTTAATTGCACATGTGTCAGGGAAAAGGTGGGTGAAAAGCACATGGTCATGTGATCGCAGTTACATGACGGCTCAAACTCAGTGCTCGGGGGCCGAAAGAACATGGACTTACACAGAGTTTTAGAGGTAAACTGAAGGTAGCAGGGTTTATAAGAGCGTAAGCAGAGTGAAGGGGAATGGGTAGGATGGCTGCTGCAAATCTTTTTGATCATAGACAACCCGATCAGGCCTACATTTGACCTTCAAGTGTTGAAAGTAATAGCAGACTAACATCACTATTCTATGATCCTTGTAGTACTTGATAAAATTACCCAACCTGTATTATCCCCCTTGATATGAACAAAGGATCTTTATGAACTTCCCTATTTTTGAATTCTTTGAAATACTCGAAGACATCATTATTTTTCCTAAGGCAGTACACCCAAGTGTACCTTGTGTAATCATCAATAAAAAACATAAAATAATAAGCACCTCTGATGGATCTAGTTTGCATAGGTCCACAAATATCAGAATGAACAATTTCTAATACATCTCTTCTTCTCCTATTAGAATTAGAGGGGAATTCATCTCTATATTTTTCCTAATGCACAACCTTCACAAACAACATACTCATTTTTTAACATAGGGATTCCTTCAACCATGGTTTGTTTCTGCAACAAAAATAAATCAAGATAATTGATGTGACCATAACTTTGATGCCAAAGAATTTATGTTGACATAGTTGGAGAAGTCAGTGTTTTGTGACTTTTGCTGGTAACATCATGCTTGTACAAGCCTCCAACTCTGAATCCTGAAGCAATGGGTTTGCAGTGATCCAACAAATCTTTCACTATGCAATGTGTTTTGAAAAACTCAACCTTCAGATTTTGATCTGTAATTGTAGACACATAGATCAAATTTTTCTTGAACTCAGGCACATACATAACATTATGAATGTGCTTGATATTTCCATTTGACAATGTTACAGCAATATCCCCACATCCCTTGATCTGATATGGGTGATAATCTCCAGGAGAGATATTAGCACCATTACACACCTCCTTGAAATTATCATAACAACTCATGTTATATGTAATATGAATCGAAGCTCTAGAGTTCACAAACCATGTATTGGCATCATCCATTTCAGCAGCCAGTACAGTGCAACATTAGACATAAACAACTTAAGGTTTTTAGGATTAGAATTCAGGCCTTCTCCTGCAAAATTTCCTGAATATCTTTTGTGCTTATTATGCCTAGCTTCATCAATTTTCTTCTTCTAACAATCTCTGCAAGGTGCCCACTTTTACCATAATAGAAACATTTTATTTCATAATCATTTCTGACAGATGACATACCTTGATTTGGTTTTTGAAATGGCCTTTTTTGAGATAGACTTCCATCTTTACTTCCTCCTCCATTTTTCCTTTAAAGAAATTATTCTTTGCAAGAAGTGCCAAGTTTGAATTCTAAGTCTTCAAATTCTTGCGCCTCTCTTATTCTTGCATCAGTATATCGGTGAATTTCTCAAAATTTGGCGCTTTATCCCTTGCTACAAGACTTGTAATAAACATCTGATAGTCCTATGGCATTCCATTTAATGTAAGTTTTACTAGATCAGATTAGTACTAGGTACTGATTCTCGTATATCTCCAAACTTATCTTTCAAATCTTTAACTATTGAAAGAAAGGCATCAACAAATTCATTTTCTTCCATTTTAATATAAAAAAGAGGACTCGATTTGTATTTTTGGTTTCATATATTTCCTTCAGTGCGTTCCAGGTTTCACTAGATGTCTTGTAGTCACAAATATGAGGGATTATATAATCTTTAACATACATTCTTAATACATTTTCTTTGTTCTCTCGCTTCTACCAGTCTTGAATTGATGCAGTTGTCGTACCTGCAGCTGGTTTTGATTCTTCTCCTTTATGATGGTACAAGCACCATAGCCTTCTAGCAGTGCCTGCAACTTGAATTTCCAATTAACATAATTGGATTCGTCTAATTTATTGGCCTCATTCAATTATGTTTTTGCAATGGGATTAACCATCTTTACAAAAATCCCATTTTCCAACAATGCATAGTATTTTGCTCCACACTTCACGAGCACCTGCAGTAGCTCCACAAAACCTTGATTGACAAATCCACAACTCCAACAACGATCAGGATTGGTAGCTTCAAACAAATCTGTACATTTTTTCTTCATAAAAACTATGCAATCTGCGCACTTTTCTTTAATAGAACCTACACAAATTTGTTCAATTTTTCTTAAGAAAAACTATGCAATTTGCCAAATTTTTGCATTATATAATTAACATAGGGTTCACAAGTTGGCTTCGACCTTTCTTTGCCTGACAAATCCAAACTTGGCCCTCCTCCACTGATCAACACCAAGATCCACTTCGTTCAGGTCAGTGATTTGGTTCTCAAATAGACAATGCAACCTTCTAATGCAATCACATTGCTCCAAGCATAAATATGGCAGATGTTGACTCTACCAACAAATCTTCACACTTGCACTCACTAACAGAGGAGGATCCACACTCACCAATCTCTCTCAACAACGAAGGCTCACCGTGTCAATCTCAGCCACAAGGGCTCAATTTAACCTTGACGCTCTAATACCAACTAAAACAATAGGAAGACAAATTGAATTGAGAATGAACCCTTCAGCTCTTAGGTGAGGAGCACCTGAGGCTTCCACAACACCACTCATTAATCAAACAATCACACATACACAAATATAATGGTTACATTTTGTTCTGGAAATCACAACAATATCGTAGAAAATAGGATTTAAATCTAATCTTAGAAAACAATCAAAACAACCTTTTGCCATTATTTCTAAGTGTTTTAAGTAGAGATTTTTACTAGTTTAGAAAGAAGTGAATAGAAGTTCTTACTTTCTAAGTTTTATTGAAAATTGGTCGATAAAATAAATTTATAAATAAAAAACCAGCTACAAATCTATGCATGTATACACATTTGTTTAAGTTGAATAATAAAACATTGCACATGTTTTCTTGTATCCTATACGTGTATAAAGAGGCTTAACATTTATGTTTAATTATTTTACTTAGAAAAAAAATTGCGACCTAACAAAATCATATAAATTTATATTTCTAATCTTCTAATTGATCACAAAATAAAAATATTATCTATAATAATTTTTTTGTAAATTATCAAAAGTGTTAGGCCAGGAAGTAACTCCTCAAATGAATTGTGTTTTTTCATTAACTCTGATCATATTAATATACATGGAGGGAGAGACTCTTGGGCTTCATCTCCAGTGTCTATTCATATTTCAATTCTCCTTATTTTCTAATTACACCATTTTACATGGATTCACCTAATTCCAATGATTAAGTGTCAAAATCCCCCCCCTTTAATCTAAATGGATGTTGGTGAGTCCAAGCATCGTTCTAAATCCTTTGAATTTTTCTCTTCCAAGCACTTTGGTGAAAATGTTTGCAATTTTCTCATTTGTGGAAAAATGGTTTAGGTGGATTGTCTTTGCCTCAACATGATGTTGAATTAGATGGTATTTTGTATTGATGTGCTTTGTTCAATCATGAAACTTTGGGTTTTTGACCAACTTTAATGCATGTGTTGTCAATCATGAGAGGAGTTGAATGCACTCATTTGTCCTGAAAATATTTTAGAATTTTCCTAAGCCACACAATTTCCTTTTTTGCTTCAGTTGCTGCCACATATTCTTCCTTAGTTGTGGAATCTTTTGGAACTGATGGCTTGTGTGACCTCTAGGAGACAACTCCTGATCCAAGACTCATAGCATAACATGAAGTAAATATTCTAATTTCTTTATCGCCATCGAAGTTTGAATTAGAGTATCCAATCGAGTTGAAGTTGCCCACTTTTGTATACTTAAGTCCAAGATCTCGAGTTCCCTTCAAGTACTTTAAAACTCTTTTCGCAACAGGCCAATGTCCCTCTCAAGGATTTTTCATAACCCTGAAGAGAATTCCAATAGAAAATGAAATGCCTGGTCTTGTAGTAGTTAGGTAGTTGAAACTTCCTACAAGTTGACTATACTTTGTTGCATCCTCAAATTCTTTTCCTTCAGGGGATTTGAGCTTTAAGTTCTGTTCCATTGGAGTAGTCAAAGGATTGCACTCAACCATGCCAAACTTATTCAGCAAAACTCCATTGTACTTCTTCTGAGAGAGGAACATAAACTTCAGATGTTGAGTTACTTCAATACCAAGATAGTAGTGAACATACCCCAAGTCTGTCATTTCAAAATCTTTCCTCAATTCCTTCTTTATGGATGTAATATAGCTCTCATTGTTCCGTGTCTTCAAAATATCATCTACATATACCACAATATATACGTCTGTTTTTCCAATTTTCTTGACAAACGAAGTTGCATCATCAAAATCATACTGTTTGAAGTTGAGTTTCAGAAGATGCTCAATTAACTTCTCATACCAGGTTCACAATGCTTGCTTGAGGCCATACAAGGATTTTACAAGCTTGCATACTTTTTGTTCTTGACCCTTCACAACAAATTCTTCTAGTTGGGACATAAAAAAAATCTCTTTCAGATCTCCATTCAAGAAAGCAATTTTTACATCCATTTGATGGAATTTCCAAATGTTCTGAGCTTCCAAGGCAAAGAGTGTCCAGATGTTAAGATCCATGTGGATATTGGTGGCCACCTACCTATTCCACCTAGAGCTCCAGTCAGTTTCATTTGTTTCCTTGTTTATTCTATCATTTATTATTTTTAGTAGTTTTTCGAGACCTGAACTTTTGGATCAGTTTTGGCCCCCTAAACAATGTTATTTTGAGGTTTGCAGCATGCCCATGGCCATAGGCCCTATAACAAATTATGTATTACTCGGAGAGACATTTTCAACAAGGTATCATACGCGCCAAACAGAGATAATATGACCAACTTACAGCCCCAGGAAGTTGGCTACCCAACTAACCCCAACGAGGCCCACAACTCTTGGTGTTTCATCTCCTGGGGTTATGGTTTTGGTTGTTTAGGGTTTTCCATTGTTGTTCAATAATAAATAGGCCCTTGAGCCTCATTGTAACATAATTCAAAGGCATGTAGCCACCACATCTCTTCTCAGAGATAAACTACCATCGCCTGAGCTAGTTTATTTCCATTATGTTTGTAAGCATATTTCAGTATTATGATATTAATGAAATGAAGTGTTATTTTTGTTGCATCTCTGTATTTATGGTTATATCTATAATTTGTTGCATCATGTTTAAGTTCGGATCAGTGGTATTAGAGCGTTGTACTCTTCCTATGTTTTTCTTTGCATGTCCCCAACTAAGTCAGGCTATAAGGAGTTAGGGCTCGATTTGGTTGAACCTTTGCAAAACTAGCCTCGCAAGACCCGACGACCTCCCATGGCAGAAGGAAAGAAAGATGAGGGAATAGGAGATCCTATCAAAATATTGCTTGAGGAAGCCCTCGAGCAACAAAGGAACTAGATGATGGATAACTTTGCCCAGATCCTTCAATGACTACCCAAGGAGACACATCTTCATCCATCAGCCACTTTGGAGATGCCATTCCTTTCAAGGTACAAGTTAACCTTGACATTCCCATATTTGAGGGTCAGATATATGTAGATGCCATACATAAATGGTTGAATCTATTGGAAGGATATTTTTAAGTTCATGACTTTTCCAATTGGGAAAAGATTCCTTTTCACTTCTCAAAGCAACCCCACATGTCAAGGACTGGTGGGAAACCTACTGTGAACAAAAGGATGAGAGGGAATCCTTAATATTTTCAGCCACACCCACTTGGGATTCTTTCCGAGATGCCATCAAGGAACAATATTAATTTTTAAGGAGCTATGAAGATAAATACATGAAGTAGACCACGCTACGATAGGGAAAGGACCAAGATGTGTTGGAGTTCACAAATTTTTTCCATACGCTCCGCAAAAATTTGGGTATCAAGGATTCTAAGCTGAATTTGGTACTCAAGTACCGCGACTGCCTACACAAGTTCATCCATGACGAGATGTAGTTCCTGGATATCTCCTCGCTTGACACAACATACAGATACTCTGTCAAGATTGAGAAGAAGTTTAAACAAAAGAAGAGAGACTTTGGATCTGGAAATCTGAAGCAAGGAAAAGGTGCCTCCAAACCATGGAACAAAGGCCAAAGTGAAGGTAGGGTGACCCAGGAAAACTTTCCAAAGCCGCAAGAAAAGAATAGCACCATGAGAAAAATAAGGACACTGGAAAATGGTGTGAGTTCCATAAGAGCTCCACTCACAACACAAGTGAGTGCCGAGCCAAATAGTCACTAGTGGTCGAGTTGAAGGCTTCTGAATTAGACACATGTTTTGACTCTAAGTCAAAACCTAACAAGGGGAATGAAAAAGGGAAGCAAATAATTGATGCAGCGCCCAGTGACACCGTGGCGACCACCAAGGTCGAAAAGAATGATCTTAAAGATCTAGAGGGGGGGGTGCCTCTTCCACTCACAGATGTGGGTGAAGGGTTCTCCGCTGTAGTTCATTGTCGATAGCGGGGGCCAAAAGAACCTCATTTCAGTAGATGTCGTGAAGCGGCTGAGCCTATCAATGACAACACATCCATAGTCGCACACCATCGGGTGGGTTCATCAAGGATGAGATCTCTGTGTTAGCCAACAATGTCGCCTTCCCTAGAACATCATGCCCTTCACAAATGAGGTGCTATGTGATGTTTCTCCTCTTGAAGTTTGTGATGTATTATTAGGACAACCATATTTGTGAAAGCGAAATGTTGTATATGAGTCTAGACCCCGCTCTTTGATTATTACTTTGGGAAAAAAGTTGTATAGGATAGAGGAGGTAGCCATGCCTACCACCATTTCCTTGATCAATGCAAAGCAATGGAGTAAGATCATTTCCCAAACGAGGAATGTTTTCTTTCCTGATGATTCTCTCTCAATGCAAGTAGAAGGTTGTGGCCACAACTTCCATACAGGGCTCCTCCGTGTTAGCACTCTGTAATTTTCCTAGGCTGAGCAAGAAAACTACAATGGTAACCAAAAACCACTTATAAAGCTCAGATCTAGCCCTTCCAACTTCAGAGAGGGTTCTCTCTGTTTCTCTCTGTATGATTTAATTTCTACTTTTAATATTTGAGGCTAGATATTGAAGTTTGAGATGGGTTTTTCAAAATTTTGGTTGAAATATGCTGGAAAAGTCCGTTGGGCATGGAGTCATAAACGTTTGAGTAATCAATTACAAAATGACAGAGTAGATGTAACAGGGCAGGGTAGGCAAACTCCTGGATCTTATAGAGTGTCTGTGGTGTGAATGAGATGACTAAGATTTAAGTTCAATTAAATATAGAGCATACACATATGAATTTTGTACTTAATATAAACAAAAAAAACAACATTGATATTGTTAACAATCCAGAGCAGAGTACACTTAAGAAAATTTGGCCCTTAATCTTCTTGCAACAATAAGGAGGGAAAACCATGTGGAAACTGAGAAAAATGATAATTTTACATAAGAAATCACATCACCAATTGCTTGACATGGAAATCCTGGGACAAAACTTTCTCTGTATTTATTTAAATTGATCACTTTTAGTACAATCCACAGCTCACATCAATGCATAGCTATTTTCTTTATACATGTTCCAACCCTTCATAAGTCTTATTACAAAATATTTATAGATTTCCTATTGAACTAACTTCAAATTCCAAAAATGAATTGATTACAAAATAAAATCTAACAAAGATATAGATATTTATGAAATAGAACTAGAAAATAGGAATTTTGGACAAATTCAGCTGTTCTGTTGAATCTTTGAAGGAAATGTGTTGCCGACTATAACTATTTTCCCAACTCCTTCTTTTTGTCTTGTTGCTAAAATTGTCGGCTTTCCTTTTATGCTCATTCAACCAACTCTAGTAATTGGTCCCATCGCTCATCACCTGGGATAGAAACATTTACCATGTTTTTGAATCTTTCATCTACCTCTCTGTAAGTCTAGAAAGTTGGCTTATTTAGAAACAAGTGACGAATCTCATGCTGAATATTTAAATCAAATTGCAGGCCTTCCTAGCATGCTTCTCCACTGATAGCTCCCTTTTCCTTTGCAAATTTAGATGTATCTGCAGCTATGTTACATAATTGTTCTTTGTAATTTTCTAGTGGAATCAGTTTTCCATTATAATTTCTGAGAGTTGGAAGTCCTTTCTCCTGCAACAAAGAAAATTTCTTGTTGAATCTTTTGACTTGTAGCTCCAATTATTTACACTTATTGTCCAACTACACCATAAGATTCTTCTTAGTTAGCACTCTTTTTACTTCTATTATTGTCTCTATCATGTCCTAAATATTTAGCAGTACAAGCTCATCTCTAGTCCTGGAATTTAACATTCTTATAATTTTTTCTACTTCTTTTGGCCTATGTTCAATATCAACTTTGGTTTTTTCCACTTTTGCTTTCACTCTCTGTACGAGTTCTTCTTGTTCAAAAATAATTTGAATAGATGGCCACAAATCTGTGAGAATTGCATTGATATTGTGCCAAATGTTGTGTTTTGCTTCTGCTAACATTTGAATTATGATGGATTGATCCTCACACTTCTGAATCTGATGGATCAATTTGAAATTATTTTTCACTTCTGCCAAGTATGCAAATTGCATTGATATTGTGCCAAATGTTGTGTTTGGCTTCTGCTAACATTTGAATTATGATGGATTGATCCTCACACTTCTGAATCTGATGGATCAATTTGAAATTCTTTTTCACTTCTGCCAAGTATGCATTTTCTGCTTTGATCTTGCTTTCTTCCATCTTGGTGAGTGCTTATGTTAATTTATCATTTCCTTATTTGTCAGTGGCAATTCCCCTAAAGCTTGGGCTAGATTTTCTGAGGAATCTGAAGTTGATGCTGGTGTTGAATGGCTATTGCTGATGTACCTGTTGTTGTTGTTCCTTCTACTTCGCATTGCTCTTTTTCCTTCAGTAGTGCTTCCATGTCTTGTTCCATTATCTGGATTTGATCATTACTTTTAACAACTATTGTGAACAAATTTTCTTCCTCCATCTCTAGATTGGTGACTTCCTTAGCCTGAGGGTGTTCTATAGTTGGAGCTTAAGCTTTTTCCTGAGAGGTTGAATGTCTGCATTCTTGTTTTCGATCACCTCCTCAACTACCTTGACATCACTAGGATCATATCCTAATTTAATAACTAGATCTTCTGAAGTCTTAATCCTGGTGTCTTTAGCTAAAGAAGACATCCTTTAAATCTTCAACTGTGAGTGGATATTATTTAAATAAGTCTGCAATTTAGAAGTAGCCATGGCTAAGCTGGTAAGTGTCGAGCAAATCATCTCACCTGCTTGCTTATGTAGATCGATGTGATCGATTGTGTGAATATTCTTAGTACCCGCTAAGAATATGGAGGCCTTATAATCTTCATCACTCTTGGGGATTGACACTATGGGTTCCAAAAAGACAATTTGAAATTGCCCCTTTTCTGAGTTAAATGCAGATAGCAACCTATTTTGAGTGGTGGCAGTTTTCTTCCAGAATTCTAAGTATGTTGAAGCTTTGAGAGATTCATTCTTAAACTTGATCTCCCTGTACCTTATGAATTTTTTTTACTTTGGTGGCACCTGAGAGGTAGAAGAGATAGGAGATTGAGTTGTCTCTTCCAGATATGGGAAAGAATTGGTAGGATTTCCTGTCAAAACCATAGTAGTTTGCTCCTGTGCATCCCTTTCTTCTGAAGATTCTTCCCGAATAGTGATCACTTGAGGATCAATCTTGCTATCAGATTTGGCAGTGTTATGTGGATCCTTCTTTCTTCTCTTGAATACAACGAAATATGTAGCCTAAGTTTCTAAATTTGTAGGGGACATGATTTCCCTAGGCCTCTTGATTTCTTTGTCTTTAGGGATAGGCGTTTGTAAAGAAGATTGGCTGATTAACTTCTCTTCAGCCTCCTGTAATGTGTTTTCTGCCCACTCCTCCGGGTTAGAATACTGCTCTATCTTTGGCCTCGGTGTATGTGGATATGGAGTGCTCTTTTGTTCAACCCTCAGCTTCGAAATAATCCCTAAAGGATCATAAGACCATGTGAAACTTGGTTTGAACTTCATCTGCTTTAAAATTGTCTCTACTTCTTGTGTTGTTGCTCTTGTATTCCCAATATATGGCCCTACATTTTCCTTTAGTTTGAATTGCGCCTTATTTTTATTTGATACTAAGTGTAACTAATCCATTCTTAACATCTGTCTAGCATAATATAAAGAAAAAATTCTCAGAGGAACAAACATTGGTAATCTGTAGGGAGGAAGCTCACACCCATAGATTTCAATTTCTGTGTAGTTATGTTATAAATACCAGTCTCCAACGTTTGACTATTCTAAAAGGTGAAAACATTTCTTGATTTCTGGAGAAATTCTTGGTATAACATCACTCCATAGTAGACATAAAGATGTGTGAAGGAACTTATCTACAAAATCAATGTATGTATACTCTTCTAAGTTCCTTCTGACTAGAGAAGTCCAATGAATAACTGATAAAGGAGTACCATGCTCGTACATCTTCTTCAATTGAAGCTTGAATCGATCTGCCTGGTAAAATAACATTAAATAAACCAAAATTGATTGGCATTTAAACACACCCTCAACTTTGAATTTCAAAAATTGTTCATGCATGATATCTGATAAAAATTGACTACGATTGAAAAGGATTGAACGATTTTGACCCATTTCAAATACTGATAGAAATCCTAAAACTACCTCATCAACCCACTGGTTTCTACAATAGCCTAGTAACCGAGTAACCATAGAGATCACTTGTCTTGACATTTCTGGTAAAATAGAAATAGAGTATGGTGGATTTGTCCTGGGAACCTCAACATTCTCAGGTAGAAAACATTCAAATATGTGGGCTCGCTAGGGGAAGGTAAGTTTCTTACAAATTTCCATTAATGCATCTGTGGAAAAAGATGTAGAGATGGATGATGAATTATCTGTAAGGCTTGACAAATACTCTTTGGAGAAATAGAACAAAGGACCTCATTGTTCTAGGCAATTACTGCTTTCTGGCTGGGGAGGTATCTGAGATGGAACAAAGTAGATAATTCAGGGAAAAAGTGAGGTTGAGCGAAGGCAAACTATGGAAGAAAAGACTTCCAAATACTTAAATCATCACTTTGATCTAATTATTTTTGTTTTGCACAATTATGAAGCTCATATAGGTCAAAATCGCATTGGGTTTCAACTATCTTATATTGGGTATCGATAAGGGGAGTTTTATCCCGATCAGGGACAAGGGGGTACCATGGGATCCTCCTTGGTCATCTTTTCTTTTCCTTTCAGTGACAACATTATAAATTACAAAGGAGAAATGAAGGTATAGGTAATTTGACAGGGGCAATGGAGGAACAGAGAAACACAGAGGAGAATTTGAAGAACAGATCTACCAATCAATTTTTTTAATTGGATTTGCAGAGAAAATTGACTTGCAAATGGCATTGGTAACTTCGCAATGCTTCGAGCTTAATCTGTAAAATTGAAATAATAGGAAAATATGGAGGTGTCTTGGGGATTTTCTAACAAGATTGATAGGCATTTCAATATAATTATGACTATTTTGGGAGAGGGACATTAATTGGGAATAGATCCATTGGTGAGAGAGATTTAATGTGCAACATTCATTTGCGATTTTGTGGGTGATTTGAAATCCAATGATCGAGTGACATGGATGGAGGTAGGGGTGACATATGGGCATATATGAATGGTGCAAGAATGACAAGTGGACTCAAGGGAATGGTGTGGGGGTGAAACAACGGAGAGAGGAACAGGTTGGTGGTTTTTCGCCCGGGGGGGGGGGGGGGGGGGGGGGGGCAGTAGAGGTGGTAAATGGTATATGGAAAGGATCCCCCGAAAATGCAAAATGACCGACACATAGTCGAGTTGGTATTTATAGAAATTGCTTTTCGCCGCCCTGTTAACCGTTGATAGTGCAGGGGGGGAGGCGGTGTAAAATGTATGCCCCGTCATTGGTCCGAGCTGGGGTGATCTCGACCTTCAATTTTTGCCCGACTTTTATTATAAGCCGACAAAATGTCACATCAAGCCCTTTTATTTACCAAAATAATTAATCCATGAGTAATTAACATAAAATGATTACCAAGAATATAAACATAACTATGACTGCATTTAAACAAGAGTGCCTTTTGCTTTGGTATTATTTTTATTTTTATTTTTTCCTTTTTTATTTTCTATTTTGTTTTCTTATTTTTTTCTTTTATGAGCTAAACGTTTTAAAATGAAAAACAACTTTTCTCAATATCCCTGTGGGATGAATGACTAAATAACCATACATTAATACTATATTTATAGGACTCTAACATTGGCTCCAAGGGGGATGACATCCTGCCTGTGAGGTGTCAAGAACACTGTAGATCAATAGCCTTCTCCATTGGGCAATTATTTCATCATCAAAAGCTAAGACTAGCCTGTTTAAATTGAAAATCATATATATAGCAGAAATTCATCTGAAACTTAGAGCCTTCACTCAAGGCTTCAATTCCCGATGAAAACCACCCACACATATAGTATTTGAAATAATAAAATGATATATACAATGATGTATGCTTGTGATCAGCTGAACTTAGTTGAAGAAGTGTTTGAGCAAACTCCCATTAACAGGTCCTTATGCCAGTGTTTCTCCTGTAAGATCTTCTAATAGAAAACATTGGTTCCATAAAAAGCTCCAATATTGTAAGGGCCTTTCCACAAACTATCAAACTTACCATGTTTTCCCTTCTCCTCATTTTTGGCATCCCATTTTAAAATAAGGTCATTGAGCTGTAAACATCTACTTTGACTCTCCTATCATGAATTCTTTGATCTTATCCCGAATTAGTTGTGCATTATTGTAAACTTCTTCTCTGGTCTACTGTAAATGTATCATTTGGTTGATCCTTCCTTGTATATCATTGGGTTCTTCTTCCACTTCCTGCAACAATTTTAGCACTGGAATTCCTAGGGAAGTAGGAAAAAATGCATCTATTCCATAAACAAATTGGAATGGTGACATTCCAATTGGATTCTTTGTGCTTATCCTATCAACCCATAAAGAATTTATCAATTTCTTGTGCCAAGATTTTTTGTTTTCCTGAAGCAACTTCTTTATGATGTTGACTAGGCTCTTATTAGAAGATTCAACTAACCCATTTCCCTGAGGATTATAGGCAGTAGAATGTCCTAATACTATATGATATTTTTTGTAGAGATCAACCATATTTTTAGATTTGAAAGAAGTAACATTATCTGTGATAATTTTATGAGGACAACCAAACCTGGAGAGGATATTACCTTCAATGAATTGTATGATTAAAAGCTATTGTACCCAAGGATTGTAGCCATTGGACTCCTAGTACAACATCAGCAACTCCCATTGGAATGGAAAGCATTGGGCTAGTCAATACATATTATGCCATGGATAACTTGATATTATGGCACTTTCTAGAGCAATTTATCGTTCCTTCATTTGCAACCATCACTTGACACTTTGGCGCTGGATATAGGAAGTAATTCAATTCTTTTGCTATCTTACAATGAATAAAATTGTGGGTACTTCCTGAATCAATCAACACTATTACCTTTTTCTTCTTGATTTGTCCTTCTATCTTGATGGTTTGAGGAGTGGTAATTCTAGCCAATGCATTACAAGATATGGTCGGATTCATTTCTTCTTTATCTAGGCTTTGTTCTTGGAGTATACCCTCTTCTTTTGGCCTTTCTTGCTCATTTTCTTCTTCCTCTTCACAAGCTATGTAGAATAATTTCTTCTTAGCACACTTATGACCTTTAGTGTATTTGCTATCACAACTGTAACAAAGCCCTTTTGCTCTTTTTTTTTTCAATTGCTGTGGTGTCAACGTTATAGATTGTGAAAGACTAGGGGCAACATCACTTCCATCTTTATATTTGTGAGTGGTATGCTTCCTGGTTCCCATAATTTTGCTTTCCATTTTTCTTGCTAACCTGAATGCCTTCTCTAATGAATCAGGGTCCCAAAGGCGAACATCATGTTGGATATTATCCTTTAAACTCCCTATGAACAAATCAATCCTATGCTCCTCTGGAATATTTTTTACCCTTATGTTCAATTTTTGGAACTCCTCAATGTGCTCCATTATTGAACCCTTTTGTTTGAGACTTATCAATTGGCTAAAAAAAGTGTTGCTTTTTGTATCCTCATAATGTGCTGTCAATTCTTCCGTAAAAATTCCCAACTGATAATTTTTTTATGAGAGCAAATCCATTGATACCATACAAACTGGTTTGGTTTCAAATATAAAGTTGCAATACGTACCTTTTGTGTGTTTTGCACATTATTGAGATCGAAAAATTGCTCCATCTATAATATCCATGTTGCGGGATCCTTGCCATCAAACTTCCTCATATCGATTTTTGGAATATGGTGGGTCTTCGATCCAACATTAGAGTCTATGAAATCATGATTAACATTTCTTTTGTTTGCATCATGAGTTTCCTTTACTAGCCTTTTACCATTAGTAAGTATTTCTTGTAGAAAATTTGTCAAATTTGTCTTCAAATCTACCATGCCTGTCTTCAAGTCTGTCTTCAAAACTATCTTCAAATCGTCCATCTTAGCTTCCACGCCATTAATATTAGCTTCCACACCCTTTATCTTAGATTCCACGCCATTTATTTTACATTCTGTTAGCTTTTGTAAGAGTGACATTTGTTGCACTTGGTCTTGTAATTTTGATATATCATGTAGCATTTTTTCCTCTTCTTCATGAGTTATGTTGGAGCTTTCAGGTTTCTTACTAGATGTTTGCATTTTCTTTCCTTGAGGCATCAATTACCGATAATAATGCTCTATTATGCCCTTTGAATTCCTTCAAAATAATTATTCAAACCAAGCTTTAAGCAAAAATTTAAGAAAATCTACACACCTTTTTTCACTTTGTAGGAGCTCGATATTGCCTCTAATGTATCTCTGTAATTTTGGATCATCCAGTTCTAAAATTGTGACTTGCAGTAGCCCTATATTTCCTCTTTCCAATGCCACTAGTCTGATCCAAATTGGATTCTCCAAGGAAGAGTTATGCCAAATCTCCCACAATGACCTGATTATAGACTAGTTCAGTAGAGCAAACTTGTACGACGTACCATGTGTCCTTGTTTCGACCTTTTGCTGTGAAAAATATATATAAGAAACTACAATCCATCCTCTTTCTGTACCTTCTTATGAAATTTCAATCCGATGCTTAGAGAGAAAGTTATGATGATTTTCCCCAGCTCACCTTTTTGGAATGTAATTCAGGAGTCTGCAAAAAGACCAACTTCCTCAGATCATATCTCCGCAAATATAGTGTGAAAAGCTCTGAAATTCAGACTCGAGGTTCAATGTGATTTCGTCTAAAATGGGTTTTTTTCGCTTCTAAAATGTCGTAGAAAAAAATTATAGCGAAAATTCCACGATGACCTATTTGGAGCAGTGAAACCCTAGAATCCAAAGCTCTGATACCAAATGTTATGAAACCAGCTCACAAAAAGATATAAAAGATAGATCAACGCCTTAGAATTCAACGTCTTCGAGGGGGAAACCTCCTTTACATGACACAAATGAATGATTCTTGGATGATTCAAATGACAAAACCTCCTTTCTATATGTAGGAGTTTAAGGAGTCACAATATAACCCAGCCGACCTAACAATAATAATATAAAGGCAGAAAAATAACAATAGAGGGATTCTATGGGGCATAGTAATAACAATATGGGGAAAATAGGGGCAGAACAATATTAATAAGGGATACAACTACAATAGTAATGGGGTAATCACTAGTATTATAGGGACCTAACAGTTGTCCACACAGATGTGGTAGTATCAAACACACAATGAACGGATAACATGTACAACACCGAGTAGAATAGTCCACATGAGTGCGATGACCTTTATAACAAGTTTATGAGAATGGTTTTTTCGAGTGTCTGGCGGGATAGCCCACACGGGCAAGACAATGTTAACAAATTATAAAACACATTTTCGTAAGCATATGTATTAGAACGACCAAAATAGTTCAACTGTCTTAATACAGGTTAAAGAAACATGCATTATGGGTGTTCAAAGAATAGTCTTACAAAAAAATACTACATGTGTGAAAATGTGATGGCCTGTTATCAAGCTTGTGAATTAAGAAAAAGTTACAAGACACATTGTTACAACATTACATCACTAACCCCGATAGCGGGGCGTTGGAGCCACTACTAGCTCCTCAAAGAAAAGAGTACAAACTCTCAAGGCTATGTGGGAGGAGCCAAGGTGAAAATTATTTTGCATGTACAAATGAGGGGTATATATAGCCAAGGGTGAAACCGACCCTTGTGGCTGTTTGACTTCCCTCATGATTGTTTGACTTACATGACTCTTCAACTTTACATGTGGGTCTCTTGGACTTCCATGTTACATTACATTGATTACAATAGTGTGTCCCATAGTAGTGATCTGGCTGAGATGACACATGACATGACTCGACATGACAGAGTTGGTATGTTCATGCTACTGGTGGTGTCCATGTGGAGCTGCAATGCTGCTAAGTGATGGATTTTCTCTTGGTGTATCATAGCTTCACCTCTGCATGGCAAGGTGTGCGGAGTCTTCGATGGTATTGGTGTTCACTTGATGTTTCACATGCATGTCTCTCCTTTGCTTGTACTTAGCATGCTCCATGTGTTTTTCCATTCATGAACAAGTCTCCTTGCATGCGCTCTAAGTTCTTCCCGTTCATCATCGCGCCATGTCTCATTCATGTACCTATATCTGCAATCACTCATGATGAGACAACATCAAATCCAGAAAGCTCCTAGTTTACCATGACGCATTATCTTTCTCTTTCGGGTGCAGGTGACCAGGAGAGAGGACAAGGATTTGAAACTACGCATAGCACATTTCAGGCCGGGATGCGGGCTCTGGGCACTTCGAATGAAAATTGTACAGAGGTCACTAGGAGGCTGATATGGGCAGTCTTGATCAAGAGTGACTGTCTCTAGGATCTGGCTCGGTTGGAGGGAAAATCTATGCAATTTTTCCAAGGAGATAGTGCAGGCAGCAGGGGGAAACTGGCAGTGAAAACTGCGCAGATTCTCCAGTGAGACTGGCACCATGAGTATGCTGGACAAAACTATGCAGAGCTAGAACACTAACCTGCAGGATATCCCTGTGCAGTTTCTTGGCCGAGCGGGATACTGGGTAGCTCAGAGACTACCCATGAAAACTACGCAATTTTTTAGGATAGTGCAATGATAGGCAGCAGGTTTCTATTTGACATGTTTGCACAATTTCCTCAGCCAATGGAAGCGGGCATGCTTGGTAGCTTCTGTGAAATTTTTTGGAGGAGTGAGGTCTGGGGTCACTGCCCGGTCAAACTCTCTTGTTGACTAGTTGGAGGCTTGATGGATTTACTTGCGGGCAACATAGATTTAGATGGCGTGCTGAGAAAATTTTGCGTTGTTCTGGGTGATAGTCAGTGAGGTTGACTCTGGGATTGCGTAGTGCACATTTCCTAGGAGGTAGCCTCAAGCTCTGCACAACTCTGGGCAACAGTACATGATCATTGAGAGCTGAGACTTCACAATGTAGGTCAGTGGAGGCCCAACTATTGGGTGGTGGTCTCGTCAACAGAGTTTCAGCAAAATGACTAAGTGTGTGAGCGAGTGAACTTGTGCATACAGGACCTTGTGAACACATACTAAACATAACTCAATGAAAAGACACCTTGAATCAACAAGACAACAACACTCAGTGTGACTACTCGACTTGTGTGAGCGACAAGTGCAACACTTGTGATAGATCATTGAATGATCACGATGACAGTTGCGTGACATTGCATACAACTCAGTGTGTGAGTGCAATAGATGTTTACATAGCGAATAAAACTTTCGCACATGAAGAGGGACTCCATGCATAGCTAGAACATGGTTGCAAGCATGACAATGTGACCAACATGCTAAAAGATGTCTGGTGAATGGTTAAGCGAGGAAGGTGCAAAGACTCAACACGAGCTCATGGGATGAACCTGAGTGCTTGCAGACATCAAGGAAAAATCCAAGGAAGGCTCTGAAATTGGATGTAGACCAAACTTTTGGAGGGTGTTGCAGCAGCTACAACAGTTCCCCATGGTGTTGTGAAGGTTGTTTTGTCTTGATCATCTGGATGCGCTAAAATTTGGCTGTAACCTAAAAATCCATCAAGCAATGAAATTATTCTAGAACCAACTACCTTCTGTAGGATATGATCCATTTCTGGGAGAGGGTAGTTATCTTTGGGAGAAACTTTATTTAGGTTTTGGAAATCCACACATAATCTTATTTCCATATTATTTTTCCTCTTTGGTACCATATTTGATAGCCATTTCGAAAACCTCAAAGGTACAATAATTTTGGCATCAAAATGTTTCCTAACCTCTTTTTCAATTAAAGGTAACAAAACTGGATTCACCCTCCTTAATTTCTGTTTGAAAGCTTTCTGGTCCTCTTTCATGGGAATAGTATGTTGAATAATTATGGTATCATAGGCCTTTAAATCTTCATATGCCCATGCAACAAATTAATGTATTCTTTCAATAAATCAATGTATTTCTATTTTTTTTCAGGAGGTAAAGACTTGGAAATATTTACAATATTTGGATTATCTTCAATCCCTATATTACAGTCCTCAACTTCGGCTCCTACAGGTTGTATCTTGGGCTTTTGAGCCACATCATTAACATTAAATAGTTCTTCTAGTGGAAACAAACCCCTTGGTAACACATTATGTTTTAACTATAAGATTTCAAGTTCCTTTGGGTCCTCACTGATATGATTCAACATAGTTTCATTTTTATCCTTATCTACATTTTTTTCTGTATCAATATTTAAATTCTCAAATTCTCCCTTTAACTGCAAAATTTTTTCTACTTGTTTGTCACTGCCAAACACTTACTAATATCTAATGTTATCAGGGACAACAGGTCTATGTTTCACTTAAATCTCATATTTTTTATTGGGGTGGAAATGAATCTTACATGTACTTTATGAGGTAGCCAATGCATCAGCTACTACATTATGACTTATGGGAATCAAAGACAACTGATACTATGGAAAACACTGTAGAAAATCTAAGACAACATTTCTGTAAGCCCTTAACCTAGGATGTTTAGCTGAATACTCGCCTTTAATCTAATTTATGATTGAGTTCTGAATCACCATGTATATAAATCTTTTTAGCTCCTGACCTCTTCAATACCTACAATCCTAAAATAAGTGTCCCATACTCATCTATATTTTCGGTACATTGGAAATTAATATTGTAGGAATATGCCTTTGATATGCTCGATTTTGAATTTAAGACCCAAAAACCTTCCCCTGCTCCTTCCTTACTAACTGCCCCATCAAATTCCATATTCCAAAGGGCTTCATCCTCTTCATCTTCTGTTCCAGTGTTTAATTTCACACCCTTTGTTTTGCTTGATTTACTTTCCATATCCGACATTTCTTCTTCTAAACATGTATCATTGTATAGAATGAAATAATCCATGTCTGAATGAACAGAATAAAGTAGGTAATTATTACGTTTGTCTTGGCTGCTTACCATATATTTCATTAGTGTTTCCCTGTATGACCTCCTTTGTTGACCAAAGACAGGAATAACTGCATATGTCATGTCCATCTGCAAGGTACCCTGTAATGTTTCCCCCCAAGATCTTGACAATAACATTCCATATTTAGGAGGTATATGAGCCACAACAATATCCATGACCACACTCTTTGCTGGGATTTAGGCTAGAGTTACACATAAATCCTTGATTAGACCTAAGAATCTTACTTTTTATTCAGAGTTGAAGTTGAAGAGAAGTCACAAGATGGTAATGTACCACCAACCTATATATTACTCTAAACTTTCAAGACTACATTTTTCACAACGACATGCTATATTCTAGTGCTTCACATAATCTCATGACTAGAGTCATTATGGAAAACAAAATTTTGGAGGGTGTTGCAGCAGCTACAATAGTTCCCCATGGTGTTGTGAAGGATGTTTTTTCGGTTGTAACCTAAAAATCCATCAAGCAATGAAATTATTCTAGAACCAACTACCTTCTGTAGAATATGATCCATTTCTAGGAGAGGGCAGTTATCCTTGAGAGAAACTTTATTTGGGTTTTGGAAATCCACACATAATCTTATTTCCCTAGTCTTTTTCCTCTTTGGTACCATATTTGATAGCCATTTCGAAAACCTCAAAGGTACAATAATTTTGGCAGCAAAATGTTTCCTAACTTCGTTTTCAATTAAAGGTAAGAAAACTTGATTCACCCTATTTAATTTCTGTTTGAAAGGTTTCTGGTCCTCTTTGAAGGGAATAGTATGTTCAATAATTTTGGTATCATAGGCCTTTAAATCTTCATATGCCCATGCAACACATTACTGTATCCTTTCAATAAATCAATGCATTTCTATTTTTCTTCAGGAGTAAAGACTTGGAAAGATTTACAATATTTGGATTATAGGCTTCGATCCCTATATTACAGTCCTCAACTTCGGCTCCTATCGGTTGTATCTTGGGCTTTTGAGCCACATCATTAAAATTAAATAGTTCTTCTAGTGGCAACAAACCCCTTGGTAACACATTATGTTTTAACTGTAGTATTTCAAGTTCCTTTTGGTCCTCACTGATCTGATTCAACATAGTTTCATTTTTATCCTTATCTACATTTCTTTCTGTATCAATATTTAAATTCTCAAATTCCCCTTTAACTAAAAATTTTTTTCTACTTGTTTGTCACTGCCAAACACTTACCAATATCTAATGTTATCAGGGACAATAACTTCAATCTCATATTTTTTATTGGGGTGGAAATGAAACTTACATGTACTTTATGAGGTAGCCAATGCATCAGCTAATACATTACGACTTCTAGGAATCAAAGCAAACTGATACTATGGAAAACACTGTAGAAAATCTAAGACAACATTTCTATAGGCCCTTAACCTAGGATGTTTAGCTGAATACTCACCTTTAATCTAATTTATGATTGAGTTCTGAATCACCATGTATAGAAATCCTTTTAGCTCTTGACCTATTCAATACCTACAATCCTAAAATTAGTGCCCCATACTCATCTATATTGTTGGTACATTGGAAATTAAGATTGTAGGAATATGCCTTTGATATGCTTGTTTTGAGTTTAAGACCCAAACACCTTCCCTTGCTCCTTTCTTACTAACTACCCCATCAAATTCCATATTCCAAAGGGCTTCATCCTCTTCATCTTTTGTTTGAGTGTTTAATTTCACACCCTCTATTTTAATTGTTTTACTTTCCATATCTGACATTTCCTTTTCTAAACATGTATCATTGTAT
Source organism: Pinus tabuliformis (assembly GCA_031772625.1). Classification (NCBI taxonomy): domain Eukaryota; kingdom Viridiplantae; phylum Streptophyta; class Pinopsida; order Pinales; family Pinaceae; genus Pinus; species Pinus tabuliformis. The sequence goes on along the minus strand of CM062807.1, from coordinate 1,350,263,107 downwards.
AGAATGAAATAATCCATGTCTGAATGCATAGAATAAAGTGGGTAATTATTAGGTTTGTCTTCGCTGCTTACCATATATTTCATTTGTGTTTCCTTGTACGACCTCCTTTGTTAACCAAAGACATGAATAGCTTCATATGTCATGTCCATCTGCAATGTACCTTGTAAAGTCTCCCCCCAAGAACTTGACAATAGCATTCCATGTTTAGGAGGTATATGAGCCACAAAAATATCCATGACCACACTCTTTGTTGGGATTTAGGCTAGAGTTACACATAAATCCTTGATTAGACCTAAGCATCTTACTTTTGCTCGAAACAAAAGAGTAAAGGTCTTTATAGGGTTTTTTTTTTATATATGATCGCAACTTTTCCATAATGACTCTAGGAATGAGATTATATGAAGCACCAGAATCCAACATGGCATGGTGAAAAATGTAGTCTTGAATATTTAGATTAACATAGATTGGTGGTACATTACCATCTTGTGACTTCTCTTCAACTTCAGGTCTGAATAATAATTTAGATTGGTCATCACTTAATTTAACTGTATATGTTCCCTCCTTTATCTTTAATGTTTTTATGACTTGATATCTATACACATTATTTTTCATCAATTCAATCAGAGGAATGGAAATTTCAACCTTGGATAATTCATTTTCAACACTGGAAGAAGTTTGAGTTTATCTACCTTTTTAATACTTATATCTTGTTTTTGGGAAACCTATTTTAGGGTGTCATCATTTGTTTGGCTAGTGGAAGGTGTATCAAATTGAATGTTCTTGGGAGGGTTTTCTGCAACCTTTTTCCTTCTCAAATTTGTATTGTTTGTGTACTTCCATAATATCATTTTGATATCCAGTTTGATAATAATCTAATTCTGCAGGGATGACTTCCGACTGTGATAATAAGAACACATCCTATTCCTCCTTGGTTAAGAAAATAATATCTATTTATCCTTCCCCCAAAATATTAATTTGATTCTCTTTAGGGTAATTTGCTATCTCATTTTGTTCATATGCATAATTCTCCTAAAAAGATGGTCTAATTTGCTGCTGATTTTTTGGGGCTCTTTGATCAGTTTGTTTAGTTTGGGGATGGTTCCTCCTAAATTTAGGATTTGTGATCTTTGGACCCCCTTGTGGTTCTCTTGGTGGAGCTCTATCAATCAAACTCATTTGTTCCATCATCCTTTCCATATTTTTAACTAAGGTGTCTAGTTTTGCATCTGATGAAGAGGAAGAAGATTCTTCTTTGATGGTCACCCTTATTTTAGCTTTTAACTTTGCTCTTTTAGCCAACAAAGTTTCTTATACACTAACAAAATTTCTTTGCATTTCTTCTAAGGTAGCAGGATTTTACTCTCTCAATTGATAAGCCATATCGGCATCAAAACCATATGGAAATTGAATTAAATCTAGTCCTGGTGTAGCTTGTATTATCATTAGAATAGAATTGTAAATATTATTAAATCTAGTGCAATAATCTTGAACTGTTTCACCTGGGGCTCTCCGTAGACTTTCATACTCTGCAAGGATTTGAAGAGGATTATTCTTTACTTCTCATCTTGAAAGGAAACTTTGGTGAAATTGTTTTAGATCTGCAATACTACCTGCTGACAATCTTGTGAACCATTTTATAACTTCCCCTACCAAACTTCGTGCAAAGAGCCTCATTTTCACATCATTGTCATCAACTTCTTCTAAGTCTGAAAAGTCATTCATCTTGTCTTATGTGTTGTTGTGCTGTGATAGGCCCAGTGCTATAAAAATTAAAGTATACGTTGTGCATCATTCTGTGGCATGGCATTCAGCTGTTCTAGCAAAACAAAAGTGGCATAACGAGTTGCCATGATTGGAATATGAGAGGAGGATGAAACTGTAGTTGTGCTTGATGTTAGGGTTGGTAAAGAAGGTGGAATTATGACTTACTGAGATGGTATAAAAGGAGTCTGGATGAGAGATGAAATGGGAACAATGGTAAAAATTAAAACCACAGGAGGGGTTGATAATGAGACAAAAGAAGAAAATGTGGTTTGTTTACCTGTAAATGGTTTATGAGTAGCTAGATTCAATTTAGTCATCATATCTTCAAGTTTTTCAAACTTTTGTTTAACCTCTTTATCAGAATCTAAAGTGACAAGTTTATGTGCTGAGATGTGAGGTTTCAAAATAGTTTCATCAAAAACTGTCTTAGGGACAAAGGTTTCTAATTTTTTTTTTAAAAGACTTTACTCAAAGGGTAATTCAAACTATTATTTTTTCTTGCTTGCCTCTCTGTAAAACTCTTCCTATTCAGCTTCTCAGGATTATTATTTTAGTTTTAGGTGGGTTAGGATCTGGTGTATATTTTCCTAGGAGCGAGATATTTAAATATATTATTTACATCTAGGAATATGTACAAATTTTGGGTAGAAAATCAACCTAAATAGTTTCTATTTCATTTTCATCCATAGGAAATAGCTTTGGAGTTCTAAAATCAATATTTGCTAGGGAAATATTTTGTTTTTAATTCATCACCCAATATGGTCGCCAAAATGTTAGCACTCTATAATTTTCCTAGGCTTAGGAAGAAAACTACAAAGCTAGCCACAAACCACTTTTAGAGTTGGGATCTAGCCCTTCCATCTTCTGAGAGGGCTCTTTCTGTATGATTTAATTTCTTCTTTCAATATTTTAGGCTAAATATTTAAGTTCGTGATGGGTTTTTCAAAATTTTGGTTGAAAGATGTTGGAAAATTCCATTGGACATGGAGTTATAAACTTTTGAGTAATCAATTACAAAATGACAGAGTAGTTGTAGTAGGTGAGGGTAGGAAAACTCATGGATCTTATAGAGTGTTTGTGGTGTGAATGAGATGAATAAGATTTAATTTCAATTAAATATAGAGCATGCATAGATTAATTCTATACTTAACATCAGAAAGAAAACATTGATATTGTTAAGAAGCCAGAGAAGAGTACACTTAAGAAAATTCGACCCTTAATATTCTTGCAACAATAAGGACGGAAAACCACATGGAAACTGAGAAAGAGAAACAATTTTACATAAGAAAACACATCACCAATTGCTTGACACGGGAATCCTGGAACAAAACTTTCTTTGTATTTCTGTAAATTGATCACTTTTAGAACAATCTAGGCTCACATCAATGTATAACTCTTTTCTTCATACATGTTCCAACCCTTCATAAATCTCATTACAAAATATTTATAGATTTCCTATTGAACTAACTCCGAATTCCAAAAAGGAATTGATTACAAAATAATATCTAACAAAGATATAGATATTTATGAAACATAACTAGAAAATAGGAATTCTAAACAAATTCGGTTGTTCTGTTTGTTGGGTATACGACCAAAGTCCCATATTGACTAGAAGTGGTGAGGATCATGGGTATATAAGGATGGACAAATATCTCCATTGGTATGAGGCCTTTTGGGGTAAAGCCCAAAAACAAATCCACGAGGGCTTGGGCCCAAAGTGGACAATATCATACCATTGTGGAGATATGTGGTGTCGAGAGCCCTTACAAGTGGTATCAGAGCCAGGGTTGAAGTTAGACAAGTGGATGAATCCTCGGAATGCAGAACAAAGGTGGTGGGCCCCGGTAATATCACGATGAGATCCGTGGATGAGCTCGGTTAGACAGGCAGTGTGTTCGGATTCTTCATGGACGTGTCCTAGTCCCAACATGGTGAAGAGGAGTTGACCTGGGATAGAGCAAGCTCTCGAGGTAGGTGGTGCTCCATGTAAGGCGTGTGCTTCCAATGCATTGGAGCGGAGAATCCTGGTTGGTAGAGAGTGGATGAATGGATAATCATTTGAGGGGTGGCTCGATGGTCCTTTGTTCGAAGGGAGGATTGTTGGGTATACGACCAAAGTCCCATATTGACTAGAAGTGGGGAGGATCATGGGTACATAAGGATGGACAAATATCTCCATTGTTATGAGGCCTTTTTGGGTAAAGCCCAAAAACAAATCCATGAGGGCTTAGGCCCAAAGTGGACAATATCATACCATTATGGAGATATGTGGTGTCGAGAGTCCTTACATTGTTGATTTTTTGAAGGAAATATGTTGTTGATTATAGTTATTTTCTCGATTCCTTCTTCCTATCTTGTTTCCAAAATTGTAGGTCTTTTGTTTGTGCTCATTCAACCAACTCCAGTAATTGGTCCCATCGCTCATCACCAGGGAGAGAAAAATTTACCATGTTTCTAAATCTTTCATTTACCTCTGTGTAAGTCTGGAAAGTTGGTTTGTTTAGAAACAAGTGATGAATCTCATTCTGAATATTTAAATCAAATTGCAAGCCTTCCAAGAATGCTTCTCCATTGATAACTCCCTTTGCCTTTTTAAATTTAGATGTATCTATAGCTATGTTACATAATTGTTCTTGGTAATTTTCTAATGGAATCAATTTTCCATTAGAATTTCTTAGAGTTGGAAGGCCTTTCTCTTGCAACAAAGCAAACTTCTTGTTGAATCTTCTGACCTGTAGCTCCAATTCTTTACACTTATTCTCCAATTGCACCATAAGATTATTCTTAGTTAACACTCTTTTAAATTCCATTTTTGTCTTTGTCATGTCCTGAATGTTTAGCTCTTCAAGCTCATCTCTAGTCTTGGAATTTAGAATTCTTATAATTTTTTGTACTTCTTCTGGCTTATGTTCAATATCAACTTTGGTTTTTTCCACTTCTGCTTTCACTCTCTGTACCATTTCTTCTTGTTCAAAAAGAAATTGAATAGATGGCCACAATTATGTGACATTTGCATTGATATTGTGGCAAATGATGCGTTTGGCTTCTGCGAACATCTGAATTATGATGGACTGGTCCTCATACTTATGAATCTGTTAGATTAATTTGAAATTCATTTTCACTTCTGCCAAGTATGCATTGTCTGCTTTTATCTTGCTTTCTTCCATATTGGTAAGTGCATCTGTTAATTTCTCCATTTCCTTATTTTTCAGTGATAATTCCCCTAAAGCTTGAGCTAGCTTGTCTGAGGAATCTGAAGTTGATGCTAGTGTTGCATTAGGAGAATTTTGAGGTCTAAAATGGGCCTCCTAAAAAAAATATACAACCAAAATAAACTTTATAAGAATTAATAGGATTCAAGATGGTGATGTTAACCATGGAGGATGATTCACCATTTTTGAAGTAAACAAGTAAAAATATTAAAAAATAATAAAACTACTTTTTCAACTCTTATTTTAAACTTATCTCCCTAAGGTTTTACTCAAATTTCTAGCAGGAGTGCTCGTTGGATGCAACATTTAATTCCTCATTCAAGGAGTAGCCATGTTGCATACTTTTGATGGACATTGCTACACGAAAAATGAGAAATACATGAAAAAACGTGATTGCAATCACATTTTTCATGTATTTCTCATTTTTTGTGTAGTAGGGTCCATAGAAAGTATGGAACATGGGTACTCTTTGGATGAGGAATCAAATTCTACATCCAACGAGTTTTTTCGCTCGAAATTTGAGTAAACTCGTAAGGCGATAAGTTGAAAATATGAATTGAAAAAATAGTTTTTTATTTTCTTCCTCTAAAAGTTGATGATGTAAAGTAACCTTATTTTATTATTTCCACTATTATTTTATAATTTCCTTAGGAGGCCCATTTTATACCTTCAAATTCCCCTAATGAAATGGGTATTTCTGATGTGCCTATTGATGTTGTTCCTGTTGCTTCCCATTTCTTTTTTTCCTTCAGTTGTGCTTCCATGTCTTGTTCCATTTTTTGGATTTGAGCATTTTGTTCCACTACTATTGTGAATAAATTTTCTTTCTCCATCTCTAGACTGGTGATTTCCTTAACCTGAGGGTATTCTGTAATTGGGAGCTTAAATTGCTTCATGAAATCTTGAATGGTTGCATTCTTGTTTTTTATCACCTCCTCAGCTACCTTGATATCACTAGGATGATATCCTAGTTTAATAACTAGATCTTTTAAAGTCTTAATCTTGGTGTCTTAGATAAAGAAGACATCCTTTCAATCTTCAACTGTGAGTGCATGTCATTTAAAAAAGTCTACGATTTAGAAGTAGAGATGTCTGATCGGACTATGGAATATTATTTTTCTATGCTAAGATCCTCATCAAAATACAAAAATGTGCTTGAGGTTTGTACTCCAAAATAGCAAGTAAAAACATGAGTTTTTATGTATGTTTTCTTATATTGATTTCATGATAAACTTTAAACATGAAATCAAAACACTAAATGAAATCATGCATCAATCAGTAATACACTAGCCATTGTTAAAGGGGTTCACCCCTCCTAGGCTACATCTCCTTGGATGAACTCTAATGGCATGACCCCTTCTCATTATGCTCAATGATTAAAAAGAAGAGTACATAAAGTGCTGAGAAATGGAATGGTTAGTTTCTCCTAGAAACAACTTTTGCAAGAGTTATGACTCAATATACATGTAAACTTACAGTCAAACATGTAAATTTTCAACAAACAAAGGCATATTGCACCATGACCTCATACTCCAACTTCAAAGAGCATCAACAATGCTACAATCCACTTGAAGTACATAAACAAGTCCCTCCTCCAAAACACATAGAGAAAAGAGGAGTAAAAGCTACAACACTGATGTAATAGTTGTTGTAGAAAGCACATGGAGGCTGGAAAACCCCTACGAGGTCATCTCCATCTTCAAAATCCTCCATAAACGAATTCAACTCTTTGGTTGATCATGACACCCATAGACTTCAATCTGCACAAATTATATCTAGAAGTGCTCCTTTGATTCTAAAACATGCTCCAATGAGTCCAGAATTTCCAAAAATGGCTAGCTAGCCTCTTTTTTCACCTAATTTGGTCGAAAACTGGAGAATTTATGACTTCTCTTAGTTTCTCCACTATTTGCTCCACAAATTGCCCAAAATTCGGCACCGAACCTTCATTTTTGCCTAGATTTCTGCTAACAAGCCATCAAATCTGCCGAAATCTGGGCGGATTTGTCAGACAGTTAATTTGGTCGTCGAGGCCTAAAATGCAGAAATTTAGGGTCATATGGGGGTCCATGCACCCAGGGGCTAGCCCCCGACGCTGGCCCCTTTCTTCCAGCGGTCACTTAACCGTTGGCGGCTTAACAGTAAGGTGTCACATGGGGTGGTGATGTGGCGGTCTCTGTGGAAATTATAGTGGCAGTAAGCTCCGGGTGGTGACTTTTATTATTAATGTGTGGGGCGTTTACATGGGGAATCGACATGGGAAATTGTTGGCGATTCCCCCCCCATGCTTCCGATGACTTCAACACAAAACTAAGCCACCACCCATGTATGTTAAGTCACACATGGTAGGCAAGACGGTAATGTTGTTTGTTGGTAGTTGGGAGGTCGCGGGGTCGAGCCTCAGCCTCCACCCAGACATGCCATAAAAAATTTGAACGACTTTGGGGTGACATGTGGCAGTCCCCTACTAGGCCACGTGTTAGTTCATTATTCATCCAAATCAACCACCATAAACCAATTAGAGCATGCCAACGAAACAAAATATTTTAAGAATATTCTAGGAATATTCCCCTTTGCCACCTAGGCAGTACGGATGCCTAGTCAGCCTCCCTGTCAGCCACCTATAAAGTTTTTTACTTGTTTGAGCAAACGATCAGAACGAAATATCTTGAGCATATGATATCGGTTTTACGTGAAACGAGTTGCGCCAGAATCTAGATGATGAGATCTACATGGCCGTTCAAGTTCCACACCATTCTCACAACCTTTAATTTTAGGAAAATTTTGAGCTCCTAATCAAGGGTTGAGTTGGTCAATGTCGATTAAATCATCTCACCTACTTGTTTAGGCAAATCGATCAGATCGATTACATGAAACTTCTTAGTATCCACTAAGAATATGGAGGCCTTATAATTTTCAACAGTTCTGGGGGCTAACATTGTGGGTTCAAAAGGCCATTTGAAACTGCCCCTTTTCTAAGTCAAATGTAGATAACAACCTGCTTTGAGTGGTGGCAGTTTGCTTCTATAATTTTGAGTATGTTGAAGCTTTGAGAGCTTCATTCTTCAACTTGATCTCCTTGTACCTTGTGAAAATGCTCTACTTTGGTGTCACCTGAGAGGTAGAAGAGGTAGGAGATTGAGTTGTCTCTTTCACATATCGGAGAGAAGTGGTAGAAGTGCCTGCCAAAACCATATTAGTGTACTCCTGTGCATCCCCTTCTTCTAAAGATTCTTCCTGAATGGTGATCACTTGAGGATCAGTCTTGCTATCAAATTTGGCAGTGTTCTGTGGATTCTTCTTTCTTATCTTGAACACAACGAAATTTGCAGCCTGAGTTCCTGAATCTGTAGGGGACAAGCTTTCCTTGGGCCTCTTGATTTCTTTAACTTTAGAAATATGAGTTTGTAAAGGAGATTAGTTGACTAACCTCTCTTCAGCCTCCTATAATATGTTTTCTTCCCACTCCTATTGGTTAGCATACTGCTCTATCTCTGGCCTCAATGTATGTGGATATGGAGTGCTCTTTTGTTCAACCTTCAACTTCGAAATAATCCCTAAAGGGTCATAACACCATGTGAAACTTGGTTTGAACTTCATCTGCTTTAAAATTGTCTCTACTTCTTGTGTTGCTGGCAGCTGCTCTGGTATTCACAATATATGGCCCTACATTTTCCTTTAGTTTTAATTGTGCCTTCCTCTTATCTGATACAAAGTGTAATTAATCCATGTTTAACATCTTTCTAACATACTCTAAATAAAAAATTCTCACTGGCACAAACACTTGTAATCTGTAGGGATGATCTGAAATGATCATATGTTAAACTGAAGTAGAATTTTGTCTTTGAGGTTTCTGCGAGTTTCTTGATTCTGTAGTGTAGCTTCCGGATACATCGCATTCAGTTTTTTTATAGTCGACGTTTCGAACCAGCAACGATGGTTCATCATCAGGATTTGAAAAATTGTTGAAAGACTAATCTCATTTTTTAATAAATAGAGATGTGTGAGATGTTAGCAAATAGTTTTACTTGTTTTATTATATTTAGTTAATTTTGATTGTATTTGAAAAATAGGGTTTTATTAATTAATTAATTAATTAATTTATTATTTATTTAATTTTTTTTAGGGTTATGGCTATATTATTTTGATTAATTTCGTAATTATGTAAATTAGTTATTTAGTTTTGATTATTTTAATTAATTATTAATATTAATATTTTTATTATTTATTATTTTTTTTTAATGAATTCTTAATTTTAATTATTCTCATCTTATTTGTCTTAGTTTATTTTTTAATTAAATTTATTCTAATTATTTATTATAAATAATCCTCTTTTCTCTTTTTTTTTTTAATAATTAGAATAATTTATATATATATATATGATTATGGATGAATTAGTATTGATATTTAACTATTTATTTTGATTGTCTTATTTAAATAATTATTTTGCTTTTATTAATTTTTGATTTGATTTGATTTATTTATTTATTTCTTATTCTTATTCTTATTATTATATTTGTTTTTATTTCATTAATTAATTAATTATTATTATTATTGTTGTTGTTGTTGTTGTTGTTATTTAACTTATTAATTCTCATTATTTTTTTATTTGTTTTAATGTATTAACTACTTATTTATTGTTTAGAAAATTTTCGGCAAAATCACATAACCAATCTTTTGTCGACGCGTTTCGAACCAACCAGTGTGGTTCATCGTCAGGACAATTTGAAGAACCAAACTGGCTTAGCTAGATTAAATATAGTTATGGATCACAGAAGTCTAAATTCCTTAATACTTATTTATTCTCATTATGTGTTAAAGTAAATTCTTTAATTTTAATTCTGTTTAATGTTAATTAGAGTAAATTTTTATGTTTCATTGTAATCATGGTTATATCAATTGAATTTGTATTAAACTTTAAAAATATTTATTTTGATTAATCTTATGATTATTTTAATCATATTTATTTTAATTGATTATTTAATTTTAATTATTTTAATTCGTTAATTAAATTTATTTATTGATTTATTTATCTTAATTATTATTTTTAGTTGTGCCTATTATACTTATTTTAATTTTAATTATTTGAATTCTAATATTTTAGAACATTTAAGTTTATTCTAGATTAGTTAGAGGAAGGTTATGGTTATATTCTTTTGATTAATTTCTTAATTATCTAAATAAGCTATATAGTTTTGATTATTTTAATTAATTATTAACAATTGATTATTTTTAATTATTTATTTATTTTAATTATTTCAATTGTTTATTTTAATTACTTATTTAAAATAATCATAAAATTAATCAAAATAAATATTTATTTTAATTATTTCAATTATTTATTTCAATTATTTTAATTGTTTATTTTAATTATTTATTTTATTTAATTATTTATTTTAAAATAATCAAAATAAATATTTTATGAATATTTTACTCATATTTATTTTAATTGATTATTTAATTTTAATATTTTAATTCTAATTATTTTAATTATATATATATATATATATATATATAATTATTGATTTTAGATGTGCCTATTATACTTATTTTAATTTAATTATTTATTTTAATTATTCGAATTCTAATATTATAGAACTTTTAAGTTTGTTCTAGGTTAGTTAGAGGAGGGTTATGGCTAAGAGGTGTTGATTTGGATGATAGTATAGGAGTCCAGTTTTTACTTATGGTCCATCCCTCGTCTCTGTTGAGGTTATTAGCATGTTTGCTGATTTCTATGGCTTCTCTAAATTTCCTTATGAAGTAGCGTTCACATTTAGCTAAGATGCGAGTATCTTCTATACAGATTTGGTGTTTGGTTTTGTGAGAATGCTCAGCTAGAGCTGAGGATTTGGAACGATTGTGTTTAATGTAAGCGGCGTGTTCTTGGATTCTTGTGCTAAAGGATCTTCCAGTTTCACCTACATAGGGTTTACCGCAAGAGCAGGGAATTAAGTAAACCCCTTTAAGGCATTTGGGATCAATTTTGTCTTTGACAGGCTTGAGGTAGTTCCGGATAGTGTTTAAGGGTTTGAAAGTGGTTAGAATTCCATTATTTTTCAAGATGCATGAGATTTTGTCTGTAGTCCCTAATATGTAGGGGAGGTTGACTATACCTTTTGTGTTATCAAAACTTTTGTTTTTGTTAGGTTGAGTGCTTGCTTTGTTTATGGCTTTGATAGCTTGTGCTTGCTGTACCCGTTTTTTAGGAAAACTTTAATAAGGTGTTCTATTTCTTTTTCTATGTGTTCTTTGTCAGAGATTCTAAGGGCTCTGGTTGCTAAAGTGTTGAGGACTCCTAGTTTTTGGGTAGGGTGATGATGTGAGGAGGCATGTAAATATTGTTCGGTGTGAGTCTTTTTTCTATATACCTGGTGGGATATGGAGCCATCCTCATTTCTAGTAATGAGGATATCAAGGAATGGGAGGCTTTTGTTGACCTCAACTTCCATATTGAATTTTATTGAAGGGGATAAACTATTAAGGTGTTGTTTGAAGGTTTCTAGGGTTTCTCTTCCATAAATAAATAAATAAATAAATCAATAAATAAATTTAATTAACGAATTAAAATAATTAAAATTAAATAATCAATTAAAATAAATATGATTAAAATAATCATAAGATTAATCAAAAATAAATATTTTTAAAGTTTAATACAAATTCAATTGATATAACCATGATTACAATGAAACATAAAAATTTACTCTAATTAACATTAAACAGAATTAAAATTAAAGAATTTACTTTAACACATAATGACAATAAATAAGTAATTAATACATTAAAACAAATAAAAAAATAATGAGAATTAATAAGTTAAATAATAACAACAACAACAACAATAATAATAATTAATTAATGAAATAATAATAATAATAATAATAATAAGAAATAAATAAATAAATAAAATAAAATAAAATAAAAAATTAATAAAAGAAAAATAATTGATGATGATGATGATGATGATGATTAACGTCCGCTGAGACCAAATAATGGTCTATCGGACCTAAAGAAACAAATTATCTATTTTGATTTAAGATTTTATTCCTATGCTCCAAAAGCTTGGAGAGAAGCCTCCCGAGCTCACTATAATTTTGACATTGTAAAAGGCTAGGAAGGTCAGTATTGTAACAAAGATTGTGAAACTGAGATCTAATGTGGTTATACACAGGGCATTCTAAGAGGAAGTGGTTTTCATCCTCGATGTTCTTATTCTCACATATATGGCAAATCCTTTCCGTCCATGGCATTTTAGGAACTGCCCAACGACCTGTTTCACTATGGAGCTCATGAGAATTCGTTCTAATCTTTGCTATATTAATTTTCTTTTTGAGCTAGTTAAAATAGAGAGATACTTTTGATCTTATAGGGTGGGGTTGATGACTTTCTTATAATAACTTAATTTTCTTTTAGCCGCTAAGTCTTTCTCACACCACATTTTTTCTTTGAACTTAGAAGTAACAATATCTTTAATGTTATTTATGTTTTGCAATGCATCATTTTCGTTGATCTCCCAATAGTTTAACCAGGCCCTTGTGTCTTTATGCCACCCTCGATTGAGCCTTAGGTGGTTTTGGCTAGAATTTAAAGCTAGCTTAGGAAGTCTATGATCGTCTATGTTACTGATTTTGTGCTTGTACAACAGAAACCTAAGCATAGCTACGCTCTCAATAGGGGAAAGACCTGCTTCTATAAGGAGAATAGGATAGGGTGTATTACTTTTAATTTTCAGGTTATAAGTTATAAAACGCTTCTGGATTTGCTCAATCTTTCTCCATGATTCTCTGGAGATTCTGCAACCCCAAACCTCACAGCCATATAAGATAACAGGAGTGACTAAAGTTTCAAAGAGGAACTTCTTTTTATCCCACATTACAAGGTTTGCTATTTTACAATTATTTTCAAGACCAAAGTAAGCTTTCCACCCCCCATTAATCCTTTTCTCAATGCTATGGTTCCAGTTGAGCTTGTGATGAATATCAATTCCTAGGTACTTGTAAGAATACACTTCCTCCAAGTTATTATTGTCATACTTAAAATTAGCATAAGTGTCCTTGGATTTGATAATCATAACTTTTGTTTTGTCAGTGTTAACAGTCATACCCATGGTAGAGCAGAAATCCTTAAGAAGCCTAAGTTGCTTATTAAGATCAGATGGGCACCTTGCCAAAAGAACAATATCGTCAACATAAAGAAGAAGGATGACGACTATCCCAGCTAAGATCGTGCCATCACATCCTGCTTCCTCTAAATAGCCTTCGAGCTTATCGATGTAAATGCCAAATAGGGTAGGGGAGAGGGGGAAACCTTGTTTAACTACGATGTTACACTTAATATCTTTCGACCACCCTTCATTGCTCTTTAGCTTGGCAATTACATTCTCGTATAACCTTATAGTGGCAGCTCTGAACTCGAGAGGAACCTTTAGCTCTTCTAATCTATTCCAAAGGTTGTATCTAGGAACTGTATCGAAAGCCTTTCTAAAGTCCACAAAGCAACAAAATAAATTGGATTTCTCATTACGACATTCCTCCGCAATGATCCTAAGCGTAACAAGGTGGTCTATTGTTGAGTGATGCCTTCTGAAACCTGCTTGGCCTTTAGCCTACTTACCTTCACTTTCAAGCTATATGCTTAACTTCTTTTCCAAAATACTACCATATAACTTGGCTAAGAGAGGGCTGATCATAATTGTTCTATAATTAGAGGGGTTATTTGTATCCCCACTTTTAAAAATAGGGATAATGAGGCTCTCAGTCCAAGGTTTAGGGAACCCTTTCTTGACTGCTTGATTGAAAAGCTTGTGGATGTGGGGGATGAGGACAGGACCTCCAATTTTTAAGATTTCCACTTGGTAACCTTCAATGTCCTTAGCTTTCCCATTAGCAAGGCGATTAACCCCAAACTTAATGTCTTCTAAAGAGAAAACTTCTTTCGTTGTGAGAAGGGTTTCCAAATTATCCATGACATTTGGAGACTCATAAAGCTTTTTAAGATAGGAATTCCAATCGTGAAGAGCAATTTTATTATTATCCTTAGTCTTCCTAGTTAGAATCTCCCTCCAAAATTTCTTAGGAGCTACCTTAGAGAGGTGTAAGAGATTCTCCTGTCTTTGACGGATGTACTGTCTCTTTTTCCTTTTAGTTAGGGCTTTGTATATTTGTATCTTGTCCATTTTAAGAGATTCATCAACAACTTCCTTAATTGCTCTCCTTGCACTTTTACAATCTTTGTCATACCATGGATTGGTTTTGCTATTTCTTTTATTATTTGAAATTTCAATTGAGAACTTGCTAATAGAATATGAGAGGGTTGTAGTAAAATTATGATAGAGGTCTTCTATGTTGTCTATATTAGATAAAGGAAGCAAATTGGTTTTTAATTCATTTAGAAAGAGATCATTTTTATTTCTATCAAATAATAAGTTCTTTTGGCTATAAGTATTATTTTCTATGGGAACTCTATGCATGACAAAATTGAGAGTTATAAGTAAAGGCCTATGATCAGAGTCAGGTTCATGGTCGTTTAAGATGTCAAAATTTATTATTTCGTTGTATAATGGGAGATCGGAAATAACATAGTCTACCACGTTGCTACCAAGTCCATGGATGCAGGTCATCTTGCTAGAATTGGGACACTTCTTTAGACCGTTGCAAATTATGAGATCCTGAGCACTACAGAGCTTGACTAGCTCCGACCCAAACAAATTTTCCCCGAGATTATTTAAATAAGACAATCAAAATAAATAGTTAAATATCAATACTAATTCATCCACATATATATATATATATATATATATATATATATATATATATATATATATATTATTCTAATTATTAAAAAAAAAAGAGAAAAGAGGATTATTTATAATAAATAATTAGAATAAATTTAATTAAAAAATAAACTAAGACAAATAAGATGAGAATAATTAAATTCAAGAATTCATAATAATAATAATAATAATAATAATAATAATAATTAATTAATTAAAATAATCAAAACTAAATAACTAATTTAGATAATTACGAAATTAATCAAAATAATATAGCCATAACCCTAAAAAAAATAAAAAACTAAAAATAAATAATATATATATATATATATATATATATATATATATATATATAGATATATATATATATATATATATATATATATATATATATATATATATATATATATATATATATATATATATATATATATATATTATAATAAATAAATAAATTAATTAATTAATTAATAAAACCCTATTTTTCAAATACAATCAAAATTAACTAAATATAATAAAACAAGTAAAACTGTCGGCTAACATCTCACACATCTCTATTTATTAAAAAATGAGATTAGTCTTTCAACAATTTTTCAAATCCTGATGATGAACCATCGTTGCTGGTTCGAAACGTCGACTATAAACAAACTGAATGCAATGTATCCGGAAGCTACAGTACAAAATGAAGTAGAATTGCTTAATGTCAATAATGAACTAAATGTTAACATAAAGTGCTTTAATCATGAAAACTGTTTGAAAGGAAAGACTTTACGACATATGAGAAATATAAGCAAGATGTAAACAAAAATGAAAAGCAGCAAAAACACAGTGATACCAGACTGAAAGATTGATTATGGAATTTGTCTCTGATGGACTAGTCTCTGGGTCTGCTTTCAAGATGAGCGACCACTTTATTAGGATTGGATCCGAGGAGGTCGATTACACAACACATTAACTACTCTGATTGTGCACGCATATACTTCTAGTCATTGTCACAAAAAATCCCTTTGAATTAGCTTTCCAACGTCTATCACGGTTCCCAATTCCGACTCTTGATGCTCATGTTACATTGAAAACAAAACTTTCTGTAAACTCCAGAATCTGCATACAAAACTATAAAACCACTCTAATTCCTTCTTCATGACCAAAAGGACAAATTTAAAGAGTTCAAGGTTCTTTTTCGAGCTTCCATGGCTAAAGATAGCATCTGGTTAAGCATTAATCCTCATATGGTCTCGGTCCTACCACTAGAGGACACCTTAGGCTAATGGTTCATGGTGGCTGAATTAAAAATAGTAAAAAATGCGACTAAAAGCCCAAAATGGACTTTGGACTAGTGTTGGCCCACTAGTGATCAACAAAATGCATGGAATAGGTTGACGATCCTCATGTGAACAGGTGGTTCTTCTATGGTCTTGTCATAAGCCGCCACCTGGCATGTTAAGCCCGGCGGTAGTGGTCAACTGAACTGCATGTGATAACCTCAGCTCGATGGTTATGTTCCCCTGTGTGTTAGCGGCTGTGGTTTCCCTGATTGTGCAGTCTAAACTGTGACTCCGCTCGTTAACGGTAACCCTTTGCCTGCTCACATGTGCTCATTCCCACAGTGGTCTTCTCTCCATGCGGTTAGAGTTTTGTGGATTTATTTATAATGTTTTTTGCAATGTAATGTTGTGACATGGTCTGAGAGGTTAGGTATTAGGGTTTTATACTTAGGTTTATGATTTTGTTTTCACCATAGGGTTGTAGACTAGGTGTTTATGCTTAGGTTTAGTACAATTGTTTGAATACAAGTCTTTTAGACTTTGTACATCAATATAAAAAAACCTTTTACAATAAATTATGACAACGTGACATTAACCCAAAGACCACATTACTCAACCAAACATCACTGGCAACGACTGAACGCTGCCCATGAACTACATGCTGATGATGAACTAAACCTGTGCAGCTGATCTAACAAGATCTTCCTAGATCAATCCTCTCCACTTGAAAGATTTTGGACCACAAAAGTTTGATTTTAAGTAGATACCAGGTGAGGATATAGTTCCCTCACTTCTCCGATCTCCATCTACCTTGCCTTGCTCGGATTCATACCCTTGAGTACTACTCGAATATATTCAACATCTCCACGCCTCAAAGATCGAATCTTCCTGTCCAAGATGATATCTTCCTGCAACTCATTCATATACTCAGGTGCCAAATCATCAATAGTTGGAATTTGTGTATCTTCCTTGGGATCCATGATCATCAGAGGTTCATACAATTTCATATTTTCCACATTTACAACTGAGTAAATTCGCATGTAAGGAGGTAAATTTAATCGAAATGCATTATTTCCAATCTTTTCCATAATCTTGAAAGGGCCATACCTAATAGGTTTCAGTTTCTTACCTTCTCCTTTCAACCTGTCTTTACTGATATACAACCATACCTGATCGCCGACCTGAAAATGATGATCGACTCGATGCTTGTCATGGCACATTTTATACTTGGCCTGACTCTTCTCTAATTGATCCTGCATTGCTACATGTATCTATTGTATCCGTTGAATGAACTTAACTGCTTTGTTTGCATCATCATGTTCACCCACTTTATCCTCTTCACCAAACATGAAATCCATCGGTGACTTCGGTAGATACCCAAAACATGTTTCGAATGGCGATCAATTAGTTGACGAATGTAAGGCTTGATTGTAAGCATGTTGCACATAAGGTAAAGATTCATCCCACAACTTAGGATGTTTATTGCAATAAACTTAGAGAATATGTATGACTATCCCGTTCACCACTTCGGTCTGTAAATGAAAAGTTGTGCTCTTTTTCAGCTTTGTGTCCATCAGTTCCCAGACCAAAATTCTCCTACAAAACGAGTGTCTCGATCAGAAATAATGGAAGTAGGTAACCCAAAATGAACCAATACCTGGTCGAAGAACATCTTTGCAGTTTGTTCAGCTGTCTCTTGCTTTTTGCATGGAACAAGAATGCACATCTTGCTGAATCTGTCAACCACAACATACGTGTAATCATGCCCTCTCCTGGACATTGGAATCCCTCCAACAAAATCCATGGAAATACTGTCACATGGTCACAAAGGAACTGGAAGTGACATGTAGAAACCAATCTTTCGATTGCTTGGTTTGTTAGTCAAACGCATCACACATCCTTTAATGTATTTAGCAACAGTTTCATACATACGAGGCCAGTAACAATACCTTTGAACTTGTGCCATTGTTTTGCTTATTCCAAAATGTCCTGAAATGCGAGAAGAATGTGCTTCCCGGACAACATGCGCTCTTTCTGTTATCACTCAGGTTGTCCTTAAGCTCCGGAAAAGGATACGGCCGAGGTAACTACAGACCAACTTTGGACTGCAGGTTCTAGCCTACCTGCAATCAGAGAGGGCTCTCTCTTTCAGATTTAGCTTTGTTGAAAAGGATCTTAGGCTAGTTATTGAGTTCAGGGGTTTTTGTTCTAATTTTGGTGGGAAAAATGATGTTCTTAGGTGGAGAGGTAGAGCATAGTCTGAAGTTTCAAACCATTGGGCGTGGAGTTGAAAAGGAGGACTGCTGGTGCGTTTTCTTGGTCCCAAGAGAGAAAATGGAGCAAGGTAGCTGCAAGTGAAACAATGTTTCAGGTTTAAAGGATGGGATGAATGCTAAGTAATGAGGGGCAGTTAAGAATCCCTCAATCAGCTTAACAGGGGAAGATAACAGAGCTCTACCTAGGGGCAGTAAAGAATCCCTAGATAATCGGCACACACAGGTGAATCGGGGTAAATATGAGCCAGAAGGAATTCATATTCATTACCAATTCATTCAGAGGAAAACATAAAGAAACAACAGAAATTGAGCATAGAGTGTATTCAAACAAATTCTAAGCTAATCTTTCTTTCTGCTATTTAGATAATGGTAAACAGTAAACAGAGGTAAGAAGCACTTATTGTATCAGGTTGCAGCACAAGAATTCCATCTTCAGTCTCCAGAAAAACATTAACAACACATCAAACAGTCTCTTCTCAGAACTTTCGGCAATCTTTGATTACAGAAACAACTTTAGGTATACAGTGCGAGTCTCTAGTGAAAAATACCAATTTACCAACCCTTGAAACAATGTTGAGGGCGGTATATATAGGGAAAACTCTCTACAATTTGTTTATTACATCTTGACCTAAACAGGTCCTAAAGAATAATTAATTTGACCTAATCCTATCTGAAATAAATGCATGAAAATATCTTTGGCTGCGCTGAGGGTTGCCGTATCAAAATGAAGTGAATGTGCTTGTCCTCGGTGGCTTGGTGCGGTTGCCTCTGCAATAATTGTGCATAGGTTTCTATTCTTTGCTGTTCGGACACCTTAAATGTTTTAGCTGTGATTTGAAGGCAGGGATGGGCTTACACTTATTGATTTGACTTTGCTGAGGGGGCTCATCAATGTTTAGCTGTTTCGAGCCCCTAAAAATCTTGACTGGTACTCTTTGACGTCTTTTTCTTCTTCTGATATTCTTTGGCAATAAACCGGGCTGCTGCTCTGACGTGTTGTGTGTTAAATCAAAATTTAATGGCCACTGTGTGGTAAAGGTCGTCTTGTCTTGGTCATCCAGGTGAACAAGTATTTGGTTGAAACCTGAAAATCCATCTAGAAAAGAGATTCTAGATGAGCCCACTACTCTTTGTAGGATGTGATCCATTTTGGGCAAAGGATAGTGATCTTTTAAGGAGACTTGATTTAAATTTCTGAGATCTATACAAAGTCTGATTTCACCTGTCTTTTTTCTTGTAGGAACAAGATTGGACACCCACTCAGAAAATCTGATGGGTGCTATTATGCCTGCTTCAAACATCCTCTTTACTTCCTTCTCAATCGGGGGAAGAAGCATAGGGTTAATTCTTCTAAGTTTCTGCTTGAAGGGTTTCTGGTTTGGTTTTAAAGGAATGGTGTGTTGGATCACTGAGGTATCATAGGATTTCAAGTCCTCATAGCTCCAAGCGAATACATCTTGGAAATCTTTGAATAAATCAATGTACTTGGGCTTTTGATCAAGAGGCAAATTTTTGGACAGTTTGATCATTTTTGGATTTTCTGCTATCCCAATGTTGTGTTCTTCTATATCAGTGTTTATTGGCTGCAATTTTGGCTTTCTGGGAACATCATTAGCATCAAACATGTCTTCTAGTGGGGTCAGGTCAGCAGGTAAAAAGTTATCTTTTAGCTCAATGATTTCTGCCTCTATTTTGTTTATTTCTTCCAAGTGCATTTGTTTCAGTTGTTCAATGTTTTCTTTGGAAAAAACCGTGGGTTTCAGGATTTGTTTGGCTGTTGCAGCAGTTACAGCCTGCTGGTTTTCAGTTGCTTGTCATTCTGAATCTGTCATGGCATCCATATCTATGTTAATATTTGAGAATTCATGTTCAAGGGTGACAAAATTATTAATTTGGGCATCGTTTTCGAACACTTGCCAATCTCTGATGTTATTTGGAACAGCGGGCCTATGTTTTATTTCGGTTGTCAAGTGGTGGTTTGGGTCAAAGGGAAGCTTACATGTACTTACAAAAGTGGCTAGGCTGTGAGCGTGAATGTTGTGATTTCTTGAGATCTTGTCAAGCTTGAATTCAGTGAATGCATTGAGTATATTAGTGGCAGCAGTCCTATAGGCTCTCATTCTATTATCATTTGTAACAAAATTACCTTTCATCTGTTGTATGATTAAATCAGAGTCACCTAGGATAGACACCTTTTCAGCTCCTAGAGCTTTGAGGAGTTTAAGGCCTAACAACAGAGCCTCATACTCTACCATGTTGTTGGTGCATTTGAAATTCAGTCTGTAGGCATGGCCTTGTGCATGGTTGTTATATGTGTTGTGAATCCAAACACCTGCCCCTGCCCCTAACTTGTTGACAGAGCCATCAAACTCTAAGTACCATGTGATTTCTTGCTTGTGGTTAGTGCTAAGAGTTTCAGCCATTCTTGCAGCGGGCAGATTTGAAATTTCTGTTTGAGGAGGTTCTTCTTGTATGCTGGTTGCATTATCTGTTGTGACAGTCTCATGGGTGCGTGTAATCGATTCTTCATTAATGTGCGTTTGTTGTTCTAGAGCCAAAGGCTCATCCTCAGTTGGAGAATTTGTGTCATCATTAAACAAAATAAAGGAATCCATGTCAGAATGTATTGAGTAAATGGGAAAATTTTCAGGCTTGCTCTCACTACTCACCACATATTTCATCAGCGTTTCTTTGTACAGTCTCTTTGGTTGCCCAAAGACAGAAATGGTGGCATAGGAGAGGTCCAGTTGAAGGGATCCTTGCAGCTTTGCTCCCCATGATCTTGATAGGAGCATACCGTACTTTGGTGGAATGTCAGCCACCACCACATCCATGAGGATGGTCTTGTTGGGATATTGGACTAAGGAGACACACAAGTATTTGATGAGGCCTAAACATTTCACTTGACTTGAGTCAAATGAGTATAAATATTTGTAAGGTCTTGTGATATCGAGGTTTAGTTTATCCATTACTGCCTTGGGCATAAGGTTGTGTGAGGCTCCTGAGTCAAACATAGTGTTGTGCAAAACTTTGTCATGTATATGCAAACTGACATAAAAGGGTGGAATAGGTCCATGAGTTGATTTTCCATTGACTTCTGGAACGAATAACAGTTCAGGAGAATCATCCAAAACATTTACATCGTCTTTTTTTCTGGAATCTGAAGTGAACTTTGAATTTGTTGCCTATAGATACATCGTGTTTGGCAAGTTCTGAAAGAGGAACAGGTATTTTCAATTTACCTATTTCTGCCTCTAAATTAAATGGTTTTTCCAATGGAGTCTTGGTGTTGATAATGGCAATTTTTTCTGTTTCATTTGAATTATCAGTGATTCGCTCTTGTTTATCAGCGTTGTGGGGATTGACTACTTGCAGTTTGACAGTTTCAGGAGGGATTTTTGGAACGATGTTCGAATTTTCTTTTGAGGAAGGAGGTGATAGAGGCTGCTCAACAGAAGGTTGCGTGTCTGTTATGTCTGCTACAGTCACTTTTTGCGGGTTTGGGATAGTTGTATCAGCTGGTTCTGTCATGATAGCTTTGTTTTTAATCTTGTTGGGCTGTTTGCCTTCGTTTGTTTTACCAGGTTCAGAGATGTCAATGGTCCTAGTTATCAGCTTATATTGTTTGTGTACTTCATATACAGCAGTATCATATCCTTGTTTAAAATCAAAAGACTCACCAGACTTAGTCTGAAACTGATTGTAATCAAGTTCATTTTGGTCTTCTTGGCTCAGGAAAGTTTGATGCTCACCCTTTAGATCCATCAAATTCATGTGAGTGTCTTCTGTGGGTTGACTAGAAGTGGATCCTTCAACATAGTTATCTTGAAAAGGAGGTCTTATGTCATGGTCTTGGCTAGACCTACCAGCATTTGTGTTCTGTGTTTTCCTGGAATTTGGGTTCCTCATGGTATTGGACTGTTGTCCTTCCCATGATGCTTTTCTTTCAAAGTTTTCTACTCTTTCTCCCAATCTTTGCAGGCCATTGATAATAGCATCAAGCTTCTGGTCAAAGGCTGAGGGTTCTTCCTTAAAGGTGGTTCTTCTTTCCATCCTAGCTCTATTTCTTTTGGCAATTAAGTTGGCCTCAACGCTGACAACAACATTTTGCATGTCTGCAAGGGTCTGAGGAGCTCTTTCTTTTAATTGGTATGCCATATCCGGGTCAAAACCATCCGGAAATTTGTACAAGGCAAGGTCAGGGGGAGGCCTCAGATTCTATGATATTGCATTGTAAACATTATTGAATCTTTCACAGTACTGCAAAACAGTTTCTTGAGGACCTCTTTTAATTGTATCGTATTCAGTTAGTATGTGCAAGGGGTCTTTCTTTTTCTCCCATCTGTTGGTAAAATATTGGTACAGCTCATCTAGAGTGGTTATGGAATTTGCAGCGAGTGATCTGAACCAAGTTCTTACATCACCTGTTAAACTTTGAACAAAAATTCTCATTCTCACACTATCATCATCTATTTCATAGTTTTCAAAATAATCTTGCATCTTTTTGGTATGCTGAATGGCTGTGAAAGGACCAGTGGAATCAAAATACGTGATTTTCGATTGGTAATCTTGAGGTAAAGCCCCAGCATTAGCAGGTAATTGCAGGGGTGCATATCTATTAGCCATATTGGCAGGGATAAGTGGAACAACGGGGATAAATGGAACAACTGGGGTAACGGGGATCACAGGAGTAACTGGAACGCTGGAAACAACAGTAGTGGTAATGGGAATATGTGCAGCGAATGGAGGTGTGGAAGGAGTGCTATGAGATGTGGATGATGAACTAAGGGAAACAGGGCTTGAACGAAATAAAACCTTGACAGGAGTTGGAACACAGCTTGGGTGAGCTGTTTCAGGACTCAAATCAGCAAAATTTTCCTGTCTTTCTTGCTTCCTAAGAATCTTTGGGATTAAGTTCGGGTTCTCAAAAGCAGCTGGGGGATTCGGATCTGGGTTTGACCTTGTATGTCGAGTTTTTCTTTTGGGAGCCAGCTTCTGAATTTGTTTTTGGTATTTTTCTGGGAATGTTTTTAGAAATAACACATAACTAATCAAAATCTGGGACAGTTATTTGTAACTTAAAACTAGCATGAAGATTGACTGAAGCAACATTTATTTACCCCTGTTAATGCAAAGCAAAGAACAGTTTCAAAAGCTTCCTGGATGACATTCAGGCTTCATCTGTAGTTTTAAGAGGTAAACAGCTATTGAAAAGATTGATTTATGGTCTCAGCGGAGCTTTCTTAGCTTCTTCGTGAAACTATCTGAGGAAAGTTTCCAGGGGAGTCTTCTTACCTTCTTTGTGAAACTATCTGAGGAAAGTCCCAGCGGAGTCTTCTTACCTTCTTCGTGAAACTATCTGAGGAAAGTCCCCAGCGGAGTCGCCATTACGTTATCACTTAGGTTGTCCTTAAGCTCTGGAAAAGGATACGGCCGAGGTAACCACAGACCAACTTTGGGCTGCAGGTTCTAGCCTACCTACAATCAGAGAGGGCTCTCTCTTTCAGATTTAGCTTTGTTGAAAAGGATCTTAGGCTAGTTATTGAGTTCAGGGGTTTTTGTTCTGATTTTGGTGGGAAAATTGATGTTCTCAGGTGGAGAGGCAGAGCATAGTCTGAAGTTTCAAACCATTGGGCGTGGAGTCAAAAATGAGGACTGTTGGTGCGTTTTCTTTGTCCCAAGAGAGAAAATGGAGCAAGGTAGCTACAAGTGAAACAATGTTTCAGGTTTAAAGGATGGGATGAATGCTAAGTAATGAGGGGTAGTTAAGAATCCCTCAATCATCTTAACAGGGGAAGATAACAGAGCTCTACCTAGGGGCAGTAAAGAATCCCTAGATAATCGGCACACACAGGTGAATCGGGGTAAATATGAGCCAGAAGGAATTCATATTCGTTACCAATTAATTCAGAGGAAAACATAAAGAAACAACAGAAATTGAGCATAGAGTGTATTCAAACAAATTCTAAGCTAATCTTTCTTTCTTCTATTTAGATAATGGTAAACAGTAAACATAGGTAAGAAGCACTTATTGTATCAGGTTGCAGCACAAGAATTCCATCTTCAGTCTCCAGAAAAACATTAACAACACATCAAACAGTCTCTTCTCAGAACTTTCGGCAATCTTTGATTACATAAACAACTTTAGGTATATAGTGCGAGTCTCTAGTGAAAAATACCAATTTACCAACCCTTGAAACAATGATGAGGGCGGTATATATAGGGAAAACTCTCTACAATTTGTTTATTACATCTTGACCTAAACAGGTCCTAAAGAATAATTAATTTGACCTAATCCTATCTGAAATAAATGCATGAAAATATATTTGGCTGCGCTGAGGGCTGCCGTATCAAAATGAAGTGAATGTGCTTGTCCTCGATGGCTTGGTGCAGTTGCCTCTACAATAACTGTGCATGGGTTTCTATTCTTTGTTGTTCAGCCGCCTTAAATGTTTTAGCTGTGATTTGAAGGCAGGGATGGGCTTACACTTATTGATTTGACTTTGCTGAGGGGGCTCATCAATGTTTAGCTGTTTCGAGCCCCTAAAAATCTTGACTGGTACTCTTTGACGTCTTTTTCTTCTTCTGATATTCTTTGGCAATAAACCGGGCTGCTGCTCTGACGTGCTGTGTGTTAAATCAAAATTTAATGGCCGTTGTTCGGCCTCTGTTTCCTCTAGAACTGTCTTCTGCTCCTTTCTGCATGCTTCGCGAAGAAAAATGGGTCATTCAGCGCCTTTCGGGCTTGTTGTGGGCTGTGCGATGAGAAGATTCCCCATTTTGGCTCATTTTATCCAGCGATGCGCGATTTGTGCTAGGCGCAAATAGCGCATCAAAAACTGCCTCAGAAAATGATTCTGGGGCTCCACAGTGCGATTTTTGCCCTTCGCGCCTAAATTGTTGATGACGTCAGCATGACGGACCTCGTACAACGGATGACGTGGTAGGATGATGTCAGCATGTACGGAGGTGACGTGGCAGTACGGCGGGTCTGATGATGTGGCAGAACACGTGGCAGGGACGTGGCAGGGTGACTCGGCGGTACGATGGCAGGAGGCCACGCAGGCAGATGACGTCAGCGTCGACGTGGTGCTGACGTAGGATGGAGGAGGGTGGTAAATGGTTTTTGGGCGCACCGCCTTTGAGGAAGGGTGGTGGGAGTACGGCGGGAATATCTCCCATCTCTCGAACGCTAACCTTCAGGCGACTTGGGAGAGGGGAAAGCCCGCCCACCATTGATCTGTGGGGTGGGTGATCAGACGGTCGGCGGCGAAGGTTAGGCGGTGGAGGGATAAGGGGCTGGAATATACATGGAATATTCCAAATTTAATAAAGTGTGGCGGGGGGGGTGTCAAAACTATGGTTTACATGAGATATGGGGGTTATAAATGGGCGGGTTAATATATTTACACTCGGGACTTTGGCATACGGGGTAAAACGTGGTTTTTTGAGGGTTTATGAGTGGGGGTTTAATGATTTGTGCACAAAACTTTAGGTTAGGGGCGGGAAAGAGGGTTTTTGAGGGTTAAGACTAGGCAACAATGGTTATTAGCCTGACCAGGTGCCAGACTAATTGCTGTAAGACTTGGATGGGCTAAAAACAGCCCCAGATGGACTGCCTTTCCCCGGACTTTAGGGGAGATATGGCTATAGTGCCAGGGAGGGGATATTTAATATTTTTGGGATTTATATACATAGTTTTAGTAGGGGAAGGGGATACAGATTAGGGATTTAGATAATACAGTCAGTAGTTAATATGGAGATGACCAGAAAGCGCTAAGTTAAGGGTCCTTAGGCTAATTTTGGGGAAAATAACTTGTAAAGAAATGAAATCCTTGAGCGAAGCAGATCTTCACCAAGGCAGCTGATATGGAGAATGATGGAACTAAGAGGAATCAAGCAGATCTTGACCTCTTTGGGGAAGTTAGTAAATGACTTGGGAAATGAGAAGAAGGTGAAGTTAGTTATGTCTAGCTCGAGCTCCTCTAGATGAAAAACTACCTGATAACTGTCATCTGAAAAGATATAAGACTTTAAAACACAAGATTGATCATGAATCATCATTCTGCAACCTCACAGCTACCTACCCAGCCTACCTTCCTAACATTTTTTCTTCTTTTTGGGTGGGTGCACTTAGACTTGCAGACCCTGATTTACAATTTTTCTTTTGAATGCTTTCCTATCTAAATCTATACTTATTTCTTCCAAGGGCCCAGATTAAGCAGTTGGGTCCCTTTGATTCTCTACCTATCTACAAATCTGCCAAGATTAAACTTTTTGGACAGATACATTCTCTATATTCTAAACAGGAAATTGAAACCTAAGGAGACCAAGATTAGACTGTTTGGACCTCCCTTAAATGAAAACTCTTCAAAACTGGAACAACTCATCAAAATTGGAATACAGCAGTGCCATTTGGACTAGCACAGTTCATGGCATTTTGTGAAAATATGGAACACTGCAGCCTGCAAAGTATGACATATTTGGCATGTAAAATTGTCAATCATGAAAGATGAAACCCTGTTGCAACAGGAGGCTAACACTTTCTGTCTGCGGTATGCATAACTTACCCAGATGATATAACAACTGTCATGAACATGATAATTGATTTCTTCCACCTGAGCACCATGAGTTAGTGATTCATAAATATCTTTGAAATCAGCATACGTACTGTATTGTTCTATATAAATTTCATGCTTTAAAGAACTACTATGCAGCACTACTGAAGCATTCAAAGATGGTTTAGAAAACATATCAACTACTTTGTTTGTGACACCTTTCTTGTACTTAATTACTAAGTGAAATTGCTGAAGAAATCCCATCCATCTGTAATTACGAGATTGTTGCAACTTAGTTTGAGAATGAAGGTACTGAAGCAGCTGATGATCTGCGTGAACCATTGTTTCCTTACCCATTAAATAATGTTTCCACTTCTTAACACTGTCAACCAAAGTAAATAGTTCTTTATCATATGTTGGATAATTCATTACTGCCTTAGAAAAAGTTTCTAAATGAAAACAAACTAGTTTCCCTTTTTGAAGTAAACCTGCCCCCATTGCATAACCACTAGCATCTATTTCAATTTTGAATGGCTGTTGAATGTTTGGTAAAGCTAAGATTGGTGATGTGACTATTTTCTGCTTAAGTGTATCAAAATATTTTTGTTGTTTACCACCCCACTGAAAGGGAACTTTAGAGCCTGTTAAAGCATGTAACGGTGAAGCAATCAAAGAAAATTGAGCAATAAGTTTTCTCCAATACTGAATTGCACCTATAAAACTTCTAACTTCCGTCACATTTTGTGGTCTTCGCCACTTAACAATCACATCGATTTTAGCTGGATCTATTTTTACACTTCCACCTCCAACTATGTAACCAAGATAATTCAATGAAGTTTTCCAAAACTCACATTTGGAAAGTTTAAGGTACAAATTTTCTCTATGCAATACTTCGAAAACCTGCTTAATATGCCTAACATGCTCTTCTATACTAGAACTGAAAATTAGAATGTCATCTAAGTATATTATGACAAATATATCAATGTATGGGTGGAAAAAATCATTCATAACCCGCATGATAGTTGCTGGTGCATTACACAAACCGAAAGGCATTACTAACCATTCAAATAGTCCCTGCCTAGTTTTGAATGCAGTGTTCCAGATGTCATTTTCTGCTATGCAGATTTGATGATACCCACTTCTTAAATCTAACTTAGTGAAATTGACAACATTTTTCAGTTGATCAAGTAAATCATCTATCTTGGGAAGAGGATACCTATTTTTGATTGGTATCTTTTTGAAGGCCCTGAAATCGACACACATTCTCCATGTCCTGTCTTTCTTAGGAACCAAAATTATGGGTGAGCCACATGGAGATGAACTAGGTCGAATAAAACCTTTTTCAATTAATTCTTGGATTTATTTCATTATTTATTTGTTCTCTATAACTGATAGGTGATACATTCCGATATTGGAAACAGGGGCATCAGACATTAATTGTATTTCATGTTGTATTTCTCTTTTAGGAGGAATATTTTTTGGTTCCTTAAATATATTTTGAAAAGAATCTACCACTTTAACCAATCTATCTTTGAACTGAGATTCACAACTTGAAAAAACATCATGTTGATCCTTATGTTGTTCTTTTACAACCATAAGTACATATCTCTTACTTGAACTTATAAATCGCTTCATCTGATTAACTGAAACTAAATCTAAGTGTGATTTAAGTTTATGTGCCCTAACAATAAATTCAATCCCATCTTTCTTAAGATGTTATTTATGCTCTTTCCTATAAAACATTGCATCACGATCATAGAGATAAGGACTTACTAGCACTACTCCACATATATCTGTTGGAATCACATCCAAATCCACTTCATTAATGTAATTAGTTGTTATGGTAAATTTTAACTGGCACTGCTTTGTGACATTAATATGAGTCTCTTTATTTAGCCAACTTGGCGGGTATGGTCTTGGATGATTATGTGTCTCCAAACCCAATTTCTTAACTAAATCTTCAGATATTAAATTTCCCTGTGATCCACTACCAAATAATGTATATATGTTTGTGTGCTTAGAAGTTATCCTTATGTGAAATAGTTCAACCCTTTTATCCTCATTTAGATGATTTCGGTTTGAAGAAGGTGCAGAAGTGCTATAACTTGAACCAATATGAGAAGTTTTACCTATTGAAACCATTGCGGTTATTTTACTTTCATCACCTGAGTCGAAGCCCAAATCTTGTTGGATTTCTATATTGGCCTTCTTTTCGCATTTTTTCTTTTGGAACTTCTTTGGTTTGAGTATGGGGTGAAGTTTCCAACATTTGGACTCATCATGTCTGATCCTCTCGCGATGGGTACAAGTAGGTCTTTAACTTTATTTTTGAGCTGTCACTGATCTCTTTCCCTTCAGATTGTCATTCCTCTTTCTCTCTTTGGAATCCTTGATTTCCAATTGTTTGGATGGGTTCTGTGAAAACTTGAATGATCTGCCACGTGATTCAATATGTATGGCTTGAACACGCGCTTCATCAAAGTCATCAAGATTAAACATCAATAATGTATGCTGCAAATATGAATGTAAACTGCCGATGTATTTTAATAATGTTTCACGTGTATCCAATGAAATACCAAGAGTTAATGCTTTTTTTTTTGAACTCCTAAGTAAACTCCTAAACACTCTGCCCTTTACCTTGCCTAAAGTGCTGCCAATCAATAATAACTTGCTGCATGTAGCCTAAAGGATATAATTGTTTCCTAAGATCTTTTAAGAACTTAGACCATGAAGAGATGACTTTACCTTTCTGCTTTACATCTATTTGAGTTTTAATTCCACACCAGATTAAAGTTGTTCCCCCCATTCTATGTGTAGCTAACTGAATTTTCGTTTTATTGTGAGAAATGTTCTTAATACGACCATACACTTCTAACTGCTTAATCCAATTATCTAACTTTGCATGATTAATTTCGAAATCATTAATAGGTAACTCAAATTTTACATCAAGTTTCAAAAGATATGTTTTCTTAG
The DNA here is from genome assembly GCA_031772625.1 of Pinus tabuliformis. Taxonomy (NCBI): domain Eukaryota; kingdom Viridiplantae; phylum Streptophyta; class Pinopsida; order Pinales; family Pinaceae; genus Pinus; species Pinus tabuliformis. Next base: position 1,350,233,287 of record CM062807.1, on the reverse strand, counting down.
GTTTCTTTTCTGTTTTAGATTATGAACTGGAAGAAGAAGAAGAAGATGAAGATGATGGAGATGATGGAGGTGAAGGAGGTTTATCATCCTTGCCGTTACCTTTGTCCTTCTTCGATGTCTTTGAAGAAGAAGCTGCATCTCGCACCTTCTTATCTGTGTAAATTTCTCCCATCATCTATTGCATTCTCAAGAATGCTTGCTAAAACTATTCCTCGCTCATCTCGGTTTCAAGATTTTCACCTACATCAGATCCTATCATGATCGACTTATGAGAGACTCTTCGCTTTCCAATCTCTGGATAAATATCCTCGAGGATTCCGTCTCCATGTTGCGACTTCGGCCTGATTAAAATTCACTAGAAAAATTCCACAAACGAAACGTGCTCTGATACCAAATTATATGATCTGAAATTATCATATGTTAAACTGAAGTAAAATTGATTAATGCTAACAGTGAACTGAATGTTAACTTAAAGTGCTTTAACCGTGAGAGTTGTTTGAAAGGAAATACTTTACAAGAGATAAGAAACATAAGCAATATGTAAATAGAAGTGAAAAGTAGCAAAAACACAGTGATACCAGACAACAAGATTTATTACGGAGTTCGTCCCTGATGGATTACGTCTCCATGTCCTCTTTCAAGATGGGTGACTGCTTTATTAGAATTGAATCCGAGGAGGTCCATTACACTGAAAATTAACTAGACTAATTGTGCACGTAGGAACTTTTGTTCACTGTCATAGGAAATATCTTTGAATTAGATTTCCAATGCCTATCACAATTCCCAATTCCGACTCTCGATGCTCTTATTACACTAAAAACAAAACTACCTATAACCTCCAGAATTTGCATACAAAACTCTAAAACCACTCTAATTCCTTCTTCATGACCAAAGGGATGAATTTAAAGAGTTCAAGGTTCTATTTCGAGCTTCCATCGCTAAACATAGCATCTGGTTATGAATTAATCCTCATATGGTCTCGGTTTTACCACTGGAGGACACCTTAGGCTAATGGTTCATGGTGATTGAATTAAAAATAGTTAAAAACACAACTAAAAACCAAAAATGGACTTTGGATTAGCATTGGCCTGCTGGCGGTCAACAAACTGTGTGAAATAGGTTGACGGTCTGCATGTGAATAGGCAGTTCTGCTACGGTCTTGTTATAAGCCGCCACCTTGCATGTTAAGCTTAGTGGTAGCGGTCAATTGAACTGCATGTGATATCCTTCTCTCGACGGTCCTTTCCCCTGCGCGGTTAGCTATTGTGGTTTCCCTGACTATGCGGTCTAAACTGTGACTCAGCTTGGTTAACGGTAACCCTTTTCTTGCTCACATGTGCTTGTGCCAGTTGCGGTCTTATCTCCGCGCGGTTAGAGCTCTGTGGGTTTATTTATAATGTTTTTTCCAATGTAATGTTGTGACATGGTCCGAGAGGTTAGGTATTAGTGTTTTAAACATAGTTTTATGCATTTTGTTTCACCATAGGGTTGTATACTAGGTGTTTAAGCTTAGGTTTAGTACCATTGTTTGAATACAAGTCTTTTAGGCTTTGTACATCAGTAAAAAAAAACTTTTACAATAAATTGTCACAATGTGACATTAACCCAAAGACTACATTACTGAACCAAACATCATTGATGATGATTGAACGTTGCCCATGAACTACATACTGACGATGAACTAAACCTGTGCAACTGATCTAACAAGATCCTCCTGGATCAACGGAGGAAGATCACACCCATAGATTCTGACTTCTATGTAGTTCTGGTATAAATACTAGTCTCCTACCTTTGATTGTTCTGACAGATGAAAAACTTTATTGATTTCTATAGAAATTCTTGGTATAACATCACTGCATAGTAGACATAAAGATGTGTGAAGGAACTTATCTACAAAATAAATATATGTATACTCTTTTTAGTTCCTTCTAACTTGATAAGTCCAATGAATAACTGATAAAGGAGTACCCTGCTCGTCCATATTCTACAATTGAAATTTGAATCGGTCTGCCTAGTAAAATAACATTAAATAAACCAAAAATGGTTGGTGTTTGAATGCACCCTCAGCTTCGAATTTCAAAAATAGTTCATGCAAGATATTTGATAAAAATTGACTGTAATTGAAAAGGACTGGAGGCTTCCGACTGATTGCAAATACTGATAGAAATCCTAAAACTATCTCATCAACCTATTGGTCTGTATGATAGCCTAGTAACTGAGTAACCATAGAGATCATTTGTCTTGACATTTTTGGGAAAATGGAAACAAAGTATGGATGATTTGTTATGGGCAACTCAACATTCTCAAGTAGAAAATATTCAAAAATGTGGGCTCTATAGGGGAAGGTAAGTTTCTTATTAATTTCAATTAATGCATGAGTGGAAAAAGGATGCAGAGAGGGTTGAGAAATTATCTGTAAGGTTTGGAAAATATTCTCTGGAGAAATAGAAAAAAATGACCTCATTGTTCTTGGAAATTACTGCTTTTTGGTTGGGGAGGTGTCTAAGATGGCACCAAGTAGATAATTCAAGGAAGAAGAGAGTTTGAGGGAAGGTAAACTGAGGAAAAAAGACCCCTAAATACTTAAATCATCACTCTTATCTAATTATTTTTGTTTTTCCCAATTATGAAGCTAATATAGGTCAAAATCACTCTAGGTTTCAACTATCTTATATTAGGCATTGATCAGGGGAGTTTTATCCAGATCAGGGACAGGGGGCACCATGGGATCGTCACTCATATTTTCTTTTCCCTTCAGTGAAAACATTCTAAATTACAAAGGAGAAATGAAGGTATATGGAATTTGACAGGGGAAATGGAGGAACATAGAAACACTGAGGAGAATTTCAGGAATAGAGCTAATCAATATTCTTGTTTAATTGGATTTGTATAGAAAATTGACTTGCAAATGGAGCTGGTAACTTCCGAATGCTTCGAGATTAACCTACAGAATTCAAATAAGTGTAGAAAAAAAATATGGAGGTGTCTGGGGATTTTATAATGGGATTGATAGGCATTTCAATGGAATTATGATTGTTTTGGGATGGGAAATTAATTAGGAACTGATCCATTGGCGGGAGGGATTTAATGTGTAATGTTCAATTGTGATTTGGCAAGTGATTTGAAAGCCAATGATTAAGTGATGTGGAGGGAAGGTGATGTGGATGGAGGGAGGGGTGACAGATTGGCATATATGACTGGTGCATGGATGACAAGTGGACACGAGGGTATGGCATGAGGGTGAAATGACAGAGAGAGGAATGGGCTGGCGGTTTTTCAGCAGGGGGTGGTAAAGGTGGTAAACGATATATGGAAGGGATCCCCCGAAAATTCCGAATGACTGACATGTAGTTGGGGTGCTTTTTATTGAAACTACATTTTGCACCCCCGCCCCTCCATTAAGCATCAATAGTAAGTTGGGGGGGTCCGAAGTTCATGTTGGAAAATACTGAGAGGGGGGAGGGGTGAATCAATATTTTTTACAATTAGCACTTTTAAATCTTTTCAGAGAATTAGTTAATCTTCAATTATGATTAGGTGGAAAACCCCCTCTGGGTCAAAAACCACCGAACTCTTTTCTAATAAATTCTTCGATATTCAACCCCAACTGAAATGAAAGCAACAACTTCCTTTCACTACATTTGGAGGATATATGAGATTTATTTTTATAGAGTTGAGAGGGGCTTCTATAGAGAATGTTAGAGGGATTTTAGGAGCTTAAAAAATTATTAATTATTGAGTATTCAATGACCAAAACCAATTATGAGTGCCATGCCACAATCCCATAGGATTTTAGCCCACTAACTGGGGTTACTAACTTCACACATGAATATCTCCCAAACCGTGAAGAATTACTTGGCGTGCCATATATCAATGGAAACGTCTCAATGAGCATAATCCATCTAGAAGATCCTTGACTCAAAATAGAGCAAGTTTTCAAGTTAAAATTCCCTTGCAAGATTAGGGTAGCCCCTGGTGCTGCTTCAGTTAACATCAATGACAACCTTAGATCATCTTTAGATCAACAATCTCCCCTTTTGGAATTGATGGCAACACAAGTACTCCCCGTGCAATTAGGGCTCCCCTTCCTACTACCTTCTCTCCCCCTTTGACATCAATGGCAAAGGGTAACTCCCCCTGACACACAACCATCCTGCGTACCTGTACACACTTCCACTCCCGCTTTATTTTTTGAATAAGGAAAATCTAATAGGAACTTGAGTATAACAAGCTGCTGCCACAATATATTCTACTTTTGTTGTGGATAACGAAATTGAAGACTACTTTTTACTTAATCATGAAACAAGACAACCACCTAGATAGAATGCTGCTCCACTGGTACTTTACGATAATCAACACTTCCTGCCCAATCTGCATCTGTATAAGCTTGGATAACCATATCATTTCCTTTGGGATACCATAGACCATATTCCACTGTGCCCTTAAGATATCGAAGAATTATTTTGACAACAATAATATGATATTATTTTGGTGCTGCTTGGAATGTTGCTACTTTTCCAACTGCCTGCATCGCATTAGGCTGGGAGGCTATCACATATAGAAGACTACCAATCATGGATATATACAATCTTTGGTACACATCCTTTAACGAATCTTCTAAGATTAACTTGCAACCAGTTATCATAGGGGTAAGGATTGACTTGCCATCTTCCATCTCGATTTTTTAGCATTTCCTTGATGTACTTGGTTTGATATATGAATATTCCTTTATCCTGCTCAGAAATCGCGATAATCGTTAGGTTATTTGATCCACTTTTACATAGAGATTGTTGTCAGCGCTTCCTTTCTTGAATCCTTGTCGATGTAGATACTTAGCAAGATGATCATACCAAGCCCTAGTAGCCTGCTTGAGACCTTATAGTTCCTTCTATAATCTTGTTTTTTCTTGAGCCATCATAAGCGAGAAACATCCTGATAGCTTCCATTTTGGCAACTGGAGCAAATGTTTCTTCAAAATAGATTCATTCAATCTGTGCATATACTTTGCAGACTAATCTTTCCTTGTTCTTGGTAAACTATAATCATTCAACTATTTTTCTCCCCCCTGAACCTGTAATGAAGCTGCCATCTTCTTCAAACTACCTTCCCATCAATCGTAGACTTGTTCCATATACTGCTACATAGAATCCTCATCTTCAAATTTCTAGGAGTCCATAACCTTAATTGTTCAAAATAATGTGTCATTTAACGAATCGTCTTGACTCAAGTCATTAACTGAAGCAATTGTTGTTTCCTCACAATCTGTTACGAATCGTGAAAGCATAATTTTTGGGACCTTATTGTCTTCTTGCTTTTCTTGGTCATCTTGTACTTGTTCATCCTGTACCTTTTTTCCTTTCCAACCTTCTTATCGTCGTTGTTAAGCTTTTCATTCATGGTTGACTCCATATTGTACCTGCAGTTACGAGCTATGTGTCCATATTTATGACATTTGTAACATTCGTTGTTATTCATAGAAGATTCCATTTGGTGTTTATCTCGTGATCCTGTCAATTTTCTTCTAGGGTTTTGCCGATAATAGTTGTGTTTGGAGCTTCACAATCCCTAGCCATGTGTCCAAAATTGTTACATTTGTAACATTCGACATCATCTCTCAAATGATAAAATTTGAGGATATTATACTAAGTTTTGGAATATCCATTTCTGAGAGATCTCCTAGAATTATATTCATTCCAAACATACATGCGACATTCTGAAGCTCTATGTTCAAATTTTCCACATGAATAACAATAACCATGAAAAATATGTTGATACCTAGATGTAGATCTTCGTCGGGGAATTATCTTCCAAGGTTGTTCTTGCGAATCTTATCCAATGAAGTCTACATGCCTGTCAAATCTCATAGGTTCATTATATTTTGTTGTAGAAGGTCCTGCTTTTTCTTCTTTGTAACTAAGGCCAGTTCTGTTGTTGTAAGATCGTTGATTATTGATGAGTTCTTCCAATGCCCTTGAGATGTTGGCATAGTTTTGGACAGTTTTTCCCTTGTTCACTTTCTTACGTAGCAATACTACTTCGACTTGTAATGCTTCCCTTTCTCAGTTGCTTTCTTCCAACTTCTTTTGAAGTGACTCTTCAATACATTTGTGTTCTTCAACTTCAATTTTGAGACCTTGAACTTGTTCTTCAAGAGTATTGGAATGGATCTTCTCAGCCTTGAGCTCTTTTATAAGCTTGATTGCCTCCTTAGAAAATTATTCTATGGTCAAACCTTCTTCTTCGTTGTTTGATTCCTCTTCTTTATTGTGCTTGGACATAAATAATACTCTCTCATTGGATTCTTCTTCACTTTCACTGTTCTCATCGGATGATGAGATATCTTCTTTAGAGAGAAAGTTCCTTTTGAATCCTTTCTTTCCTTTTGAGTTTCCATCACTTCTATTCGGACATTTTTCTATGAAATGCCCAACCTCACCACAGTCGAAACATATCAATGGAAGTTTACTTTTGAATTTTCCCTTACCAATTTTTAGTTTTCGCATAAGGTAAGCATATTCTTCATTTGAAAAACCATCTTCATCATCTTCCTTTTCTTCACACTTGCAGGTGCAAGTGCAGGTCTTTGCCTTTGAAGGTTGTTTGTCCTTGTTGGTTTTCTTAGATGCAACGAATGCAGTTTCTAGATGCGAAGTACCCTCTTCTTCATCAAGTCTCATTTCATATGCTATGATAACTCCATGTAATTCCTCTTTGCTAAGTTTGTCTAGATTTTCACTATATTTTAAGACTGATACCTTTGGTTTGAATCTTCCTGGTAACATTCTAAGAATCTTTTGTATAATAGTCTTCTCGTCAACAGGCTCTCCCAATCCTTCCAGAGTGTTGGTTATTTCATCAATGTGTTGGAAGTATGTAGCAATGTTTTCATCTTCTTTCTCTTTGAGTTTCTCAAATTTTACTCTATATATTTGAAGCTTTGCTTCTTTGACATTTGAGTCACCTACATATATGTTCTCAAGCTTGTCCCATACACTTTTGTATATTTTACAACCCAACACCTTATGATAAGCATATTCAATAAGTCCACTGATAATAATATTATTTGCTTTAACATCATTCACCAAATTCTTCTTACCTTGTTCATTTGTGGTTGGTGTAAAGCCATTTTGAACAGTGTTCCATACTTTGTAACCTTACGCTAAGAGATAGACCTCCATTCTTCCTTTCCAGAGTGCATAATTATTTTCATTGAATAGAGGTACAACATTCTTGGTATGCTCCATGATCTCCTTCTAGTTGTTAAACTGCTATTGAAGGAACCAAGCTCTGATACGAATTGTTGGAAAATACTGGGGGGGGGTGGTGAACCAGTGTTTTTTGCAATTAGCACTTTTAAATCTTTTCAGAGAATTAGTTAACCTTCAATTATTATTAACTTTTATGCAATAATAACAGTAAATAAAAAAATATAGGAGGCACAAAGATTTTAGGTGGAAAACCCCCTTTAGGTCAAAAACCACTGAAGGCTTTTCTAATAAATTCTTTAATCTTCAGCACCAACTGAAATGAAAGCAACAACCTCCTATAATTATATAAAAGCATTCTTCTCTAGCTCCCACTAGATGGATGCTCCAACGCCCGAGATTATTCAGTAGTCAACTGAATGGATGCCCCAACACCCAATGAGCTACAACTCACCCTAGCAACACCCTACCACCCTGAATTTTTCACAGGTTTGAATATGTTGGTGACTTCATGCACCAGCCTAGCACCACCCTACCACCCTATAGAAGAATAAAAGAATAATGGACTCTCGTACCAAGGAAAATGGTACACTTTAGAATGATATAGAATGATGTAGAAGAAGAAGATACACTAGATCATAACCCCAACTATGACACAAACACCTAATGATGATCCTCGACCTCTCGAAGCTACCTCTTCAACTCTTGGAAAATAGACACTTGTACAACTTTTACAATGATACTTTTACAATGGCTCTGTACAATGATACTTTTACAATGATTGTATGTAGTGCTTCCCACTTGAAGACTTCATGTGGTGAACTTCTTGTTGTTGTTTTGCACCTTGATTGTTGCTCTTGTCATGCTATACTTTCTCACTCTTTAGAACATTATATTCTGCATTGAGTCTTCTCTTGATCAATATATAATACCTGCAAAAAGTCTTGAAGGAAATACTCATGACATGATAATAACAAAACTTACCTCATCCTGCAGAGCTTATGTCAGTGCTAAACAAAAACTACAAATTATAATACAAAGAACCTAATGCAATTAAGATATGAACATGCATATATAGAAGATACTTATCTGTAGCTTACCTCTGCTACATCATTTTGTTGCACCTTGCTCTTTGATGCCCTAGAAAGTCTGGTCCTTTGCACCCCTTGACAGCGCTTGATCTAGTTTTTTTCTTTCTTGCCTTCTAGGAGCACGATATTGAATCTGTTGTATCTTCGTGATTTCAAATCCCCAATATGTGATCTTCGGTTTTATAGTAGCCCTCTGAGTCTTCTTTCCAATGCCATAGGTCTGACCCAATTTGGATTCTTCAAGGAAAAGTTATGCCCAATCGCTCACAATGACTTAATTATGGACTAATTCAGTAGAGCGAACTTGTACGACGTGTCGCATGTCACTATTTCCTCCTTCGGCTTTGAAATTGATACACAAAAAACTACAATTCGTGCACTATCTGCCACTTTTTATAGAATTACAATACTCTTCTCAGAGAGAGAGTTATGGCGATCTTCCTAAGGTCACTTCTTTGCGATAAAATTTGGCAGCCTACAGAAACCCTAACTTCCACAGATCATATCTCTGAAAATATAACGAACCAAGATTTGAAATTTGGTCACGAAGTTCATTAGGATTGTGAATCAAATGTATTTTAATTTCAGAATCTAATACTTCACAGAAATGAAGTTATAGTGACAATGCCACGATCGCTACATTTATAGGATATATGAGATTTCTTTTTATAGAGTTGAGATGGGTTTCTATAGAGAATGTTGGAGGGATTTTAGGAGCTTAAAAATTTATTAATTATTGACTATTAAATGACCAAAACCAATTGTGAGTGCCATATTCACAACCCCATAGGGTTTTAGCCCCCTAACTAGGGTTACTAACTTCAAACATGAATATCTCTCAAACCGTGAAGAATTACCTGGCGTGCCATATATCAACGGAAACATCTTGGTGAGTAGAATCCATCTAGAAGATCTTCGGCTCAAAACAGAGTAAGTGTCAAGTCAAAATTCCCTTGCAATATCAGAGTATCCCTTGGTGCTACTTGGGTTGACATTAATGTCAACCTCAGATCATCTTTAGATCAACAGTTCATCCCCTACCATTGATCTAGGTGGGGGTGATCACAACCTTCATTTTCTGTTCGACTTTTATTATAAGTAGACAAAATGTCGCATCAAGGCCTTTTATTTACAAAAAAATTAATCCATGAGTAATTAACATAAAATGATTAAAAATAATATAAACATAACTACAACGACATTTAAACAAGCGCGCCTTTTGCTTTGGGATTTATTTTTCTAATTTTTATATATTTTTTCATATCCCATTTTATTATATTATTTTCCCTTTTTAATTTTCTATTTAATTTTATTATTTTTGTTTTATGAGCTAAACAATTTAAAATGAAAACTAAATTTTTAGAGTATCCCTGTGGGATGAATGACTAAATAACCATACAAGACTACTATATTTATAAGACACTAACACTCCGTACAACAACAATAGATGGACTAGGTTGTGAAGGAGTACAGTGACATTTTCGCCTTACCTATAGGAGTATCTCTACACTTTCAGGTCAAGCACTCCATCAATTTTACCCGCACCGCTACCCAATGGACCGATCTATTGATCCTCTGTTCTGGAGAATGATGAGATCAAGAGGCATACTCAGGAGATGTTGAAAAAGGACACATCAGGCCAAGCTCATCACCCAGTGGGAGCCCGATTGTATTGGTACCGAAGAAGGACGAGACCTGGAGACTTTGTATTGACTATCGGGTGCTGAATAATATCATTGTCTAGAATAGGTACCCAATCCCATGGATTGATGACCTTCTCAAGAACTCTCAAGGTGCCTATTGAATACTTCGATGTCTGGAAGTATACCTTCAAACCCAAGGAGGGCCTTTTCGAATGGTTGATCATGCCTTTCGATTTGACGAATTCCCCCGCAACATTCATGAGAATGACCCTTGACCTTTGAATTTGTTGTGGTGTATTTAGATGACATCTTGATGTTTAGCCATAGTTGGGAAAAACACCTCCACCATATTTGACATGTCCTTCAAACCCTGCGACAACACAAGCTGTGTGTCAATTCTAAGAAATGCACTTTTGGCATGACCCACATTTAATATCTGGGGTACATCATTAATGACCAAGCTGTGCATGTGGACCCAACCAAGATACAAGTCATTCGAGATTGGCCAATCCCAACCGTTCTAACAAATATCTGTAGCTTTTTGGGTCTTTCCAATTTCTACCATAGTTCGTGTTGGGGTTCTCTCATATCACTTGCCCTTTAAACCAAGTCACCAAGGGCAGAGTGAAAGAATTGTGTTTTGGTTGAAAACCCAACAGAAAGCATTTTTTGAGTTGAAGAATCACCTCTGCTCTGCACCAATGCTCACATCACTGGACTTGCAACTACCATTTGAGATTGAGACAGGCACCTCTGACTATGCTATTGATGCAATTCTTACTCAAAGGGGCATCCAGTGGATTACCACAATGAGACACTTTCAGACACGGTCCGAAAGTATCCAACTTATGAAAAAGAAATGCATTCTAATGTGCAGACATACTGTCAATGGAAGCATTACATTCCAGGGAAGGAAAGATTCATTCAAACAGACCACCAACCCCTATAGTTCATATAGACACAAGGGAAATTGTAGAATGATCGCTATAAGAAATGGTCCACATACACCCAACAATTCCATTTGAACATTAAGTACACAAAGTGAAGTACCAATAATGTTGCAGACTGCCTCGACTGACCACCATTCATGTCATTGATCACTATGCTCGACTCCTGTGGGCACGAGAATTCGGGGTGGCCGCATCTTTACAAGAGTGATCCAAAATTTGGCAGCATATACTAAATACTTTTGGAAGGTAAGCAAGTTCCAAATTTTCACCTCCATGATGCACTGCTATGGCACTTGGGACACATCTGTGTTCCCTCAAGCGAGTGTTCCAAGATGATTTGGAAGGCGCACTACATTCGGGCCGTTGGACATTTCAGGGTAGAGAAAACAGTGGTAGTAATGCAAAAGTATTTTTATTGGCCGAACCTCCGTCAAGATGTTGAGAGGTACATTAAATCTTGCATTGCCTGCACCATTGCCAAACCAACCATTAATAAGCAAGGCCTATATACTTCTCTTCCTACTCCTAGTCAACCTTGGGAATCCATCTCCATGGATTACATGTCGGGCCTTCCTTCTTGTAAACATGAAAACGATTGCGTTTTGGTGGTCATCAAAAAATTCTCTAAGATGGTCATTATGGCGCCCTGCAAGAAGAGTATCACAGCAAAGGCCACTGCTAAGGTCTTCTTTGAGCGAGTGTGGGTACACTTTGGGATGCTACAATCTAATGTCTCTGACTAGGATAGTAGATTCCTGAGTGCATTTTGGTCAAGTCTCTGAGCGATGCTAGATACCAAACTTACTAAGTCCATGACTTTCTATCCCCAAACTAATGGCCAAACAAAGGTCATCAATAGGATGATCATACACATTCTGCACATGTACAACTCGAATCATCCACACACATGGGATGAAGGACTCCCCTATGTCGAACACAACTACAAAATATCTTTTCACAGCTCAACAGGCCACAACCTGTTTTAGGTAGGGCTAGGATTTTAGCTATTATGTCCCATTGATGTGGCCATACCATTTGCAGCTACTTAGGCAAATTTTTCTCACATATAACCCAAAGCCAACAAGGCTAACATCTTCATTGAATGCATTCAACACTTTTGCCAATGGGTCCATGATATATTAGACAAAGCCAATGCTAAGTACAAGTAGTGCCATGATCAACATCGGGTTTCGCACAAGTTCCAGGTGGGCGATAAAATTTGGCTACATTTGCAGAAGGAGTGCCTCGCTGGACCCCACTACAAGCTTCTCTCGCTCTAATATGAGTCATACACCATCACCAAGGCTCTGGAGGATGATTCCTTCAAGATCAACATTCCATCTTTCCTTGGTCTACACCAGTGTTCAATGTAGACCACCTTCGACCATACTTTCCACCATTGTTGGACACATCCGACATTGCAGAAGAACACACACCAATAGAGTTGAACCCAGAGTACATGGAAAAGGCCACAACCGATCAGATCATGGATACACATATCAATAACACTTGCCAACAAAATATCCAGCTATATTGAGTTGTCAAAGCAGGCCAACTCCTTTACCAGGGCAAGTGGTTCACTAAGGACCAGGTTCAACAGAAATTTCCTCACCTCATGGAGGGTCTCCACGCAATGAGGACCATTGCTTACTAAGGAGGGAGGAATGATCCATGTGGATATTGGTGGCCACCCATCTATTCCACCTAGAGCTCTAGTCAGTTTCATCTGTTTCCTTGTTTATTTCAACATTTACTATTTTTAGCAGTTTTTCGGGTACTGAACTTCCAGAGCAGTTTTAACCCCCTAAACAACATTTTTTTTTAGGCCTACAATAGTCTTTGCCACAAATCCTGTATTAATCGAAGAGACCTTTCCAACAAGGTATCGTAGTGTGCCAAACAAAGATAATATGAGCAAGTTACGACCCCAGGAAGTTGGCTGCCCAACCAACCCCAATGGGGCCCACAAACTCTTGGTGTTTCATCACCTGAGGTTAGGGTTTTGGTCGTTTAGGGTTTTCCCTTGTTTTTCAATAATAAATAGGCCTTTGAGCCTCATTATAACACAGTTCAGAGGCATGTGTCTGCCACATCTTTTCTCAGAGATAAGCTACCATCGCCTGAGCTAGTTTATTTCTATTCTCTTTGTAAGCATGTTTCAGTATTATGATATTAATGAAATGAAGTGTTATTTCTATTACATCTCTGTATTTATGGTTATATCTGTAATTTGTTGCGTCCCTGTTTAAGTTCGGATCATGCTAGCCTATTTTGTTGTGGGGGAAAAATTTCCTTATAGTCGACCCCTTCCTTCCATGGAAAACCTTTTGCCACAAGCCTGACTTTGTGCTTGTCAAGTGAGCCATCAACTTTATAATTATTCTTGTATACCCAGTTGCATCATATTGGTTTGGTTCCCAATGGAGGATCAACCAGCGTCCAATTGTCATTATTTATCAAGGCATCATACTCTCTTTTCATCGCTTCTTTCCATTCATCATGGGAAGCGACTTCTTTGAAGGAAGTTGGTTCAAAATCTATAGAAAAATTCAGTTCACAATCATAAGAAACATCCATATCAATGGGTGAATTAGAATCATCTACATCATCTCCATTCTATCTAGTAAAGCTCCTTGTTCCTGTCTTTTCAACCTCATCAAGATGAACACTTTCAAGTGTCTTTGTCGTCATTTTGGAGGAAATTTTTGAGATGGTCTAGGCTGCTCAATTGACTGAGTTGTGGCTGAGTCAAGATTTAGTCTACCAATTCTATGAATCACATCACTCAAAGTGTCATCTGGATCAATGGTTGGAGCTTCATGCAGGGGAGAAAGTGTTTCAGAAGAAGATTCCACAAATTGATCCAGTGTATGAATCCCCCCTTCAAGATGTGGAATCTAATTAACAAATTCTTGAAAATACTTTGTATGTCCGAATCTATCCAAGCAATCAAGTTGCTGCTCAACAAAATTGTAAGCCTTGGAAGATTCAAGAAATATCACATTTCTAGACACTACAAATTTCTTGTTAACTTCATCATAGAAACTATATTCTTTGGAGGTATTTGAATACCTTAAGAAGATGCACCTACGACCCCTTGCACCAAGTTTGTTTCTTTGTTCCTTAGGTATCAAGGGATAACAGGTGGAACCAAAGACCCTAAGATACTTTACCGAATGAATGTGTCCATACGACATTTCATAAGGGGTCCTATTTCTAATAACATTAGATGGACACCTATTATTTACATACACAGCACATAGAACTACATCAGCCCAAAACATTAATTTAAAATTCTTGAAAAACATCATGGAACGTACCATATTTAAGATTGTCATGTTCATTCTTTCAGCTACTACGTTATGTTCGAGATTATAAGGCACAAATGTTTGATGTTTGATCCGATGTTGGCGAACATAGTTTTCAAATTCATTTGAAGTGTATTCTTTTCCATTATCAGTGCGGATAGAGCCAATATGACATTGTGCATCATTTTCAATCCATGTATGAAAGTTCTTGAATGTTTGAAAAAGCATCAAATTATTCTTCAATAAATAAACCCAAAACATTATGGAGTAGTCATCAATAAATGTCATCATATATTTATTTCCATTTGCAGAAGGAACAAGATTGGGCCACATAAGTCTGAATGAATAAGTTCAAGTTTTCTATGTGCTCTGGAATGTGAATAATGAAAATACTATTTTTTGTGCTTTCCTAAGATACAAGGATCACATTGCTTAAGTTTCCTAGGAATTGTAGGCAAACCAGTAGCACCACCTTTCTTCAAGATACGAATGTTGTCATAATTCAAATTTCCAAATCTAACATGCCATGAAAGACTTGATGGAAATGTACCTTCATCATAATGAGAATTGTATGAGAAGTTCTATGCATGATCAGAGGTTCCTTGCGGCTTCATAAGTCTTACTTCTTCTATCCCCATCATGACAAGTGAGCTTCTGATGCTTTTCTGACCTCAACCTTGCCATCAAACATATGAATGGAGTATCCTTGCTGGCGGATGTGGAACAAAGACAACAAGTTTCTACTAAGCTCGGGGAGATATAGAACATCATGTAGAAGAAAGTCTAGAATATCAAGCAAGTTGAGCATGATTGTGCCAAGCCTTGATGGCTTGAGTTTTGACTTGTCTGCAAAGTATACTACTCCAACATTGTCAGTAAATTCTTCAAAAAAATATCTTCTAAAAGTCACGTGGCAAGTTTCTCCTGAATCAAGAAACCAATCATTTTCTATGAAGCAAGTGAATCATTAAATAAGTCTTCAGTTACTCCAATATTGCAATGTGCCACAACATAGTGAGTGGATTCGGGTGCTTTACCTTTCCCTTTGTCATTGGTTTTACATTTGGCTTCATTTCTTTTCTTCTCAAATTTTTCCCAAGGTGTTATGTGGAATTTTTCATTTACAATAAATACAATTTTCCTAGGTGGGTAGCTACACCTTGTTTTGGGAAGTTTTAGTGTCTACGGATAAACGCTTAAACCCCTAGACTAGTAGCTAAGTCTAGAACAATAGTTCCAAGCATTCTCTACCTTTTCTATAATCAATATATTAAATAAGAGAATAGAGAAACCTTGTAGCCTTCGCTTGTTTCTTATCTCCCTTGACCGATTTTGTCTCTCCTTTTCGTACTTAAGCCGCTTGAAAAGTACCTGCACACAGACAGAAACAAGAACCCATCAAAGCATGTGATAATGATCTACTGATTAAACATAGCATGGAATCATGTACATGATAAACATATGGAAGCATCAACGGACAACACAAGCATGTGGAAAAAGCTTTCAACACTTTATTAGTAAAAGGAAGAGTTACAACCCAATTTGCCCAATTCGGCATCACTCTTCCAGTTCAATCCCATCCTCTCCTCATAACAAGAAAGACATTTTGACATCATTACAACACTTGTAATCAACTCAAGTCTCATACTAACAACATCTCCTTATAATTCAATAATTTCCTACCCCTAGTCACTTAGATGAGTGGTCTTCTTATAGGTGAATGAAGGAAGTTATGCCATAAATGGTGATAATGAATGCCATCCCAAACTTAGAATTTAGTTCCATGGAGGAAGGGATAGAGGGATTGATGTTCTTTAAATCCCTTCCTCATCCAAATACGAACTCAAAGGAGTGGATAGACTTGAGAAACTTCTAGAGGCACCTAATGGATAAGGAATCTTTCAAACCCTCATGGAAATTTGCTCAAATTCGCCTAGCGGAGGCCAAAGAGGGACCAAGTGCGCTGCATAGCACCCTATCAATGTATGATTTGCATTGCAGTGCACCCTAGTGAAGGCCTACCTATGCTGATCTTCTTAGAGGCAGTTTCTGGATGATTTTAGTGATGGAGCTTCTTGGAAAGTTAGGAATTCTGATGGTTGACTTATTTAGGGCATGTAACAATTATATTAGGGGTTGATGGGCCGTAATAGTACTGATCTGTTAGTTGGGGTTGATGTGCCCAAAAGGATATGTAACAGTTGCCCCCTAAAGCATGAAGTCGTAAATGTACATGTCGAGTGAAATGCTTTATCATGTGGAGAGGAGGTTTCGAAGCGGAAGGTGACCTGCATCAATTACAATACATATATCATGATAATTTGATTTTCTCATGAACTAGCTGAGGGAAGGCATACCCATGCTCAACTTATAAGCTTTCATTACATGTACAAATATATTCATCTACAGATATAGACCCATGAATGGATGACCATAAATACAAGGCCATTGTACATTTGATTTAGTACTCCTGAAAATATCGCAGCCCGGATGGATGAAGCTAGATCTAGGGTCTTTAATCTCGTTCAATCTTTCGCTCAAGTACAAGTCTAACCATGTGAATAGATGATTTGAAGTCGAACATGGGACGACATCATCTGATTACCAGGCAATGATGTAAGCCTTTAACATACACGAGAGGAATCAACAATAATGATAATGACCCTCAAGGTACTACAGTACATTTCACATGGTGTGAATAAATGATTTGATGTTGAACACCATACAAAGTCTTTCGGTCAAAGGCCAATGATGTTAACCTATCACCGGAAGCGAGAAACTTGCCATTAATGTATGCAAGCCTCAAGGTATTGAAGGGGTGTTTCTAAGTCAACTTCTTGGATAATGTGTTGATGTCGACAAGAAGAAACTCGTCTCAGGAGGGCCTTGATGTATCCCATATCAACGACCTGAAATGAGGTAAATGATTTTGGATATGAGAATCGACTGACAACAGAAAGTTCAAGAATGGTGGTCATGAAAATGAAGGTTCATGGTATTGCAAAGGATGAAGTTTGAACTGAATAACTTCTCTTGAACATGTCAGCGACACTAAGATGAATTCGTAGCATTGACCCAAAACAAAGTAATGGATGGTGTGATAGACCAATGGTGTGATAACCATCAAGATGAATGACCCAAGCCACATAGTCACGGTGATGAGGTGAAAGTGTCATGTTGAAGAGCAACTTGCTACCATAAAGTGTTTTCCCCTTTTTCCAATTTTCCCCAGTCATTGCTGACCAATACCTCTTTATTTTTAATCAAGCTTGAGGACGATAACATATGCTTGTTGTATAATTTCACCCTTTGGGTGATCCATCGCTATTTTATGTTTTAACGAGTTTGGCGAAGGTGAAACTCAATTTTTGTCTAGATGGACAAGTTTGTCGCTATTTGATGTTTTTAACGAGTTTAACGATAAAGATAACTCGGTCTTTTTCATGTTTAGAGAGTTTGAAAATGGACGAAAAGAAAAATCCACAGGTTATTTTTCGTAAAATAATCTCTCAAGTCCAAAAAAGCGTAAAATAATACAAGAGAGATATTGTTTCCTATCCTTTAACGAGCTAGAAAAGAGAAATGCTCAACAATCTTTTCATATTTAGAGAGTCTGAAAAAAGCTTAAAGAGAACTCCAAGGGGGTTCCTTTTTCGTTTTTAACAAAGCTCGAAAAAGAGATAAAAGTTTGCTTTGTGGTCAAAGATGTTCAATTTACATTTGAGCAAGTCAAATTCTACCTTTCAGTTGTTAAACCTGTTGAACACACCATCAAAGTGGATCAAAAATACCTGTTTCATGAATAAAATGAATAAAAGCTAATGTTTACTCTATTAATGTGCAAGAAATAAACATAAAAACAAGTTTTACCATTCATTTTTACCATTTCACATTTACCCTTTGACTTAGGTGCTCTCGAGCAGTTTTTACCTTGATGTTCACTAGCTGATTGCAGAGGATTCAGTGGACCGTTCCTCATGCCGTCTAGACCAGGTAGGAGCTAACTCTGTTCTCTTTCATTTCATTCCATTTATTTTCTATTTTAAGCAAAAATTTTGATTTTTTGAGGCCCCTTAGGGTTTCAATTTTAAAATCTAGGATTAGCGCACCCTTTCAACATCGAAAGGTGCGCTACATTGCATACATCCAGAAGGCTGTATGCATTGCAGTGCATTGTCTCCAAGGCAGGGGTGCGTTGAGCGCAAAACTCAAATTTGTACAACTGTTTTCTCCCAAATTTTCTGCTGCTTTTTGCAAAAAATGGATCCTAATTTGTCTAATGGTTGTGTTGCAGACATTCATCAGATCAAAATGGTGATTATATGGAAAGAATGAGAGCATGAAGAACAATATATGATTGCCCTAAATAATCAGGGTACAGTTGAGGTCCTAAAGAATTGTGGGTTACTCAAGTATTTCCAACTATCTAGCATGCGACAGCGGATTGAGCTTTACAGTGCCTTGTTTGTTCATGGGATCCTACTGATTAGGCCTTTCACATTAGGGGCAAAGTGATCCCATTTACCATTGATGACATCTACTTTCTGACTGGACTGTCGAGGTGTTGTGCCCCCATCTCACTATCAGGATCTGCCAGAGGAAGTGAATCAGTGAGAGACTATATACGATAGTTCTTCTAGGAATGTGCTCAACCTAGTAGATATGGAAAGATTAACATCAGGGATGTTAGTGATTTACCATTGAGGAAAATCCGGTTTACCCTCGCCAAACTGGCTGGCTGCGCGACACTACACTTAGCAAACAGGTCATACATGTAGTATGCTTTAGAGTGTTTGGAGCCAAAAGTGTTCAACTGGTGTGAGGAAGTTCTTTCATCAAAGAAAGAACAACTGACCAAGGTGAAAAGTGGAAAGACAAAGAATTTTGGCTATGGGTCTAACCTGATTTTTTTTGCCTTGGAGAGAATTCCACTTATGCAGACACAACTTGTTTCACTGGGTTTACCTAGACCTAGAGATCCACGGATGCAGAGATGGGTAGATCTTATGGCTAGGCATGTTGGTTAGTATTTGATCTCATTTACCCTTGCATTCTTTGAATGGTTTGATCGACAGGATATGGCCATCGCAAAGTATCCATATTCAGGAATGGATTTCCATGGAGATCCAGACTTGATGTTGCCAGTTGGAGCACAGTGGGGTGTTATCGGTAAATTGTTTGACCAAAGTATTTTTGATTTTAAAGTTTCTACTTTTTTTGTGTTTTTTAATTATTTCCAATACTAAACAAAACATTTTTTATGTATGCAGATGTTGGACCTGTTCGACTTGTGGGACACCAACAAGAGGCAGGTGTACCAAGACAAAGACCTGTTGGGAGAGCAGTTCTCTGAGACTTGGATTTAGTAGATACATTGGCTGAGTTACAAGATCACATAGAGGGTTTGACCCTAGGCATTCCGAATGTCCATATCGAGGAGTTACCTATGCGACTACAACGCCACACCATTGGTGTGTCGAGTCATTGGATGAGACTTTTACGCATGATAGCACAGGTTGTGACTTGTTATCATGAGCAACACTAGTCTACTTAGATGCCTTTTGCATACATTTTGAGTTTTTGGGTCAGATGACCAATTTTTGTCTTGGACACAAACCGTTTGTAAAAACTTTTAAAACAACTATCTATTTTGCTTTTAGAGTTTTATTATGGTTAAGTGATGCAATCCTATTCAACTAATGATGTGAATTGAAAATATTTACTTTAGATATGTCGCAAATGTCTATTTAACACATAATTCGCTAAAGAATCAGTTAATGTGTTTAAATTTATGGAAATATCCATATATTGAATAAACTCAAAATACCTTTCCAAAATACGAGCTCTAAGGAACATGCGTGAATCGTTGGGTTTCAGATGGTATAGATGCCAGTAAGTTGTAGTACAACAAGTTGTGAGTCTAGCCTAATGATGAGTCGGCGTATGCCAAGTGAAATGGTATCAAAGAGGAGTTCAATCAACGTGCTATACTCAGTGATATTTTCTGTTAATCGTCCAATACATATCCCTCTAAAACTCACTAACTCGCCGCTTGGAGCGAAAATAGCCCATGCTACAGAAGATAGATTTTGCATACTACGACTAGCCCCATCGGCATAACCAACAAATGGTTCCGAAAATTTCGAAATATACAACAAATGTGTAGTGGATTACTTAACCAAATAAGAACTCTAAAAGAAACATGCACACACATGCAAGCAAAGCATATATTCAATGAGTTTTACTACACTTAACGAAGCATAGTAACGTTTAAGGTATAGCCTGTTGCGGGGTTGCGACAATGGAATCCCATCATAGTCCACTAACTCGTAGGCACCTTTCGTCAAAACATGCTTAACATATAAGGGCCCATCCATAGCGGTTCAAATTCTCCTTCTCCAAGTTTATTAGATTCCTGATCGTAAATCAAGACCAGGTCACCTTTTGAGAAGAAACGAGGCTTGACATTTTTGTCATATTGTTCCTTAATATGTTTCTTATGCACCTCATTAGCCAATGCGGCATTACAACGGGTTTCATCCAGATGGATTAACTCCAAGAAATGCGCTTCTTCTTCAGAAGTGTCAGGTAGCAGGTCAATTATGAGTTTGAGAGATGAGATTTCACATTGGATTGGTAAGACTGCTTCCAAACCATACACCAACTGGAAGGGTGTGAATCTGGTCGCATTTCTCACCGAGGTTCGATATGCCCACAGAGCCGAGTACAGGATTAAATGCCAATTCCTTTTATGAACTCCAATCATTCTTTGCAACATGTGCTTAAGGACTTTGTTGATAGCCTCAACTTGTCCATTAGCTTATGGGTAGTATGGAGTAGAACTATCATGTGACAGTCCTAATTTGGAAGTCAATTCAACCATCATGTGATTGCGAAAATGCGATCCATGATCTGTAACTATGGCTTGTGGTACACCAAACCTAGAAACCACATGGTTGAAGAAAAATAAAGAAGTTGTCTCTCCATTTTTTTCAATGTTGGCACCGCCTCGGCCCATTTGGTAAAATAGTCAACGACAACTATAATATACCCATGCCCCCCGCGGAGATGGGGTTACATGTCATAAAATCAATGCCCCATTTGGCGAATGGGACTGGATGCAGTGGTGCAGGTGGTAATCTGGTTTTACAGTCAAATATCTAGCAAGTATGGCAACTTTTGATAGCGAGAATGCAATCTTTGAATATGGTTGGCCAGAAGTAACCAGCACATAGAATTTTCTATGCAGTAGCGTAACCAGATAAATGCCCCCCGCAAGCCCCTGAATGACATTCATTCAAAGCTTTTTTGGCTTCCTCATGAGTGAGGTGCCTACGTAAAATCATGTCGACACCACAAAGATAAAGTGTATCACCAATGACCATATAAAATTTGGCTTGGTATCGAGTACGTCGTTGTTCAGAGCGAGAGATATCAAGCCGAAAAGCTTGGGTTTGGAGATAGATCAGTGTATCCCCATACCACGGATCACTTGACAAGATAAGAAACAGAGATTCATCCAAGATTGATGCTTCTGATGTTAAATCATTGGAGGAAGAGGGAATATTGCAAAGTAACTCGACAAAGACAAGAAATTTCTTTGATTTAGATTTGATGAATTCTAAATCAAACTCCTGCAAGATAACTATCCATTTAGAATATTCCCCCCCCCCAGAAATTGACGTGACAAAATGTATGTCATAGGGTTGCAATCCGATATAATTGTAGTTCTACGGAGGAGGATGTAATGGCGAAATCTCTACACAGCTTGAATGGCTGCCAAAGCTAACTTTTCGACATATGAATACTTACTTTCTGTATCGTTGAGATTACGACTCAAGTAATATATAGGATGTTCAGTTCCACTTTCTTCTTCGACTAGCACCATACCAATGGTTGTATCTACAATGGCGAGATACAGGTAATAGTATTTTTGATAGTTTGGGGCATACATTAATGATGCTCTATTCAGGCAATCTTTAAGAGCATCAAAAGAATCTTGCGCAAATTGGTCCCAATGGAAGGGTACCTCTTTCTTCAATAGACACGTAAAAAATTTAGCCAACCTAGCGTAGTTTGGAATGAACCTCCTTAGAACGTTTGCCTTCCCTTGAAGTCTCTATAATTGTAACAAGTTTGAAGGTGGAGGAAAGTCAAGCGTTGCCTGAACCTTAATTGGATCAAGTCGAATTCCATCTTTCGAGACCAAGAATCCAAGCAATCGACCAAAGCCAACACAAAACATACACTTGTGTGGATTGAGTCTTATCTTGTAGTGTCAGCACCGTAAAAATATTGCTCTCAAATGTTGCGGGTGATCAGTCCGCTTTCATGAATGAACAGGAAAATCATCAAGATAAGGTTGAACAATGTGCTTAATGTCATGGAAGGCATAATTCATTGCCCTTTAAAATGTAGCCCCCACATTCTTCAAACCAAAAGGTAACTTTCGATAGGTGAATGTGCCCCATGGACAAATAAAAGTAGTTTTTTATTGGTCTTGTGGGCGGATATTGATTTGATTGTAGCCAGAAAATCCATCAATGAATGAGAAGATTTCACATCCGGCACATTCATAAATAATCTGGTCGATAAAAGGTGTAGGATAATTTTCTTTTGGACATGCTTGATTTACATCCCTATAATCGACACACACTCGAATTGTCCCTTGTTTTTTCATCACTGGAACAATATTAGATACCGAATCAGTAAGAGGTACAGGGAAATTGAAGCCAACACGTAAAAGATTTTCAACCTCTTCTTAAGTGGCAACGGCTTTCTTAGGTTGAACAGGACGAAGCCACTGTTGTACTGGTTTGACATCAGGGTACATTTTAATCTCATGTTCAACAATACTTGAGTCAATTCCCGGCATCTCCTCATAAGACCATGCAAAAATATCTCTAAATTCACGAAACAGAGCATGGTAATTATCACGTTCCAAAGGAGAATAGGATTTGCCGACATGAATTTTCTCTACAATGTTAGGCTTGGTCGAAATGTTTATAGAAATTTTTGCTTCTATGTTTGACAGATTACACTTAGAATCTATAGTATTTACTCTCTATGTTTGACAGATTACACT
The DNA here is from genome assembly GCA_031772625.1 of Pinus tabuliformis. NCBI lineage: Eukaryota > Viridiplantae > Streptophyta > Pinopsida > Pinales > Pinaceae > Pinus > Pinus tabuliformis. The sequence continues at coordinate 1,350,210,005 of CM062807.1, read as the reverse complement.
TAGAATCTACAATATTTACTCTAACGGAATTTGACGAGAAATCAATGATCGATGGGTGGTTTAGTTCATTTGAATAGTCTTCAATGTCATCTGGAAGGTGGGAACGATGATGATAATCTTCCCATGGTTCCTCTCCTATCATCATTTATTGGATGATTCCTTCATCTGTAGAATGTATACGTGAAAAATGATCCGAAGAGGTACCACATTCTAACGATCTATCTATCCATACAATTGTTGAGTGCGGATTTTGGTTTGTCGCATAAGCCCGAAAGATTGATTGCTATGATGATTCAATGGGGCTTAACGACAACACCTCACTATTACCATCAACTTCAAATTGGTTGGAAATCCTCGTGAAATCAGATGAGGTAGAGGAAATCATGTTGCAAGTCTCTACTCTTGCCACTTCCGCCAAATCATATGGTGACGGGAGGGTAAAAGTACCCGTTAGGGAAGGATCTTTAAAGAGATCTACTCCAACACTTTGAAGTGACATCGGGGGTCCGTGTACCAATAGAATGCTTCCCATAGCCTGTGAGCTATTGGCAAAGAAGGCTAGCTTATCAATGATTGTGATTCCACCCTTGAAAGGGAATACAATAGTACGAAAGTATGTGGAAACCACAGTAGCCATAACATATACCCAAGGCCTTCCTAGTAAAATGTTGTAATCGAGGGGTCCGTCAACTACCTCAACTTCAACATAAACTGTTTTTCCCCCTAGTTCGATTTGCAGGGTACTTAAAATCCCACATGGAGTATATGTTCTTCCATCAAATACTTTTAATGTAGTTGGTGATCGTGACAATGCTGATGAACCAAGTGTTTTCCAGCAGCTCATGGAAATAATGCAAGTAGATGCCCTCTCATCAATAATAGTTCGGTGAACATTCTTATTGAGAGCTTTTACTTGGATTAGGAAAGCTAATTGCACCGGTAACTGTGGTGAATATCCCGCATGGTTAAAAACCACAGGATTTGAATCTGTAGGATCTATTCCGCCTATCACTGACAATAAAGCTTGTTTCTGGGAGGGACAGTTTTGCAACACCTCGAGTGTTGACATAGCGAGAGGTGATTGAGCAAGATATTCCACTATGTTATAGTTTTGAGTTGCTCGAGCACGAGGATTGAAGGTCGATTTGTGCACAGCTCCCTTTGGTGGTTTTATCGTCAATATAGGTACAACTAATGGAATAACTTCAGATGAAGTCGAGGTCGAAGTATTAGGTTGATCAGTGGCCTGATTATTTGATGACGACGGATTTCCATAATCTTTATTTCTTGTTCACACCAAAACATCGTATTGTGGCTTTGCGATGGATAACATGAGTACTTGGGATGTGGAAGCATGGTCTGTTGCAACCAAATGTGTCTCCAGGGTTGGAAACGGATCTGTCAACACTGCTTATGTGTTTGAAGTCTTTAAAATTTTAGACACCTCAGAGTGATGTGGACAATCTCTTGTATAATGCTCGTCATTACATATCAAACATGGATAACGAGGTTTCTTGGCCGCGGTAGAGGAATCAGATGATTTCTCTGGAGGGGAATTTTCTTGTTTCTTTTTGTTGTTCTTACCTTTTTTCTTACTCCTTGGTTGCTTTGGATTTTTGCCTTTGTCAGATGGCACGACATTAATCTCAGAAGCAGGGTTTTTTTCTGATGCATTGCTTGTTTGATTGGAAACAGCAAGAGTTTGACCATATTGTCTTCCTACTACTTGTGTGCTTGAAGAACCGATCACACCATCACCAGCATGAGAGTCCTTACTCTATTGTGGAGGTGGTGGAATAGTGAAAGTTGGTCTAGGTGCATTAGGAATTTTATCATAGAGCGTGCCGGATTGTGTGTAAATCAAATCCAAGTATTGGGCATGAGCAATGACTTGATCTTCTGTGACAATCCCACTTTTTGCCACATTCTTGGTGATTGATGGCAACAAGTATTTTATGAACCACTCAGCTAAAAGCTGATTGGGAACATATGTCTTAACCATTTGATGACGACGTCGCCACTCATGAATATGATTTGACATATGGGTAATAGTGGTTTGTTTAAATTTGGTTAGGAGTTTCGTTCCAGTATCGTATCTAATAAGTAACTGGAAGTGGGTCAAAAAGTAGTGGCTAAAGTGGTGAAGTTATCAAAAGAAGCTCTTGGTAATTCAATGTACCATTTAGCAGCTGGACCAGTAAGTGTTCTTTGGAAAAGACGAAGTTTGATCGAATCATCATTCAAAGCGTTTGATTAACACCATAAATGAAAGGTCATAACATGATTTGGTGGGTCTTCTCCAGGATTTCCGTTAAACTTCGGAATATTAGATGGTAACTTATGCGGAATTACTGGCCACCAAGGTGCATATAAAATTGGATCATTGGTGAGTTGGTTTAAATCTAGTAATTCTAAAGTTGCTACAAATGGAAACTATCGATTTAAGTCAGGTTGAGAATACTCAGGATATGATGGAATTTCCTGTGCAATAGGTCTTTGCATACCAACATAGGGCATCTGCATTTAGTAACCTTGGTATGGTTGTTGAACAAAACCAGTATAAGGTGGTTGTTGATAACCAGGTTGAGTTTGTGGTTGTCCATAACCTGCAAAGCCTTGTTGACCAAAACCAGGTGAGCTTGTGAAACAAGTCCAAACTGGGGTTAGAGCTGCTGGAATTGGGGTTGTTGAAATTGCAGCTGCCACGGTTGTTGAATTAACTGTTGTTGTCATTGGTACAATTGTTGTGGACTTAACTATTATTGCCCAGCAATGAGAGGTTGACCAGGTTGTGAATAAACTATACCATTGTAAGCCTGGGTCAGTCCAGATAAAGGTATACTAACCTGAGGTTGTTGCTAAACTCCAGAAACAAGTGGTTGTTGTACAACAACTTGAGAAACTTGAACTTCTTGACTTGAAACTTGTAGTTGCAAGGTAGAAGGATCAATTTGTACTGGTTGAGACACAACAATTTGAGCTTGTGACTATGGTACTATAGTAACAATAGGTGTAGTAGGAATAGTTGACACAGTTTGCATTGGTTGTGTTGGATACACAAGCCTTGGTTGAACTAGCATTGTCGGTTGCCATTAACAAACTCTAATTCCAGGTTGATGTGAATATTGTGGGAAATTGCCATATGGATGTCCTCCGGAATAAGGAGGATATGGTGAACAAGCAAATTGCTCTCCATATGGTGGCAATCCAGTATTTAATGGATACATAGGTCTTTATTGACTAGATTGCCTAGCTTGATACTAATATGCAGGATCAAACTATTGAGTTCCCATTAGAGAAGAACTAGGTAAAATTCTTGTTAAGGACATGGGTGATGACCATGATGTAGAAGCAACCCTTGAGTGGGTTCCAAACAATGATTGGTAACCAATCGGGATGGATGATTCACCATACAGGTGTGACTCAGGTGTGGTAGAAAACATCGAAGAAGTTACAATAGAAGATTCTGCTGCAGCTGCATCAGATGATACAGTCTGGGATGTTAACAGTTGTTCAGCCATGGTTAACTGACCCAAAAGTTGTCCTAAGGATTCGACGGGTACTTGAAAGGAAGCAGGATCAAATGAAGCAAATGAATCAGGAGTAGTAGGGTAAAGATAAAGCCTAGTTCCAAAGTGAAACGGGGTTCCAGGTGTGGAATCTTCTGCTAATTCTTCCTCTATGGAAATCAAACCTAGTGGAATAACCTCACCGTCAGGTCTGTAAAAGATTTCTAGTGTTGATGAAGGTGTAGTTTCAATAGTTACTTATGTCTGAGGGATAACCGGTAAAGTAGCCACTTCTGAATGTTCAAATTCGAAGTCCAGATGTTCAGGTAAATGAACAACATTTTCAGAGGGAAGTTCTTGTACAACTTCAGGTTCAGATGTAACTTCTATTTGAACTGGGATAGATTCTGGTTTAACTTCTGGTTGAACTGATTCAAGTTCAGAAGTACTTTCTTGTTGAACAATTTCAAGTTGAGTATCAACTTGTTGTTGGACAACTTCAATTACTGTTTCACTAGGATCAGTGCTAATGTCCTCAGGTAATTGTGAAACTTCTTCTTCAGGAATGAATGTACCAAAAATAGTTGGAGTAACTGGAGTCTCTGTACTTACCGAAATAGTTGTTTCAGGTAACTCAGATGAAGAACTAGGAGTTCTTGATGTACTAGAATCAGTTAAGCGAGACCGTTTTGTCCGAACTGGTGTCGCTTCAGGAGGCAAAGGCGGTTTGCTCACTGTTCTTTGTGAACAACGGGTTATGGGTTGATGTTCCTCCACGATTGCTGATTAATTTTATTATCAAAAAAGAAATAAACAAAAAGGGGTATACTAGGGAAAAGGTTTACCAGGCTACTGTGAATTGTAGAATACCTTCCGGCGAACCAAGAAGTACGAGCAGGAAATCTCCCCGAATGCTGTGTTCGGTGTATCACATTTGCAAGGTAGCTGACTCGGGTACTTAAGGATGGATAACAACCTAGAGTTGTCCTCCCATATATACCTGAAGGTATGTGGAGGCCCAGTCCGTATAAGCGTTGTCTAATGCAAAACCGCACGGTGAGAGCATTCCCATATACTTTACGTACTGTAAAACCACCCTATATACCTGAAGGTATGTGGACGAGCTACGATATACTCACGTACGTGGAATGAGGTATCACACTTGGGATGTACTTCAGACAAGTTAGCGACAACTACTTTGTTTAACGATGCCGGAACATGTCTCTAGCCTAGAACCATTAAATGTTCTCGTTAATGACAATGCTCCATTAGGTAAATTGATGTTTATTTTATGTTGATCATGCTTAGTAATTTTTCTTTAAAGTTCACCATGTAATGTATTATGAAATTCCTAGGAACGAAACTATCATGATAAGCATTTTTCCATTCAGTTTAACAATGAAAATCAAAGAGCAAAGAGCACAATCTAAATGCAACTTCCCTACACTATTCCTTTCAACACACAAACTATTTTCAATGCAACATGCATGTATTTCTTTTCAATTTCCCTTAATATTGATAAGAATTTTTCCATTCAGTTTAACAATGAAAATCAAAGAGTAAATAGCACAATCTACATGCAACTTCCCTACACTATTCCTTTCAGCACACACAAGCTATTTTCAATGCAACATGCATGTATTTCTTTTCAATTTCCCTTAATATGAATGATAAAAAAGGAAAACTAATCACAATTGATAAACAAACTCTTTTCATAAAAATGACGATTTCGCGACAATTTATTTTCAAGGAAATGAAGACTCTACGACACTTTCGTTTTCAAAGAAATGAGGAATTACGACACTTTCAACGAAGAGACTAATCATATGCACATATCAAGCAATCTATCTTTCATGAATGAAGATTTTACGAGAATTCAACTTTCGAAGGAAAAGACGATTTTACAACACTTTCTTTCGCTAAAGATCAATCAATCAAAACTAACTTTTGACTATAGATTGAAAATGATAAAGTAAATACATAAGAAACATTTATCAATCCTAGTCTAAGTAGGGCCAAATTAAGGAGATGAAAAAACTATTTTCAGAGTCAAAAGATCATTGACATTCAACGACCCATTCAAACAGGAGAAAATTGGAAAAAACTTTCAGTTCCTAGATGGGAAACTGACCGTCAAGGGATCAGCGCAGGCAGCAGTGAGAAACGGTGCGTTGAAGCGCACTGAATCTATGAGGGAAGTGCACTGCAGTGCACTGTGTCCTTCATTGGACTGCACTGGTGACAGTAAGCCATTTTGAAGGCAATTTTGACACAGTTTCGGCTCAATTTTCAATGAAATAAGACTAGAATTCAATCAACGACCACAAGTACAGTATGTAGAAATATCTTAAGAGGCTGATAAGATACTAATATGGATGATCGCTCCCCAACGGAGTCGCCAATTTGTTTTGGGAATCTTTATTTTCTACGGATAAATGCTTAAACCCCTAGACTAGTAGCTAAGTCTAGAACAACAGTTCAAAGCATTCTCTACCTTTTCTATAATCAATAGATTAAATAATAAAACAGAGAAACCTACTTGTAGCTTTTGATTGTTCCTTATCTCCCTTGACCGATTCTTTTTCTCCTTTCCGTACTTAAGCCGCTTGAAAATTACCTACACATAGACAGAAACACGAACTCATCAAAGCATGTGATAATGATATACTGATTAAACATAGCATGGAATCAAGTACATGATAAACAAATGAAAGCATCAATGGACAACACAAGCATATGGAAAAAGATTTGAACACTTTATTAGAAAAAGGAAGAGTTACAACCCAATTTTCCTGATTTAGCATCACTCTTCCATTTCAATCCCATCCCCTCCTCAAAACAAGCAAGACACTTTGACATCATTACAACACTTGTAATCAACTCAAGTCTCGTACTAACAACATCTCCCTATAATTCAATAATTTCTCGCCCCTGATCACTTAGATGAGTGGTCTTCTTATAGGTGAACGAAGGAATTTATGCGATAAATGGTGATAATGAATGCCCTCTCAAACTTAGAATTTAGTTTCATGGAGGAAGGGATAAAGGGATTGATGTTCTTTAACTCCCTTCCTCATCCAAATACGAACACAAAGGAGTGGATAGCCTTGATAAACTTCTAGAGGCACCCAATGGATAAGGAATATTTCAAACCCTCATGGAAATTCACTAAAATTCGCCCAGCGCAGGCCAAAGAGGGACCAAATGCGCTGCATAGCACCCTATCAGTGTATGGTTTTCATTGCAGGGCACCCTAATGAAGGCCTACCTGCGATGATCTTCTTAGAGGCAGTTTCTGGATGATTTTAGTGATGGATCTTCTTGGGAAGCTAGGCATTCGGATGGTTGACTTCTTTAGGGCATGTAACAACTGTATTAGGGGTTGATGGGCCCTAATAGTGTTGATCTATTAATTGGGGTTAATGTGCCCAAAAGGATCTATAACACACCTAGAACAACAGATTTAAAACATTTATCCTTTTTCTATAGAAGATAAATAAGACACGGGACTTACTTGTTATTTCGCTTTCCCTTTGTCTCCTTTGTATGGCTCCCATCGCTCCTTCTCGAAATTAACTCGCTCGATAAATACCTACAATCATAACCAGAAGACAAAAACCAATCAAAGCAAGAGATTTATCGACTATAAGTAAATGGAATTTAAAGAATATACACATATAATCATATTATACCAAGATAAGAATATGGAAAAAGGTGTAAACTACTTTATTGAGTAGAAGGAAGAATTACAACCATGAAGTCTGATTCAAAGTCATTCCTCCAGCTTGGGTTCTATCCACATCACATCAAAAACACAACACTTCGGCAGCATAAAAATACTTGCTATAATCTCAATTCTCAAACCAACATTATCTCCTTACAATTCATCAAAGTCCAACTCTTGATCACTTAGATGAGTGCTCAATTTATAGGGAAATGGAGGTGGTTTTGTTATAAATAAGGGTATTTCGTTGCCTTCCAAACTTAGAGTTAGTTTCCATGGAGGAAGGGATGAGAGGATAGGAGGTTACTTAATTCATTCCCTATCCAATTTAGAGCTCACGGGAGATGATAAGAGTGGGAACCTTTTAGAATGCTCCAGAAGATAAGAATACTCCTAGAACCCTATGAAGATTTCACTCAATCTCGCCCAACACAGGTCAAGGTGGGCCTAAGTGCTCTGTAGAGCATCCTTGCATGGGCCTACCTGTGCTGGTCCTTCAAGGAGTCATTTTAGGATGTCTTCAAGACATGAAACTTCCAGGGAAGGAGGCATTCAAAGTGATGACTTGTCTAGGGCATGTAGCAACTAAATTAGGCTTTTATGAGCCCTCAAAGTATTGATCTGAATGTTGGGGGTGATGTGCCCAAATATATCTATAACCGCTGCCCCCTAAAGCATGAAGTTGAAAATGATAATGTCGAGTGATATTTTTTATGATGCGATGAGGTTCTGAAGCGGATGGTGACCTCCATCAATTACAATACATAATATCATGATATTTTGGATTTTTCATGAATCGCTAAGGGAAGGCATACCCATGCTCAGCATACAAACTTTTCATTACATGTACATAGATACTCATCTATAGATATAGACCCATGATAGGATGACAATCTATGTAAATCCATCGTATAGATGATTTAATGTTTTTCATGAAATTGCAGCCCAGATGGATGAAACTAGATCCGAGGTCTTCTATCTCGTTCAATCATCGTACAGATGATTTAGTGTTTTTCATGAAATTGCAGCCCAGATGGATGAAACTAGATCCGAGGTCTTGTATCTCGTTCAATCACTCTCTCAAGTACGAGTTTAACCATGTGAATATATGATCTGAAGTCAAGCATGGGAAGACACCGTCTGATTACCAGCCAATGATGTAAGTTGTTAACATACGCGAGAGTAATCACTGCTAACGATAATGATCCTCAAGGTACTGCAGTACATTCTCCATGGTGTGAATGGATGTTTTGATGTCGAACACCATACAAAGTCTTTCGATCGAAAGCCAATGATGTCAACCTGTCGCTGGAAGCAAGAAACCTGCCATTTATGTATGCAAGCCTCAAGGTACTGGAAGGGTGTTTCTAAATCAACTTTTTGGATAATGCGCTAATGTTGACAAGAAGCAACTCATCGCTAGAGGGCCTTGATGTATCCCACATCAATGACACGAAACAAGTGTAATGATTTTTGGAGACGGAATGTGACTGATGACGTAAGGTTTAGGAATGGTGGTCATGAAAATGAATGTTTATGACTATTGCAAATGATGAGTTTTACTGAGTGACTTCTCTTGAACATATCGGCGACACTGAATGAATTGGCAGCATTGACCCAAAAACAAAGTAATGGATGGTGTGATAGACCATAGGTATGATAACCATCAAGTAGATAACCCAACCTAAATAGTCTAAATGAGTTGGTAGCATTGACCCAAAACAAAAGTAATGGATGGTGTGATAGACCATAGGTATGATAACCATCAAGCAGATAACCCAACCCAAATAGTCACAACGATGAAGTAAAAGTGTCATGTTCAAGAGCGACCTACTACCATAAAGTGGTTTACCCCATTTCCAAGTTTCCTCATTCATTGTTGACCAATACCTCTTTATTTTTTATCAATCTTGAGGAGGATAACATATGCTTGTTGTATAATTCCACCCTTTGGGTGAATCCATCACTATGTGATGTTTTAACGAGTCTAGCGAAGGTGAAACTTGGTCTTGTCATGATGGACAAGTTTGTCACTATTTGATGTTTTAATGAGTTTAACGACAATGATAACTCGGTCCTTTTCATATTTAGAGAGTTTTAAAAGGGACAAAAAGGAAACTCCACAAGTTATTTTTCGTAAATTTGTCTCTCAAGTCCGAAAACGCGTAAAATAATATGAGAGAGAACCTATTGACAATGTTCGATCAACGTATTCCTTTTTCGTAAGTAATCTATCTCAGTCCAGAAAAGGGTTAAACTTATACTAAGTAGATGTCGTTTCCAATCCGTTAACGAGCTGAAAAGGACAAGCACTCAGCAATCTTTTCATATTTCGAGAGTATGAAAAGAGCTTAAAGAGGACTCAACTTTGAGGAACGAGTGGTGTCTAGGATAGTGACTGGTTCCGGTGATGTTGGAACTTCTCAAAACATGTTGATTTATGTGAAGAGGCTAGCTAATAAGACCACTCATTGCAACTGTTCCTCGAAAAGGGTAAATCAACCAAGTGAAAGTGTATGATCGGCCAAGCAGATAGTGAAGATGGAAGGAGAGAAACCAAGGCTCATATGACAGAAAAGGCTGATAGAGTGGCAATCATGAGGGTTAAAATGGAGATGGGTTCATTTTTACACAAGCTTGAACCATAGGGAACTATGCTTGGATTCAGTTTCATGTTTACACAAGCTTGAAATGAAAAGCTATACTTGAATTCAGCTTCATGTTTACACAAGCTTCAAAGTAAAAACTATGCTTGAGATTGGTTTACATGCCCCTAGCATGATGACTCGATTCTAGGTGCATGCCCCCCAAGCTTCATTGCATTTAGCTAAGTAGACTATTTGTGGCTATCAGGTGGATGGAATGAAGGTTCATTTACGAGATCAGGTGCAAGACTCTACTGGGATTTTATGAGATCTAATCAAAGACTTGAATTGGAACTTTTCTCTAGGGGACCTTGTTTCATTTTTTAATGAGCTGGACACAAGAAAAAGAACTCTGCTCAGATTCCTTGTTTCATTTTTTAACGAGGTTGACACAAGATCATGAACTATCCTCATCCATTGTTTCATTTTTTAATGAGGTTGACACAAGACAAGGACTGTCCTCATATCTCTTGTTTCATTTTTTAATAGGTTGACACAAGACAAGGAACTATTTTCATATCCTTTGTTTCATTTTTTAACGAGATTGACACAAGACAAGGAACTATCCTAATATCCTTTTGTCATGACCCATAAGAGGTCATGAATTCCAAGAGGTTCTCATCATATGGGAGAACAATACTCTGGAATCCATTAAAGAGATCATGGAATTGATCGTCAGTTGATGTAGGCATGGAATGAGTTGCTACATAATTGACCTGTGGTGGGGAAGATACCATTGGGACAAAAAGACTATTTAGGGAGGATGGTTCACTGAAAGCCATATTTGGACCGGGGAATGAAAGCTGGTCAACAGTGACAATTCTGCCTTCATGTGGGAAACACATCACTCGAAAGAGTGTTGAAACAATAGCTCAAGTGTCATAAACATAGTCGTGCCCAAGAAGTAAATTGTAATCTAAAGGGCCTGGGACTACCATCACATTGAGATAAACAATTTTTCCTCCCAAAGTAATAGGAAACTGAGGAAGGATCCCTAATGGTTGATTGGTTCCTCTGTTAAAAGCCAACATATTTTGGGTAACATGCATAAGTGGCGGCGAACCGAGTGCTTTCCAAGAAGTGGAGGAAAGGATACTCACAGATGAACCTTCATTTATAATAGTTCCAGGTACAAGCATATTACAAACCTGTACTATGATCTCGAAAGGCACATAAGAAGGAAGAAGACATCTTGCCAGTCAATTCGAATCAAAGGAAGTGACCAGACTACTTGGAGGAGGTACCGTAAGAATGAGAGAAGTATCCCCTTCAGTTACGAGAACGAAAGGATTTTCTTCCTGTCTTGATGGAACATGAGGGTTTCCTCCAATCTCATTAGAATCTGATGAAACGAAAAGAACCTGAGTTGTATCATACTTACTCTCTACAGGAAAGTTACAATAAAATGAAGGTGAAATCGAGTCAACTGTTTCCTCGACCTTTGATTGGTCAAGTATAGACTCATGGGATTCACATTTAGAGAGAGTGGGTTTGACCGACGGTTGATTTGGGTCAGTCACTTCATCAACTAGTGAAGGATTAAGGGAGAGTCTCCTGTAACCAGATGGAAGTCATTGCGGAGAAGAAGGATTATTATCCAACACTTTTTTGGCTTCATCCAGACAGGGACAAAGGTGAATGGGGTGATTCCATTCACATAACCTACAGGGAAACTTAACTTTACCCTTCTTTCCATGAACTTTCCTACCACTAGTTGATGGGGTGTCACCAACATGATCTCTAGAATTTGATGACACAGGATGATGTGAATGAGAAGACCATTCTTCTAAGATTCGAGGAATACAAGAAAAATTTCGAAGAAGATGGTCTCTCGTACAAAGTTTGCAAGGATATCGAACTTTGTGAGGTTGATCGGATGGTTTATCATCAGAATTTGCATTCGAAGCAATGGTTTCTTGGTTGCCCCCCTGCTGAATTTGCTTCTTCTTCTTCTTCTTCTAAGCCAGTTGGTTACTAGTACCAATACTTTCATCAGGCGAAGAGGAAGAAGGGGAGGAAGAAATGACCGAGGAAGAACGTGTTAGCACCTAAATCTGCCTTAGTCTGAAGGAAGGCAAAATTCAGGGTAACTGCAAACCACGCTCAGTCTGGTAGCTATCCCTACCAGAACAGGAGAGGGCTCTCTCCGAGTCACACTCAGCGAATAAGTAAACGAAATGGTCTAAGATGACTAACAGTGAAATATTGATCTTAGGCTAGTAAGTAAATATGGATACAAGAAGCAATTTTTATGAATGACTAAGTTTCTGGGATGGTATGGGACCAACAGACAGAAATGAACAAAGAATTTAATACAAAGGCACAAATTATTTCGTGAGGCAAGACCGGTGGAAAGTATATAAATTTAGTTCGAAATAATGTGGAATGGAGAGATTTCTTAGGAGAGTAAAAGGGCATAAGTACATGAATCCTTTTCAACGGAAGAAACACACTGAACATGAAATTTTCCCACAGGCAGAGCAATATAAATGAATTCTACCTTATCTAACTTAGAAAATTTCACTGGAAATGAATATGAAATGAATTGTGAAACATTACGAAATACATATGAAACATAAGAGACACATTTGCTACACTCACAACCACATGAATCTCATGAAACAGAGCCACTGCCTTTCATTAATCCTCTGTCAAAATATACAATGAAGAAACAGAGTTTCTTTCCCACAGTCTCCCAGAAGTTACAAGCGAACCAACCCTTTGCAAATAGTTTGCATACAATATATAGAATGTGCGATGAAGAGATAGAACGCCCATGGGTTGGGGAGTTACTCGAATCATTACAAAATGGAGGTGAAGAGCCAACCATCAGCTATAGGTGCAGCGTTACAAACATGACAAATGGCTTGGGTGACCATTTTCCTTCCTTCGCCATTTGGATAGAAGCCAATCTGGAGAGAAAATACTTTAAATGCCACCTTAGGTGCCAAAAAACTGAAATGTATATGAGCGGGCCCACTTGGAGAAGTTGCGAATCGAAATTTCGCGAAACGGAAGCAAATTTGGCAATTTTTTCCTGTGTGCGCCGCGCTACTTTGGAGCCTGATTTGAGGCACTTGTAGGTGTCCAAAATGTACCTAAGTGTGCTTGTTGGAAAGCTTGTTTTGTCTACTTTCTAACCCAACTGGAATTTTTGAATTTGGTGCTCATTTGCCTGTCCAAATATTCATTCTCCCAAGACTGCTTCCTGTGTATCAAAAAAGGGGTAGAGAGGTCATTTTTTGGGTGTTTTTGACCTCTTCGAGACTCAGATCTTGCCCAAATTTCTTGTCCAAGCACCAGTAGTTGTGATTTTTCATGCTGAATCCAAAAATTCAAACCATTTCCAATTTGGAGCTCCCAATTTTTAGCGCTGCGCCATAGGGAGAAAAAACCTGTGTTTTGCCCAAAAATTTTTCATGTGGCCAAAATTTCCCCAAATTTCAAGAAATTTGGGTTGGAGGTTCTCTATGAAGTGCTATGCTGTGCCAAAGAAGCTTCAACCAAGATTCAAAGAATATCTTGCTCTTTTGCCTCATTTGCCTCTTGTGTTGTTTTGCTCAATTTCGCCTTTAGGCTCCCGATTCTTGCTTTGGAGCTCATGTTGCAGACCATGTAATGGTGAGTCATGTGCCTCAGCATTGCTTTTTTCCTATTAGCCTTCTCCACCAGCTGCTCCAAGTGAACGTTCACTTTCTCTAAAACGTACTCTCGGTCCTCATCTCTTTGCTCCATAGGTATACCTTGTGCTGTCATGATGTGTTGCCGGTTTTCCTTGATCAGTTGCAACTCTATCTCAGCTTGTCGATCCTCAAGTTGTTTGTTCCTCTACTCCAGATATTTCATGTTCCACTTAGCCCTCTCCAAATCAAGGGACAAGTCTTCGATCTCTTATTGCTGCTCCTGGATGATCTCTCTAAGCTCTGCATTTGTCGGTTCTGTATCTATCTCATCATCATGAAGGAGAACGAATTCTATCTCTCGTTCACCTGATGGCTCACCTGAAGGCCCTCATCATGCATTGGCTCCTTACTTCTATCCTGTTCCTGTGTCGTCGATGTAGGAAGCGAGGCCCCTTCCACCCCAGGTGGAGATAACACTCGCTTTGCTGCTGCAAACAAATGTCTACTGCCTCTCTGATAGGTGATGAATATTGGCATAGTAGTGACCTCGTGGTGCTCATGCTGATGAGAAGGACCACCTATCTCATGCTCTGCCTCTGATACTACCTGTGGAGTGTTGAATAAGTCACGGGAGATGAAGTCCTCCCATGCAATGCCCTGCAATCCCAACTGATGATCCACCAAAATCCGGACAAGAGCAAAGTGATAAACATTATTAAGCTGTTGCTGAGGGGTCTTATGTTGTATGAAATTGTTCATCCTCTCTATGTTCCTGCAAATGAAAAATGGGAGGTTCATCATCCGCACCCTGGTAAAGTGCATGAGCAACCTGATGTGATAGGCATATAGGCGAGAGAACCTCCCATCACAACTGAAGTACTTAATGATCAATTTCATGAGCGGAGCATACTCATCTTTCAAATATCTGAATGGGAAGACCCTTGTGAGATGCCTCAAACAACTGGCCTTAATGTAAGGCTCATAGTATTACCTATCCACCTTCTTCTTCTTATGCCACTGTTCTCCAACATTTGGTATGCCTATTGCCACTGAGATAGTTTTGGGTCTCAATGTGAAGGTGACCCCGACCAAGATAGACTGACCTCCATGTAGATGAATCAAAAAAAGACAGGGAAACTCATGATGAACTCTAACATTCTCCACCCTTTGACAAAATTCAAAACATGCTAGGTGCTGGAAACATGACATGGCAAGAGGGCATGCCTGCAATTCAGTGAGGGTGTTTGGCTCATCCCTAACATGTTTTCCACTCCTGTGATGTATCCTAGGAGCCTGTTCTCCTGAAGCTGAATCACTGTGAGTTTCCACCTCATACTCTGATGAACCCTCAGATGCCATGACTGTTGTTTATGTACTCTACTTAGGCTTCCCTTTGATGATGGTGAAACTAGGTGTTGTTGTGATATTTGCCACCAAGGGGAACAAGGAAACAAAAGGGAGTATTAGGAGGGGAGTAATGTGATGGGAATAGCGGTTATGGGGAGAAGTTTTTTTAGGGATATGGGTTTGGGTATTTAATAGGGTAGGGTTTGGGGTTTTTATTGACCAATAGGAGGAGGGGAAAGGGAATATGAGTTTGGTAGTGTTAGGGTAGTGATAATAGGAAAAATGGCATAGGGGAATAAGGAAAAGTGGTAGGGCAGGAAAAATAGAGCCTTGGCATCAACATACACTTATACAACCCTAGAATCAATGGTTTTTTGGTGTCTTCTTGTGGTTGAATTTATGAAATTTGTTGCATCCAATCACAGGCATAAAACCACCATATCACTCATAAAATTTGATGAGCAAGTTATGTTTCGAGCCTACCTTGCAATTGATGTGCTTCACAAAAAATTTGAGGGAGTTTTGGCACGTTTCTGGTGCTTTGTTTGTGTGCGTCGCGCGCAAAACCCAGTGCGCTGCGCCCTGCGTGTGCGCTGGTCCAGTTACGAAATTGCACTGCGGGTGGGCCCTGTGTGCATTGCGCCCTGTGTGTGCGTCGCGCCCCTACCTATATGCACCGCGCGCCTGTAATGGCCTCCAAACTTGCTCCAAACCACACAATTGCACTCTCCACGACTTTGCAATGTTTTCCCTCTGCCTTTGATTACACAATGACTTTGATTTTGGTGGGAATTTGTATATATAGACTTGGAGGTCATGATTTAAATTTTTCTTTTTCAAAAAACCCACTTTCTAATGTTATGTTTGACACTTTTTCACTGACTTTAAAACAACTTTGATTTTCACTTTTCCTCTGAATTTAGTTCAAGTGATGAAATTTTCGACACTCTTTGCAGGGATTGCTTGATAGGACATTTGGCCATGGAAACCACGATTACACCTGAAGAAATCGACTGAAGACTTTTTTTTTTTGAAAATTTTATCACCCATGACACTGTTTGACTTTTCTTCAAAACAGAGTTTTGGAGAACAGTCGAAGTTTATCAATATGACGATGAAACTCTGTGAATCATTATTTTACAAGGGCATCACTCTGGCCTACATGGCTTTACTGGACATATTTAAAGACCAAATTGATTTAATCCCTAGACCTAATGACTGAAAATGACTTTTGTCCATTAAAGGACCAGACTTTGATTGTCATGGACTTTGGTGATCATTGACAAAAGACCTAAGCCAGTAGGAGCCAGACATGAGGGGAAATGACTAGCATGACCTTCTTCGTCAGATCATGGCATGCCCCTAGCGGAATGCAGCTGAATGAATGGATCGGGACACCTAAAAATGAAATGCATAAAGAGTTTTGATCTCTGACGGAGGGCTGACCAGACCGACTCTAACAGAACGCACAGGCTCAACTGGAGGTTGATTTTGTCCAGTTGTAGGAATATTCACTTGTGGGGCCAAGGAGGTTAGAACAACCATATTGGAAAACCAATGGTAAGTCCCGGAAGGGACAATGTGGCCATATAAGGAGCACCAATATTTCTGAAAGAAGGGAAAGGACTAGGAATCCCATCAAAAGGAACTCCTTGATCGATGGACTCCGGAGTTGTTGCCATATGTCTCAACCTAAGATCAACTATGGAGTGATGTGGAGGATGTTATGCGTGGTAAATTAATTTATTTTAATCAAAATAACAAAACAAATCAAAAGAGGGATAATCTAGGCAAAAGGATTACCAAGTAACTGTGAACTGCAGAATACCTCCCCACGAACCGAGAAGTGCGGCATGCAATCTCTCTGAATGCTATCTTCGATGTATCATAATGTACAAGGTGGCTGAGTTGGTTACCTAAGGATGGATAGAAGCCTAATGTGGTCCTCCCATATATACCTGAAAGTACGTGGAAGCCCAATCTGTATTAGAGTTTTCTAATGTGAAACCGCACAGTGAGAGCATTCATTTATACTTTACGTACTGTAACATTGCCATATATACCCGAAGGTACGTAGACAAGCTACGATATACTCACATACGTGGAATGAGGTATTACACTCACAATGTATCACAGAAATGTTAGCGATAGCTGCTATGTTTTACGACGTCGGAACACGTCTTTAGCCTATACCTCTAAATGTTATGTGTTAAGTTACAATGCTCCATTAGGTTAATTGAGATAACCTTTTAAGTTGATCTTCTTAACAATTTGCCTTTCAAGGTTCACCACGCGATGTATGTTTGTGATTCCTAGAATACAACTAACATTAGAAACATTCTTTCATTCTTTTAACAATGAAAACCGTAGCTAGTAAAGGATAGAGCAATCAGATCTTTGACAAAAAGCAAAGATCACACCTAATGCAATTTCCCTAGCTCTTCCTATCAAGCATTCACAAACTACAAATGCACGATGCAAGTTTTTCATTTCAATGCCTTTAGTGTTTAGATGAAAAAAAAGGAATTAATTCACATACAATCACAATCTTTTTGCAAGAACGAAGACTTTACGACAGTTCCTTTTTGAAAGAAATGAAGACTTTTACGACACTTTATTTTGAGCAAAGATTAATCGACTATAATCTAACTTTGACAATGAATCGCTAATGATAAAGAAATCACTTAAGAAACATTAAACAAATAAGGTCAAAGTAGGGTTAGGAAAGGAAATACAATCTTGATTTCAGAGACATAACATTCATTGATCATTCAGCAAGCAAAAAAGAAGGAAATTCGGAGAAAAAACCCAATCCAAAGGTGGAAATTTGACCTAAGGAGGATCAGCGTAGCCCTGAATGGGAGACAATGCGCTTCAGAGCACTGTCCCTAAGCCAAGGGTGCATTGCAGCGCACTGTGTCCCTACCAAGCCTGCGCTAGTGATAGAGAGTCATTCCAAAAGACATTCAAACACAGTTTTCTACCAAAAAACACTTCAACAAGGCTGAAATAAGATCAATGGAAGCAAGTAAGGTCTACTAGGGTGTACTAGGATGAAGATAAACTACCCGGAACGATGATCGTTCCCAATGGAGTCGCCAATTTGTTATGTGGAATTTTGCATCTACGGATAAATACAGTTTCCCTAGGTGGGTAGCTGCACCTAGAACAACATATTTAAAGTGTTTATCCTTTTTCTATAGAAGATAAATAAGACAAGGGACTTACTTGTTCTTTTGCTTTCCCTGTCTTCTTTGTATGGCTCCCATCGCTCCTTCTCGAACTTAACTTACTCGATAAGTACCTGCAATTATAAACGGAAGACAAAAACCAATCAAAGAAATAGATCTATCGACTATAAGTAAATGGAATCGAAAGCATATACACGTATAAACATCATATATCAAGATAAGAATATGGAAAAAGGTGTGAACAAATTTATTAAGTAGAAGGAAGAATTACAACCATGCAGTCCGATCCAAAGTCATTCCTCCAGCTTCGGTTCCATCCACATCACATAAAAAACACAACACTCCTGCAGCATAACAATACTTGCTATAATCTCAATTCTCAAACTAACATTATCTCCTTATAATTCATCAAAATCCAACCCTTAATCACTTAGATGAGTGCTCAACTTATAGGGAAATGGATGTGGTTTTGTCATAAATGAGGGTATTGAATGGCCTTCCAAACTTAGAGTTAGTTTCCATGGAGGAAGGGATGAGAGGATATGAGGTTACTTAAATCATTCCCTATCCAATTTAAAGCTCATAGGAGATGATAAGAGTGGGAATATTCTAGAATGCTCCAGAAGATAAGAATATTCCTATATCCCTATGAAGATTTCACTCAATCTCACCCAGCATAGGTCAAAGTGGGCCTAAGTGCTCTACGGAGCACCCTTGCATGGGCCTAAGTGCTCTGTAGAGCACCCTTGCATGGGCCTACCTGCACTGGTCTTTCAAGGAGTCATTTTAGGATGTCTTCAAGCATGAAACTTTTAGGGAAGGAGGAATTCAAAGTGATGATTTGTCTAGGGCATGTAGCAACTGACTTAGCGTTTGATGAGCCCTAAAAGTACTAATCTGAATGTTGGGAGTGATGTGCCCAAATATATCTGTAACACAAGGCAACTTACATGTGGATGCATCATGTTAATCTCTATTGCAACGTATGCAATGAAGATCATACTTTTCTCCTTGGAATTGTCTGCCTCCCTTGCCTCTAAAATTCCTTCTTCGACCACCTCTTCCTCTAGAAGAATCTTGTGCATGATTCTTCTCTCTATGTGCAAGACACACAATTTCTTCAAAAGACTAATTTTTTGTCTTCTTCCCAAAAGCCTTCTCTCTCTCAGCAAACTTCTTCTCAAGGGAGTCAAAGGTAATCTCTTTGAGAATTCCATTTGTTTGCAATGACTCAAGATAATTTGAATAAGTGGGGTATAGTGTCTTGACATAAGATATGAGAGGAATGTCTTTCAACACTAGTGGTTTTTATATCATGCATAATAGATCTTACTTCTGATGCTTAAGAAAAAGGGTCATCATTTTTCAGTTCAAGAATGAACAATTTAATCATCAATTGGACAAATTCAAGTTCAGAGTGTGGGTCATAAAATTCCTTGAACTTTTGTAAGGCTTCAAAAGCATTTGAGAATGGTGAAATATGGCGAATCACCTCTTCATTTACAAATGTTGCAATGAAGGCATAAGTCTTGCTTTTCTTATTTTCCCAAATGGAAATCTCCTTATATGAGGTGGGCTTTGCAGGTTCATTATCTCCTTCTCCTACACAAACTCTTTTCCCCAACTAATTGAAAATGAGAGTGTGTTTAACTTCTTTGACAATTCATGATAGTTGTCTTTTCCAGAGAGAACTATTCCAACAATTGATATCAATGAATGCATTAAAAATATGTGTATTGTGTAAAAAATTGCACTTCTGGTGGCAAGTTTTGTTTAACTTTAAAAAAATATGAGGAATAATATATCAGAGGTATTATTTGGGGAAGGGTTATATGGGGGAGGGTGTATATGGGGAAGAGGTAGTGTATGGGGAAGGTATTGACTGTGGTAGTTATAATGTACCACAGAGTTATATGGAAGGTATTAACTGTCTGAGTTATAATATACCGCGAGGATAACTGTGGTATGGAAACTGTTTGAGAACCAGTGGTATGGTAGCGCGGTGGTAACTGGTGGGATGATATATGGCTATGACAAAGGTTATGCCACGGGAATATGGAAGTTATATAAGAACATTGTTTATATGTGTTAGAGAAAAGGTGTATAACACATGGCCGAAAGTTCAACATATGACCAAGAGTCATATAACTGTGCAGGAGCAGAGGTGTATAACTCAGAACAGTGGTATTAGAACGATGCCCGTCTAGCTCAGAACAATGGTATTAACCGTGAAGGGTCATATATATGATAGAGAAAAGGTGTATGACAGAGCCACGAAGGGTGGTATTAAACATGAAGGGTGGTATATATGACAGAGAAAAGGTGTATGACAAAGCCATGAAGGGTGGCATATATGACAAAGAAAGTTGTATTAACTGGGTGGTATGGAAGGTGGGTGCATTGGAAGGTGGAGGGGCCGAGGGGCCGGAGGGAGGGGCCGAGGGTTAAGCCACGGAGAGACACAGCTTGTCACTGTTCAAAACCCAAGCATAAATGGAAGCTCACAACTGAGAATGAGTGCACAGTAACAACAATGTGGTACAATATGGCACACAGAAATGCCATGTGCAACAATGCGTTACAAGTCACATAATTATGCTTTACTAGTCGCACACAATACCAATGCCATTTGATCAATCCTCATAAACATTTTTTTATTATTATTACATATAACACCAGCATCTACCATTGACAGACATACCAGCACCAACTTTCAATCCTCCACAACTTTCAATCATTCCTCTATTCCACGCAGAGATTTGGGACACCATAGTTATGCATGACAAAAAAATGCAAGACAATTGTTTTGTCAAAGGAGAGGGGCAGAGGAAAAAGAATAATGGCAACAAATAATAAGAGTTACAAGACAACAACTAATTTTTAGAGCTGGCTTTGATACCATGTTATCAGGCTAGGAGGTAACTCGTCAAATGAATTGTGTTTTTGCATTAACGTTGATCAGAGTTATATACATGGAGGGAGAGACTCTTGGGCTTTATCTTCTAGTGTTTCTTCATATTCCAATTCTCCTTATTTTTTATTTACATTATTTTACACGGTTTCATTTAATCCCAATGATTAGGTGTCAACAAAAAAGAAAATTCATGTGTAACAAAACTTTTTACTCTATACCAAAATATTAATTTTTTTATGAAAAATTAGTTTACAATTGAATTGAATGTAAAATAAAATGCATACCTTTAAAATCTTCTAATAATTTGTCAATTTGTTCTTGCTCTAAAACAATCTAGCTCTACCCTCTCCTTTTCTGGACGAATAAATGGAATTTCATTAGAGTGAGGGAGAAGGGATGACTACCTTTTATATTAATAAATTTCCAAGTTTTCGTACAAGAGATACGTGAAGAACCACACTTTCAAAATTCTAGAATATGAAATGGCTTCTTTAAGTTAGTTGATAAGCCAACATAACTATGAAGAAAAAAACATATAAAAAAAATAAAACAAATAAAACATAGTTACTGTGTGAGCTAAAAACTGTTGTAAATATCATATATATTAATTGAACCATTAACTACATTCTTATATAGTAAAATTATTACTAAAATGATTATCAATCAACTCTGAAACAAATCTACTGGCACTACAGCTAATTTCCAGCACTGACCACCCTAACAATTTGTTGCCTTAATTTTGCAAAGAACACAAAATCGGCTAACTAATTTGTCAGCAATTTTCTTAATTAATTAAGCATTATTCCCAACACTCCCCTTTAATGATTAATGAGTATTTACTATCTTATCTTGTAGTGCCAAAAATCGAGTTTTTGCAACTGCTTTGGTGAAGATATTTGCTAGTTGATGCTGAGTATTTACATGCTTCAATTCAATATCCTTCTTCTGCACCAAATCTCTAATGAAGTGATATTTCATTTCAAAATGTTTTGTCCTGCTGTGATGATCTAGATTCTTTGCTAACTTGATGGCACTTACATTATCACAATAAATCACTGTATGCTGAATTTGTTTTTCTCCAATTTCTTCCAAAATTTTTCTGAGCTAAAGAGCTTGTGTACCTGCTGAGGTAACTGCAACATACTCCGCTTCTATGGATAAGAGGGCAACAATGCTTTGTTTTTTTGAGCTCTGTGTAATCAAACCAGAACCAAAAGAGAAACAATTTCCAGATGTGGACTTACGATCATCAAGACTATCTCCCCAATATAAATCACTAAATCCAACAAGATTGAACTTTTCAGAAGAGTAGTAATGAATACCAAAATTTAGAGTGCATTTCACATACCTTAAAATCCTCTTGGCTGCCTTCATATGTATTTCAGATAGATTTGTCATATACCTTGAAACAAATGAAACTAAATATGTAATATCAGGCCTTGTGTGGGTTAGAAATATCAATCTCCCCACAATACTTCTGTAAGTTTTCTCATCAACTAAATCAACACCATCATCTCTACATAACACCTCTCCATGAGCACTTGGAGTAGGGGATGGATTACAATCAAGCATATCAAATTTATTTAGCATATCATGTGCATACTTTGTCTGACAAATGAAAATCTCATCCTTACTTTGATAAACCTCCATTCCTAGAAAATATTTCATGATGCCTAGATCTTTCATCTCAAATTCATTCATCATAGCAACTTTGAACTTATCATTCATCTTAGAACTACTACCCATATACAATAGATCAGCAGCATACAAATTTATGATTAGAATATCAATACCTTCTTGTTTGTAGTAAAGGGTAGGATCACTCTTACTTCTCTGGAAGCCATTTTCCTGAAAGTATCCATCAATCCTTGCATACCATGCTCTTGGTGCTTGTTTGAGGCCATACAAAGCCTTCTTTAACTTGTAGACATTATTCTCCTTTCCTTCCACTTCAAAACCTTGTGGCTGCTCCACATATACTTCGTCTTCTAAGTACCCATTCAAGAAGGCACTTTTCACATCCATATGATGTATGCTCCACTTTTTATGAGATGCTAATGAAATCAAAATTCTAATGGTCTCCTGTCTTGCTACTAGTGCAAATGTCTCTTCATAATCAATTCCATACTTCTATGTGAATCATTTAGCAATTAATCTTGCTTTGTGTCTTTCAACACTCCCATCATTGTTAAATTTAGTCTTATATACCCATTTGGTGCCAATCTTTTTCTTGTCATGTGGAAGCTCTGTCAACTTCCAAGTTTCATTCCTTTTAATGGAATCCATCTCTTCTTGCATGGCTTGCATCCAAACCTCATTAGTACATGCATCTTCAAAACATGATGGTTCAAAATCAGCCTTGGCTAATAAAGCAAAATTGGCTACTCACCTAATGGGCTTTATTCATGTGCTTGATTTTCACTCCTCTGATAAACTCAATCTTATTACCTTCCTTGTAGAATTTGGAGAAGAAGTTGGACTTGAACTTGATGTTGAAGAAATTGATGAAGGGCTGCTTGGTGGAGTTAAGCCGCTAGTTATAGAAACATTAGTTGACTACTCGTCATCATTATCAACAATTATATTATTATTCAAAATAGTTTTTGTCTTTCTCAACATGGCCGTTTTGATGACCATAAACTACCCCTTTATAAAAAATTACATCTCTTGAGACAATAAGCTTGTTATTTAGAGAATTATAAAATTTATAAGCCTTGCTTTTCTTACTATACCCAATAAAAATACATAACTCACCCTTTTCATCTAACCTCTTTCTATTCTGATCAGGTACATGCACATAAGCCAAACAACCAAAAACTTTGAAATGATTAACATTAGGCCTTTTCCCATACCAAGCTTCATAAGGAGTCATCTTTTCCAGGGCATTGGTGGGGCTGAGTTGCTCAATCCCTTAGTTTGTAACATGCATATTTCCATTTCAACCACACTACGATTTTTTCTTTCAACTATGCCATTCTGTTGGGGTGTGTATGTTCTAGTATGCTGCCTCCTAATGCCATTCATATCACAATAAATCTGGGAAGCTTTTGAGCAGAATTCTCCTCCATGGTTAGTCCACAAACATTTGATCTTGCACCCTCTCTCATTTTCTACAAGGGATTTGAACTTCTTGAATGTATCCAAGGCTTTACTTTTGGCCTTCAAAAAATATATCCAACAATTTCGTGAGTAATTATCAATAAAAGTGATGAAATATGATGACTTACCGAAACTCTTAGTCTGCATAGGACCACATATCTCTGAATGAACAAGCTAAAGTGGGTGATGAGCCCTCCATGCAGATCCCTTTGGAAACCTTTCTCTTGCATGCTTTCCTTTAGCACATCCTTCACAAACCTCCTTATGCTATTCTCCCTTGGGCAAACCATAAACTAATGCATGTGAGGTTAGAAACTTCAAACTGTGAAAATTTAAATGCCCATACCTGAGATGCCATAACCAACTTGAATCTTCATAAGCCATATTTGCAGGATTGTTGTTATGTTCATCATACCTCAAGGAAAACATCCTATTTCTTGTCATAGGCACAACAGTGATCACCCTGTTTCCCTTATTCTTATCATAGATAGTACATGTCTTATTTTCAAAGACTACTTTATAACTTTTCTCATATAGCTACCCAACGCTCAACAAATTATGCTTCAATTGTGGAGTATAATAAATGTCATGAATAATATTTATACCTTCTTTTGTTTGGACCTCCATAGCTCCTTTGGCAGCAACCTCCAATGATTTATCATCACCAAGTTGGATCTTGGATTTGAAACTTCCATCCTTTGCTGAAAATAACTTCTCATTCCGTGTCATATGGTTAGAGCATCCAGAATCTAGATACCAAACATCTTTACTAGTATTTTCACCTTTGGCATAAGATAAAAATAAGTGATCTGGAGGAACTCACCACTTTTTTGAGCATAATTAGCATTTTTACCTTCTTTCAATCTACATTCTCTTTCAAAGTGGCCATCCCTGTTACACTAATAACATTGAACGTTTCTCTTATCAAATCTACCTCTACCTCTTCCTCTGAAACTACCTCTTCCACTTGAGCCACCTCTTCCTCTACCTCTTGAAAATTTTTGGCTTTGCCATTTGCTTTTACCTTCATTGATTTTGGCATCTTCATTCTTTGTAATTTGTAATTTAGAGGAAAAATCTTTTTCTACACCTTCAAAAGTGTCCTTCAATCTTTCTTCATGAAACATCAAAGATCCAACTAATTGATCAAAATGTAGTTTTGTCAAATCCTTACTTTCTTCCATGATTATGGCAACATGATTCCATCTATGTGTTAAAGATCTCAATACTTTTTTAATTAAAACTTCATTACTTACAGTTTCTCCAAGTGTAGCCATTTTATTGACCACATCTTTGACTCTCACACAATAGTCACTCACACTTTCAGCTTCTTGCATCTTCAAATTCTCGAACTCTCGCTTCAATGTCTGAAGCTTGACCACCTTAACTTGATCACTACCTTGGTAAGCTTCTTGTAGAGTCTCCCAGGCATCTTTGGCAGTTTTTGCTCCTAATATTCTTGGAAATAAGCTCTTATCAAGAGCTATCTGAATGTGAAACAAAGCTTGAGCATTCTTCTTCCTTGCTTCCTTTCTTGTTGTTCTTTCATTGGTTGTAAGGGCATTCCAATTAGCTAGCTCCTCATATCCTGATTCAACAATCTCCCACAAATATTTTCCAATAAAAAATGTTAGCATCTTAATGCACCAATAATCATAATCGTTCCCATCAAATTCTGGAACTGGCATCTGGTTAGAATTCGACATGATTAACTTTGGCGAAATTCCAACAATAAAAATTTAACCCAAAACAATTTTACCTGCTCTGATACCACTTGTAGAATATGAAATGGCTTCTTTAAGCCAGCTGATAAGCCAACATAACTATGAAGAAAAACACATAAAAAAAAAAAAAAAAAACATAGTTACTGTGTGAGATAAAAATTGTTGTAAATCTCATATATATTAATTGAACCATTAACTACATTCTTACTCAGTAAAATTATGTTATTAAACAAATCTACTGGAACTACAGCTAATAAACAAATAAAACACAGTTAATGTGTGAGCTAAAAACTGCGTAAATCTCATATATATTAATTGAACCATTAACTACATTCTTATATAGTAAAATTATTACTAAAATGATTATTAGTCAACTCTGAAACAAATCTACTAGCACTATGTTGGAGATCAGATGCACAGCTAGTTTAAACCAAAATACACAGCAGAGAATTCAAGCACATAAAGACACAGCTTTTAACGTGGTTCACCCAACCAATCTGGGCTACGTCCACACAACATAGGCATCGGCAATTTATTAATCAAAATAGGAGATTACATCAAGAAATCCTCACAAAGCTCTCACACCCTCCCAGCCAACATCCGAATGATTGCCTGTTATATAGCATAGAGAATCTAACAGCCTCATTAACTCACTCACATCAAATATAGGAGGCATTAACTCATCTCCCAACAACCTGGAGCTAATCTAGGAACTGAATTTCTATTGTTGTCATCAGCTGAGATTTTTCCTATCTTATTCCAAACAGAAAATCTCAACAATCTCCACCTTGACAAAAATTCGCCTGATGCCCTGTTATTATTATTTTATCTTTTCTGCAAGCCAAGAGAAGCCAAACACCAGCGTAGCTTCTCCAACAAAACTGGTTTCGTGAACATGTCTGCACAGTTTTCCTTTGTATGCACCTTTTCAAGAGAGACTCCCCTTTCAGTGATAACCTGTCTTACAAAATGGTACTTAATTGGAATATGCTTCGATTTACTATGATAGGCCGGATTCTTAGCCAAATGTATTGCACTTTGACTATCAGAAAGTAACCTGATGTTGTCCTGTAACCTACCAAATTCACCAAGCAAACCTTTCAACCAAACCGCCTCTTTGCAAGCATGTGAAGCAGCAATGTATTCTGCTTCAGTGGTGGATAAAGCAACAATATTCTGTAGCTTTGACATCCAGCTGATAGCTCCACCTGCAAGAGTAAAGACATACCCTGAAGTTGATCTTCTCTTATCCAAATCACCTACAAAATCGGAATCAACATATCCGCAAACAAATTCACTACTCTTATTGTAAGTGATACAATAACTACTTGTGCCTCTCAAGTACCGAAGCACCCATTTCACTGCTGACCAGTGTTCTTTACCTGGATTTGCCATGTACCTGCTGACAACCCCAACTGCATGTGAAATATCTGGTCGAGTACAAACCATCGCATACATTAAACACCCTACTACATTGGCATATGGAATTCGAGACATATAATCCTTTTCTTCATCTGTATTAGGACATAAACTTGAAGAAAGCTTAAAATGGGAAGCTAAAGGGACTAAAACAGGCTTCACATTATTCATACCAAACCTCAAAAGTATTTTCTCAATATAATTTTGTTGTGATAGCCATAGCTTACCATTGCTCCTGTCTCTGCAAATCTCCATGCCCAAAATCTGTCTTGCTGCTCCTAGATCTTTCATATCAAATGTGCTTGCCATCTGAGCCTTGAACCTGATGATTTCTTCTATGCTTTTGCTTGCTAAAAGCATATCGTCAACATACAATACCAAGATAATGAGTATGCCATTATTCAACTGTTTAAAATGAACACAATGATCATATTCACTTCTAACATATTTCTGACTCAACATGAAAGAATCAAACTTCTTATACCACTGTCGAGGCGACTGCTTCAGGCCATATAATGACTTCTTGAGCCTGCAGACAAATTTCTTATTGCGATGGTGAACAAACCCTTCCGGTTGTTCCATATATATTTCCTCATCTAAGTCACCATGTAGAAATGCAGTCTTAACATCTAACTGCTGCAATTCTAAATCAAGCAAAGCCACTAATGCTAACACAATTCTAATTGAAACAATTTTAACCACTGGTGAAAAAATCTCATGAAATTCAATACCAGCTTTCTGAGAAAACCCATTTGCAACTAGCCGTGCTTTGTACCTGTCTTCCGTATCATTCACACCCCGTTTCAGCTTGAAAACCCATTTACACCCCACAGTTTTCCTGCCTTTCGGAAGCTCAACCAGATCCCATGTACAATTCTTGCTTAAGGCCATCATTTCGTCCTTCATGGCTGCTTTCCACTTGTCACTATTTGGACCTTCTACAGCTTCCTGATAACACAAAGGTTCATCATCATTAGCGATCAAAGCAACTGAAGTAACATGATCATCATACCTTCTCGGAGGGTGTTTGATCCTTGTAGACCTCCTTAAGAATGTTTCTGGTGCTTCCACAATTCGATGTCTATCATCTGTAGGAACTCCTTTATGATCGCCATCTGAGACCTATTCATGACCTCCATCTGAACCTTGTTCATAATTTGATTCTGAAACATGTTCATGACTAGAATCTGAACTATGGTCGTTATGACTATCATTAGAAATGCTGTCAAACTGAATGTGCTGGAAATCAAATACATCATCCTGTTTCGATCTTCTATCTACATCTAACTGTACAAGAGAGGATTCATTAAACTTTACATCTCTGTTGATGATGATTTTGCGGGTAGTAGGATCCCACAATCTATATCTCTTTGTTCCATCACCATACCCAACAAAGATATACCTTTTAGACTTTGGATATAATTTAGTTCGTTGATGTTTAGGCACTAGAGCATATGCTTCACAACCAAACACTCTGAGTTTAGAATAATCACAAGGGTGTCCTTTTCATACCTCTTGCGGAACCTTACAACCTATCGTTGTTGAAGGAGATCAGTTTATCACATAACAAGCTGTTGCCACTGCTTCCGTCCACAACTCCTTTTGCAACCCGGCGTTACTCAGCATACACCTTTCTCTCTCTAGAAGAGTCCTGTTCATGCGTTCAACAACTCCATTTTGCTGAGGAGTATAAACCGTGGTCTTATGTCTCTCGATCCCTGCATCCTTGCAATAGCTGTCAAACTCCTTGGAGGAAAACTCACCAACATTGTCAGTTCTTAAACATTTTATAGTTCTACCAGTGTTGTTTTCTACCAATTCTCTAAACTGCTTGAAAACTGTAAAAACATCAGACTTCCTTTTCAACATGTAGACCCACACTTTTCTAGAAAAGTCATCAATAAACGATACAAAATATGATGAGCCACCATATGACGCTGTAGGGGCTGGACCCCAAACATCTGAATGGATATAATCAAGTATGCCTTTACTAGTATGTTTGCCTGTTTTAAACTTTTGTTTACTTTGTTTACCAAACAGACAATGTTTACAAAAATCTAACTTTCCAGATCTTAGATTAGGAAGTAACTTTCGGTCAGCCAAAATTTTCAATCCTCTTTCACTCATATGCCCCAATCTTTGATGCCATAAGTGAATGGAACTACTGTCATGTTCAGACACAGACACATGATCTGACCCAGTTCTACCTTCTAATTGAAAAAGATTTCCTACCTTCTTAGCCTTCATCACTAGTAAAATACCTTTATATATTTTCATAACTCCACCTTGAATTACAGTTTTATATCCATTTGTATCCAGTGCTCCTAATGAAATTAGATTTTTTCTTAGATCTGGTGCATGTCTCACATTAGTTAACAATTTGGTTGTGCCATCTAACAATTGTAGTTGTATATTTCCTATTCCAACAATACTGCAAGTGACATCATTACCCATGTACACGACTCCATCATCAACTGCTCTATATGTCTTAAACCAATCTTTATGAATACACATGTGGTTAGATGCCCCGGAATCTAACAACCAATGTTGATCATGTTTTGAAACATCAACAGACAATACCTCATCACTCATACCTGAACCAGATACTGAACCTGTATCTGTGGTGTTGGCTTCCTTCTTTTCTATCGAAGAGCCTTCTTTAGCAGCCTGCTTTCGCTTCCAGCAATCCTTTTTCAGATGTCCAGCCTTGCCACAATGCCAGCGTTTCACCTTTGTCTTCTTTCCTTTGGACTTTGAACGAGAGTCGCTATGCTTTCCCCCGGAGTGTCTCTCTCTTGAGCGACCTCTGGCCGTCATTACCTCTGATGTAGAGGTGTCTGCATTTGACCTCTTCCTCGTCTCCTCAGACAACAAGGCTCCAACAACATCGTCAAACTCAAGAATGTCTGCTGTACTAAAGCTTATGGAAGTAACAAAGTGATCCCAGGATTCGGGCAATGAACACAATAGAGTTATTGCCTTATCCTCTGAATCAAATTTCACATCTAGACTGTCTAATTGCACCAGTAAGGTATTAAAAACATTCAGGTGATCAGTAATCGAGGTACCTTCTTTCATCCGCAAACCGTAAATTTTCCGTTTCAAGAGAATCCGATTTGTCAAGGATTTCGTCATATACAGCTTCTCCAACTTCGTCCACAAACCGGCTATAGTCTTCTCTGACACGATGTTAAATAAAACATCATCAGCCAAACACAACCGAATTCGCTCAAGGTTCTGCCATCCAATTCACTCCACTCATCATCTGTCACGGGGGGAGGCAGTTTGGACCTGCCCAACAATGCCTTTGCCACGCCCTGCTGTAGCAATACGTTGTTCTCCGCATCGGAATGGTTTGAAGAGCGCCCACCGAATCCAACGTTGATCATGTGCTACCGGATCACTTTACACAGCTCACCTCCAATCACAACGCACATCAAAGTATACGCAGCAGCAAACATCCACGCACCAGCGCTAATCCACGATCACGCCAATCCACCACAACACCGTTTGTATGTTTGGAGGCCAGCAATGAACTGATTATACGCACGCATGCACAGAACCTTCTCTGCACCAGCGCCTCCATGCCTTAGCGCTCCATCTCCAGCAGTGCCGCTCCTCCAACGTGCTCTGATACCACTTGTTGGAGATTAGATGCACAGCTAGTTTAAACCAAAATACACAACACAGAATTCAAGCACATAAAGACACAGCTTTTAACGTGGTTCACCCAACCAATCTGGGCTACGTCCACACAACATAGGCATCGGCAATTTATTAATCAAAAATAGGAGATTACATCAAGAAATCCTCACAAAGCTCTCACACCCTCCCAGCCAACATCCGAATGATTGCCTGTTATATAGCATAGAGAATCTAACAGCCTCATTAACTCACTCACATCAAATATAGGAGGCATTAACTCATCTCCCAACAACCTGGAGCTAATCTAGGAACTGAATTTCTATTGTTGTCATCAGCTGAGATTTTTCCTATCTTATTCCAAACAGAAAATCTCAACACACTACAGTGAATTTCCAGAATACTACAGCGAATTTCCAGTACTGACCACCCTAATAATTTGCTGCCTTAATTTTGCAGAGAACATAAAATATACTGACTAACTTGTTAGCGATTTACATAACTACTTAAGTATTAGTCCCAACAAAAATATCATTAACATTTTACGCAAGTGCTAGACATATATACCATACACATATATACCAAGGATCGTTTTATAGTTCTAAAATTAGTAAAATTCGTTTTAACACTGTCAATCTCTTCTTTAATGTGTCAGGTAGAGCAGATAAGATACTTGCGGTACAGGCGTCCCAAGCATTTGGATCAACTGAGCAAGGCAAGTCTACTTTACATATTTAGTCAGTCTACTTGATATATTTAGTTCCTTGTTTTTCACTCATGTTTTTGAATATATGGGACAAAACAAGTTATTAGTTTTACTAATTTTGATTAGTTCCTCCTTTTCCACTCGGTTTTTTGAAAAATATGGATGTAATGAAGGAAACACTTTAGTAATTTGTATGATTTTGATTATCGATTTCACATATCAGTTGCATAAATTGCAGATGCCCTCAAACCTCAAGTACTTGGAAATCGACGGAAAGTTCAACTGCAATGACTTGGAAAACTTTCCTGTGAGGCTTTTGCGCCTACCAGATTTGCGAATATTGAAGTTGACCAACTTTGAAGGGTTAAAAGAATTGCCGAGTGAACTAGCTCATCTAGTAAAGGGTTTGCGTCAATTAACTCTTTCAAATTGCAAATCCTTAGAGGAACTGCCCTATCCAATTTCAAATCTTAGATCTTTAAGAGTATTGAAAGTGGATCATTGTAAATCTTTGAAAGTTCTTCCTCGTGAATTAGGAAACTTGAAGTCCCTGGTTGAACTTAATCTATCAAATTGTCAGTCTCTGGAAAATTTTCCTGATAATTTTGAGCCACTTTCGTCATTGAAAGTATTGAATTTATCCTCTTGCACAGCCCTAAAGCATCTCCCTGATGGCTTAGAAAATATGACATCCATTGTAAAACTTGATGTATCACATTGTACGAAACTACTTAGTATTCCAGAAAACATTAAAAATCTGACGTCCTTAACCTCAATGGATATTTCATGGTGTGGAAGTTTAACAAAATTGCCCGATGGGTTTCGCGAGCTCTCACTCACATACCTTAAATTGAACAAATGTAAGGTTTTAGAGAAGCTTCCAGAACGATTTGGTGAGTTGAAATCGTTAAGAGTGCTGAACCTCAAATCATGTGAAAAATTAAGGAAGCTTCCCAAGAGTTTCTCTGGAGTAGAGAATTTGGTGCACTTGGATTTATCAGGTTGCAGTGGACTTGAAGAATTATGTGAAGACTTCCATGGCCTCTTATCATTGCGAACTCTATCCTTGGATGGATGTCAGAATTTGAAGAAGCTCCCTACAAAATTTCATTCCCTTTCTAAATTGCAACATCTCGATCTAAGTAACTGTCATATGTTAGAAGCAGAATGCATGAACAACATGGAAAAAATAAAATCACTGGCAACGTTGTACATCACAAAGAGTGTCAATCTGGTAAAGAGATGGGGAGAAATACAGGGCCATCAGTCAAGGGCTTATAAAGAGGATACAGGGCAGGGAGAAATACAGGGCCATCAGTGAAGGGCTAATAAAGAGGATACAGGGCGTGGAG
Organism: Pinus tabuliformis; assembly: GCA_031772625.1. Taxonomy (NCBI): domain Eukaryota; kingdom Viridiplantae; phylum Streptophyta; class Pinopsida; order Pinales; family Pinaceae; genus Pinus; species Pinus tabuliformis. The sequence goes on along the minus strand of CM062807.1, from coordinate 1,350,177,110 downwards.
AAATACAGGGCCATCAGTCAAGGGCTTATAAAGTGGATATAGGGCAGGTGATGTTTGGAAACTAGTAAACATTTTGTTATGATGCCATCATTATAGTAGGTTTCTATAATTTGTCCTTTTCGCTGATATTAGATTTCTGTTCAGGATTTGTCCGAGGAAGCGAAGGAGAATGAATGGGAATCATTGTCATCCGAGCTGGAGCGCCTTTACGAGCACGGACGACCAGAGCCCTTCAAAGTATCCAGTCGTCCTCCAAACACCATCCTTCTTCTCATGTTTGACGGCCAATCAGATTTCAATCAAGATTTTCCGTGGCCATTGATAGAAGAGACCTTAGATGACATCAAAATAAAGTTTGAAATGCTTTACATTGGCAAACATTTTCATAAATTGCCGAGGAAAGTCGCCGACAAAATTATGGGCCGTGCAGTTGATAACTCTGACGCTCGTCTACTGCTTGAGAAATTGTTGTTCAACTTAAAAAGAAATGGTAAAAACTTGTGGCACCGAAATATGAACAAATTTTTCGCGATGAGCGCGAAGATTGTGCAAAAGGAAAATGATGATAAATACTTATCTTGTTGGGAGCTTCTGATAGATGGAAAAAATTTCGCTAAAATGGAGGAGTTTTTGTTAAGTAAATGTGGAAAATATCATTCTTTTAAGGAACTTGAAGAAGGAACACAAGGGAGTAACATTCACTTGCTAAGAGAATTGTTTGTAAATGGGTGCGAGGAGAACTGTTTGTTGCGAGAACAGCAGGAGGTATTTGAGTTTTGGCTTTTTGATAGTGATTCCTCTCAAAAGAGCATTAAAATTTTACATTTCTCAATCCATTTTTTTCTGAAGACGGTTTTTATATGACGATTGTTGGTTGCAGTAGTTTACATTTTTAATCTTCATTTATTGACAGACATTTTTAATGTGACTCGTAGGTTAGTGTCGAGGAATTGAAAGGAAAGACCATTTTAATAGAGATCAGGTTCGCTGATGAGAGTCATGATCACCCCGGCCTTCAATGTTTGAGTGACATGTATATGACAGGAAAAGACAGACCTGGTTTTGAAATTATAACAATTCTAATTGGGCAATTAAGAGAGGCTCCAAGAGACCCACCTTGGTTGGTCGTCCAAAATCCATGCAAAGTACGAAGAGTAGTGAAGTACTTTCTCACTCAAAAAAGTAATCCAAAAATAACGGAACCATGGATGTCATGTTATCCTAGTGTGGTCAGGAAAATAGAACCCAATGGCAAAATTGCACCTTATAAGCCTATATTGAGCATTCTTGACAGGTGGGGGTCAGATGCATATCCGTTTACTGATGAAAAAATTGAAGAATTAAGAAACGAAGAATGGAAGCAACAACAGAGTATGTCATGTCTGGAGTTTCTTCTTTTCAAGTCTTTGAAAGGTGACGAACTTGTTGAGGTTGGTAATATAAATTTAATGAAAGCTTTCCACTAGGATAAATGGATTACGATATTATATTTTTACTTATGTTTCACAAGAATTTGTAGAAATTATAAGTTCACATTGTATAAAATTTTGCATTTATAATAATGACATCCTTTTACTGGGAATGATATTTCATTTTATATTATACAAATTGAATAGAAATAGCCTTTCGAATAATGCCTCATTTCGTAATATACTATTTTGAAAAATAGCTATATATTTTATAGGATTGATAATCTTTCTGTATTTGCTGTGTTGTTTTTGAAAAAGGTTAAAAGAGAGATACAAGGGAAAATGACATGGTTATTATGCAACGGGAAGGATCCTGACACGCACAGAGAAAGAAGTAAAACATTGGGAGGAAACATCAAAAATGCACTCAAAAATGCAAACATGAAGGACGTTTACTTCATTTGTGTTCCCGCTTTTGATGAGAACAACAAAGAGGAGATACCTGTTACAGATAGCATGAAGATGGCGTATTTTCCTACTCAAGACGCCGAAATGCCGCAGGAGAAGGGAAAATTGGGGCTAGAGAATGCGTCATATCTTTCACGGTGGGCTTCTGTAAGATTTTGGGCACGTGTTCATGATTTCCGTAAGCGAATGGATGAAAAAGCCAAACAGCAGGATGGATTGAGGACACTGTTAGAGTCTTTGGAATGCGGGGTTCTATCATTGGCGTTAATGGACGAAAAAGGAGAAATGGTCACAACAAAGGGAAGAGAAATTATGGACATATTCGATACCACAAAAAGTAAATGTACAGGACCAGAAAAGAAACAGGCAAAAGAATTGGTTGCAGACTTGATGAAAGGTCCCGAGGAAAAGAGAAAAGATGCATTGCTTGAGCTAACAGTATTGGCAACACGTGCAAAAACAGGTATTATTGTAATCGGTCAATATTTGATTTCGCACTTCTTTTGGACTTTATTATAAAAATTTTATTATTCTATTTGATTTACAGGATCTTCTTCCAGCGGGACATTTTGATCTCAAGTCAGGATGAATGTAGAGATGTGCCTGTCACCTATTATGCAAAGCTTGTCAGGCTAGTCTTACAGGCTATTTACAATCTTTTTAGCTGCACGTTATCATTATTTATTTTGTTGTCAGGCTAAGTCAGTTATATATGCAATTTGTATAGGCTAAGTCAGTTCCCTTTACAATTATTATTAGCTCTAGGCTATTATTATTTATTTTCTCTCCCGCCCCTAAACTGTGAGTGACTTTTTAGGTTTTTGGACCGCTCTACATTCCACAATGATACAAAACGGTTATGGAAAACAATGATTTTTTTTTTTTTAATAACTCATCTACTTAGAAGCATTAATCTTTAAATTTTGAATTTCTAATTTTCATATTTTTGAAACCTTAAATTTTTAATACTAAATTTGATGTAAAAACAATATTTTGATGTAAAAACAAAAGATATATATATATATATATATATATATATATATATATATATATATATATATATATATATATATATATATATCCTTTCATGTAAAATAATATTTGTTAAAATAAAAAATATTCAAAGTAAAATATATATAATAGAGTTTTGTATTATTTTTTTCTTTTCCTTTTCTTTTTTTACATGGATAAGTATATCTATTTTGAAATAAAGTTTTCAAAAGTTTAGTTTAACTATCAATAATTATGAATTGAATAGTAGAAATTTAATCCAATAGAATATTCTAGAATATTGTCAATAATAGTTATAAATTAAAGGTGGAATTTTATATTAAAAACAATTATACTTCTTCACTTTTAATTAAATGGATTAATTAAGAAAAACATCATAGAAATGTGAGTTATGATTTTTGTGACATGTGATAGTAATAAATGATGATTTTTGTGACATGTGATAGTAATAAATGATGATGGTATTACAACTATATTCATGATAAAGTGACAATGAATCTCCATAATTAAAAATTATGTTACATATTTTTTTAAATGTATATATATATTCATTCATATATTAATTTATTTTATAATTAATAATAATGATTGATTGTTTTTTTAATGATTCTTTTTACTATTAGCAATTTTATATAAAATAGATGTTTTATTGTATCCTTCATTTAATTTATATGATTATATTAATATTTATTTCCCTACTCATTATTTATTGTATTTTTTATTTTTCAATAATTAAACTACTATTTATTTTACCCATTATCATAAATAATGAAATTTTATGTTTAAATTTCAGTGTCAATGTTCTGTCTGGCCTAAACATTATGATAAATTATGCTAAATATTATCGATGTCTGCAAGGTGTTGTCTACATTGTGAAATGGATTTATGTGTATGATATGTAAACACCTACTTGAAAATCTGTATCTCTGAGCTTGCAAATCAACCACACCTATTTATAGCTATGCATGAAGCATCTTTTTTACCAAAGGGAGGACAACATTGCAGCATCAATCCCATTTTCAAATACAACATATACTGGGGCCTGCTGCTACAAATTCACGGCGGCGGCTACAAATTTGTATTTGTATTGCGATCACACTGGAGGAGATATTTTTCAACTTAAATAGGAACTTTGAGAAAATGATGAAATAACAGGTGAAGTGACATCGTATAAAATAGTTCCTAAATTTCTTTTGTATTAATTTTTTTTAGTACGAAAAAAGCATGATTATATATTAATAGTTCAGAATTTTGAAGATAACAATGCTTTCAAATGTTCCACAATATAAGAGTTCCCTCTGAGATGACATTATCAACATGCCAGCCAAGTGTTGCCAAATACAAAACAGGAAAGGAGAAATAACAGTCCAAAGCCCATATACAAATCCATAATAAAAAACTTTCATGACATAGATGTATGCCATTCAGAACCAAATATGAAAATAGAATGCCTTTAATGGTCATCTGCTCCATCTAGCCAGCTGTTCAGAGTGGATAAGCAACATATCATCGCCCCAAATGACTAAAAGCAAAAAACAGATAAAGACTAGTAGAGTTTACAAAAAAAATATACAAAAAAAAGAGAGAGGGTGGAGAAACCTAGCCAGGGAATGGGAAGTCTTCAATTTCAATGACATTCTCATCTAGGATAATTTCTAAGTGCACTTTTCGAGTATTACCATTTAAGCCCCTCTTCGATAATTCATCTGCATCCATATTTTGTTCCCTACCAGCCTGATAGTGGAACTTCTGTGTTGCTTCCATAGTAGTTCGATCCTCTTCAGCCATCCAAGTAATAATGGGTTTGTGATGTTTGCATATCCCATTATTTAATCGATTATAACTTTTGAATCTCTATGGATATGAATGAGAGGGATATCTAGTAAATTTGTGAACCATAGCAGTCCCCATAAGGCCATTGCCTCAACCTTTGTGTTAGTGCCTCTACCTACTTGCCAGTGTATTATGTATGCAAGTGCCTCCGAGATGGCAAGCCAAAAACCACAACCACGTGTGTCGTCGAGCAGCACCATCAAAAAATCCCACAGGGTATTCCATCTAAAGACTGTCTTCTCGTGACTAGGAGCCTTGGAGCATATATCTTTTGTGGTATGTAGAGTGTAACAAATTAAAACATTTTCAATAATCTTGTAGAAATTTCAAGAGCAATTCTGAAAGATGTAGCTATTTCTCACTTCCAAATTTCCCAGTCCAGTCAGCTTTTTGAGAGCTCCACCATTGTAAAAAATCCACAATGCCAGCATGTTGAATATACGGAAAACCAATATATGAAGAAAGTCCTTTCCAAACCTGAATAGTATGTGGACATGTGAGAAAGATGTGATTGTTGTTTTCTGATTCCTCTTTGCGGATGGGACAAATGCCAGGTCCATGCCATTGTCGCTTTTGTAAATTTTCCCAAGTAAGTTTTTTGTTATGGAAAACCAGCCAAGTAAAGAGAATGATTTTGTTAGGGATATTAGATTTCCAGAAGGCAAATAAAACGTGTTTTTCAGTCAGATTTGCATCCTTGGAACAGAGAGAGAGGTATATATCTGCCACATTAATGTTATCTTTCTTCATCTTCCTTGACCAGATTAATTTGTCATGACTTCCAGCACAACAAATCCCAAGTTTTTTCATCCCAACAATAATGCGATCCCATTCTAGGTCCCAATGACCAGATAGACCCAATTCTTATGCGCACTTCCAGATTGGATATGGACCCCTCCATGTAGAAATGGCTTGACACCAGTAGAAAATGCCTCTTCTATTTAGAGTATATATAAGTTGTTCTGGGATCTTGTCCACATCGCCAGAACCCAAGATGTGATCAAAGCCAATGAGAATGTTGTGGCCTGAGCCAATATTCCAGGCCAGGTGTTGTAGGAAGATCTTAGTGACCTTTTGGAAATTGACCCAGATGGTCGATCCATTTGAAGCTCCAATGGATCCCTTTTGGAACCAATATATAAAATCATGATCTTTAGGTATTTTTGTCTAATGACCAGACTCTAGGTTCTATAACCATAAATTCCCCTCCAAAGAGACTTTATTAATAGTGCCCATCCAAAACGACGGAGTTCTAGAATTCCCCATCCCCCCATGACCTTTAGGCAGAGTGATCTTGGACATCATAGACAGGTGAAATATCTTATTCATATGACTACCCCCCAGATAAAATTAGCCATAACCCGATTGAGAGAGTGAATGATGGCAGTAGGAATATGGAAAAGATGGGCCTAGTATACCCCAAGCTAGTTTAGGACAGCGTGTGAAAGGATGACACGCCCACGCAGGGATAGATTTCTATATTCCCATCCATAAATTTTCCTAAAAAAACTATCAACAAGCCAGAGCCAATCGGCATTCCTATAATTACAGGGTTTGATATGGTGTCCCAAGTACTTCATACCTTGACACATCAACTTGGCATCAATTCCAAACAAATTTTTTATATATGTAATGATATCCAATGCACAATTTCCATGATACAAAATAGATTTTTGAGCATTCATATACAGACCAGTAGCATTAGCAAATTTTCTAACTATATGAAAAAGGCATAACGAAGTAAACCGATGCAACATACCCATGATAAGGACATCATAGACAAAGAAACCATGAGATATGTTGATGTTGCGGCCCATCTTGAGTGCCTGGAAATGGTCTCGTTCCACGTCTTTTGAGATGTGCAGGGTTAGACCATCCATAGCAAGGATAAATAACAACAGCGATAGAGAGAAACCCTATCTCAGACCACGCCCAGTCCGGAAGAAATTAGTTGGGCTTCCATTGATGATCACATAATAATCCACATTTATGACGCACACCATAATCCATTCCACGCATTTGAGATGTAAGCCAATTTTGAAAAGGACCGGTCTGAGGTAACCCTAATCTAGTGTTTCAAAAGGCCTCCTCAGATCAACTTGCAGGATGGCAGCATTGATATTTTTTGTATGAATCAAATGCAAACATTCTTGTGCATTAGCAATGGTGTCATGTATTTGTCTGCCCTGTGAAAACCTGTGTTGTTAAGGAGATATATGGTGAGAAAAAGTACTTATTAGATTCCCAACAATGGTTTTTGAGATAATTTTGTAGATAAGGTTGCATAGCGAGATAGGCCTGTAGTCCTAAAAAAACAGGAGGATTTCACTTTGGGATAAGGGCAATATAAGTAGACTTAATGTGGTGGTGTACATTCCCAGTGGGTTTAGACTCCTCCACCATTTGCAGAAGTTCAGTTTTGAAAAGATCAAACAAATGTGTGAACAGTGCCACAGTCCCACCCATCTGGTCCAGGGCTCTTGTCGCCATTGAAATATTTAAGAAATCTGAGTAATTCCTCCTCAGTGATGCAACTGTACAGTGCATCATTTGATTCCTAAGAGAACATAGTCAGGTAGTGATCAATCCCCCAAATGATATCTTCGGCAATGACGTTTTCGTTGCGCTCATATGTTTCTTTGAAGTGAGAGGTGGCAACTTTGGAGATATCCTCCTGAGACTGGATATGGATACCCTCAACATCATGAATCCCCCATATAGTATTAGCACTATGCCTTTGGTTAGCATATTGGTGAAAAAATTTAGTATTTCTATCTCCCCCTTGCTCCAGATAGCCCGACTCTTAAGGCACCATGACGCTTAGTCAAAATCTAAGAGATATTTCCTTTTTAACTCCAGCTCCAAAATGAGAGAACGGTTAGGTTCTAGAAGATTATTTATGGCTAACAACGGGAGGAGGAGATCCAATTCGTATTGAATGTCCTTAATCTCTTTTTTCATGCACTGTTTTTTTCCCTTTGCTAGATCTTCACAACCCTGCAAAGAGTCTCCATTTTTTCCAGAATATGTTCCATAGAAAAGGATCCAAAATCCCCCCACGACTCCAAGTATCTCTCACTAGAGTGTTAAACTCTGGGTCTTCTAGCCAAGTTCTGTTGAATTTAAAGGGCTTTCCCAGGCGCACCATCGACTTCTTCCAAACCAGAGTAATAGGTCTGTGATCGGATAAAAAATTGTTGACAATCTTTGTTTGTACATCTCTGAAGCGAGAAACCAATTGTTCATGCATTAAAAACAATCCAATCTCTTGGTGACATATGCCTCACCTGCGCGTCCATTGTCGCACATGGGATCCATTTCCTCCAGGCAAATGTTAACAAAGTTGCATGCAAGGAGAGCATCACGAAACATCCCCGCCAGGGGGTCAATCCTTCTGGACGGTCCCCATACTTCATCCAGAGAAATTGTACAGTTTAAATCACTGGCAATGATGAGGGAGGCCAACTCCATTATTCGAGAGGAAAACAATCGGTCCCAAAAGGTGGTCCTATCTCTGTAAGGAGCATAGTTGTTTAGAATATGAATGCGACCGCCCATGTCGCGGATATGTCCTTCAAGAAGGATGCCCACAAAGCATCTATATGCTTTAGAACTAACCCATTTATAGTCCCAGATTGCCACTAATCCACTAGAGAGCCCCACAGCATCAGTAGCAGATATATGCTATTATGGGAGCATTTTTCTGAAATATTGTACCACCTGAGGAACATAGTGCATGGATTCTTGCAATAAAATGATAAATGGGTGAAGAAAGGAGAAAATACTCTTGAGGGCCAGATATTTCAGGGTAGCCCCCAAACCCCTAATGTTCAAGGATAGAATAAACATCATGGAGACGTCAGCTTAGGCAGTCGTGCTTTAAGGGCCCGTGAGGGGGGGATGTTAGCAATAGGCACATCAACCGAAAATCTGTCCACGGGTGAGGTAAGAGGATTAGGCCTAGGATGACCTCTAAAATGCCTGCTTCCACGCTTTCGTTTTCGCCAGACAGTGATGTTTCCAACAGAACTAAGGCTGATGTGGGGGGTAGGAGAGCCAGCTGGTTTGTGGATAGTAAGGGTCTGGAGGTCCAGAGATTTTCTATCGGGTAGGAAGTCTAGGTCACTGCCAACTAAGTTTGTAGGAGAATTCAGTGTCGTGTTGGGCAGAGTGACACTTGTCATGGGCCCCTTACCCCAATCAGCAAAAAGGGGGGGCGATGAACATGGAACGTACGTGAAGTGGGTGGTGGAGGGTAATTCATGGGTTGGGAATGGAGCCGAGAAAGGTGGCGGGTCCTCCATGCTGGGGTGGATAGATCCCGGAGTGGGTTTACGGGAGCGAAAAACAGGACTAGATGGGACCTGGAAGTCCAACTTCAAAGAAGATAATGGGGAAGAGGGAACCAGAATAGGCGATGAACCATGTAAAGAGGAGTCTAGTGTATGAGAGTGGGGAGGATAGGACTCATAGGGAATACTTGGATGTCGCCGAGAAGAATTTTCATGCCGAAAATTTGGTGCAGGTCGACCACCCCTGTGACGATCCTTCGGAAAACCAATGAAATGCCTTCCATGTAAAAGACCACCTGGCCGACGAGGGCATTGAGCCAATAGATGTCTTGTATGGTGGCAGTGTGAAAACTCGAAAGGAACCCCCTAGAAATCCAATCTTTGTGATAACTGAGTCTCGCCCCAGAATAAATATATGTGATCAGGAAAGCGACTACAGTATTCCTTTTCAATCAAGATCCAAGCCACCCGTTTGTTTGGAGCCCCTAAGCAACGAGGATCAACATAAATGAATTTTCCAATACGCGAAAGACTTGAAGTAGTGTTTTCATCTGTAATGAGTCCACAGAGTTCAGGAATCCTTAAGAAGCGTCAAATTACATGGGTCGTCTATGCAAATTTTGCAACCTGGTTCAACACAATAACATGGGAGCTGGCCGAAGGTTTAGTTCCTCACTACGAGTGGGGGCCTTTCCTGTACATAAATCCATGTCCTCGCATATGGATTTACAATGCAAATTTATTCCATCTAATCACTATTGGTTGTATAGGAATTCAATCTATAAAATAATAAACTAAACATAAAGGAGTGCAATTTCTTGCAAGCTTTTTTAGCGGTTCAAGGTCTTATGATAGATGGTCTTGTAAAAATGTCTAAGACCTACTAGGAATCTAACAAGGTGTGAGAATCCAATACCTACCTTTTGTTTACAAATAAACATAGTTAATGTTGAAAACGTTGTATGTCATAATTGTCTTGGCCTCTCATGAGATCTGTGGCAACCCATGCTAGCATATTTGTCTGCTTCGATTGGTGTATGAATACTTGTCTGGTTATTGCCTCTTTTGATCGATGTCGAAGTATTATAAATCTATGGACACATGTTTGGAGCAGATTACCTATGCTATAAATAAATTGGAAATGGATTTGGAAATTGTAATTATTAGGTAGTTTAAATTTACAGCCTGGGTTAAGTGAGTTAATTTTTATTTCGGGAAAAGATAAATATAATATGCTTTTGTATAAAGTTATTTTGAGAGAATTTTAGTTGAAAAAAGATAAATAATCTATTATGGGTTCATTGTAATTACATCAAATTTTGTGTGGTCAATAGAAGAATAGCAATTCATATGCTTTGTGCGTTAATTTTATGTTTTTCTAACAAATTGGCATCAGAACAACAAAAAAAAAGTAAAGCCACAAAGTCAACAAAAAAAACCTAAAAAAATTACTACCATTTAAAAAAAATGCTTTGCGGAATTGTCACATGATTAAGGTTTTAAAAATGCGACATTTTGGTGCGACAATCGCATATTGGTAGTGCAAAAGAGCACAAATCAGGCTGTCCGGAAGTGCCACAGCCCGCACGCAAGTTCGTTTAAAGGTGTCAAGGCCGAGTAATAATTTGAAAAAGTTTACTAGAGGTTCAAAGTGATTATTCCAACGAGGTATTGATTAGTCACGTGTGTTTATTTTTATGAGTTATATTAATGTTTCATTTAATTCGTGACAACCCTGTTTGAATAGATTCTCTATTTTATTAAAAGTTTAATATAAAGTTTTCAAAAGGTTTTTGAAATGAGTGTGGTTACATGTTTTGAGCCTTAGTGTTTTAAGTTAGAAAAAAGGAGCAATACAAAGGTGTCTATGTGCAAAGTTTTAAAGGGTTTAAAAATATTTTTCAAGTTTTTTTAATTAAAAAAAAAAAAGTGCTAAGGGTTTTATTTGTGTCAAGATTCATTCTCTGATTTTGGGAGTGAATTTAAGGCTTTGCAAAGGTGTGTTCATATGAAAATTATCTGTTTTGTCAATCATGATAGTGGTTTTTACGTGAAGATTGTGCCTTAGAGGGAAGCATATTAAAGTGTGATTGAAGCAGATTAAGAAAAATAATAAAAAAGAAGAGGAAAAGGTCGTTGCTATATTTAGAGAAGTTTAGGCTGCAACCGAGGTACTGAGAAGTCTAACAGAAGACGAAAGAGAGGTCGAGGGTGATTGGTGTAGCTTAGATCTACTATTACCTCCTACGTTTACTGGTAACACCCTCAACCCACATTTACACAACCTACTCGGTCCACTGGAATAAATATGTGACGAGAGGCTACTATGATGTGATTCAACTCCCTAGGTACAATTAGGGAAGTGGAATCGATAGAAATGAACCAAACTGACCTTCCACACATGTTAAAGAACCTCCAAGAGCCAACCAACTGATCCGTATTTAAACAGGAACGCAACAAATTACAGAGATAACCATAAATACAGAGATGAGATAACCATAAATACTGAGATGCAGCGGAAATAATACTTCATTTGATTACTGCAAAATACTGAAATATGCTTACAAACAGAAATGGAAAGAAACCAGCTAGGGCGATGGTAGCTTATCTCTGAGAAGAGATGTGGCGGCTACATGCCTCTGAACTGTTCTGAACTATGTTGCAATGAGGCTTGAAGGCCTATTTATTGTTGAGAAACAATGGAAAACCCTTCACATCCCGAAACCTAACCCGAGAAGATGAAACGCCAAATTGTGGGCCCCGTTTGGGTAAATTGGTACATCAATTTCCCGGGGTCGTAACTTTGGCATACGATCTCCGTTTGACGTGTACGATAGCTCGTTAGAAAGATCTATCTGAGTACTACCACTTTGGGAGGCAACATCAGTCCATGGACCCATGTTGCCCCAGATTCCCAAAAAAATGTCGTTTAGGGCCTCAAGATGGCTCCGGAATTTCAGGACCCGAAAAACTGCTAAAAATAGTAAACTGTGCTACAATTTAGGAAACTGAAAAAGCGTAAAGAGACAGTTTTGGGGGTCCAAATGGGATAGGTGAGTGGCCACCAACATCCACCTGGATCATTCCTCCCCTCTTAGGAAGCAATGGTCCCCAATGCGTTGAGTTCCTCCATCTGCTGAACTTGTCCTACAATCTCTGATGTGTCCAGTAATGGTGGGAAGCATGGTCGACGATGATCCATATTGAACACTTGGTGCAGTGAAAGGAATGGATGAAAAAGCCAAACAGCAGGATGGATTGAGGACACTGTTAGAGTCTTTGGAATGCGGGGTTCTATCATTGGCGTTAATGGACGAAAAAGGAGAAATGGTCACAACAAAGGGAAGAGAAATTATGGACATATTCGATACCACAAAAAGTAAATGTACAGGACCAGAAAAGAAACAGGCAAAAGAATTGGTTGCAGACTTGATGAAAGGTCCCGAGGAAAAGAGAAAAGATGCATTGCTTGAGCTAACAGTATTGGCAACACGTGCAAAAACAGGTATTATTGTAATCGGTCAATATTTGATTTCGCACTTCTTTTGGACTTTATTATAAAAATTTTATTATTCTATTTGATTTACAGGATCTTCTTCCAGCGGGACATTTTGATCTCAAGTCAGGATGAATGTAGAGATGTGCCTGTCACCTATTATGCAAAGCTTGTCAGGCTAGTCTTACAGGCTATTTACAATCTTTTTAGCTGCACGTTATCATTATTTATTTTGTTGTCAGGCTAAGTCAGTTATATATGCAATTTGTATAGGCTAAGTCAGTTCCCTTTACAATTATTATTAGCTCTAGGCTATTATTATTTATTTTCTCTCCCGCCCCTAAACTGTGAGTGACTTTTTAGGTTTTTGGACCGCTCTACATTCCACAATGATACAAAACGGTTATGGAAAACAATGATTTTTTTTTTTTTAATAACTCATCTACTTAGAAGCATTAATCTTTAAATTTTGAATTTCTAATTTTCATATTTTTGAAACCTTAAATTTTTAATACTAAATTTGATGTAAAAACAATATTTTGATGTAAAAACAAAAGATATATATATATATATATATATATATATATATATATATATATATATATATATATATATCCTTTCATGTAAAATAATATTTGTTAAAATAAAAAATATTCAAAGTAAAATATATATAATAGAGTTTTGTATTATTTTTTTCTTTTCCTTTTCTTTTTTTACATGGATAAGTATATCTATTTTGAAATAAAGTTTTCAAAAGTTTAGTTTAACTATCAATAATTATGAATTGAATAGTAGAAATTTAATCCAATAGAATATTCTAGAATATTGTCAATAATAGTTATAAATTAAAGGTGGAATTTTATATTAAAAACAATTATACTTCTTCACTTTTAATTAAATGGATTAATTAAGAAAAACATCATAGAAATGTGAGTTATGATTTTTGTGACATGTGATAGTAATAAATGATGATTTTTGTGACATGTGATAGTAATAAATGATGATGGTATTACAACTATATTCATGATAAAGTGACAATGAATCTCCATAATTAAAAATTATGTTACATATTTTTTTAAATGTATATATATATTCATTCATATATTAATTTATTTTATAATTAATAATAATGATTGATTGTTTTTTTAATGATTCTTTTTACTATTAGCAATTTTATATAAAATAGATGTTTTATTGTATCCTTCATTTAATTTATATGATTATATTAATATTTATTTCCCTACTCATTATTTATTGTATTTTTTATTTTTCAATAATTAAACTACTATTTATTTTACCCATTATCATAAATAATGAAATTTTATGTTTAAATTTCAGTGTCAATGTTCTGTCTGGCCTAAACATTATGATAAATTATGCTAAATATTATCGATGTCTGCAAGGTGTTGTCTACATTGTGAAATGGATTTATGTGTATGATATGTAAACACCTACTTGAAAATCTGTATCTCTGAGCTTGCAGATCAACCACACCTATTTATAGCTATGCATGAAGCATCTTTTTTACCAAAGGGAGGACAACATTGCAGCATCAATCCCATTTTCAAATACAACATATACTGGGGCCTGCTGCTACAAATTCACGGCGGCGGCTACAAATTTGTATTTGTATTGCGATCACACTGGAGGAGATATTTTTCAACTTAAATAGGAACTTTGAGAAAATGATGAAATAACAGGTGAAGTGACATCGTATAAAATAGTTCCTAAATTTCTTTTGTATTAATTTTTTTTAGTACGAAAAAAGCATGATTATATATTAATAGTTCAGAATTTTGAAGATAACAATGCTTTCAAATGTTCCACAATATAAGAGTTCCCTCTGAGATGACATTATCAACATGCCAGCCAAGTGTTGCCAAATACAAAACAGGAAAGGAGAAATAACAGTCCAAAGCCCATATACAAATCCATAATAAAAAACTTTCATGACATAGATGTATGCCATTCAGAACCAAATATGAAAATAGAATGCCTTTAATGGTCATCTGCTCCATCTAGCCAGCTGTTCAGAGTGGATAAGCAACATATCATCGCCCCAAATGACTAAAAGCAAAAAACAGATAAAGACTAGTAGAGTTTACAAAAAAAATATACAAAAAAAAGAGAGAGGGTGGAGAAACCTAGCCAGGGAATGGGAAGTCTTCAATTTCAATGACATTCTCATCTAGGATAATTTCTAAGTGCACTTTTCGAGTATTACCATTTAAGCCCCTCTTCGATAATTCATCTGCATCCATATTTTGTTCCCTACCAGCCTGATAGTGGAACTTCTGTGTTGCTTCCATAGTAGTTCGATCCTCTTCAGCCATCCAAGTAATAATGGGTTTGTGATGTTTGCATATCCCATTATTTAATCGATTATAACTTTTGAATCTCTATGGATATGAATGAGAGGGATATCTAGTAAATTTGTGAACCATAGCAGTCCCCATAAGGCCATTGCCTCAACCTTTGTGTTAGTGCCTCTACCTACTTGCCAGTGTATTATGTATGCAAGTGCCTCCGAGATGGCAAGCCAAAAACCACAACCACGTGTGTCGTCGAGCAGCACCATCAAAAAATCCCACAGGGTATTCCATCTAAAGACTGTCTTCTCGTGACTAGGAGCCTTGGAGCATATATCTTTTGTGGTATGTAGAGTGTAACAAATTAAAACATTTTCAATAATCTTGTAGAAATTTCAAGAGCAATTCTGAAAGATGTAGCTATTTCTCACTTCCAAATTTCCCAGTCCAGTCAGCTTTTTGAGAGCTCCACCATTGTAAAAAATCCACAATGCCAGCATGTTGAATATACGGAAAACCAATATATGAAGAAAGTCCTTTCCAAACCTGAATAGTATGTGGACATGTGAGAAAGATGTGATTGTTGTTTTCTGATTCCTCTTTGCGGATGGGACAAATGCCAGGTCCATGCCATTGTCGCTTTTGCAGGTTTTCCCAAGTAAGGATTTTGTTGTGGAAAACCAGCCAAGTAAAGAGAGTGAATTTGTTAGGAATTTTAGATTTACAAAAGGGAAATAACACGTGTTTCTCACACAGATTTGCATCCATTGAACAGAGAGAGAGGTATATATCTGCCACAATAATGTTATCTTTCTTCATCTTCCTTGACCAAATTAACTTGTCATGACAGCCAGCACAGAAAATCCCAAGTTTCTTCATCCCAACAACAATGCGATCCCATACTAGGTCCCAATGACCAGATAGACCCAATTCCTATGCGCTCTTCCAGATTGGATATGGACCCCTCCATGTAGAAATGGCTTGACACCAGAAGAATATGCCTCTTCCATTTAGAATATTTATAAGTTGTTCTGAGATCTTGCCCACATCGCCAGAACCCAAGATGTGATCAAAGCGAATGAGAATGTTGTGGCCTGAGCCAATATTCCAGGCCAGGTGTTGTAGGAAGATCTTAGTGACCTTTTGGAAATTGACCCAGATGGTCGATCCATTTGAAGCTCCAATGGATCCCTTTTGGAACCAATATATAAAATCATGATGTTTAGGTATTTTTGTCTAATGACCAGACTCTAGGTTCTATAACCATAAATTCCCCTCCAAAGAGACTTTATTAATAGTGCCCATCCAAAACGACGGAGTTCTAGAATTCCCCATCCCCCCATGACCTTTAGGCAGAGTGATCTTGGACATCATAGACAGGTGAAATATCTTATTCATATGACTACCCCCCAGATAAAATTAGCCATAACCCGGTTGAGTGAGTGAATGATGGCAGCAGGAATATGGAAAAGATGGGCCTAGTATACCACAAGTTAGTTTAGGACAGCTTGGGAAAGGATGACACGCCCTTCCAGGGATAGATTTCTATATTCCCATCCAGAAATTTTCCTAAAAAATCTATCAACTAGCCAGAGCCAATCGACATTCCTATAATTACAGGGTTTAATATGGTATCCCAAGTATTTCATACCCTGACTCATCAACTTGGCATCAATACCAAACAAGTTTTTTATGTATGAAATGATATCCAAATCACAATTTCCATGATACAAAATAGATTTTTGAGCATTCATATACAGACCAGTAGCATTGGAAAATTTTCTGAATATATGAAAAAGGCATAACGAAGTGAGACGATGCAACATACCCATGATAAGGACATCATAGACAAAGAAACCATGAGATATGTTGATGTTGTGGCCTATCTTGAGTGCCTGGAAATGGTCTCGTTCCACGTCTTTTGAGATGTGCAGGGTTAGACCATCCATAGCAAGGATAAATAACAACAGCGATAGAGAGAAACCCTATCTCAGACCACGCCCAGTCCGGAAGAAATTAGTTGGGCTTCCATTGATGATCACATAATAATCCACATTTATGACGCACACCATAATCCATTCCACGCATTTGAGATGTAAGCCAATTTTGAAAAGGACCGGTCTGAGGTAACCCTAATCTAGTGTTTCAAAAGGCCTCCTCAGATCAACTTGCAGGATGGCAGCATTGATATTTTTTGTATGAATCAAATGCAAACATTCTTGTGCATTAGCAATGGTGTCATGTATTTGTCTGCCCTGTGAAAACCTGTGTTGTTAAGGAGATATATGGTGAGAAAAAGTACTTATTAGATTCCCAACAATGGTTTTTGAGATAATTTTGTAGATAAGGTTGCATAGCGAGATAGGCCTGTAGTCCTAAAAAAACAGGAGGATTTCACTTTGGGATAAGGGCAATATAAGTAGACTTAATGTGGTGGTGTACATTCCCAGTGGGTTTAGACTCCTCCACCATTTGCAGAAGTTCAGTTTTGAAAAGATCAAACAAATGTGTGAACAGTGCCACAGTCCCACCCATCTGGTCCAGGGCTCTTGTCGCCATTGAAATATTTAAGAAATCTGAGTAATTCCTCCTCAGTGATGCAACTGTACAGTGCATCATTTGATTCCTAAGAGAACATAGTCAGGTAGTGATCAATCCCCCAAATGATATCTTCGGCAATGACGTTTTCGTTGCGCTCATATGTTTCTTTGAAGTGAGAGGTGGCAACTTTGGAGATATCCTCCTGAGACTGGATATGGATACCCTCAACATCATGAATCCCCCATATAGTATTAGCACTATGCCTTTGGTTAGCATATTGGTGAAAAAATTTAGTATTTCTATCTCCCCCTTGCTCCAGATAGCCCGACTCTTAAGGCACCATGACGCTTAGTCAAAATCTAAGAGATATTTCCTTTTTAACTCCAGCTCCAAAATGAGAGAACGGTTAGGTTCTAGAAGATTATTTATGGCTAACAACGGGAGGAGGAGATCCAATTCGTATTGAATGTCCTTAATCTCTTTTTTCATGCACTGTTTTTTTCCCTTTGCTAGATCTTCACAACCCTGCAAAGAGTCTCCAAATTTTCCAGAATATGTTCCATAGAAAAGGATCCAAAATCCCCCCACGACTCCAAGTATCTCTCACTAGAGTGTTAAACTCTGGGTCTTCTAGCCAAGTTCTGTTGAATTTAAAGGGCTTTCCCAGGCGCACCATCGACTTCTTCCAAACCAGAGTAATAGGTCTGTGATCGGATAAAAAATTGTTGACAATCTTTGTTTGTACATCTCTGAAGCGAGAAACCAATTGTTCATGCATTAAAAACAATCCAATCTCTTGGTGACATATGCCTCACCTGCGCGTCCATTGTCGCACATGGGATCCATTTCCTCCAGGCAAATGTTAACAAAGTTGCATGCAAGGAGAGCATCACGAAACATCCCCGCCAGGGGGTCAATCCTTCTGGACGGTCCCCATACTTCATCCAGAGAAATTGTACAGTTTAAATCACTGGCAATGATGAGGGAGGCCAACTCCATTATTCGAGAGGAAAACAATCGGTCCCAAAAGGTGGTCCTATCTCTGTAAGGAGCATAGTTGTTTAGAATATGAATGCGACCGCCCATGTCGCGGATATGTCCTTCAAGAAGGATGCCCACAAAGCATCTATATGCTTTAGAACTAACCCATTTATAGTCCCAGATTGCCACTAATCCACTAGAGAGCCCCACAGCATCAGTAGCAGATATATGCTATTATGGGAGCATTTTTCTGAAATATTGTACCACCTGAGGAACATAGTGCATGGATTCTTGCAATAAAATGATAAATGGGTGAAGAAAGGAGAAAATACTCTTGAGGGCCAGATATTTCAGGGTAGCCCCCAAACCCCTAATGTTCAAGGATAGAATAAACATCATGGAGACGTCAGCTTAGGCAGTCGTGCTTTAAGGGCCCGTGAGGGGGGGATGTTAGCAATAGGCACATCAACCGAAAATCTGTCCACGGGTGAGGTAAGAGGATTAGGCCTAGGATGACCTCTAAAATGCCTGCTTCCACGCTTTCGTTTTCGCCAGACAGTGATGTTTCCAACAGAACTAAGGCTGATGTGGGGGGTAGGAGAGCCAGCTGGTTTGTGGATAGTAAGGGTCTGGAGGTCCAGAGATTTTCTATCGGGTAGGAAGTCTAGGTCACTGCCAACTAAGTTTGTAGGAGAATTCAGTGTCGTGTTGGGCAGAGTGACACTTGTCATGGGCCCCTTACCCCAATCAGCAAAAAGGGGGGGCGATGAACATGGAACGTACGTGAAGTGGGTGGTGGAGGGTAATTCATGGGTTGGGAATGGAGCCGAGAAAGGTGGCGGGTCCTCCATGCTGGGGTGGATAGATCCCGGAGTGGGTTTACGGGAGCGAAAAACAGGACTAGATGGGACCTGGAAGTCCAACTTCAAAGAAGATAATGGGGAAGAGGGAACCAGAATAGGCGATGAACCATGTAAAGAGGAGTCTAGTGTATGAGAGTGGGGAGGATAGGACTCATAGGGAATACTTGGATGTCGCCGAGAAGAATTTTCATGCCGAAAATTTGGTGCAGGTCGACCACCCCTGTGACGATCCTTCGGAAAACCAATGAAATGCCTTCCATGTAAAAGACCACCTGGCCGACGAGGGCATTGAGCCAATAGATGTCTTGTATGGTGGCAGTGTGAAAACTCGAAAGGAACCCCCTAGAAATCCAATCTTTGTGATAACTGAGTCTCGCCCCAGAATAAATATATGTGATCAGGAAAGCGACTACAGTATTCCTTTTCAATCAAGATCCAAGCCACCCGTTTGTTTGGAGCCCCTAAGCAACGAGGATCAACATAAATGAATTTTCCAATACGCGAAAGACTTGAAGTAGTGTTTTCATCTGTAATGAGTCCACAGAGTTCAGGAATCCTTAAGAAGCGTCAAATTACATGGGTCGTCTATGCAAATTTTGCAACCTGGTTCAACACAATAACATGGGAGCTGGCCGAAGGTTTAGTTCCTCACTACGAGTGGGGGCCTTTCCTGTACATAAATCCATGTCCTCGCATATGGATTTACAATGCAAATTTATTCCATCTAATCACTATTGGTTGTATAGGAATTCAATCTATAAAATAATAAACTAAACATAAAGGAGTGCAATTTCTTGCAAGCTTTTTTAGCGGTTCAAGGTCTTATGATAGATGGTCTTGTAAAAATGTCTAAGACCTACTAGGAATCTAACAAGGTGTGAGAATCCAATACCTACCTTTTGTTTACAAATAAACATAGTTAATGTTGAAAACGTTGTATGTCATAATTGTCTTGGCCTCTCATGAGATCTGTGGCAACCCATGCTAGCATATTTGTCTGCTTCGATTGGTGTATGAATACTTGTCTGGTTATTGCCTCTTTTGATCGATGTCGAAGTATTATAAATCTATGGACACATGTTTGGAGCAGATTACCTATGCTATAAATAAATTGGAAATGGATTTGGAAATTGTAATTATTAGGTAGTTTAAATTTACAGCCTGGGTTAAGTGAGTTAATTTTTATTTCGGGAAAAGATAAATATAATATGCTTTTGTATAAAGTTATTTTGAGAGAATTTTAGTTGAAAAAAGATAAATAATCTATTATGGGTTCATTGTAATTACATCAAATTTTGTGTGGTCAATAGAAGAATAGCAATTCATATGCTTTGTGCGTTAATTTTATGTTTTTCTAACAAATTGGCATCAGAACAACAAAAAAAAGTAAAGCCACAAAGTCAACAAAAAAAACCTAAAAAAATTACTACCATTTAAAAAAAAATGCTTTGCGGAATTGTCACATGATTAAGGTTTTAAAAATGCGACATTTTGGTGCGACAATCGCATATTGGTAGTGCAAAAGAGCACAAATCAGGCTGTCCGGAAGTGCCACAGCCCGCACGCAAGTTCGTTTAAAGGTGTCAAGGCCGAGTAATAATTTGAAAAAGTTTACTAGAGGTTCAAAGTGATTATTCCAACGAGGTATTGATTAGTCACGTGTGTTTATCTTTTATGAGTTATATTAATGTTTCATTTAATTCGTGACAACCCTGTTTGAATAGATTCTCTATTTTATTAAAAGTTTAATATAAAGTTTTCAAAAGGTTTTTGAAATGAGTGTGGTTACATGTTTTGAGCCTTAGTGTTTTAAGTTAGAAAAAAGGAGCAATACAAAGGTGTCTATGTGCAAAGTTTTAAAGGGTTTAAAAATATTTTTCAAGTTTTTTTAATTAAAAAAAAAAAAAGTGCTAAGGGTTTTATTTGTGTCAAGATTCATTCTCTGATTTTGGGAGTGAATTTAAGGCTTTGCAAAGGTGTGTTCATATGAAAATTATCTGTTTTGTCAATCATGATAGTGGTTTTTACGTGAAGATTGTGCCTTAGAGGGAAGCATATTAAAGTGTGATTGAAGCAGATTAAGAAAAATAATAAAAAAGAAGAGGAAAAGGTCGTTGCTATATTTAGAGAAGTTTAGGCTGCAACCGAGGTACTGAGAAGTCTAACAGAAGACGAAAGAGAGGTCGAGGGTGATTGGTGTAGCTTAGATCTACTATTACCTCCTACGTTTACTGGTAACACCCTCAACCCACATTTACACAACCTACTCGGTCCACTGGAATAAATATGTGACGAGAGGCTACTATGATGTGATTCAACTCCCTAGGTACAATTAGGGAAGTGGAATCGATAGAAATGAACCAAACTGACCTTCCACACATGTTAAAGAACCTCCAAGAGCCAACCAACTGATCCGTATTTAAACAGGAACGCAACAAATTACAGAGATAACCATAAATACAGAGATGAGATAACCATAAATACTGAGATGCAGCGGAAATAATACTTCATTTGATTACTGCAAAATACTGAAATATGCTTACAAACAGAAATGGAAAGAAACCAGCTAGGGCGATGGTAGCTTATCTCTGAGAAGAGATGTGGCGGCTACATGCCTCTGAACTGTTCTGAACTATGTTGCAATGAGGCTTGAAGGCCTATTTATTGTTGAGAAACAATGGAAAACCCTTCACATCCCGAAACCTAACCCGAGAAGATGAAACGCCAAATTGTGGGCCCCGTTTGGGTAAATTGGTACATCAATTTCCCGGGGTCGTAACTTTGGCATACGATCTCCGTTTGACGTGTACGATAGCTCGTTAGAAAGATCTATCTGAGTACTACCACTTTGGGAGGCAACATCAGTCCATGGACCCATGTTGCCCCAGATTCCCAAAAAAATGTCGTTTAGGGCCTCAAGATGGCTCCGGAATTTCAGGACCCGAAAAACTGCTAAAAATAGTAAACTGTGCTACAATTTAGGAAACTGAAAAAGCGTAAAGAGACAGTTTTGGGGGTCCAAATGGGATAGGTGAGTGGCCACCAACATCCACCTGGATCATTCCTCCCCTCTTAGGAAGCAATGGTCCCCAATGCGTTGAGTTCCTCCATCTGCTGAACTTGTCCTACAATCTCTGATGTGTCCAGTAATGGTGGGAAGCATGGTCGACGATGATCCATATTGAACACTTGGTGCAGTGAAAGGAATGGAGGAATGATGTGCTCCAAAGCATTTTTCCCCACAGCCTTGGTACTGCTGTAAGGACTATGTTGGAGTGGTCTGGGCTTCTGATGGGTTCTGGTAAGGCGTTCTCTCTGCAGATGCAACCAGACTTTGTTGTCCTCCTGAAACTTGTGTGGTATCTCTGTGGGTGAGGAGAAGTTGTTCATGTGTTCTGTCATGATCGTATCCCTTTGTTGTTGCTGCATGGAGGAACCCTTTGCAGGGGTCATGGAGGTAGCAACGATCTTCCCCTTACTTTGGGAGTGAACCAGACAGATAAATTTCCTGATCTGTGAGATGAGCTCGCTGCCTTTCTTAGCAGTGATCAAGGATGTGGCAGTAGGTGGGGCTACCTCTGGTATCCTGTATAATGAATTATTCAAAGAAATAATGACAGCACGAGGCCTGGACTCATACACAGCATGTTGCCTCCACAAGTATGGTTGTCCTAATAATACATCACAAACATCCAGAGGTGTAACATCACACAATACCTCGTCGGTGAAGGGTTTGATGCTGTAGGGAAGGCGACACTGCTGGCGAACTTTTAGATCTCGTCCTTCGTGAAGCCACCCGATACTGTACGACTGCGGGTGCGGTGTAGTAGGTAGGCCCAACTGCTTCACGACCTCTACTGAAATGAGGTTCTTTTGGCTGCCACTGTCGACAATGAATTGTAGCGGCGAACCCTTCACCCACATCTGTGAGTGGAAAAGACGCTCCCCTTCCTCTGGATTTTCGGGCTCATCTTTCTAGATCTTGGCGGTGGCAACAGTGGCACTGAGATCCGCATTAATGATCTGCTTCCCTTTACCATTCCCCTTGTCGAGTTCTGGGTCAGGGTCGGAACATGCATCTGATTCAGAAGCCTTCAACTCGGCCACCAGTGACTGCTTGGTCCGACACTCACTTGTGTTATGAGTGGGACTCTTGTGGAACTCACACCATTTTCCTGTGTCCTTCTTCAGCTTCGTGGTGTTGTTCTTTTCTTGCGGCTTCGATGGGTTGTCTTGGGTCACCCCGCCTTGGCTTTGTCCTTTGGGCTTCGGATTTGCAGATCCAAAGTCTCGCGTCTTCTGTTTTAACTTTTGCTCGATTTTGACAGCGTATCGGTATGTTGTGCCGAGTGAGGAGATGTTCAAGAACCCCATCTCTTCTTGGATGTATCTGTGTAGGCAACCACAGTATTTGAGTACTAGATGCAGCTCAGAATCTTTGATACCCAACTGTGTGCGAAGGGTATGAAAAATGTTTGTGAACTCCGGCACATCTTGGTCTCGTCCCTACCGCAGTGTGGTCTATTTGATGTATTTGTCCTCATAGCTTCCGACAGGGTAGTACTGCTCCTTGATGGCATCCCGGAAGTCATTCCAAGTGGGAGCGGCTGAAAATAGTGAGCCTGTACTTTCATCCTTCTGCTCGCAGTAGGTTTCCCACCAATCCTTGACGTGGGGGGCTGCTTTGAGAAGGGCGAAAACAATCTTTTCCCGATTTGAAAATTCATGAACAGAAAAATACCCATCTAGCAGATTTAACCATTTATCTACGGCATCTGCGTCTATTTGACCCTCAAAGATGGGGATTTCAAAATTAACTTGTACCTTGAAGGGTGTGGCATTTCCAGAGTCGCTGTTGGAAGCCGATGCGTCACCTCTGGGTAGCCGCTGAAGGATCTGCGCAAGGCTATCCATCATCGCGTTCATTTTCCGCTCGAGCGCTTCTTCGAGCAAGATTTTGATAGGATCTCCTGCCCCCTCGTCTTTCTTCTCATCCGCCATGGGAGGCCGTCGGGATTTGCGAGGCTGGCCTTGCAAAGGTTCGACCAGTTCAAGCCCTAACTCCTTATATCCCGACCTCATTGGGGACATGCAAAGAAAAACAGAGAAAAAACAGACCGCTCTGATACCACTGATCCGGGTTTAAACAGGAACGCAACAAATTACAGAGATAACCATAAATACAGAGATGAGATAACCATAAATACTGAGATGCAGCGGAAATAATACTTCATTTCATTACTGTAAAATACTGAAATATGCTTACAAACAGAAATGGAATGAAACTAGCTAAGGCGATGGTAGCTTATCTCTAAGAAGAGATGTGGCGGCTACATGCCTCTGAACTGTTCTGAACTGTGTTACAATGAGGCTTGAAGGCCTATTTATTGTTGAGAAACAATGGAAAACCCTTCACATCCCGAAACCTAACCCGAGAAGATGAAACGCCAAATTGTGGGCCCCGTTTGGGTAAATTGGTACATCGATTTCCCGGGGTCGTAACTTTGGCATACGATCTCCGTTTGACGTGTACGATAGCTCGTTAGAAAGATCTATCCGAGTACTACCACTTTCGGAGGCAACATGGGTCCATGGACCCATGTTGCCCTAGATTCCCAAAAAAACGTCGTTTAGGGCCTCAAAATGGCTCCGGAAGTTCAGGACCCGAAAAACTGCTAAAAATAGTAAATTGTGCTACAATTTAGGAAACTGAAAAAGCGGAAAGAGACAGTTGTGGGGGTCCAAATGGGATAGGTGAGTGGCCACCAACATCCACCTGGATCACTAACCCTTCCATGTGACCAACCCCTGAGGGAACTCAACTTTTCACTGATCTAACACACCAGTCTCTCCCTTGACAAGCCATGCGTGCGACTATAGGCCTCTAGTCGCTTCCACAACAAGGGAAGACCAACGACTATGGAATTTGTTAGCTATTTCTGTAACAGTGACCCCAGATTCTATGCCACGTTTTCAAGGCCAGGACTCAAGTCACTGCCTAAAACTTCGTGAAACTTTCAAAATTGATAAATAACACTAAAACAAAGGTACTGTTGCAAACATTTGATCAATGACTTGAATGGACCCCTACTAGCCATGATAGGCATTTCGTTATACATGTCACAAATATGCATTCTACAGGTCACTACAGGCCATAACATCAAATTTGAACATAGGAGTATCATACTTATCTGAGAATAGCTAAAAAGTATTGATGCCTTATCACATTAGTTGAATTATCATCTATTAAGTCATATTCATTGTTCATTTATTTACAAATCAAAACATGATGAGAGCCATACATCATCATTTTAATAAACATACTCATAACCAACATATAAACACCAAGAATAACAAGGATACAAAAACCATAAATGCCACATATGAACTAGTACGTTTACGTAGGAAATACCAAGGAGAATAAGCTCTTATGAATGAATGCGAATGCCAACTAGGGTTTGGACTTCCATGTACCACCAGACCATAGATTGATTAAACCAAATATTTCTTTCAGCCAATCACCCCCATGCCATATTCCAAGCTTGAATGTGGGGCTCATAACCAAAATCAGCTATGGCTTCCTAGGGCTACACCACCTCACCTTCATCAATAGAACCATGCTTTACCACAATCCCCATCGAATCAGTAGGCCCTAAACAAGCATGGATGCCACCAGATTTCTCCACCTACACCATGAGGAATTTTCTTGTCTCCTAGTCTCTAGGCTTTATCGTACATCCCAACATACAAAATTTGAGGATCTCTAGGCCTAATTAAGACCTAAACCTCCAGAATTTAATGTATATCCTGCCATTCACCGACCAAGGATTCCTAGGCCTGATTGAGGGCACCACCTCCAGGCTTTACCGTATAACCCGCCATTCATCGGTCAAGGATTCTTAGGGCCATCGAGGTAACACAAAATCCAACTTTACCACAACCCATAGTCTGGTTTAGGGGTTACTAGGCGAAGTATTTACCTCAATCCATAGTTCGATTTAGGGATCAGTGGGTCGTGTGTTCTTTCTTTTAGCGACCACCTCACTCAGTTTCGAATCCATCTCAACCAGAACTTGAGAAACCCATCACACCATGGCTATCTGAAAATGGCAAGGCAAGGCTAAAAACATTTTCACACCTAAGAAAACCCATGCCAATGACATCAAGAGAAACAAGAACACACATGCATAAGTGTGCATGCCAAAAATAGCAATGAAATCATACATGCAACTCGATATCTGCAAATAACCCCACTATAGCCGCGTTATATTGCTCTTCCTTGCTTGATCTTTTCTTCCCTTTGCCTTCTTTAATTTTCTTGATCCAATGATGAAGTGCTCCAAGAAAACCCTAAGTATGCAAGAGTGAGAGAGGGAGAGAATAGAGAGAGAGCTCCAAAATTTAACTTACAAAAGGTTGTGAACTAATCCTCAGAAGCCTTTATATTAATGAGGCCTATACTTTAATCGTTTTTCAATTATTTTCCTTCATATTACTCTTCACATGAAACCTATGACCTTTCACTTTCCTTTTCTCTTAATTTCCTTTATTTTCATAAATAAAATGTCAATTAATGCCTTTTTGTCATTTCAAAGCTTTTGCCATTGCCTTTGCCAATTTCGTTAGCCATAATAAACCAAATGAACACCCGCACTAGGATGTTTTCTCCAACATTCATCTTGAAATAAGTGTCCCATAACCATGGTTATTATTTTGCCTTTGTTAACTTTTATTACATGGAATTTTCACCAGAGTTGTTACAGATCTCTCCCCCTTGGGGGAACACTGTCCCTGGTGTTCAATGATGCCTAAAACCAACAAGCATACTGAAAGAAAAACATACTTCCCATGGAGATTTATAACTTAGATTGATGCAGTATTTATAATGATCAACCCACTAAAAAACAAACCAAAATGACAAAATTAACATCATGACAATCATACCACTTATTGGAGCTTTATAACCCATCTTATGGTGGTATTTACATCCATACACATGTACATATACAAAAACATCACACCAAAGCATGTACCAAAAACATATATCAAGGACATTCACTCAACCAATGAATAAATAAGGATACATAGCCCGCATATGATCCGCCATCTCCCATGTAGCTTCAGCAGGCCCAAAGTGCTTCCACTGCACTTTAGCCTGCTCAATTGCTTAGTTTTGGAGCTTAACAATATTTCTCTACAAAATACAATGAAGTTCCATTTGGAAATTTCCTTTTGGCTCCACCTACAATACAGATCATTCAATCACATGATCAATATCTTTAACATACTTCTTAAGAAATTATACATGGAAAACATCATGGACTTTCACTGTCCGAGGTAGTGCAAGTCAATAGGCTATTAGTCCGATCGTTTCAAGAATCTTGAAAGGTCCACAAAATTGGGGTGTCAACTTGGCACACGATCCAATTCACAAGGAGCTCTTCTTCGGCTTGATACGCAAGTACACCTGTCCCACAAACTGAAACTCCTTAAACAACCTGTTCCAATCTGCATAACTTTTCTATCTATCCTATGTTGCTTTCAGATTCTTGATTACCTTCATTTCTTGTTCCATCTTTACCAACATGTTTTGTCCAATCAATACTCTTTTCACTCAATCACTCCAACTGATGGGAGTACTACAACTCTGACCATATAGTGCCTCAAATAGACTCATCCTTAGTGACTCATGGTAACCATTGTTGTAAGAGAACTCAACCAACAGAATGTACTTCTCACATATCCTTTGTTGATGTGTCACATACATCCTTAATATGTCCTCCAATATCCTGTTGATCCTCTTTGTCTGTCTGTCTGTCTATCTGTGTCTGACTGTCTATTTATCTATTGATGATAAATTGTGTTGAAGGCCAACTCAGTACCTAATCCTGCAAACAAATATTTCCAACCTCTAGAAAGTGAACTTAACATCCCTATGTGACACAATCCTCTTCGGAACACCATGCAACCTCACTACATCTCTGGTGAACACTTGTGCGACATCACTAGCCGAATAAGTAGACTTCACTAGAATAAAGTGCGCTACATTTTTCAACCTGTCTACCACAACCATGATGGAATCATGATGTCTAGATGTTCTCAACAAAAATTTAATCCAATCCATGGAAATAACATCCCACTTCCAATTTGGAATCATAATCAGTTGTAGTAATCCACCTAGGTGCTTACATTCTGCCTTCACTTGTTGAAAGTCCAAGCATCTAGCCACAAAATCTGCCACGTCCTTTTTCAAATTTGGCCAATAATAAAACTTCTTCACTGTTGTCAATGTCTTTTGATATCTTGGGTGACCTAAATATGGTTTTGCATGAAACTCTCTCAAGATAGTCTTCTTGAGCTCACTACTATTTGACACATATATCCTATCCCTAAATTTGATCAGGCCATCTGTTGTGAGACGATATTCAAGATACTGATCACCTGTACCCTACTATAATCTGTGCATAAGCTCCATGTACCCATCATCCTACTGACCTACATGTAAGATTTGATCATCTAAGTTTTTCCCATAAGAAATCATAGCTGCTATATGATTCACCTGTATCCACCTACTAAGAGCATATGTGATCTTGTTCTCTTTACCCTTGATGTCCCTGATCTCAAATAAAAATCACTAATCATGGCCAACCATCTAGCTTTCCCTACATTTATATGCAGCTGCTCAAACGAGTATCTCAACCCAGTGTGATCACTCATCAATACAAACCTCTTACCAAGAAGTTAGTGTCTCCACATTTCAATGCATGGATAATCGCTGCTAACTCAAGATCATGTGTTTGATAATTTTTCTCATGCTCATTCAGTTTCAGTGACTCATAACACACTACTTGTCCTTCTTGCATAAGGACTCCACCAAGTCCTCTCTTGCAAGCATCTGTACATACCACAAACTCTTTGTTAAGATCTACAATATTTAACACTAGAGAATTTGTCAACAACTACTTTAACTGCTTAAAAATTATTCCACATTCATCTTTCCATTCAAATTTCTTACCTTTCCTTTGCAGCGACGTAATAGGATATGTAATCTGAGATAATTTCATAATGAACCTCCTGTAATATCCTCCTAGACCCATAAATGATCTTACATCTTCCACATTCCTAAGAGCTTCCCACTCCATGATAGCTCTTATCTTTTCTAGATCCACTGCTATAACTTCCTTGGAGACCATATGCCCTAAGTAATGTACCGTTGTCTGAAAAAATATGCATTTACTAAGCTTAGCATACAATTGATTCTCTCCCAACAATCTCAACATTCTTGCTAAATGATCGACATGCTCTTCCTCATTCTTAGAATATATCAAGATGTCATCAATGAATACAATAGCAAACTTGTCCAGATAAGGACGCAATATACTATTCATCAAGCACATAAAGGTATTTGGAACATTAATCAAACCAAATGGAACTAAAACAAACTCATAATGCCCATACATGGCCTGGAAAGTTCTCTTGTAGATGTCCTCTTCTTTAATGCGTACTGATGATAACCAAATCTCAGATCAATCTTTGAGAACACTCTTGCTCCCTTAAACTGATCAAATAAGTCATCAATCATTGACAAAAAATACATGTTCTTGATAGTCACCTTGTTCAAATTCCTGTAATCGAGGCATAACTTGAGATTATCCTCCTTTTTCTTTACGAAAAACATTGGTGCATCCCAAGGTGATACACTTGGCCTAATGTATCCCTTGTCAAACATTTCCTTCAACTGCAACTTCAGCTCTACTAACTCTGGTGTGTTCATCCTGTAAGGTTGCTTTGATACTAGTGCTGCCCCTGGTACCAAATCAATGGAAAAATCCGCTTCCCTGTGAGGCGGAAACTCTGAAATCTCTGCTGGAAACACATCCTAAAACTGCTATAAAATTGGGTACCTACTCAATATCTTTGCATCCTCGCCCTCCTTACCTTTATCTCTAGAAATGTGCACTGCAAATAACACACGTTGTTTTCTACGATTGTGCTTTGTATGCATGGCTGTAACCATTTTGACTAATGTTGCCTTCTTCTTACCCTGTAAGACTCTCTGTTCTCCATTGTCATCCAAGCACTCAATGGATTTGTCATAACAATCCACCTTAGTCCTATGGAGATATAGCTAGTCCATAGCTAATAGCATATTATATGATCCCAATGACATCACATTAAAATGTGTTAATGTAGGCATACCATTCAACTCAAAAGCACAAGGTCTTACCCGATTATTCACTCTCTTCTTTGTACTAACCAAGATTCTACATGCACTTATTTATTCAAACCACACTTATCCACCAAGTGAGGACTAATATAACTATAATTAGATCCAGGGTCAATCAAAATAGAAAAAACTTGATCACAAAGCTTACTTTCCATCTCAATGATATATGCTTGGTGATCTACTTGCTTGTTATTCGATGCTACACAAATTCGAGGAATTCTCTACCAAACATCCCCAAAAATCTGCGCCTCTTGTACACTATAGATCTGACGCTTGCCACCCTAATTCTACGGATGATCTCTCTTAAGATGTTCCTTACCACATGTCCAACACTCCAACCACCCTATACAATCACATCTATTACGCTTCTATGACCCATGTCCCTGTTTAAATATGTTGAGCTTCTTGTATGGTGCAACATTCTCTCTCATCTGCATCGTGAGGCCTTTTTCTTTTTGGCTACCATTTACATTTACCTTTATCTTTCCCTTTAAATCCTTGCTGAGATTCATTCTTATGCTTTTACTGCTCGTAATAGTGTTTCAATTTCCCAATAAATTCCTCAAGTGACCGAGGCTCGTCGTACTCAATCCGATCTCTAAATGTTAATGTCAATCCACTGAAAAATATTTTAACTTTAGCGTTCTCATATTTAATGTATTTTATATAACTCAATAGCGCAAAGAACTTAGTCGTATACTCCTCATCTACCATCTATCCCATCTTTAGCTCATAAAATTCCTTGGCATTACTGTCATTGTACCTTTCTGACAAGTATTTCTTCCTGAAGAGTCTCTGGAATTCATGCCAACTCAAGTCTTATGTATTAATGTCTCTGGCCCATTTTACATCTTCCCACCAGATGTCTGATTTCCCTTTGAGGCTAAAGATAGCTATTCTGGCCTTCATATCCTCTATGTACTCATGCAGTTCAAAGAACTTCTTCATCCCAAGTAATCAAGCCTCTTCATCCTCCAACTTCTTCAAATCTCCATCAAAGGCAGGTGGCTTAGATTTCTTAAAATCATCTGGAAAGTATCCCCTGTCACTCCTCCTATAAGGGTGATAATGATGACAATAATAGTGTCTGTTAGAATCTTAACTAGAATAGTTCATGTATCCATCATTTCTCCTATCTGGAGTATCCAAGTGCCTTCCATCTCTAACTGTGTCATCCCTATTTAACTTGTGACCACCATGAGACCTACTGCCATATGCCCCATTAGCCCTATCCTCATGCCCATGGTTGATCCGAAGTGGTCTTTGTCTCTACAATTCTAACAAACTCTCAAGGATAAATACAGTGACTTCCGCTTGTTTCTCTCGTTCCTACATGATTATGTCATTGTTTGCTTTGCAACTTCTTATTTCTGCCTTCAAATGTCTCAATGTATCTGCTAAGTCAGAAGAGTTCCCAACACCACACTTCTCATATGATCCATAAGGATAATCTCATGAACTGTAATCTAGCATCTTTCTATTCATCTTGATCTCTTTACTGCAAAGCATACCATTTAAGCTAAACCAAAATATAAACATAATCAACATATCTTAGTATCGTTCGGGGAGGATATCTCATCTGCAAGATCAACAATATTAGCATAATACATGTATAAATATAATTATAACAACATATAGATATAACCCTAACCATAGTCTAGTCATTAATGCATGACCATATCGACCACACATCATGACCTCATGCATGATAGCTACAACCATATGAATGTATACTTAACAACATGTAAACAACAACATGCATAAAAAATGCATAACCAATCAGACACTCATGACAACACATTCAACAACAACACCATCAACTTTCACATGGTTCCACCACTACAATCATGACCACCACCATGCATATACAACCAGCACATAAACCATAAGTATAAGGATAAATATCTAACTGAAATGAATGCATGACCAACACATCGCCCATCCAGTCCAAGGGGTGAACCAGGTTCTATACCACTCCGAAACACCCTACTGCCATATTTACCCAAGCTACTTGGTCCACTGGGGTAAACATGTGATGAGAGGTTACTATTATGTGATTCAAGTCCCCAGGTATAGTTAGGGAAGTGGAATCGATGGAACTGAATCAAACTGACCTTCCACACATGCTACAGAACCTCGAGGAGCCAACCAAACCTTCTAGATGACCAACTCCTGAGGAAACTTAGTATTTCATTGATCTAACACCCCAGTCACTCCCTTGACAAGCCATGAATGTGAATGTAGGCCTCTAGTGACACGGAAAGCCAACGACTATGGAATTTTTCTGCTAGTTATGTGTCAGCGACCTCAGATTATGTGCCACTTTTTCAGGGCTAGGACTCAGGCCACTACTTGGAACTTCATGAAACTTTCAGAAATGATAAATAAAACTGAAACAAAGGTACTAATGCAAACATTTGATCAATGACTGAAATTGACCCCTACTATGCATGACATGGATTTTGTCAAACATGTCACAAATATGCATTCTACAGGTCATAACAACAGATCTGAGTATAGGGGTTTCATTCTTATCTGAGAATCACTAAGAAGCATTGATGCCTTGTCACATTAGATACATTATCATCTATTAGGTCATATATGTTGGCATTATGATGCATGTGTTGTACTTGATGGCAACCCTCTCATAGAAGATCATCTCACTTGTATAAATTCAGATGAATCCATAGAAGAGATGGATGTAGGACAGTTCAAAGGGATCAGATGATAGTTCACAAGTAAGCTTTGCCATCAAGTCCAAAGGGGGAGATTGTTGGCATTATGGCTAAAGTGTTGTCCTTGATGGCAGCCTATACAGGTGATGGACCACAGTACAACCAGTCAGTAGCAAAGATTAATGAGTAGCCTCTCAGATTGGAAGAAAATAAGGGGTACGCAGGTACACCTTACAAAAAGTGTGTACATACCCGCAGTTATCCCGTTCATGAAGTGCGTACCCCAGTTCACTTCAAGGCAGAGAAAAGCACACGTGGGGTTTCTTATGTTTAACCCTTGGTATTTAGCCGACGGTATTGTGTTATTATGGTTTTGGCCCGTGGTATTGATCCATGATTTGAGGAAGAGCTTGCCTATATAAAGCAAAGGAGATCATTTGGCTTGAGCATGCTTTTGGGTTGAACATCTTATGAGAGCTAGATATGAAATATTATGATCTCTTGGGAGTAATGTCTAGATCTAAATAAGGTGAATCTACTGATGGATTGAGATCTCTTCGGCGTATGATCAGATCTGTAGATCTGACAGTCTAGGTTATTCTTGAAGTCTTGAAATTATCTATACCCGAAGGTACGCAGGTACAGTGAAAGAAAAGTGCGGAGATACGCAGGCACAGAAGCGTTGCAGGTGCACAGATACGCAAGACCAGAAGTGCTGCAGCTACGGAGGTGCGCAGGCAGTTCATTGGACACAGAGCGCAGGTACGCAGGAAGTCTTTGAGGCACAGTGCGTGGGTACGCAGATGCTCAGTTGGGAACAGTGCGTACTGTATGCAGGCATTACATGGGTGAAGCTGCGTACTTCTCTTGAAATCTATTTAGCTGTTCATATTTATCATTGTTGTGTTCTGGGTTTTGAAGTGATGTCTGGTTTATGATATTATGATAGTATTCTGAGAAGTGATAGAGTATGTTTCAGTTTTGATAGATGAATGGATCGGGTTCATAATGACTTATCTTCATGTGATCTGTTGGACTAGATCTGGTTGATGACTCACTTGTATATGTATGGATCTAGTGCTTGGGTGATTCAGAAGCTTGTTTATGTTGTTGTTGGGTCCAGTATGAAATGTGGCCTTTTCAGATTATGTGTTGTGCTTCAGTGTATCCAGTATGAAAATTGATGAAACGTGGTACCTGGAGGTGAGAATATTGTAGACCAACACCTACATACTAGTATCTAAGCTAGTACAAGAGCTAAAGGAAATCTTTAGAGCATTGTAGCAGGTACCAGCCTGCGTACTAGTAAATGGATCGGCTATTACAAGAGGAAAGGGGGTTGTAGCTCCCGTACTGGTATAAGACTGCACCAGTACAAACATTGTAAAAGGATTTTCTTATTAAGAAGAAGATTGAGATGACTTGCAGCAGGTGGTTTTCTCCCGCATTGGGTTTCCACCTTATATCATGGTGTTCATGTGTGTGCCTTATGTGTGATGATCTATTCCATGTTACTGCATCTGTTAACTGATAATATGGTTGATAATGTTCTAATGCACTCATTGAAGATCAATTAACTTAATCATAAGAAGTTGTGGAAGTAGCATATATGAATCTGATTATGGAAATGAAAAAGTTTTATTAATGTGATAATACTCATTCACCCCCCTCTCAGTATTATTTCCAACAATATATTCATTGTTCATTTATTTACAAATCAAAACATGATGAGAGCCATACATCATCACTGTCATAAAACATACTCATAACCATCATATAAACAACAGGAATAATAAGGATACAACAACCATAAATGCCACATATGAACCAATAAATTTACATAGGAAATATGAAGGAGAATAAACTCTTATTAATTAATGCAAAATCCAACTAGGTTTGGGACTTCCACATACCACCTAACCGTAGATTGGCTAAACCAAATCTTTCTTTTAGCCAATCACCCCCGTGCCATATTGTAAGCAAGAATGTGGAAATCATAACCAAAATAAACTAGGGATTCCCTAGGCTACACCACCTCACCCTCATCAATAGAACTAGGCTTTACTGCAATCCTTATCAGATCACTAGGCCCTAAACATGCATGGATTCCACCAGATTTCTCCACCTACACCATGAGGAATTTTCCCATCTCCTAGTCTCTAGGATTTACCGTACATCCCGCTATACAACGGTCGAGGATCCATAGGCCTAATCAAGACCCCACCTCCATGGTTTACCGTGTATCATTCCATTCACTGCCCAAGCATTTCCTAGGCCTGATCGAGAGAAACCACCTCTAGGATTTATCGTATATCCCACCATTTACCGATCAAGGATTCCTAGGCCAACTAAGGTAACAAAAAATCAGGCTTTGCCACAACCCATAATCCAGATCAGGGGTTACTAGGCCAAGGCTTTACCAAAATCCATAGCCTGATTCAGGGATCACTAGGCCATGTGTTCCTTCTTTTAGAGACCACCTCACACAGTTTCAAATCCATATGGAAATCCAGATCAACCAAAAAATGAGAACACCATCACACCATGGATATCCATAAATGGTAAGGCAAGGCTGAAAAACACTGTCATACCTAGCAAAACCTATGCCAATGACAACAAGAGAACCAATAACACACTTGCATAACCATGCATGCCAAAACTAACAAGGAAATCTTTCATGCAACTCGATACCTGCAAATAATCCCATTATAGCCGCTTGATCCTTCTCTTCATTTCTTGATCTTTTCTTCCTCTTTCCTTCTTTGCTTTTATTGATCTAATGCTGAAGTGCTCCAAGAAAACTCTAAGTATCCAAGTGTGTGTGAGAGAGAGAATAGAGAGAGAGATCCAAAACACAGGGGCTTCATTTAATGAACCTATGATATATCATGTGCATTAGGGGAATTTTTAGGTCTAAAATGGACCTCCTAAGGAAATTATAAAAAAATAGTGGAAATAATAAAACAAGATTAGATTACATCATCAAATTTTAGAGGGAAAAAGAAAAAACTATTTTTTCAACTCGTATTTTAAACTTATCTCCCTACGGGTTTACTCAAATTTCGAGCAGAAATACTCTTTGGATGTAAAATTTTATTCCTCATCCAAGGAGTACCCAGGTTTCATACTTTCGGTGGACCCTACTACATGAAAAATTAGAAATACATGAAAAAACGTGATTGCAGTCACGTTTTTCATATTTTTCTCATTTTTCGTGTAGTAGGGTCCATCGAAAGTATGCAACATGGGTACTCCTTGGACGAGGAATTAAATTTTGCATCCAATGAGTACTCTTGCTTGAAATTTGAGTAAAACCTTAGGGAGATAAGTTGAAAATATGAGTTGAAAAAGTAGTTTTGTTATTTTTTTATCTTTTTACTTTTTTACTCCAATAATGGTGAATCATCCCCCATGGTTGACATCATCATCTTGAGTCTTATTGGTTCTTATAAAGTTTATTTTGGTTGTACATTTTTCTTAGGAGGCCCATTTAAACCTCAAAATTACCCTAATGGCGTTCGTGGCATACTAAACAATACCCTTAATTTGACTATATATTGGAAAATACCTCTAAAAATCACATTATTTAACCCCCTACCTGATCTGATAATGAGA
This sequence comes from Pinus tabuliformis, assembly GCA_031772625.1. Taxonomy (NCBI): domain Eukaryota; kingdom Viridiplantae; phylum Streptophyta; class Pinopsida; order Pinales; family Pinaceae; genus Pinus; species Pinus tabuliformis. Next base: position 1,350,140,390 of record CM062807.1, on the reverse strand, counting down.
TCTTAAATCAATATAAAGGTATTACAGACTCATGTACAGGAATGCCTATATTACTTAGTGCAACGGATCGAAAAAATTGCAAATAATATAGACAATGAGTAGTTAGAACATAACAGTCACACACATTAACACAGAAAAATAATCAAGGAGTTAACCACAATTCCTAGCTACGTCTCCTGGTCCAACTTTCAGTGTTGACCTCTATATTATGTCTTCAAGAGCATATTATTACAAGTGTGAGCTCAAAACCGAGTCTCAACACAACAGTGACAAAAAAACAGGGATTTACTTGAAATCCTCAAGTCTACAAAAGTACAGAGACTCTACCTCTTGCTCTCTGTCTTTTTCTTTCTCTCTGTCTCAGCAACTGCTCCCTCTGTCTCTTCCATTGAATGGCTTTCAAGCCTATCGGTGCTTGTCTGTTCATCTCCCCTTTCAGGCTCTCTAGCTTCCGGCCACTGTCCCTTCCTCTCCTTTTGGAGCATTTAACAATCATTGCTAAATGCCCTAAGGTATGGTGGCCACCTGTTCGTAACGGAAAGGACCCCTGGCACGGTTTAAATCCCAAAAAGTCATTTCTCTATTTACACAGAGAAATACACAGAGAACACTGAAAAATCTGATCCAACGGTTGATATCTATTTTGGGTGGCTTAGGTTTACGGAAATTACCCACCCAAAAAGGCGGTTTTCTCTCTCTTGCGCCAAGCCACGTGTCGGCCAGTGTATGGGATCGGGCGAAGCCTATCCAATACCACTTACCGCCTGAGGCCCACCCGAAATCCCGCTTATTACGGAAATTAAATAATATAACGTTGCATTTATAAACCTTTCGGGTCTGGTTTTATCACTTCGGGAACATTTCCTTTGTATTTCGGGTTTATAGCGGAAATGTGTTAATACACAAAAAAGGCCGACAAATCCATTTTTATCGGAACTCAAAATTTATAGAGACGCGTTTATAAAACCCATCAAGTCGTCTATCGCAATTCGCATATTGTATCGGCCCCGCTCCTTTGTATCTCTGCGATGCGATATATCGCAATCGCATATCGCATGGTCTTTGGGCCTCCAGTAAGCCTCCCCTTGTGTTTTAGCGATGCGGTATTGTCGGTTGATCTGGTCTGTTGATCTGTGTGCTTGATTGACGATCCTCGTTAACTCGTGTTGATCGCTATCGTGATTCCCATAGGGCTACCTCTAATGTCCTCTACTGACTTCTCCTGATTGTGATATCCCGATTTAATCTGGGCTGTTGATCTATCTGATCTGACGGCTCCTGGGAAATGCTGCTTCAACCTCCGCTTAACTCTGTTTCCGCCATTTTTTTGTGTTTTCCCTTGCGATAGTGTTTTCCGATAGTTTAAAGGACTTAGACTTAGCGGTTTTAGGATCCATTTTGGATCACGCCTTCCCACTAAAAAGCTTTTGGACCACCAAAAGTTGGTTTTTAGGCATTGATCAAGAGAGGATACAGATCCCTCACTTGTTTAACTTCTATCCATCGTACTTTAATTGGATTTGAACCTTTGAGCCCTATTCTCAGGTACTCAACATCCCCTCCATGCATAGTTCTCACCTTCCTATCCAGGACTGTATCTTCTTGTAACTCATTGAGATATTCAGGCATTAGATCCTTAATAGAAGGCAACTGACTTTGCTCTTCAGGATCTGTAATCAATGAAGGTTCATACAATCTCAAGTTTTTTGCGTTAGCCACTGAATAGATCTACATATAAGCTGGAAAATCAAGGCGAAAAGCATTTTCACCAATTTTATCAAGTATCGTGAAAGGTCCATACTTTATTGGTTTTAGCTTCTTACCTTCACCTTGTATTCTATCTTTGCTGATGTATAGCCAAACTTGATCACCAACTTGGAAACTATGCTCAACTCGATGCTTGTCATGTCTTGCCTTATATTTGGCTTGATTTCTTTCCAGTTGTTCCTGTACTGCTTGGTGAATTTCCTGGATTTGTTCAATGAACTTGGTTGTTTTGTCCACATCACTATGTCCATCAACTGCTATGTTTTTACCAAAGCCAAATCCAATGGAGACTTTGGCATAAAACCAAAACAAGTCTCAAAAGGAGATCTCTGAGTAGAAGAGTGCTTGGCACGGTTGTAAGCATGCTGCACATAACACAAACGCTCATGCCAAAGCTTGGGATGCTTTCTGCAATAGCCTCTGAGCAACTGGATCACTCTCCTGTTGACCACCTCTGTCTGACCATGTGTTTGTGGATGAAATGTTGTGCTCTTCTTTAACCTAGTGTCCATAAACTCCCATAGATTTGACCAAAACTTCTCAATAAATCGAGAATCTTGATCAGATACAATAGAAGTGGGTAACCCAAAATAAACCCATACATTCTGAAAGAACAACTTTGCTGTTTGTTTAGCTGTAACCTGCTTGTTAGAAGGTATCAAAATACACATTTTACTGAACCTATCCACAACAACATGCAAATAATCATGAACTTTTCTAGATTTTGGCAATCCCCCAAAAAAGTCCATGGAACACTTTCCCAAGGACGAGAAGGAATTGGAAGTGGAGTGTACAAGCCTAATTTTCTATTACTAGGCTTGCTTGTAGCACACATAGTACACCCTTTGATATATCTAGAAACTGTCTCATGTATTCTTGGCCAATAATAGAATCTTTGCAATTGTGCAACTGTTTTACCTACCCCAAAATGACCCGATATTAGAGAAGTATGTGCTTTTCAAATTATGTTAACTCTTTCAGTTTGTGGAATGCATAACTTTCCCAAATGATATAAGAGTTGGTCCTTTACATAATAATCCAATTCTTCTACTTGCTTGCCATGACTTAAAGTTGCATATAATCTTTAAAATCTACATCTTGAGCATATTGTTCAATGTAACTTTCATGCATTACTGAGTTATGCTTAAGTATAGTAGATGCATTTATGATTGGTCTTGATAACATGTCTGCAACCTTATTGTGTATGCCCTTCTTATATTTGATGACAAGATGAAATTGCTGTAGAAAACCCATCCACCTATAATGTCTTAATTTCTACAATTTAGTTTTTGAGTGCAAATATTGAAGTGGTTGATGATCTCTATGCATGATTGTTTCCTTACCCATTAGGTAATGTTTCCACTTTTTCACAGTTTGTACTAATGCATACAATTCTTTATCATATGTGGGATAATTAACTATTGCAGAAGTAAATGTCTCGGAATGATAACATATGGGTTTACTGTGTTGCATCAACTTTTCTCCCATGGCATAGTCACTGGCATCTGTCTCAATCTCAAATGGATTTTGAATATTTGGCAGTGCTAGTACTGGTATTGTACTAATTTTCTCTTTTAAAGTGTCGAAGGCTTTCTGCTATTTGCCTCCCCACTTAAACACCTGTTTCAATCCTGTTAAAGAATGTAATGGAGCTGCAATCAATGAAAATTTAGCAATAAACTTTCTCCAGTATTGTGTTGCCCCTAGGAAACTCCTAACCTCTGTAGCAAATTTGGGTTTAGGGAAGTTCATAATGACCTCAACCTTAGAGGGATTTATCTTCAATTCAGCACCCCCTACAATATGACCTAAATAATTTAAATATGTTTTGCCAAATTCACATTTTGACAGTTTTACATAGATATTTTCTCTTTTTAAAACATCTAAGGTTTTCTTTACATGCTTTACATGGTCTTCCCATGTCTTACTAAAAATAAGAATGTCATCTAAATAAACAATTACAAAATCATCAATAAAAGGTCTGAGTACATCATTCATAACTCTCATAAACGTAGCAAGAGCATTAGTTAAGCCAAAAGGCATAACCAACCATTCATATAGTCCTTGCTTTGTTTTGAAAGCATTCTTCCATGAATCTTGTTCTGCAACTCTAACCTGATGATAGCCACTTCACAAGTCTAACTTAGAGAAGTAAACTGCTTCTTTCAATTGATCTAATAGATCATCAATACGAGAAAGAGGATAATGATTCTTGATCATTATTTTATTTAGTGCTCTATAATCAATGCACATTCTCCACGATCCATCTTTCTTTCTCACCAGCACGATTGGAGATCCACATGGTGATGTGCTTGGTCGTATAAACCCTTTTTCGAGCAACTCTTGTACCTGCTTCTTTATCTTTGCATTCTCTAAAGCTGACAACCTGTACATTCCAATGTTAGGTAATGGAGCATATTGTTGCAAACAAATATCATGTACTATTTCTCGCTTGGGTGGCAGACCTTTTGGTTCTTGAAATACAACATCATACTCTGAAACAACTTTAACTAAATCAGCTTTCTGTTTAGAATCATAGCCTTCAAATGCATTGGATTTTTCTAGATCCTTTGCATTTACAACCATAAGTAAAAACTGCTTGCTTGAATTCACAATTCTTTTCATCTGTCCTGAGTTTACGAGAGAATAGTTATTTTTGAGTTTATGAGCTCTTACAATATATTCTATTCCATCTTTAGTGAGTTGACACTTATTTTCAGCTTTATAGAAAATAGCTTTCCTATCATACAAGTATGAACTTCCCAAAACAATACCACATACATCCAATGGAACTGCATCTAACTCAACCTCATCTACAAATGTTGATCCAATAGAAAACCTAAGTTTACATTGTCTCGTTACTTGTAGCTTTGTTTTATCACATACCCAACCTAATGGATATGGCTTCTCATGAGGTTTTGTTTGTAATCCCAACTTTTTTACAATTGTTTCAGAAATCAAATTTACTTGTGATCCACTATCAAATAAAGTATTAATCTTATTATGCTTGGAAATTACCCTAATACGAAAAAGCTCATTTCTTTCTCTCCCATTACTTTCATTATTAACAGATTGTGTAGAATTACTTGTGGATGCTCCAGAATCTTTACCTCTAATACCTGTGGCTATAATTGTTGTTTCATCGCTTGAATCTGATCCCAAGCCCTGCTAAATAGTTGCAGCATTCTTTCTCTCCTTACCACCGAAATTCTTGGGTTTCAATTCTGGATGCAAAGACCAGCAGTGTGCCTCATCGTGTCCTTATTTCTTGCAATGAGTGCATGAAGGTTTATTCTTCTTTACAATGTTTGCTTTCCTCTCCTTCAATTTTAGTTTCTTCTTCTCCTTTTTCTTGCTTACAAAATATTTAGATGTTCCCCCAACCTATGGGTTCACATTCTTGCCTCTAGCCTCTAGATGTGTTGCTTGAACTGATACATCATCTAGGCTACTGGGATTAAACATGAGTATAGTATGCTTTAAATAACCATGCAAACCACCTATATACTTCAATAAAGTCTCAGGTGAGTCTAATGATATTCCTAGAGTTAAAGCTCTTTTCCTGAATTCCTGAGTATAACTTTGTACACTCTGAACCTTCAACTGGCGTAGAGTTTTCCAACTCATCATTGCCTGTTGCATGTAAGCTAAAGGATAGAATTTCTTTTTGATAGCAGAAACAAAGTCTTTCCAAGTAGAAAAGATTTTACCATGTTTTTTCAGATCAACTTGTGTCTTGCCTTCCCCCCATACTAGTGCAGTTCCTCCAAGTGGAAGGCTAGCCAGCTGAATCTTTCTCCTTTCTGAATCAATGTTATGCACCCTGCAATATACATCAATTTGTCTTATCCAATTATCTAGCTTCTCTGCATTTAGTTCTCCATCATAAATTGGCAAATCAAATTTCACATCTAATTTAATCAAAGAAGTTTTCTTCTTTTTCTTATCAGGGCTAGGAGATGAGGATGATGAAGGTGATGGTGGAGGAGATGATGGAGGAGGCATTTCCCCTTTCCCTTTTCCCTCTGGAGGGGCAACTAGAGAAGGTTCCTCTGCTCCTTTGTCTGGTTTGGGTGTTGAAGTGCTTTCACCTCGACCCTTCTTAAATTCCCGATACATCTCTTCCACCATGGCTCGCATGGCCATAAAACTGTCCATGAACTGAGATTCTGATTCCAATGGAGCTTCTTCTACCATTCTCCTCTGAGAATAGACTCTTCCAATCTCTGGATTAGCCTCAACAAGTTCTCCTTCTCCTAGTCTGAGCTTTAATCTAGTTAGCATTCAAAATCCAACACAAGCTTGTCTAATCTTAACAAAACCAAAAGCTCTGATACTACTTGATCTAATAATGAGATCTTAAATCAATATAAAGGTATTACAGACTCATGTGTAGGAATGTATATATTACTTAGTGCAATGGATCGAAAAGATTGCAAATAATATAGACAATGAGCAGTTAGAAAACATAACAGTGACACACATTAACACAACAAAATAATCAAGGAGTTCACTAGACTACCTGGCTACATCTCCTAGTCCAACTTTCAGTGTTGACCTCTATATTATGTCTTCAAGAGCAGATTATTACAAGTGTGAGCTCAAAACCGAGTCTCAACATAACAGTGACAAAACAACAGGGATTTACTTGAAATCCTCAAGTCTACAAGAGTACACAGACTCTCCTTCTTGTTCTCTGTCTTCTGCTTTCTCTCTGTCTCAGCAACGTCTCCCTCTATCTATGCCATTGAATGGCTTTTAAGCCTATTGGCGCTTGTTTGTTCATCTCCCCTTTCGGGCTCTCTAGCTTCCGACCGGTGTCCCTTCCTCTTCTTTAGGAGTGTTTAACAATCATTGCTAAATTCCCTAAGGTATGGTGGCCATCTGTTCATAACGGAAAGGACCCCTGGCGCGGTTGAAATCCCAAAAAGTCATTTCTCTGTTTACACAAAGAAATACACAGAAAACACTGAAAAATCTGACAAAACGCTTTCTATCAGACTTCAAATAACATTGAATCCATCTTATAATCCTTATCGGGTCTGCCTTTGGTCGCTATCGCAAGCCCATCGTTGATCTGCATGATCTCTGATCCAACGGTTGATATCTATTTCGAGTGGTTTAGGTTTACAGAGATTACCTACCTGAAAAGGCGGTTTTCTCTCTCTTATGTCAAGCCACGTGTCAGCCAATGTATGGGATCGGGAGGAGCCCGTCCAATACCACTTACCGCCTGAGGCCCGCCCGAAATCCCGCTTATTATGGAACTCAAATAATATAACACTGCATTTATAAACCTTTCGGGTCCGATTTTATTGCTTCAGGTGCATTTCCTTTGTATCGCTTCAGGTGCATTTCCTTTGTATTTCGGTTTTATAGTGGAAATGTGCTAATACACAGAAAAGCCCGGCAAGTCCCTTTTTATCGGAACTCAAAATTTATAGAGCCGCGTTTATAAAACCCGTCGGGTCCGGCTATCGAAAGTCGCATATTGTATCAGCCCTGCTCCTTTGTATCACTGTGATGTGATATTGTGATGTGATATATCGCAATCACATATCGCATGGTCTTCGGGCCTCCGGTAAGTCTTCCCTTGTGTTTTAGCGATGCGATATTGCGAGTTAATCTATGATCCAAAAATGGATCCTGTATAAACCTCTAAGTCTAAATAGACTTCATGCAAGATATAAAAGGTGCCAAATGGCACAAATCCTTTGTAAATCAGAGGAAAATGAAAGTTGCAGGCTGCTCTCAGAAATAGTCTCATTGCAAGGATCCCTCTATTCTAAATCTAACGCAACCTAAATGGGCGCAAACAGACTTTAGATGGGAAAGCTATCATAAAATGAAGCTGCCATTTTTCAAAGGAAAAAGAGGAAAAAAAATCCCTTGAATAATGGGTCTAAAAACCCTCTAAGTCTTCCAAATCTCCCAAAAGAGAAAAAGAAGCGCAAAAGGAGGACCTTTAGAAATATCAGGTTATACTATCGGGCCTTAAAAACATGGATAAAACTCTGAAAACAAGGCTATCGGGAGGCTTGAATAGTGAATGAACAAGGACCGTCGAATCTGGACGATCAACGGTCCAGATCCGATCGGCGATCACAATCGGGCATTCGGACACGGTCGGAGGCATAAAGTGTGATGGGCCGATGTGATACCGCGATCGCCGATATCGGCGGATCGCAATCGGCGAACATAATGTAGAGGGGCTCATACACACACACACAGATATATATGTGTGTGTGTGTGTGTGTGTGCGTGAGCGCAATGCGATGGTGTGATCGCCGACATCGGTGGATCGAAATCGGAACTATACCATGGAGTGGGGCCGATATGTTATAAGTCATATGCCTGATGCGACTGGCTGGACTCGACGGCAATATAAACCAGATTCAATATATTTTGAAATCCGTTAAATGCCATTTCTCAATGTATTTTCACGTATTTCGTTATTTAATGAAATACAAAGGGACCGATCCATTGCAATATGCAATAGCGATTCCCAAGTGGACCCGATAGGGATATAAAGCATAGTTATGAATATTTCAAGTCTGAGATGAATAGTGTTTTGCGGATTTTTCCGTGTTTTTGCAGCATTTCCTGTGTTAACGAAAAATGGTCGTTTCAAAGGAATTTTAAGCGCCGATTGAACTTCCGTTACGATAGAGGTGGCATTCATCCCTGAGGGCGTTTAGCAATGATTGCTAATACCCAGAGACAGTATTTGAATGGACTGTGAATGGTTAACAGAGAGCCCGAAAGGGAAAACCAACAAGCAGCGCGATTTGGCTTTTAAGCCATGAATGTCAAGGAAACAAGGTTGTTGAACGGTGGCCAAGCTATTGTTTGTTGCTGAATGTTGAAAGTAGTAGCATCAGAGAGCCGAGAGAGCAGAGTGATAGAGAGCCAAAGAGCTACTGTGGAGGGCAGCTAAACTATTGATGGTGGCCGAGTTGCTGAAGCGTAGAAGCCAAGGCGGCAACGTTGAGACAGCACAGAAGAAAAAGAGCAGCTGAGGGAGCCTTTGGGGTCACTTGAAATTCAAGTGAAAAACCACAGAGCGTGAAGGTTGCAGAAGGCAGAAAGAAGCCAGAGTCGAAGAGCCAAAAGCCAAGAGCCAGAGCCAAAGAGCCAAGAGTCAGAGCCAAGAGCCAGAACCAAAGCCAAAGAGCCAGAGTCAGAGCCAAGAGCCAAGAGCCAGAGATTCAAGAGCCAAGAGCCAGAGCTTCAAGAGCCAGAAGGGATTAAATGGTGTCTGAACCCACTGTTCTTGTGTAGAACAACAGGAGTTGGGCCAAGAGCTTGTAAAAAATACTTACACCATAATCCCAGAGAGCCTAGTTGAATTAACTAGAGCTCAGAGAGATGTAGCCCAAGAGTTGTGGGTGAACTCCTAATTAATATTGTTGTCTATGTGTCTGATTTATTGTTGCATTATCTCTGCTGCTTTGTTTACTGTTGTATGCATTAATATATCAGTTTAAGCACATTCACATATCATCACAAACAATATATTTTAAAGTAAATAATCAGCTGAAAACAAATACAAGCGTACACCCATATTTTCAAGTATTTCTTATTTTCGCATTGGTTAATCAAATGGACTTGGGAAAATTCAAGTTTTGGAAGTGGGAGAGGTTCTTGTAAGCTAGACAAGAAGCCTAAGAGCCCCATTTTTAGATCAGGTGGTATTAGAGCTTAAGATTGATTAACCACACCTTTAGGAAGGTTATATCAGAATGCTTGATTGACAAAGAAAATATTGCTTGTCTAAAAGGTGTTTGAACAACAAGAGGCTCATTGTATGCTTGTTTGCAGACTAACTATTTTCTGAGTTTACAGAGGTGAAGGGAAAGCTATTGATAGCTCAGTCCAAGAAGGACAAATAGGAAGAAGGGCTGAAGGCATTCTTCTATCCCAAGGACCTCAAGGCAAGCTTTGGAGCACAAGAGGTTTGTTGCAAAAGATTGATTAAATAAGCTCTTTATTTATCTTATTGAAGATTTTTTTGTTCATTAGCATAATGACAACTTCTACAAGTGGGTCGTCATATTCTGATCTCTTCACAAGACTCTTTGGTGAAGACATGAAGCAAGAATTGTCCACCATGATGTATATGGTGAGAAATGTATGAGGATGGAAGGAAGAGCAACATGCTTAGAAAGTAGCTGAATTCCATGAAGGAAGAGAAGCAGTTGCTTGCTGACAAATTGCAGGAAATGGAGAGGCAACTTCATATTGCAAATATGAACCTGAAAAGGATGCATGAGTTGGAAACACAACTCTTTGTTGCCCAAGAAGCCTTAGTCAAGTACCAGCTTGAAGAAGAGGTAAGCCATTCCATTTTGTATTCAAATTCCTCTGAGAATGCTTATATTGGTTCTTTTGAGAAACATACTAAAGGCATAGGTTCCAAGCTAATGTCCAAGATGGGCTATGAAGGAAAGGGCTTGGGAAAGCATGCACAAGGTATTGTTGAACCAATAATGGTTGAGGAAAGGCCTAAATATTTGGGTCTTGGCTATGGACAGTCTTATGGAGAGAATTCCAAAGCTGCCATGAAAGCCATTGAAACAGTCCCAAGAAGGAGTTTCATTTCATGTCCTCTACCTCAAAAGTGTGAAGGTTGTATTCAAGAGGAATGCAATAGCTTGAAATATCAATTGTAGGATGCAAGTGTTTAGAAGAACACACTTGAACCAGAGAGTTGGGGAGACTCTAACATCCTTGAAGGGTTTGATGGTGTTACAAAGGGAGCCACTTCTTCATTTGACTCACCTCCTCATGAAGGAAATAAAGGTGAAAGAGGTAGTATAAATCTGGTTCTAAACACATTCCTTTTGATTTTTCAAAGCATGATGAATTTCCACACAAGTATGAGGAAAGAGTGGCATGTTCCTTTTGTGGTTTGGATAACCATGATGTTTCTAGATGTTGGAAGAGAATGGCCACCTAAAGGAAGCGGAAGAAGGAAAAGGAGCAAGCAGCCAAAGGTCCATTGGACAAGGAAAAAAATGCTATCAAGAGGATGCACATGCAGTGCACTTACTGCCATAAGCAAGGACATCTTGTTACAAAGTGCTGGACATTGAATCCAACAATGCTTCCATCAAAGCTTAAGAAAGTGGAAAGAGAAGATGGTAGAAATGGAAGTGAAGATTCCATGAATGATGTGTCTCAAAATGATTCACATGTTGATGTTGATGTGCAGGCAAGGGTAGTACCTTTGAAAGGGATTGGTAAGGAACAATTAGAGTTCTTATCTGATTAAGATTGCATGTCTATTGATGCATCTACATTATATTTCATTTCAGCTTCAAAAGTACAATGTGCTTAAGTGAAAGTTTAGGGATGAAATGCATTCATTGCATGTAATGCCATGTTGACTTGAAAGAAGTTAACTTGGTCTCCAAATGGAGATAATGATGAAAGTTTCATCTTTTGGAAAAATAGTCCTAATGGTATTTTTTCTACATGCTTGACTTGAAGAGTCATTTGCTTTAAAGGCATGTTTTGGGGGCTTGTTGTCTAGTCCATCATTTGTATGCAGATATAAGACATGGAGGTGTTCACAAGCTGTGAAAATCTGTTTCTTTTGTTGAAGTAGGAGTTTAGTCTATCCAGTTATTGTCTGTATGCCTGTTGTTGTTAACAGTTGTTGTTGGCAGCTTGTCAAACAGGTACAAATGAAAGTTTTGTGGAGCAGATGTACTTCACATTTGTTGAGCCACCTTGGATCAATGATCAAGGCAAAGAAGCTCAAATTACCTTCTATGACCATTTCAATAGAAGTTCTGTAGAAAGGCAAGGAGGAAGACCGTTCTTCTCAAGAACACCAGCCCATCCAAAGGAGGGAAGTGGTCAGAAACTTTGGTTCAGAGGCACTATGCAAAGGCAAGTGTAGGGAGGCTGAAAAAAGAGAGTGAGTCACTCTCATTTACTGTTTATATCAGTATATCAGTCTTTTGGAAACCAAAAGTTCTTTTAGTGGGAAGGCGTGATCCAAAAATGGATCCTGGATAAACCTCTAAGTCTAAATAAACTTCATGAAAGAGGTAAAAGGTGCCAAATGGCACAAATCCTTTGTAAATCAGAGGAAAATGAAAGTCATAGTCTGCTCTTAGAAATAGTCTCATTGCAAGGATCCCTTTATTCTGAATCCAACGCAACCTAAATGGGCGAAAACAAACTTTAGATGGGAAAGCTATCATAAAATGAAGCTGCCATTTTTCAAAGGAAAAGGAGGCAAAAAATCCCTTGAATAATGGGTCTAAAAACCCTCTAAGTCTTACAAATCTCCCAAAGGGGAAAAACAAGTGCAAAAGGAGGACCTTTAGAAATATTGGGTTACACTATCGGGCCTTAAAAACATGGAGAAAACTCTGAAAACAAGGCTATCGGGAGGCTTGAACAGTGAATGAACAGGGACGGTCGGATCTGGCTGATCAACGGTCCAGATCCAATCGGCGATCGCAATTGGCGGTGGCAGTCGGAGGTAGTCAGAGGCATAAAGTGCAATGGGCCAATGTGATACCGCGATCGCCAATATCGACAGATCGCAATCGGCGAACAAAATGCAAAGGGGCTTACACACACACATATATACGCGCGATGAGATGGTGCGATCGCCGACATCGGCGGATCGAAATCGGAGCTATGCCATGGAGCGGGCCCGATATGTTATAAGTCATATGCCTAATGCGACTGGCCGGACCCGACGACAATATAAACCGGATTCAATATATTTTGAAATCCGTTAAATGCCATTTATCAATGTATTTGCATGTATTTCGTTATTTAACAAAATACAAAGGGACAGAGCCACTACGATATGCGATAGCGATTCCCAAGCGGACCCGATAGGGATATAAAGCACAATTATGAATATTTCAAGTCCGGGATGAACAATGTTCTGTGGATTTTTCTGTGTTTTTGCAGTGTTTCCTGTGTTAATGAAAAATGGTTGTTTCAAAGGAATTTTAAGCACCGATCGCCCTTCCATGACGATAGAGGTGGAATTCATCCCTGAGGGTGTTGAGCAATGATTACTAACACCTAGAGACGGGATTTTAACGGACTATGAATGGTTGATGGAGAGCCCGAAAGGGAAAACCAACAGGCAGTGCGATTTGGATTTTAAGCCATGAATGTCAAAGAAACAGGGTTGCTGGGTTGTTGAATGGTGGCTAAGCTATTGTTTGTTGTTGAATTCTGAAAGTAGTAGCATCAGAGAGCCTAGAGAGCAGAGTGATAGAGAGCCAAAGAGCTACTGCGCAGGGCTGCTAAAATGTTGATGGTGGCCGAGTTGCTGAAGCATAGAAGCCAAGGAGGTAGCATTGAGACAACGTAGAAGAAAAAGAGCAGCTAAGGGAGCCTTTGGGGTCACTTGAAATTCAAGTGAAAATCCAGAGAGTGTGAAGGTTGCAGAAGGCAGAAAGAAGCTAGAGTCGAAGAGCCAAGAGCTAAGAGCCAGAGCCAAAGAGCCAAGAGTCAGAGCCAAGAGCTAGAACCAGAGCCAGAACCAGATCCAAAGAGCCAGAGTCAGAGTCAAGAGCTAGAGCTTCAAGAGCCAAAAGGGATTAAATGGTGTATGAACCCACTGTTCTTGTGTAGAACATCAAGAGTTGGTCCAAGAGCTTGTAAAAAAGACTTACACCATAATCCCAAAGAGCCTAATTGAATTAACTAGAGCTCACGGAGATGTAGCCCAAGAGTTGTGGGTGAACTCCTAATTAATATTGTTGTCTATGTGTTTGCTTTATTGCTGCATTATCTCTGCTGCTTTATTTACTGTTGTATGCATTAATATATCAGTTTAAGCACATTCACATATCAGCACAAACAATATATTTTAAAGTAAATAATCAGCTGAAAACAAATACAAGCATACACCCATATTTTCAAGCATTTCTTATTTCCGCATTGGTTAATCAAATAGACTTGGGAAAATTCAAGTTTTGGAAGTGGGAGAGGTTCTTGTAAGCTAGACAAGAAGCTTAAGAGCCCCATTTTCAGATCAGGATCTGGGCTGTTGATCTACGCGCTCGATCGACGGTCCTCATTAACTCGTGTTGATCGCTAACGTGATTCCCATAGGGCTGCCTCCGATGTCCTCCGCTGACTTCTCCTGATTGCGATATCCCGATTTGATCTGGGCCGTTGATCTATCCGATCCAACGGCTCCTATGCAATGCTGCTTCAACCTCCACTTAACTTTGTTTCTGCCATTGTTTTGTGTTTTCCCTTGCGATAGTGTTTTCCGATAGTTTAAAGGACTTAGACTTAGAGGTTTTAGGATCCATTTTGGATCACTACCAATACGAACCTAATACACCTTCCCAATTAAAAAACCTCTAGTTTCACTAGATATTGTAGCTATCCATTTTTTCATTAGCATTTCTTATAACTCTTTATTTTTTTCATTAACTTTGAGCTCCATTTTTTATGACTGCCAATATAAAAACCCTTTAACCCCTATATATCTCCCAATATCTTATGTCATTTTTACTTAATATATATTCCCCAATATGAATGCACGTGGCATGGTATTTTTCCCCCAATGAAGCCCCCGTGCTCCAAAACTAAATTGACAAAAGGTTGTGAATTAAACCTCAGAAGCTTTTTTATTAATGAGGCCTCTATTTTCTTCAATTTTCCATTATTTCCCTTCATTTTCCTCCTCACGTGCAATGTGTGACCTTTCACCTTCCTTTTGTCCTAATTTTCTTTATTTTCTTAAATAAAATGCCAATTAATGCCATTGTGTTCCCAAAGCCTTTGTCATTACCTTTTCCGATTTCCATAGTCATAATAAACCAAATGAACACTTGCACTAGGATGTTTTTCCCAACATTCAACTTGGAATAAGTGTCCCATAACCATGGTTATTATTTTTCCTTTATTAACTTTTATTACATGGAATTTTCATGAGGGTTGTTACGTGATTCTTGGGTTATCAAAATGCTAACTTTACTTGTAGGTAAAGAGTTAATTGAGTATTGGTCTAATAACTCATATGATGAAGTATGCGATTATTTAGCATTTGATTTTATAAAACAGGCACTGGATGAGAAATTTTTGTGCAAGGTAGCAAAAGCTACAATTTCCAAGGAAGCATGGAAGATCCTGGAAGTAGAGTTTCACACAAAGGAGAGTGAAATATAACGACAAATGTGTCACAATTTGGTGAGTCAGCCACATATCTGAGAGTATATGAGAAAGAACATGGGAGGATAATAGAGCTTAAAGAACCCCACTCAAAGGTGGATGATAGGCCGTGAAGACTATAAAGGTGAAACTTGTTATGTAGACATATATATGGATGAAGAAGACACAACAAATATTGGAGAGAGAGAAGTTGAAACCTCTGTGTATGAAGTAGAGTAAGTGTTAGACCATATAATTTCTCTAAATTTTACCTAAATACCCCTTCCTTAACCTCTATTTTACAAGCTAAATAAACCTCCATGCATACATTCTTAACCTTTTGTTATTTTTATTTGGGTAAAGGTTGCTTATCTTTAATAAGAGGTAAAATAGATTAATATCTCTTATTATAAGCTTACCATCATGTTACCTAAAGACCCTTTTGCAATATTTGTCACTATTTTCAAAATCAAACTGTTATGGTACAAGAATATCATGGACTCATGATTCCTGCACTAATATCAGTTCCTACACCAAAGTAGGAAGGTCATTGGATTCGATAGTTTGACTAGGCATTTTGTGCTTTATGTGAGCTGTCAAGGAAGAAATTGCGTGTTTTCACTCCTAGCCTTCAACATAGTTTTGCTCATTGTCCTCCTGCAAATGGTTCAAGTGAAACATAGAATGTTAGGGTTTCTATTGTTAGGAATCAGTTGGCAAGAAAATGTATTTTTGTGGCTAGCTTGGTATGGTCGAGACTCTGTGTAAAATGTATATATATCAAGTTACAAGAGAAGATAGGTTAGAGATGCTTTGGAAAATTGGTTTGCGTTGGTATTTTGAAGGCTTGTATCGACATAACCTCCTTTGGATTTGGGTCTATTGTTACTTCGAATGTATTTAGCAGAGATTCTTTTATTAATAAAAAGGATCTTAATGTCAGGTTCATGAAACTATTTTGTTCTCATGTATATGTTTAATCTATTTCACATAGTTAGCTTTTATTTTTCAAAGGGAAACGAGCTGGTTGGTTAGGGCCCAACCACCCCAGCTCATTCTCCCTCAAATCATTTACTATGTGATGCATTGTGTGTTATAATTTGGTGTATGTGTGGATATTTGATTGCTTGTATTAGGTGCGAGTGAAAATAACAAGTGACCCTTGTGCTTAGCTTATGAGGAATGGTATTTTTTCAGATCTAAAGCTTCCTTTTATTTTTTGAGTTATTTCTTCAGTTAAACATTAAGAAATCGTGTGTATCATTTAGGAGTCCATATCTAAAAGTTTATTTTCATTTCTGAAATCAATCGAGGATTAAACCCTAACACTTATTTTTGTAATAGTTCCTTTGTTTGATAACTAATCGATATTTGGAATCTAGGTTGAATGTAAAGAAGACCCTTTTGCATTGAAGATTTTAGTTTCACAATTGGATATGCTCATTTAATACAAATTTAATATTTTCCGTGGTGAATGAATGTTGTCTATTGATACTGTGTTACGGAAACTTCAAGGCTATTTGTATGAAATTCCTTGTTTTTGAGTGGGTTACTCTCCTCTGTAAGACTTCCTGATTCAAATTTACACAATGTATCTGGTCCTATGAAGCTCAAGATAATGATCTGGGTGCCTTGAGACCTTTGGTACAGGAACAAAGTTTCATTGTCATTAAGTTATTAGTCGAAGTTCCTTATTCTGGTTAACCTATACCATATTCTTGGATAAATATAGATTGAATTTGAAGGATAGTCTCAATTAAGTAGGAGCAATGTATGCTTGAATTTGGTTGGTGAGGTATTCTTTTGTCTTGCTTGCACATGTGTGAAACCTTTCTTTTCTATTTGATGAATTTTTCATTCCATGCTGAGATTTGATTGTTAGTTATAGAAAAACATGTGTTGAGTTTCAAGATGAAATTTTAACTTGAACATGTATCCTTTCACACCAGAATACTTAGTTTTGTCACACAGTACCTTTAGTGCAAGAACAAAATCATTAAAGAGTGTACGAACAAAATTTGCATAAGAGTACAGGAACAAAGTGTTTCAAATGGTTGATTAAGTGCAAGAACATCATTTGCATTTGATATATTATTCCATTAGATCCTGAGTTCATTTGGGTGAGGTGAAATATTTTTGAAGTCTCTGATTGTCATTTTGTGTGAAGATTTTGTCTCTAGAGTGTTTTTGGTGTTATATTGTGAATAATGCAAGAATAAAAGTAACAAGATTTGATTCAAAGCCTTTTTAGAACCTGGTTGATTTAATTATTGGGATAGATATAGGATTGATAGAATTTTTCCAAAACCTTTGGCATTGATTGTGCTATGCCTTGAAGTCTACGAGGACCTTCTTTGACAAGTAAATTTTGTTAACCGAATTAAAATTTCACCAACCAACATTTTGGTATTGTTACCGGGGAGGCGTGAAAAGGAATTCTGGTAAAGATCTTATTTTATTTTCTGCAGTAGAGGTAAGTTTTACTTTGTTCTTTATTTTCAGTGTGCTTCTATTGCTTGAAGGAATTTATTTTGTATTGAATGTGTGTTATAGACATTTTTTTGAATTAGCTACAACATTAAATCTGGGTTTGAATTGATTTGTTCCAACAAGAATTTTCACAATTTTCGATTTATTTTTTATTTGATTTTCTTTTAATATGCATGACTAGGAGAGGTAGGGGTCTGAAGGCCAAGAAGGGTAGAGGAAATATTGATAAATTAGAATTTGTTTCTCATGTTGGGCCTTCTGTTGTAGGAAAGAACTCTAAGTAGACACAAACCAATCACGCTGGTACTTTTCACCTATATTCTAGAGACAATTCAGGTGTATCACAACTAGTGATAGGGAAGAATGAAACAATGGGTATTGAAAAACTAAATCTGAAGCATGGTCAACCCTCACAGCTTGTAGGAAGTGTTACACAGTAATTTCTCACTGTCTCCCTGTCAGTCACCCTACTGTGTCAGGAGTTCACAATAATCAAGTTCATGCTCTCTGAACTGGCCAAATAACCCTCTTTTCCAAAGTTTTCATCATCAGCGTCACTGTTATTAAAATAACCGCACTGACTGGCGCTTCATAACAGACCACATGCGTTGCCAGCACGGAAGCACACGAGTTTTCCGCGCTGGTCGAATTTCATGACCAGCACAGTCTCTGTTTGTATTAAGTCGCGCTGACATGGGCCTGTCTATTATTACTTTGCGATGTCAGCGCTCCAGTCCAGTTATGCACCCGCGTTGATCCAGTTTGGGCGAATTTGTTCCAACAGCCAGCCTTCCAGATAACTCCAAACTTGGTTGTTGGCCTTGTGAGTATCACCTCCCTTCTATGGCATGTATGTTCATCATTTGAAACCACCTCCCTTGAAGATAAGCTCATCCTTCCATCATTCATGGAGACTCCTTCTCCTATTTAAACCTCTACCATTGCCATGAGCAGCTAGTTTTTGATTGTGTGGAGTTTATAGTGCTCAGATTGCTGCTGCTATAGGTAGTTGGTGTGATAAGTGTGGAATTGCTAGATAGCTTAAGGAAGGTTGTGGAGTGTGGTTTGTGTGAGAGAGAGAGTTCTTGTCTTGGGAGATCTATCTCTAAGGGTGAATGCTTAAGAGACTTGCTGGCTGGACCCTCTTGAGAAGGATATCGACGTCAGAACATTTGGTTGTACTCTTCTCTGTTATTGATTAATAATAGATGACTACTATTATGGTTCCATTCTCGTTTGTCTCTGTGATGGTTAATGTGAATTACATCCTTTCTGACTGATGTATAATTGCTTTTATTATATTTCACGCTTGTGTTTGTCTTTCTCTTCGTGTGTGCAGGTGTCTACTCGCGGAGATCGTGGAGGATCGTGACCGGCCAGAAGGAAGGAGCAAGAGCGGCATCTCTTCATCAAACTACAGCATTGGAATCCAAGTAGGTGTCCATTGCCTACCTTTTACTTGCAATTAGGAACTTGCATAGTAGCATTGACTGATTGTTGCTAGACCCATTCTGGGCTAGTAGGGATCGCCTCTATCCGTAGAGGGGATTTACCTCTCCAACAATTTGGCGACTCCGCTGGGGAGCTGGCCTCTGTCCCTTTTCATTCATTCTTGTTTTGAGCTTGCTTGATTGCTCTCTCTTTGAAGATTAGGGGTTAGTCTTTTACTTTTGGATTTCTTGGTTCAATCTGGGAAGTGCTTTAATTGTTTGAAGAACCCTTGCCTTGGTTTGGGAGCTTTTTGTTTGATTCTGCTTGTTTTTTAGCCTCAGCGCATTTTTAATTGAAACAGTTGCGCTGACATCGCTTGCCTGTTTCTTGAGTCTCGCGGTCATCGCGCTTTCTCATTAAACAGTCGCGACGGTTCTGAAATCGAACCAGCGCGGATAACCCGTGTCCTTCCGCACTGACAGCGCATTGTTGCTATGCGTGACCTCTGGTCAGTGCATTATTGCTGAGTTCTACCCGCGCTGATCCTGTAGAATTCAATTTGCTTCAAATTTGCCTCCTGAGCCTGTTGGTTTGACTATCCCTTACTCTTTCCACTTGGTTTATGGCTCGTTTTTCATTGTTTGAAGTGTGAGACACTTGCTTGCGAAGTCTTGTCGGGCGGATTTTGTTTCGTGTCCGACGACCTGGTCTTGTCATCTCGTTTTCGCTAGATTGATTTTGTTTCATCGCTTGTTCACGAAGATCCGTTGCTACTTGCCTTTGCTTTTGCGAAAACCTTCCTCTTTTGCTTTCTTTGCTTGGTTGTTTAGGTGATTGTCCTCGAACCAGTCCTTCGGTTGTTTCAGTTACTTCTTGCCACCCAGACATAGATTACAATTGCTTGGGTTCAACCAGCTCTTTTCACGCTTGTTGTGTTTTTCATTGAGTGATTTTGTTTCCCTTTACTCGGTGTTGCTGTCTCTCAAAATTCATTGTAAGTGCATTGTGCCATTGAAAAAGAAATCGAACTAATATCTTTTGCATTCAATAGTTGATGAAAGGAAGAGCATTTTGATTGATTTGCGTTCTCAAAAGAAAAGTCTCGTTTCTTCGCCATTAGCTGCATTGGGTTGTTTGATTGTTTGAGTTCGTTTTGTTTGATTGAAAACTCTTAACCCTCTCATAGTTAGAATTCATCGAACGAAATGACCCTCTTTGGCATATAGCTTGCATCTAGGTAATTGTGAGAGATCACACGATAAGGCCTGAAACCGAAACTTAAATTCAAGATCAACCATAAAATAAACTGAATAAACCTAAAAACGCATTGGAACTTAACGCAAACATCTAGAGGTCTAGGTTAGAGACGTGTTCTGGCGTCTTTAAACATAGTCACTATTGTTTCACATTACGGTTGGGTGATTCCTCCTTCTGTGACTCGATAGTGGTCTAACACGGACTGTGCTCTCGCGTACCGTCGCGTATATAGGGAGACCCCACTAGGCTTTTATCCTTGATCCATAGGAAGCCGAGTATGCCGCCTTGTGAACCGTAACGCACCGAACACAGCATTCGGGAAGATTGACTGCAGTACGGAAAGTCCTTGGTTCTCATACGATTGCCAAGGTGTATAAGCAGTTTTACGGATTGCTTGGTAAACCCTTCACCTAGAGTCTCCAGAGCAGTCACTTTTGATCCTTTTCAGACTCCCTAAAAGAAAAGGTGCCAGTGAGCGTCTTGTCACTTCGTGCTCATTAAACATTCGAAGGAGACTGGAGTCATCTTTTCGTCCTTTTCTCGACTCTTGAAACATGAAAAGGTCAAGTTTGGTTCTTGTGTCTTAAAAATTTATTCGGCCACGATAACATTACCTGGTTAGATCTTGTGTGCGTTAGCTTGAGTAGGGTCTTTATCGTTAGTTTCCTTTAGGTTTTCTGTGGGGTCTTGTCATCCTGGCTGACCCGTCAACTCCCGGTCCAAGTGATCAAGGTTCTCCATCTTCTGTTGCTCCTGAGGTACCAGTTGTAAGCGATACTCTTCCTGTTATCCCGAGTATCCAGCCTATCAACGTACGTGCCCCGGGCGACGAGGATTACGAAGAAGATTGGAATCCTATCTGGGAGCCTGACGAAGATGATATTCCTCTTACCCTTCCCGGTATGTCGTCTCCGATGTCCACTTCCCACATGGATGAGACATCTCCCAGCACAGGTGAGACACCCGTGGTGTCGAATATTGAAACTCCCATTCCAGCTACTTCTCCACTCCCTCCGCGATATCAGTCGATGAGGGATAGAATAGCTGCCAGAAGTCCTTCTACGACTATATGGGACCCTAGTCTTATTGCCACCACGGGGCCCTTTGTTTCACAACCCCTTAATACGCCTGTTACCTCAGTTCCCACCAATCCAACCGTTTGTGTAGCATACTCGACTCCGGTCGTTAGTGCCGTGACAACGTCTTCATCTACGAACGATGGTGCTGGTCCTTCTCATAGTCAAGTGAGTAATGGCCAGCCGGAACTTTCATCTGGAGTCATTGATCCTGCACAGAATGCTCAACCCTCTTCTGGTCCTGCTCCAGGAGGGGGGCCGTATGATGCCCAGGGGCAACCCATTGTGGACCTGAATTACCAAGGTCCCCTCTTTTATTATGACTCTACTGGTCAGTACCTCCAGTTCGCTCAATCCGCGCCTCTTCCTCATTTCGTTGAAGTCTCGGTACCGTTATCCATTACTTGGGACGCCAGTACTCATACTTTTTATGGGCGCCAAGCAACCCCTAGGCAGCCTCAGGGACCGCCAAATCAAGGCCAGCCACCTCATGTGCAAACCCCTCAAGGGCAGCCACTTTATGGCCCGCCTTACCCAGGACAATCTGGGGGCCCGCAAGGACAACCCTACCCAGGTCAACCTTCAGCCGTTGGTGGTCCGTCGTTTTCCTATCAGAGTCAACCTTCTGGTTACCCAGGGCAACCTGGTACCCAGCAAGGTTACCCAACTGGACAACCAGGGCAGCCTTATATCCAACAAGGCCAACCTGGTCTCCAGCAAGGTTACCCATCTGGACAAGCTGGGCAATATTATACTCCTCAAGGTCAACCAGCAGTCCAGCAAGGGTGTCCTCTTGGGCAGGGGGGGCAACCCTATATACAGCAGGGTCAACCTACTGCTCAGTCTGGTCATCCTTCTGGGCAAGGGGGGCAACCCTACGTACAACAGGGCCAACCCACTGCTCAATCCATGCATCCTTCTGGGCAAGGGGGGCAGCCTTCTATATAGCAAGGCCAACCCACTGCTCAGCCTGTGCACCCCTCCGGGCAGATGGGCCAGCCTTCTATGCAGCAAGGCCAACCCGCTGTCCGCCCTAATCATCCATCTGGACAGGCTGGCCAACCTCAGGGTCAACCAGCCGTCCAGCCGGCTCAGCCATCTGTTCCGCAAGGACAACACTTGGTGGTTCACGGACAACCTGGCACCCAGAAAATTCGGCCTCCTGGGCAAGCAGGTCCATCCCAAACCCAACCAAGTCAACCTTCCAGCCAGATGATCCAAGCCCAACCGGTTCAAGGACATTATTCTGGGCCCTAAACTCAAATGGGTTATCAAATGCAAGGTGGGCCACGGCCCCAACCTTCTTACCAAACGCAGCCTTCTTATCAGGCTTAGTATGGAGTCCAGCAAATGTATGGCTACCAGCAACCCCAGGGGCAAACTCAGTTTACTCCTTATCAAAATTATCAACAGATGCAAGTCACTCCTTACCAAAATTATCAGTATGTTGCACCTGTAGGACAAGTTGCTAATACATGGGGAGCTGGGGGGCAGACCTAGGGATAGCTGACCGCATATGGCCAAAATCCGTATGGACAGAACTCCTATGGGCAAGGTCCCTATGCACCAGGTCCTTTTGGGCCCAGTCCATCTGGACAGAGTCCGTGGGGGAAACCACCATCTGGTTGGAACCCTAATACTGCCTCGAATCCGCAGCCACAAATGTCCTTTAACCCTTAGTTTCCTTTCTTAGCGACGTTGGAACTTCCGGATGTGTCCAAGTTGACAAATGATCCTATTTTGCATAATCCGTATTGGCCACCAGTTCCAACCAAAATACCAGGTGATTGTCCAAAAGTTTATGGCAAAGCTGGTGAAGATCCTCAGGTCCATGTCATGACCTATCACCTTTGGTGTTCATCGAACTCATGGCTTGATGACTCTATCCGGCTCCGCCTCTTTCAGAGAACTCTCACTGGTTCAGCCGCTAAGTGGTATATTGAGCTGAATCGCGACACGTTTCAAGATTTCAACTCGTTGGCTATGGCGTTCTTAACTCATTTTCAGTTACCCATTCGGTACGAGACGGGGACACATCTCCTCACGTCTCTCAAACAGGACACGGCTACACACATATCTGATCATATACATGAATGGAGAAGGCATCGTCGTTTGATCAAATTTTGGATTCCTGATCAACTCCTGACCGATTGGTTCACGACTTCCTTTGTCCCCGCAATTGCACGGGACATTGCTATGGGAGCTTGTGTAACTGAAGAGCAAGCGATCGCGCGTGCTCAGTACCTCGACTTAGTGTACTCTCAGTCGGGTACTTTATATGATTATTTTCCAGATGCCCAGAGGCCTGGACAGTCCAAGGCTCCGCCAAAGCCATCTGTTGATGGAGTCATTGGCTCGGTAAACTCGTCATCGAAGAAATCGGCCGCGAACCCTGGGAAGAAAAAACAGAACGCTTCTAATGGAAATAATTCTCAGGGAAAATCTAATTCTAGGAGTACCTCCGAGGTAAACGCCGTTCAGTCCACCGCGGCGGATAAATCCTCAAAAGGGAAAAAGAAAGGGAAAGCTAAAGATAATTCTGGACAGCCCAAGCAGGATCCCCCTAAGCCTCCCTCCGAGGAAGGAGCTAAACGAAAACCTAAGTATCCTTGTCTCATCTGCGATGAGGATCACTACACTAAGGACTGCCCGAGGCAGTCCGAAGTTAGTCGACTTTTGAAAGGTGCTCCTGGGCCTCCTGCTGTGCTTAAAGAGCCTTTCCCTTCCCAGCAGACTCAAATGGTGGCAGACCCATCTCAATCCTCTTCCTCGTTCGGTTCTCAAGCGTTCATGGCTGGAACGATTCCCATCCATGTTTCAACTCGAGCGAAATATTATCCATCTCATGCCGGGAAAGAGCCGGAGGTTCCCTCCAGCGCTCCTCCACCCAGTTCTGGTCCCCTTCACATCGAACGGCCCAACACTGAGACGATCGCCCGACCCCCTCCAAAAGGTGTACTCAGGAAGTCATCTTATAACCTTAATGCTCGTGCTGCCCAGCATTATAGCATTGTTGAGGACTTAGCTCAGGCTCCCTCTGCTATGTCCGCGTTAGAAGTCCTCCAGAGATGCCCCTCCCAGAGGAAGTCCTTGCTATCAGCTATTGGTGGCATCGACCCAGCAGATTCAGATTTGATTTCTTTTGATCTCGAGGGTTTTACACAGAGACTGCCTCACCAAGTTGCTTTCCTTATACAGGTCATCATCAATAGCAAAACGATTCACCGTATAGTTATTGATGAAGGTGCCCCAACCTGCATCATGTCTGTTGCTTGCTGGAAGGCTATTGGTTCTCCCACTTTGAGCCAGTCTCCTACGACCCTGGAAGCCTTCGATGGAAGAGAATCTCGTCCCTATGGTATCCTTACCTATCTCTTTAGAAGGGAAGACCGTAGAGGTGGAGGTCGAAGTTGTTGATGCCAATCTCACCTACAACCTCCTCCTTGGACGTAGCTGGACATACGCCATGCAAGCCGTGGCTTCCTCCCTGTTCCGTGTCGTTCGTTTCCCTCACCAGGGGAAGATTGTCACGGTGGACCAGCTCTCCTTTTTCGCTTCTTCTTCTGAAGGTAATGTGCCATTCGTGGAGCATACCTCCAAGTCATTAGTGAGTGTGGGTGCCGGACTTTTCAAAGATCCCGCTTTAATGGGAGTCTTTCCCCTCCCACCTCCGAATCTCGCCCCTATCAACATGATCTCAGTACGTTCTGATCCATGGGTTCTTCCTCCCCCGAATCAGGAAGACTCTTGGGGTGATATGATGCCGTTGAGTCCTGCCGAGCTCAACTACGTCGAGATTGTCGCTGCATCGACTCCCCCTCCTGAACCTACTTTTCCAAGCAGTGTTCCCGATTCATATGATCATTTTCCTTGGCTAGGTGATGAGGCTACTTCGGATCCACTGAAGGAAATATTTCCCTTCGATGAAGCCATCATAGAGACCATGTCTCTCGAAGAGCTCCCTTGGTCAGATCACCACCATCGCTCTTCGTTTCTCCCTCCACATTCGGAAATGGTCGCATGTCTCGAGCGGTTTGCTTCATGTGTCCCATCCCCGCCCCTCCAAACACCTGTTCAGCTGTATCAAGTGTCTTCTGAGGGCAATATGGGCAACATCACGCAAACCCAACCCATCGACATCTCTGTCAAACCAGGGGTTGTCGAGAACATTTACATTGGAGTCACGTGTACTCCTGAGGAGGTTCAACTTTACAGTGCCTTATTTCGCGAATTCTGTGATGTCTTTGCATGGTCCTACGAAGAAATGCCCGGCATCGACCCTAGTATCGTGGTGCACGAAATACCAACGTACCCAGGGGCTAAGCCTGTTCGTCAGCGCCTACGCCCAGTGCACCCTCGAAAGGCTGCAGCCATCAAGGCCGAAGTCGAAAAGCTTCTTAGAGCTGGCTTCATTTACGCCATTCCCCTTACGGATTGGGTGTCTAATATAGTCCCTGTCAATAAAAAGCAGGGCACTATCCGGGTCAGTGTTGACTATCGCGATATCAATCGTGCCTGTCCGAAAGATAACTTTCCTACGCCCTTCATCAATCAGCTTATTGATGACTGCGCAGGAAGTGAGATTTATTCGTTTATGGACGGCTTCTCTGGCTATAACCAGATCAACATAGCTCCTGCAGACCAGCATAAGACAACTTTCATTTGTCCTTGGGGCACCTTTGCCTATAAGAAGCTCCCTTTCGATCTCAAAAATGCTGGTGCCACCTTCCAGCGTGCGATGTCCTATGCTTTTCATGATATTCGACACATCGTACAGCCTTACCTGGATGACCTCCCAGCTCATTCAGCTAAGCGTCAGGACCATCCCTCTCATCTTCGCGAAAGTTTTCTCCGCTGTCGACACTACCGTATTCGACTCAATCCTCACAAGTGTGTCTTCTACGTAGAATCTGGCCGACTGCTCGGGTTCATCGTCTCCCGAGAAGGCATCCGTCTGGATCCCCTTAAAGTCGAGGCAATCTTGAATCTTCCTCCCCCTGCCTCTTTGTAGCAATTGTAGAGCTTGCAGGGCAAAGCTAATTTTCTTAGGCAATTCATTCCGAATTATGCCGAGGTGGCTAAGGGTTTCACATGGTTATTAAAGCGAGACACACCCTTTCGTTGGGATGCTATTGCCCAGGAGTCTTTCGAGCGACTCAAGGACCTCCTTGTCTTGGCTCCGCTCTTAAGACCGCCGAACTACCACCGTGATTATACTCTCTATCTAGCTGCCGCTGACACCACCATCAGCATGGTTCTTGTTAGCTACCTATACCAATAGGTTTCATATTTCATGATTGGCTATGAAAGGTCCAAATATGCTTTGCTTTGATGATTCAAAGATCACATATTTCCAAGAGAATCCAATCTGTGCTTATAGCTTGGTATGGACTTAAATTTTGATGGATGGTCCAACAGTCTAATCTGGATCATGTCATGTTTTAAATTTTCAGTTGTAGAATAGAGAAAGGAGTCTGTCCAAACTGTTTAATCTTGACAGACAAGTAGTTTAGGTAGAGAAAAAAGGCTCCCAACAGCTTAATCTGGGGCCTTGGAAGAAATAAGGGTAGAAGTAGATAGAAAAAACAAAAGAAAAAGCCAAATAAAAGAAAACGCAAGTAAGGGTCTGCAAATCCAAGTGCACCCTCCAAGAAGAAATAAAAAATGCTAGGCAAAGTAGCTGGGTAAGTAGATGGGGTTGCAGAAGTGGTATTCATTCCAGATTGAATCTTGCTGGTTTAAATAAGAAAAGCAAGGCAAAGGAGCATGTATAATTCCCCAAATTCCCCTTCCACTCTTATTACTAACATCCCTTCATCCATGGAGATTGATGAGAAATTTCTAAGGTTTTATGATGGTTCTTGTTCATTTAAAAGCCACATTTCCTGTGTAAAATTCTTTTCATTTTGATATACTCCCTAAACTAAGTAAGTTTCAAATAAACTTAGTGATTTTCCCCTTCAATCTCATTTTCCCCCATACTAACTCTAACTCTACTATGTAAATCCCCTATGTTACCTTTCCCCTACTAGTATTAACACCATGGTGTATAAACCCCAAATTTGGTATAAATATCCCTCCCCTTGGCATTATAGCCAATAAGTTCTCTATCAGGGATCAAATGGCATCTGGTCACTTTGATGAACCTAAATTTAACCCCCTCCCCTCTTCTGAGTTCATTTGGCCCCTACAAAGCTTCATTTTCCTAAGAAAATCTCATAAATGACCTTGTTTTACCTATACCCGCTTCATTTGCAAAATAACCCAAACACCCACTTTATTCGCTTATCCTAAGTATCGGGGCCACATTATTGTGCATTGAAAAACCTTATAAAACCCCCTCCTACCCATAAACCCTTTCGAAATGGTGAAATAACCCAAAAACCCACCTTTTGCCGCTTAAACCAATGTTCCGCCCATGTTGTACATTTCCGAAATACATTGAAAAAACATTTGGAAATACCCTATCCTAATGTTTTCCGCCTAGCGCTGATCCCGAAAATAATTATTAAATAATACTGCCCCCTTGTCATATCCGCCGATCATCTCATTAACCCGATAGCCGTCCGATCAAGCGCTCCAAATCCAACGGTCCTTATCCATATCGGACGGGCCCCGACATCCGACAGATACCTTCCGATATCTGTCAGAAGGTGACGTCAGGCGCCTGCCACGCGCCTCCCCCACAATGCATCGGAGGTACGCCTAACACATTCCGCCTCCGTAACTATAACGGTGCGATATGAAACCGCTAACCGCGTATGGTTTTGGACAATCCGCCCGACAAACGTCAGACCCACGTCATTGCCACCCTGCCGTCGCGTCAGCATCTTTGTCCGCCATTGCGCCAACGTGTCTGCCACCGCATCATCCCTGTGGACCAATCCTAGCTCGTCACATCACCTGATGATGTCATGCTGACGTCATCCGGCCCTGACCCCACCTATGACATCATGCTGATGTCATCATAAAAACGCGCCAAATTTCCAAAAATCAATATTATAGCCAAAATTTCGCGTTTTTTGCACTTTTCTACAAAAAACGACTGTTGCTCCTGCATGCAATTTCCACGTCCAACCGCGCACCAACCTGCAGAACTCGACTTGGAGACCACCGGCGCACTATTCCCACCTGCATTCCTCTTCATTGCTCTCTGAAAACCAGGTATTTATCTTTGAGAATCCTTCCTTCACTTGGTTTGTCTGTAAATTGCCAAGAAAGCTTAAATCTGTGAAAACACATACAATTCACCGGTAATTCTACTGTGCCTGCTCTCCATCTACACCTAGAACGACGAAATTCACCAACTAAGCCTCATTCAACAAAGAAACCACAAAAAAGCCGCACTCTGTGCGCGTAGTCGCGAACTGGTAATTCGATTTATACCTTTTGACTGAGAAAAAGTTATTTAGGACAGATAGTTACCCTATTCACACTTCAAAGCAGTATTTCAATTGCTGCAGTTGTCTCACTCACTCTGTGCCATACAATTCACATTCCTTCCTCAAAGAAGACTTTTTGGGTTGCTCTGCATAGCAACTCCATGAATAAATCCTACAAGAAATCATGGACCCACCAGTGGCTCCCATAGCGCTTAATGTTGCCCCTTTGAACGCTCCCCACAGACAATTAGAGTGGCAGGCATTAGCAGACTTAGATTATAAAATCTCAGAAGAAATGCTAAGCCAGAGCAAGTTCCATATTCATCTGTTAAATGATTTAAAAATCAAACATGAAACTGGAACAGACATCTTGGGCATTTGGGATTCCTTCCTCCCAATTTTCAAGCTCCCTCAGGTGAATCAATTTCCTGACCTGATTCACTTATGTGCTGATAAGTATGATGCCACCCAGAGGGTTGTGCTTGACCCTTCAGGCACGGTTCTGTTCTACATTACCCCTGAGGCCATCAAAGAGATGTTGCAATTCAAAACAAACAAGAAATTGGTTCCTCTATCCCTGGTTGATTTGATAAGGCAGGGAGCCAGAATGACAGATGCCCAAATTACCAAACTCAACCAGCTGTTTGTTAATTCTGATACTTTGATATACCCTCCCATTAGTCATGTATATCTCAACCAATTGGGCAGGGACCTTGTAGATATGATCAGTCCCATTCTGGGGTATGACTCAATTGAGTATATAGATGAAACTGTGCTGCTGTTGATGCTCATGTTCTCTCCTGGCAAAAATCCAGTCTGCTATGACTATGCAACTTACATTTCAGAGAAAATGCATGAGTAGTTGATGAACCTGTCAAGGGAAAGGGTGTTCAAATATACCTCCTACATTTACCACTTAATCTTATACTATCAACATGAGAAATTATCTTTTCCCATGAAAAGAGAAGATGCACAGGGCAACCTCAGATCAATAGTGTATTGGACCTCTGCTTTCCACTGCAGTTTCTATTCTCCATACACCTACTGTGAGTTCATAGATCTCTTCATTCATCCAGCCATGACTCTGCTGCTGGGCTCACCTCCTCCAAGATTGACAGATGAGATGCAAAGACTCCTTCACTTGTCAAAAGCATACAACATCGGGGATTGGTATTTTTACCAACATCACACAGTCATTAGAATTTATGGCTGTGAGTTACCCCCATTCAGACTGCCCAGATATGTGCCCATGAGGCTCTTTGCCCTAGAATACTTCAGGCAGTTTGGCAATGTTGATGTGCTTCACTTTTCAGGAAAGGGCAAGAAGGCACAATTGAAAGTAAGGAACCAACTTGGCCACCTGGTCTATAATATAAGGGAGGAAGGCTGGATAGAGGCAGATAGAATGTTACAAGACCTTGGTTTGAAGACCAGTTTCCTCTGGAAGCCTTATGACCCCAACCACTTCATCTCTTTGAGGAGGCTTAAATATAAGCTATCTCGCTATGATCATCTCAAGATTCCTCACATTGAACAACATGCAAACCAAATTAAATGGAGGAGAGGAACCCTAGAAGAAGCTATTACACAAGAAGAGTTGAATGAAAGAGCACGTAGAAATCTTCTAAAGATGGCTGACTTGGAGCTTTCTGCACAGGTGTTCACTCTTCCAACCAACCAAGTGGGAACAGTTGCATCTTCCTCCACAGCAAATCAGCAAGTGGCCAGAGCTACTGAGCAAGCCTCTGCCAAAGGAAAGGAGAAAGAAATGCAATCAGAACAGCCACATCAGGAGGAGGTACAGCAACAGCAGCAGGCAGAGCAACAACAGCAACAGGGTACACAACAAAGAGAAGGGCAGCAGGAAAAGGAGCAGCCCACACAGCAAGAAGGGGCAGTTGAGGCCCAAAATCTCAGCGACCAGCAGGCTCAAAGCAGAGTGCCTCCTAGGCAAAAAGCTGCCAATGAAACCTCAGTCCTCCAAACTCCACAAAGGGAGGATGTGAACAGAAAAAGGGATAGAGAGACTCCCTTGACCACATCAGCAAGTCATGGGGAGAAGAGACAGAGAATAAATCCATTCTCTGAGGAAGAGATGCCTAGAGGGCAATCTTTGGGTATGGGCATGCCCAGTATGGAGGCATCTGCAAGTTCCTTCCAGCAGGAACAAGAGAGAACAATGGGAGGGGAAGTCAGCTCCTCCGGCCAGCGGAGAGAGGGTGAACTGAGCATTAAGCAGCAGTTCATAGATATAAAGAGGAGAAGTGACCCCATTAAGATACAATTGTACAACCATTTATTGAAAGTGGCTCCCTCCAACCAGCAGCATCTAATGTCTGCCTTTGATGTAAGTGAAGGCAAGATGATCATGAGCCATTTAACGCCAACCACTCTGCAGCCACAGTCCTCTTCAGATTACTTGAGGACTAATCTTGAAATCATGGCCAAGGACATCCACCCAATGGATAAGATTGAACTACACAAACAAACAGGTGAGATGGTCTATGCTTCATTGGCAGACAAGACCCTGGACAACTACAAGCTAGAGAATAGCCTAAATAATACAGCTTCTCAGCTTGAGTTGGAGAGGGCCTCCTCTCAAGCAAAGGACAACAGGATCAGGGCCCTAGAAGATATCATCATAGAGATTGGGCATGATCCCAAAGATATCAAGGGCATACAGGAGATATTGAAGCTGAGGGATGCAGATATGGCAGCTCTAAGGAGAAAAATCAAGCTCCCAGCCACAATTCACCCTCAGACAGATGAAGTGGCCCAACAAAGGCATGATAAAGATGCCACAGATCTGCTCATATCTCTCTACAAGAAGCTCATCCAAACACAAGAACAGCTGGGAGAATCAGAGGCTGCACAGGCAGCATTACAAGCATCTCTGAAACAGAGAGAAGAAGGGCAGACCTCTCAGCCTCCTCCTCAAATCATAAACCTTGATGAAGCTGCCCCAACTACTGTTCCTCCCCCTCAACAGACTGATCAAGCTGCACCATCTACTTCAGCACCTCCACCAACAGAGCAGGCCCCTAGCTTGGACATGCAAAAGCTAAAAAATGAGATTCAAGCCCTGGAAGCTCAAATGGCAGAGCTGAATGAGACCAGGGATAAATTGGCCAAGGTGAATGACAGATATGATAAATCCAAGCAAGCGGTGGCAGAGAAGGGCAGGGAGGTGAAAGCCCTCAAAGACAGGATAAAAGAGCTAGAAAATGAGCTCAAATTAGATAAAGTTATAGTTGGGCTTAAGGCAATGCTATGGGCCAACATTAGCCAGTCTATTACTGACCAATGGCAGTATATAGAGACAATCCATGGGCAGCTAGAGCTCATCCCAAAAGCACAAGCTGAAATTCACAAGTCAAGGGCTGCTCTAGGCAACATGTCTGAAGTTGCCACCAGGATGATCAATGTGCTGAATAATAGAACAAGTACTCAGCTGGCAAACATGGGAATTTCCAATAGAACTGAGACCATTCAGTTGATCAAAAGGGTTCTCACATTGAGAAATTTGGTGCAGACATTGGAGAGAAGAACCCAGGACATGCAGACCGAGGTAAAAAGGTTTATGGATAAATTCCTGGTGCTGCAAAATAGAGGACTCCCTAGCTTACTGAACAGCGCAGGGAGACTGCTCATTCATGAGCAGTATGCCAAAAGAGTGAATGCATTTGCCACAAGCGAAATCAATGCGAAGCCCAACAGCTCAGAAGAGACAGGGCCAGCTACAGGACATACTATCTACAACAAGGTAGAAAGTCTATTTTTTATAATGAATGAGATCAATCACCTGTTTGAGGTGGCTCCCAATTTTTACAAATATACAGAGGCAGAGGAGACTATGGATGCAATTCTCAGGCATCAACTCCCTACACAAGACTGGTGGACAGATGCAATACAGAAAATTTTATAGACAGTGAGCCATTCACCAAATTTTGTTTTTGAAAATATGAATTGTTATGAAAAGCACAGTTTAACAAAATCAGCATGAATTAAAGATTAAAGCTGAGCCAACTCAGCAGAAATTTCGGCCAACAAAGCAAAAGCAGGAAACCACAGGTGGCAGAGCCAAGAAAATACAGCGCAGCAAAAGTAAAGACACATTTTCCAGCATTAAAGCAAAGCGGTTCAACCGACTCACTGACCTCCAAAGGTCAAAATATCCTCTGACAGACTTAAAGAGCAGTTATGCTGCATTCAAAGCTGTAATAACTTCTTTTCTACTTTCTGTACGAAGTAATGAAAATATTTCTCTCTCAGATGACTCAATGCCTGAGATATTTTGTATAAGCATTCCTATAAAGTCCCCTTCGCATAAGTTTGCAAAGTTGTTGTTGATTTCTCCTGAAGATGTTCTTATGTTGTAATCCTTTCAGAAGTTTAATAAAGAAAGTGATGGAATTTCTCGGATTTCTGAAGTGTTGAATGCGTTATGGTGTCTGTTGAAAACTGTTGGATTCCTGTGTATTACACAATACAATAAGTCTCTGTAACTCTCTCTGTTATGTATTTTTTATTTGTTAAAATCCATATATGTTTCTAATTTTTGAATATTTAACAACAAGGAAAAAGAATAACTTTCAGGATTTATTCAAGAAATACCCTGAGTTCAATCTGTGTTGTTAATGAATGTTTTCTTCAGCTGTAATCTTGATAAGTGTAATTCTTAATTGTTGCACTTTCAGAATACATCTTTCACAGTGACCCTTGCCTCAGGAATTCAAGTTTGCTCCTGTGAAACGTGTTTCCCTTCCACATCACCAGCTTAATAGAGAATTCTTAATTGCTTTCTGTTGGCTGACATGCCTCACCATTCAAGTTAAATTTGTTTGTCTGAGATACACAATCGGCCCTGCAGTTTGAACACCACCAATCTTGCATTTCAAAGCATTTCACAACTCCAGACTCCATTGCCTAATGATATATTACTCTCTAGACACTACATCTTAAGCCTTGAAAGAAATCCTTCAACCAAAACATAAACCAAAACCTGAGCATAATACCTAGCCTAAAACACCATCATAACAGAGACAAATCATAAAGAGAGAGCCCTCTCTGATCATAGTTTGGCTAGAAACTGTGATCCAAAGATTGGTTAGTGGTTAACCCGGCCGTATTCCCTTGGGAGTCATAGGGAACAACCTGGGTGTTAACATAATTGGCGACTCCGCTGGGGAGTGCTTGAGATTTTTCAATTACTATATATCTTCCATAGCTACTATCAAGCCTGAAATCAGTCAAGAGGCCTTTAATCTGTTTCTGTGTCACATTAACAGCTTTAGGGAGGAGCTTTTTAGGGAATCTTCATCTTAGTTTTGAAATATATATAGCCATTCCAAAATCTTCATCCAGTCCTTGCAGATATAAAAACTTCCTGTAAAATCCTGAAAAACAGTTAGAAACTGGCTCCTAAGAAAAATCCACGGCACACTAGGGCAAATCCTGACCCTAATCCACCCATCATTGTTGATAATCCAAATACCATCCCAAGAAACATAGGAAGCAACAAAAGCAGGAGCAACCTGTTGAATTAACCTCAGATTCAGATCATCCTAGCCTTATCTCTACCCCATGCAAGGTCCTTTTCCGGTATACCCCTAATTCCCCTAGTCCACCATCCACATCTCAAAGTCCTCCTCTCACATCTTCATCCACTGCACATATCCCCTTGACCAACACTCTAGGTTCACCCCTACTTGTCACCCCTGTGGTACCCACTGTTCCTATTATCCCAGCTGCCTCTGTTAATCCTCTAAATCCTGTAAATATGGCTAACAAATATTCACCTTTGCAGATACTAGCTAATGCTGCAGCTCTACCCCAAGATTACCAAACCAAAATCTCATATTTTGACTCCAATGGCCCTCTAACAGCTGTTCAGCATGCTAAGAGGATGCAAGACCATTTTGAGACCTATGAAACAGATGATGACAGTGTCAGAATGAGGATGTTTGTTCAAAGCCTAACTGGGGATGTTAGAACTTGGTTTAGATCCCTGAATGCAAACTCCATTGCAACTCCTGATGAACTGTATCAAGCCTTTACTAGTAGATGGGAAAAGAAGAAAGATCCTTTGCACATACTTGGGGAATATGACACTATCAAAAGAGGTCCCCAAGAGACTGTTTTGGAGTATTGTGCAAGATTTAACAATGTATATAACGCGATTCCACAAAATTTAAGACCTCCTCCTGATTTAGCCTTGTACAAATTCCCTGATGGTTTTGACCCTGACATGGCCTATCAGTTGAAGGAAAGAGATCCTCAATCCCTTGCAGAGGCCCAAAGGGTTGCTGTTATAGTGGAAGCCAACCTAATTGCCAAAAGGAACAGGGCAAGGTTGGAAAAGAGGACTGATTTCAAAGAGGAACCCTCTGCCTTTGATCAAAAGCTAGTTTCAATTCTCAGTGGAATGAAAAGATTGGGTGATAGAGTGGAATCGGTTGAAAGAAAGTCATCATGGGAAGCACCACAAAATAACCCTCCTAGGAATCCAAATTTTAGGAGAACTCAAAACCCAAATGTCGGCAAGACCAGTGCTGACCAAGACATAAGACCCCCTTTCCAAGAAAATTATGCAGAAACTTCCACATCAATAGAGCCCAATGAAGATCCTGAGATTAACTTGATGGGTCTAGATGGTGAAAGTCAAGTTTTCTTAACACAAGAAGATCATGAGGATGATGAAATCAAACTGTTCCAAACTAAATCAGGTGAATCCTTTGACTTTAAACAAGGCTATGACACTGTTGTTTATGAAGTCCATAAACAATACAAGCTGAGGAGCAGAACTGCGAATGTTAACCAGCCTGAAAAGAAAAAGGATAATCAGCAGCCTGAAAGAGTCATAGTCACAGAACCTAATGAAAAAATAAATTCACATACAGAAGAAGTGATTGTTGAGGAGATCACTGAACCACTGTCCTTAAAACAGCAACCTATGGTCACTCCCCCTTCTCATTCTTATTCAACTATTACTCCTCAAGAGATGAGTAAAAAGGATAAGTCCCAAAGTCAAGATAAAAATCAAGAAGAAGATTTAATGAACAAGGAAAGGACTGTCACCTATAACCCCAAGACCCAATCTGAAAAATCTTTTGATCTAGAAACTGAAATTGGCAAACTAAAAGTAGCAATCCCGCTTTCAGAACTAGCCAAGCATGACATCTACAAACTACAAATTAAGAAGTCCCTGCAACTCACTAGCAACAAAGATGATGTCAATGTGCTGGATGACACCCCAGAACTCCTGTTTGGCCCAGAAGTGGATGGAAAAAACATAATCACAGGGGTATTACCTTTCTATGTCAGTTTACATATTCATGATAAAATATTACATAATGCAATGTTTGACTCAGGTGCCTCTCACAATCTCATGCCAAAAGCAGTCATGGAGAGATTGAATTTAGACATAACAAGACCATACAAGGACCTGTTTTCCTTTGACTCCAGCCAAGTCAAGTGTCTAGGTCTCATAAAAGACTTATGCGTGTCCCTGGTTCAATACCCAAACAAGACAATCCTAATGGATGTGGTAGTTGCTGATATCCCACCTAAGTATGGGATGCTGTTATCAAGATCTTGGGGAGCTAAACTCCAAGGTTCCCTGCAATTAGACATGTCATATGCCACCATCTCTGTTTTTGGGCAACCAAAAAGACGGTACAGAGAAACACTCATGAAGTACATGGTCAGCAGTGAAGAGAAGCCTCAAAACTTTCCCATATATGTTGTCCATTCAGACATAGACTCATACAATAACACCACAACTCCCTTAAAAGGTTAGGTTGACACCAAGATACTCATACAAGAGGAAGACTCAAATGAAAGAATTATCACCTATGAGACAACCGTCAATCAAACACTAGATACTGCTGTTGTTCTAAATGTCAAGAACACCCAATCAAATGATGAGACTGTCCTAGAAGACGAGCTAAAGGAAAAACCACAACTTCTACTCACATTGCCAGCCCATGAACAGATCATTAAATCTCCTTCCCAACAGGATATTCTATGGTTCCTTGAATTTGATGGCTCAGTCAACAAGTTAGGGGCAGGAGCTGGAGTTTGGGTACACAACAAAGAAAATAGTCATGCAGAAGGCAGAGCCTATAGATTAAACTTCAGATGTACTAATAACATGGCAGAATATGAAGCTCTTTTACTAGGCCTCAAGTTAGTAAAGTTCTTACAAGCTGCCAGGGTTTCAATCATGGGTGATTCAGATTTGGTTATTCAACAAGTGAAGGGAAACTTTGTCACCAATGACAAAAGACTAAGGACTTATAGATCTGCTGTTGCTGAGGTACTAAACTTTTTCTCTGAATTCCAAATCATTAAAATTCCTAGAACCCACAATCTGCATGCTCATAGTTTAGCCACCTTTGCAAGTACCTGCAAGCTGCCTTTTGAGCCCCATCACCGTTTTACAGCTGAAATAAAACACAGACCCTCCATTCCAAACAATGTTAATGATTGGCAAGTATTTGAGGATGACAAGCAAATAAATCATTTTCTAACTCTACAACAAGAATTTGCAGGATTAAATATTGACATTGATACAGCAAGTCAATCACAAATACTTGATACAGCAAGTCAATCACAAATACTTAAAAGAGAAAGTCCATCACAAATACAGTTTCAACAGATTACTCACCCAATGTCACCTAGAACAACAAAACAAATGCTGAATCCAACTATTTTCAACAAGGAAAACATTCAGCAAATTCAATCAATCAATTGTGAGGAAGTGGCCAATGCTGAAACTGAAATCATAGAGCTGAAAGACAATTTTCTACCAACAGGCCTAACTCCACTAGAGGACATCTTTGATTCAAATGATATCCCCAGAAAACCAAAAATGCAGCCCTTAAATGCAGCCATTGAAGAATGTAACATAGGTACAATTGACAAACCCAAAATAATTAAATTGTCTGCTTCTTTACCTCCTGACCAAAAGCCTAAGTACATTGACCTCTTTAAAGAGTTCTAGGATGTCTTTGCGTGGAGTTATGAGGACCTAAAGTCCTATGACACCTCTGTAATCCAGCACACTATCCCTCTCAAGCCTGATCAAAAACCCTTTAAACAAAAATTGAGGAGAATCAATCCTATGCTTCTCCCAGCAATGGAACAAGAGGTACAAAAAATGTTCAAGGCAGGCATCATAGCACCAATTAGATTCTCTGAATGGATCTCCAACTTAGTCCCTACAAGAAAGAAGACTGGTGAAATTAGGTTGTGTGTGGACTTAAGGAATCTGAACCAAGTGTCCCTCAAAGACAACTACCCCTTACCCAAGATGGACCACATTCTCCAAAGGGTGGTAGGGGCCTCAAGGATCTCATTACTGGATGGATTTTCAGGCTTCAATCAAATCCTGGTGCACCCTGATGATCAAGATAAAACAACATTCACTACCCCATGGGGAACTTTTAAATATGTAAAGATGCCTTTTGGGTTAAAAAATGCAGGGGCAACTTTTCAAAGAGCCATGGATATTGCTTTTGCCCAGGAGATTCATGACTTTTTATTCATTTACCTAGATGACCTTACACCTTTCTCAAAATCAGACCAAGAACATATAAAACATTTGAGACAGATTTTCCTAAAATGCAGAAAATATGGAATTTCCTTAAATCCCAAGAAATCCCTGTTTGGTTTAGAGGAAGGTAAGTTGTTGGGCCACATCATTTCTAAAGATCGCATTAGAATTGACCCAGATAGGATACAGGCTATCCTACAAATGCCCCACCCAAGAAATGTCAAAGAGTTGCAAGGATTCTTGGGAAAAATCAATTTCTTAAGAAGGTTTATCCCAAACTTAGCAGAACTAATCAGATTACTAAATAACATGCTAAAAAAGGATTCAAAAGTGAAATGGACAGTTGAAGCAAACCAAGCCTTTGAAGGAATAAAACTGGCCCTCACTCAAACCCCTGTCCTAACAAATCCTAAATTTGATAGGGAGTTCATCATATTTTCTTTTGCTTCCCAGCACACAATTGCTGCTGTCCTGTTACAGAAAGATGACCAAGGAAATGAGAAGCCAATTGCTTTCTTTAGCAAAGCTCTTAGAGATGCACCTTTAAAATATCAAATCATGGAAAAACAAGCGTATGCTTTGGTCAAAGCCATTAAAGACTTTAGGATTTACATCCTTTATTCGCATGTAATAGCTTATGTACCAAGCCCTATTGTGAAGGACATACTCACTCACGAAAACTTAGAGGGCAGAAGAGGAAAATGGATTGCCAACATCTTGGAATTTGACATTGAGATAAAACCTACAAAACTAATAAAAGGGCAGGGCTTGGCCAAATTAATGACAGAAGCAAATTTCCAAGCCTTAGACATTAACCAGCTGGACAGTGAACCGGAGCTGGCGACTCCAAAGATCAATGTAGCCTTTGAGCAATCCCCTTAGTACTCTGATATATGTTATGTATTGCAAAACCTGTGTGCTCCCCCAGGATTGTCCAGAACTAAATGTAGGTTCCTAAAAATGAAAGCTTCTAAATTTTTTGTTATGGATGGAAATTTATTGTGGAAAAACCATGAAGGAATATTGCTAAACTGCCTAATTGAGAATGAAACTGACAATATCATAAAGGAATTTCATGCAGGTGACTGTGGTGGACACTTGTACTGGAAGTCCACTGTGGATAAAATACTAAGGGCTGGGTACTACTGGCCCACCATGTTCTCTGATGTCAAGAAATTCACCACCTCATGTCATAAATTTCAAGTGTTTGAGGGAAAGAGACAGTTGTTGCCACTTCCCTTGAGGCCTATTGCAACATAAAGACCTTTTCAGCAATGGGGCTTGGACTTCATTGGGGAAATTCATCCCTCATCTTCAGGCCAACATAGATGGATCTTAACAGCCACAGACTACTTCACCAAGTGGATTGAAGCTGTTCCATGCAGACAAGCAAATGATTCCACTATCATTCAGTTCTTGGAGAACAACATATTGGCTAGATTTGGCTGTCCTAACAAAATAATAACAGACAATGCTGCTGCTTTCAGATCCAAGAAAATGGTGAACTTCTGCCATAAATTTCACATCACCTTGGGCCATTCCATTGCATACTATCCCCAAGGAAATGGCCTTGCTGAGTCATCAAATAAAATTTTGGTAAATATCATAAAGAAAGTACTAGAAGAGAACAAAAAGAATTGGCATAAGAAGCTTGTGAATGCCCTGTGGGCAGATAGACTAACAACCAAAAGATCAATTGGGACCAGCCCATATGAGTTGGTTTATGGATTAGAAGCCAAGTTTCCTTCATCACTAGGGGTGCCTGTAATGAAACTTCTTCAAGAAAGCCAAGCAGAACCAAATGATATGCAAAGAAGGATCAATCAAATAATTTGTTTACAGCAAACCAGGGACCAAGTTTTCAGCAGAGTCCAAGTTTTACAAGAGAAATTAAAGAAGGCCTTTGACAGAAGGACCAAGGCAGAAGACTTCAACATTGGTGACAAAGTCCTCAAGTGGGATTCAAGAAGAGAGGATAAGGGAAAACATGGAAAATTTGATTCCCTTTGGAGAGGACCATTTGCTGTCCAAGCAGTGCAAGGAAACAATACCTATTTCCTTAAAAGTCTAACTGAAACTGACTTGGATGAAGGTCCTGTGAATGGTAGGATGCTGAAGCACTATTTTGACTACCACCCATAAGTAGAGCATGAGCTTCCATTGTACATACCCAAATGTATATATTACTTTCTGGTAACATGTAAATATGAAATTTCTCAAAGTTTTCTTAAAACTGCCAGCAAAAGGTAAATAGAATCAGAGGTCTACCAAGAAGAGAAGCACACAATTTTGGCATTTCAAAGCAGCAAACTTCAAGATTGGCAAGAGCAATCAAGGAGCAAGGCAATCTGACCTGCTGTTCTTGGTCTTTCAAATGAAACACCATCCCCATGTGGAGCCACTGTTAGCTACCTATACCAATAGGTTTCATATTTCATGATTGGCTATGAAAGGTCCAAATATGCTCTGCTTTGATGATTCAAAGATCACATATTTCCAAGAGAATCCAATCTGTGCTTATAGCTTGGTATGGACTTAAATTTTGATGGATGGTCCAACAGTCTAATCTGGATCATGTCATGTTTTAAATTTTCAGTTGTAGAATAGAGAAAGGAGTCTGTCCAAACTGTTTAATCTTGGCAGACAAGTAGTTTAGGTAGAGAAAAAAGGCTCCCAATAGCTTAATCTGGGGCCTTGGAAGAAATAAGGGTAGAAGTAGATAGAAAAAAAAAAAAAAAAAGCCAAATAAAAGAAAAGGCAAGTAAGGGTCTGCAAATCCAAGTGCACCCTCCAAGAAGAAATAAAAAATGCTAGGCAAAGTAGCTGGGTAAGTAGATGGGGTTGCAGAAGTGGTATTCATTCTAGATTGAATCTTGCTGGTTTAAATAAGAAAAGCAAGGCAAAGGAGCATGTCTAATTCCCCAAATTCCCCTTCCACTCTTATTACTAACATCCCTTCATCCATGGAGATTGATGAGAAATTTCTAAGGTTTTATGACGGTTCTTGTTCATTTAAAAGCCACATTTCCTGTGTAAAATTCTTTTCATTTTGATCTACTCCCTAAACTAAGTAAGTTTCAAATAAACTTAGTGATTTTCCCCTTCATTCTCATTTTCCCCCATACTAACTCTAACTCTACTATGTAAATCCCCTATGTTACCTTTCCCCTACTAGTATTAACACCATGGTGTATAAACCCCAAATTTGGTATAAATATCCCTCCCCTTGGCATTATAGCCAATAAGTTCTCTATCAAGGATCAAATGGCATCTGGTCACTTTGATGAACCTAAATTTAACCCCCTCCCCTCTTCTGAGTTCATTTGGCCCCTACAAAGCTTCATTTGCCTAAGAAAATCTCATAAATGACCTTGTTTTACCTATACCCGCTTCATTTGCAAAATAACCCAAACACCCACTTTATTCGCTTATCCTAAGTATCGGGGCCGCATTATTGTGCATTGAAAAACCTTATAAAACCCCCTCCTACCCATAAACCCTTTCGAAATGGTGAAATAACCCAAAAACCCACCTTTTGCCGCTTAAACCAATGTTCCGCCCGTGTTGTACATTTCCAAAATACATTGAAAAAACATTTGGAAATACCCTATCCTAATGTTTTCCGCCTAGCGCTGATCCCGAATAATTATTAAATAATACTGCCCCCTTGTCATATCCGCCAATCATCTCATTAACCCGATAGCCGTCCGATCAAGCGCTCCAAATCCAACGGTCCTTATCCATATCGGACGGGCCCCGACGTCCGACAGATACCTTCCGATATCTGTCAGAAGGTGACGTCAGGCGCCCGCCACGCGCCTCCCCCACAATGCATCGGAGGTACGCCTGACAC
Source organism: Pinus tabuliformis (assembly GCA_031772625.1). NCBI lineage: Eukaryota > Viridiplantae > Streptophyta > Pinopsida > Pinales > Pinaceae > Pinus > Pinus tabuliformis. The sequence goes on along the minus strand of CM062807.1, from coordinate 1,350,098,429 downwards.
ATTCCGCCTCCGTACCTATAGCAGTGCGATATGAAACAGCTAACCGCGTATCGTTTTGGACAATCCACCCGACAAACATCAGACCCACGTCATTGCCACCCTGCCGTCGCGTCAGCATCTTTGTCCGCCATTGCGCCAACGTGTCTGCCACCGCATCATCCCTGTGGACCAATCCTAGCTCGCCACGTCACCTGATGACGTCATGCTGACGTCATCCGGCCCTGACCCCACCTATGACGTCATGCTGACGTCATCATAAAAACGCGCCAAATTTCCAAAAATCAATATTATAGCCAAAATTTCGCGTTTTTTGCACTTTTCTACAAAAAATGACTGTTGCTCCTGCATGCAATTTCCACGTCCAACCGCGCACCAACCTGCAGAACTCAACTTGGAGACAACTGGCGCACTATTCCCACTTGCATTCCTCTTCATTGCTCTCTGAAAACTAGGTATTTATCTTTGAGAATCCTTCCTTCACATGGTTTGTTTGTAAATTGCCAAGAAAGCTTAAATCTGTGAAAACACATACAATTCACCAGTAATTCTACTGTGCCTGCTCTCCATCTACACCTAGAACGACGAAATTCACCAGCTAAGCCTCATTCTCCAAAGAAACCACAAAAAATCCGCACTCTGTGCGCGTAGTCGCGAACTGGTAATTCGATTTATACCTTTTGACTGAGAGAAAGTTATTTAGAAAAAATAGTTACCCTATTCACACTTCAAAGCAGTATTTCAATTGCTGCAGTTGTCTCACTCACTCTGTGCCATACAATTCACATTCCTTCCTCAAAGAAAACTTTTTGGGTTGCTCTGCATAGCAACTCCATCAATAAATCCTACAAGAAATCATGGACCCACCAGTGGCTCCCATAGCCCTTAATGTTGCCCCTTTGAACGCTCCCCACAGACAATTAGAGTGGCAGGCATTAGCAGACTTAGATTATAAAATCTCAGAAGAAATGCTAAGCCAGAGCAAGTTCCATATTCATCTGTTAAATGAATTAAAAATCAAACATGAGACTGGAACAGACATCTTGGGCATTTGGGATTCCTTCCTCCCAATTTTCAAGCTCCCTCAGGTGAATCAATTTCCTGACCTGATTCACTTATGTGCTGATAAGTATGATGCCACCCAGAGGGCTATGCTTGACCCTTCAGGCACAGTTCTGTTCTACATTACCCCTGAGGCCATCAAAGAGATGTTGCAATTCAAAACAAACAAGAAATTGGTTCCTCTATCCCTGGTTGATTTGATAAGGCAGGGAGCCAGAATGACAGATGCCCAAATTACCAAACTCAACCAGCTGTTTGTTAATTCTGATACTGTGATATACCCTCCCATTAGTCATGTCTATCTCAACCAATTGGGCAGGGACCTTGTAGATATGATCAGTCCCATTCTGGGGTATGACTCAATTGAGTATATAGATGAAACTGTGCTGTTGTTGATGCTCATGTTCTCTCCTGGCAAAAATCCAGTCTGTTATGACTATGCCACTTACATTTCAGAGAAAATGCATGAGCAGTTGATGAACCTGTCAAGGGAAAGGGTGTTCAAATATACCTCCTACATTTACCACTTAATCTTATACTATCAACATGAGAAATTCTCTTTTCCCATGAAAAGAGAGGATGCACAGGGCAACCTCAGATCAATATTGTATTGGACCTCTGCTTTCCACTACAGCTTCTATTCTCCATACACCTACTGTGAGTTCATAGATCTCTTCATTCATCCAGCCATGACTCTGCTGCTGGGCTCACCTCCTCCAAGATTTACAGATGAGATGCAAAGACTCCTTCACTTGTCAAAAGCATACAGCATCGGGGATTGGTATTTTTACCAACATCACACAGTCATTAGAATTTATGGCTGTGAGTTACCCCCATTCAGACTGCCCATATATGTGCCCATGAGGCTCTTTGCCCTAGAATACTTCAGGCATTTTGGCAATGTTGATGTGCTTCACTTTTCAGGAAAGGGCAAGAAGGCACAATTGAAAGTAAGGAACCAACTTGGCCACCTGGTCTATAATATAAGGGAGGAAGGTTGGATAGAGGCAGATAGAATGTTACAAGACCTTGTTTTGAAGACCAGTTTCCTCTGGAAGCCTTATGACCCCAACCACTTCATCTCTTTGAGGAGGATTAAATATAAGCTATCTCGCTATGATCATCTCAAGATTCCTCACATTGAACAACATGCAAACCAAATTAAATGGAGGAGAGGAACCCTAGAAGAAGCTATTACACAAGAAGAGCACATAGAAATCTTCTAAAGATGGCTAACTTGGAGCTTTCTGCACAGGTGTTCACTCTTCCAAACATCCAAGTGGGAACAGTTGCATCTTCCTCCACAGCAAATCAGCAAGTGGCCAGAGCTACTGAGCAAGCCTCTGCCAAAGGAAAGGAGAAAGAAATGCAATCAGAACAGCCACATCAGGAGGAGGAACAGCTACAGCAGTAGGCAAAGCAACAACAGCAACAAGGTACATAGCAAAGAGAAGGGCAGCAGGAAAAGGAACAGCCCACACAGCAAGAAGGGGCAGTTGAGGCCCAAAATCTCAGCGACCAGCAGGCTCAAAGCAGAGTGCCTCCTAGGCAAGAAGCTGCCAATGAAACCTCAGTCCTCCAAACTCCACAAAGGGAGGATGTGAACAGAAAAAGGGATAGAGAGACTCCCTTGACCACATCAGCAAGTCATGGGGAGAAGAGACAGAGAATAAATCCATTCTCTGAGGAAGAGATGCCTAGAGGGCAATCTTTGGGTATGGGCATGCCCAGTATGGAGGCATCTGCAAGTTCCTTCCAGAAGGAACAAGAGAGAACAATGGGAGGGGAAGTCAGCTCCTCCGGCCAACGGAGAGAGGGTGAACTAAGCATTAAGCAGCAGTTCATAGATATAAAGAGGAGAAGTGACCCCATTAAGATACAATTGTACAACCATTTATTGAAAGTGGCTCCCTCCAACAAGCAGCATCTAATGTCTGCCTTTGATGTAAGTGAAGGCAAGATGATCATGAGCCATTTCACGCCAACCACTCTGCAGCCACAGTCCTCTTCAGATTACTTGAGGACTAATCTTGAAATCATGGCCAAGGACATCCACCCAATGGATAAGATTGAACTACACAAACAAACAGGTGAGATGGTCTATGCTTCATTGGCAGACAAGACCCTGGACAACTACAAGCTAGAGAATAGCCTAAATAATACAGCTTCTCAGCTTGAGTTGGAGAGGGCCTCCTCTCAAGCAAAGGACAACAGGATCAGGGCCCTAGAAGATATCATAATAGAGATTGGGCATGATCCCAAAGATATCAAGGGCATACAGGAGATATTGAAGCTGAGGGATGCAGATATGGCAGCTCTAAGGAGAAAAATCAAGCTCCCAGCCACAATTCACCCTCAGACAGATGAAGTGGCCCAACAAAGGCATGATAAAGATGCCACAGATCTGCTCATATCTCTCTACAAGCAGCTCATCCAAACACAAGAACAGCTGGGAGAATCAGAGGCTGCACAGGCAGCATTACAAGCATCTCTGAAACAGAGAGAAGAAGGGCAGACCTCTCAGCCTCCTCCTCAAATCATAAACCTTGATGAAGCTGCCCCAACTACTGTTCCTCCCCCTCAACAGACTGATCAAGCTGCACCATCTACTTCAGCACCTCCACCAACAGAGCAGGCCCCTAGCTTGGACATGCAAAAGCTAAAAAATGAGATTCAAGCCCTGGAAGCTCAAATGGTAGAGCTGAATGAGACCAGGGATAAATTGGCCAAGGTGAATGACAGATATGATAAATCCAAGCAAGCGGTGGCAGAGAAGGGCAGGGAGGTGAAAGCCCTCAAAGACAGGATAAAAGAGCTAGAAAATGAGCTCAAATTAGATAAAGTTATAGCTGGACTTAAGGCAATGCTATGGGCCAACATTGGCCAGTCTATCACTGACCAATGGCAGTATATAGAGACAATCCATGGGCAGCTAGAGCTCATCCCAAAAGCACAAGCTGAAATTCACAAGTCAAGGGCTGCTCTAGGCAACATGCCTGTAGTTGCCACCAGGATGATCAATGTGCTGAATAATAGAACAAGTACTCAGCTGGCAAACATGGGAATTGCCAATAGAACTGAGACCATTCAGTTGATCAAAAGGGTTCTCACATTGAAAAATTTGGTGCAGACATTGGAGAGAAGAACCCAGGACATGCAGACCGAGGTAAAAAGGTTTATGGATAAATTCCTGGTGCTGCAAAATAGAGGACTCCCTAGCTTACTGAACAGTGCAGGGAGACTGCTCATTCATGAGCAGTATGCCAAAAGAGTGAATGCATTTGCCACAAGCGAAATCAATGCGAAGCCCAGCAGCTCAGAAGAGACAGGGCCAGCTACAGGACAGACTATCTACAACAAGGTAGAAAGTCTATTTTTTATAATGAATGAGATCAATCACGTGTTTGAGGTGGCTCCAAATTTTTACAAATATACAGAGGCAGAGGAGACTATGGATGCAATTCTCAGGCATCAACTCCCTACACAAGACTGGTGGACAGATGCAATACAGAAAATTTTATAGACAGTGAGCCATTCACCAAATTTTGTTTTTGAAAATATGAATTGTTATGCAAAGCACAATTTAACAAAATCAGCATGCATTAAAGATTAAAGCTGAGCCAACTCAGCAGAAATTTCGGCCAACGAAGCAAAAGCAGGAAACCACAGGTGGCAGAGCCGAGAAAATACAGCGCAGCAAAAGTAAAGACACATTTTCCAGCATTAAAGCAAAGCGGTTCAACCGACTCACTGACCTCCAAAGGTCAAAATATCCTCTGATAGACTTAAAGAGCAGTTATGTTGCATTCAAAGCTGTAATAACTTCTTTTCTACTTTCTGTACGAAGTAATGAAGATATTTCTCTCTCAGATGACTCAATGCATGAGATATTTTGTATAAGAATTCCTATAAAGTCCCCTTCGCATAAGTTTGCAAAGTTGTTGTTGATTTCTCCTGAAGAATTTCTTATGCTGTAATCCTTTCAGAAGTTTAATAAAGAAAGTGATGGAATTTCTCGGATTTCTGAAGTGTTGAATGCATTCTGGTGTCTGTTGAAAAGTGCTGGATTCCTGTGTATTACAAAATACAATAAGTCTCTGTAACTCTCTCTGTTATGTATTTTTGATTTGTTAAAATCCATATATGTTTCTAATTTTTGAATATTTAACAACAAGGAAAAAGAATAACTTTCAGGATTTATTCAAGAAATACCCTGAGTTCAATCTGTGTTGTTAATGAATGTTTTCTTCAGCTGTAATCTTGATAAGTGTAATTCTTAATTGCTGCACTTTCAGAATACATCTTTCACAGTGACCCTTTCCTCAGGAATTCAAGTTTGCTCCTGTGCAACGTGTTTCCCTTCCACATCACCAGCTTAATAGAGAATTCTTAATTGCTTTCTGTTGGCTGACATGCCTCACCATTCAAGTTAAATTTGTTTGTCTGAGATACACAATCGGCCCTACAGTTTGAACACCACCAATCCTGCATTTCAAAGCATTTCACAACTCCAGACTCCATTGCCCAATGATATATTACTCTCTAAACACTACATCTTAAGCCCTGAAAGAAATCCTTCAACCAAAACATAAACCAAAACCTGAGCATAATACCTAGCCTAAAACACCATCATAACAGAGACAAATCATAAAGAGAGAGCCCTCTCTGATCACAGTTTGGCTAGAAACTGTTATCCAAAGATTGGTTAGTGGTTACCCCAGCCGTATTACCTTGGGAGTCATAGGGAACAACTTGGGTGTTAACAGTTCTAGTGCAGGATGATGATGACGGCACCGAGCACGTTATCTATTACCTTAGTCGCAACCTGCTGGATATGGAAACTCGCTACGCATATGTCGAGAAGTTGGCCTTGGCAGCTGTCTGCGCCGTCCAACGATTCCGGCATTATATCCTGTTGCGCACCACAACTGTGATTTCTGACTGCAACCCAATGACCTACATTTTGTCGCGTCAACTGCTGGGGGGCAAATACTCGAAATGGATTGTAATCCTCCAAGAGTTCGACTTGGAATTTACTGCGGCCAAGTCTAAGAAGTCTCTTGTCTTTGCTGAACTGCTCTTTTCCTTGCCATCTCATTCTCCACCATCTCGTTCGGAGGAGCATATCCCAGATGAAACATTGTTTATTATCAGCACCCTCGACCCGTGGTATGGGGACATTATAGTACATTTGCAGACGTCTTCCTTCCGTCCCAATGTGTCGAAAGATGCTCGACGGCGAATTTGTCACCAATCTCAACCCTATCGCATTCTTGGCGATACCCTGTACTGCCTCGGCGTTGGTTCTGTTCTCCGCCGATGTTTGACTCTCGAGGAGGCTGAGCGGGTGTTGAATGACTGCCACTCCGGTGCTTGTGGCGGCCACATGTCCGGATATGCTACCGCCTAGAAAATTCTCCGTGCTGGTTACTTCTGGCCTTCTATCTTCAAATATTGCATTCTTGCCGTCCGTGCATGCCATGAATGCCAGGTTTACCACCGGAAAATGCATGCACCTCCTGCACCACTGCACCCTGTTGTTACCGTAGGTCCATTTTCCAAATGGGGCATCGATTATACGTCCTGTAACCCTCGTTCGGCCGGGGGGCATGGGTATATCATCGTTTCCGTGGATTATTTCACCAAGTGGGCCGAAGCGATGCCTACACTGAACGAAGACGGTTACACAGTGGCACAGTTTTTGTTTAATCATGTCATTACTCGTTTCGGAGTCCCTCAGGCGATCGTCACGGATCACGGAAAACATTTCCGTAATCACATGATGATGGAACTAACGACCTAGCTAGGCTTGCGTCAAGATAGTTCGACACCGTACTATCCCTAATCCAACGGTCAAGTTGAGGCTGTGAACAAAGTTTTGATCACCATGCTTCAACGTACCATCAACACACACAAGTCTAATTGGCATCTGATGTTGTTCCCTGCCTTGTGGGCCTACCGGACCTCTGTGAAGGATGCCACCGGTTTCACTCCTTTTCAGCTTGTTTATGGACTGGAGGCCACCCTTCCTGTTGAGTGTGAGATTCCTTCGTTGAAATTAGCTGTCGAGTTACTTCCCAACACCACTCTGGTGGAGGAACGGCTTCTTTACCTAGAACGGTTAGACGAGACCCGTCGTTTAGCTTCTCTGGCTATCGAAGCGCAAAAGAAGAGAGTTAAGGCTCACTTCGACCATAATATTCACCCCCGTTCCTTTGTTGAGGGAGATCTAGTACTGCTCTATGATCAAGCTAAGGATAAGCTGGGGGCAGGAAAACTCGAATCCATGTGGCTAGGTCCCTATATCGTGAAGAGAGTTTTGCAGAAGGGCGCATATGAATTGATTGATTACGAAGGAAACCCTCTCGACAAGCCCCACAACAGGCTTTATTTGAAGAAATATTATGCATGCTTTCGTGCACCTAGCCTGTACATACGCGTGTTTTAGTGTGTTATGTGTGCATGATTTCACGTTTTGCTTTGGTGTGAAGGTGTGTTTGCCTCTTATTGTGTTTTCTCCTTCTTGTGCAGATGTCTAGTGCACCTTACGTTGGTTTCGCTGATGGCGCCTGCCGTAGTGCTTGCAATTTGTCTTCTCGGCATGGGAAATCTATGATCCTCACGGAGAGTTGCTAGACCTTCAAGGAGTCTACCTGGGTCGTACCACTAACAATGTTGCCGAATACAGTGCCGTAATTGAGTTACTAGCCGAAGCAGTTGATCTCGGCATTCGAGCAATGGTGGTAAACTTGGACTCTCAGCTCGTCATCCATCAACTCAACGGGCGATATTCTGTCAGAGACCAATGCATTCTAAGGTTGTATCTACGTGTCAGATTGTTAGAAAGAAATTTTGATTATATCACATATCAACATATTCTGAGACGATTAAACACGTTGACTGATGCATTGGCAAATCATGTGTTAGACAGGCATTTGCGAAATAGATAAACATCATACAAGAAGACATAGAAAGCATAATAAGACCATAGAGTAAAGCATATGTAAATAAAATATTTTTCCAAGCATAGTTTGCATGCGTGTTGTGTGTGCTTTTAATCTTGCATTCAAAAAATTAAAATATGTGGGTCATGTGTTATGCAACCGATACATGAGATTACATTTGTACTAAACATTTGCATAGCATATAAAAACATCATCATATGTAACAAGATCCATCCAAAATCGGTATGTATATATATATCGTGTGGCGCACTAAGGCGCTCAAAAATAAGTGTATATGTCAAAAATAAGGCCGATGTCCTCAGTACATCTGAGACACGTGTCTCTAAAAAACAACAGTGGAAATAAAACCTAGGTGACTACTGTGGTAGGTTAGGCTCTCTATAGGATACTACCGCCCGTGCCAACCGCCTCAAAAGGCGGTGCATCCTGGGCTCTACTCCCACTGTGTGAATTTGGGATGCTATGGGGACCTCCTCGATCCCCTGGTAATCTGGGACTCCCTCCAGTAAGCCCTCGAGGTTCTGCACTACGATCTCAGGCGTGTTGACTCCTGGAGGAGCCAGGGCCAAGACTCCGTCGCCCTGCGCCTCTCTCCTCGCATCTGGAGCCAAACCAAGGGGTCTCACTGGTCCTACATCTGCATATCATAACATTTATTGTCAAGGCATGTACATGAAAAATAAAAAAACATTACAAAACATAAAAATTAAAAAGAGATCGAGTGGCTTACCACCATCGTCCCACTGCTCTCCCGCAGGCAGTGGCATGTCTGGGTCACCTCTGAAATCAATCCCGGCATATGGCCAGTCCTCTACAAAGATCACCTGGCGATCCAGCCACTCTCGGAAATAATGCCCCCACGCCACTGGGCGGTCGCCACCTCCTCGCGGCATGATGTGGCCCCACCGACTGGCCCTCGTCTCTCGAGGACCCCTGGGTGGATCAAGGGCCATGTCCTGCAGCTGTAAAGCTGGCACCCGCTCCAGCATGAGTGGGACTAGAATGGACCCATAACCGAACTGCTTCGACTCCCCGCGTCGGCAGTTGCTCAGTTTTCGTTTCATGCTAGTGGTTACCGTTGCCGCCCAGTTGAATATGGTGGGTTGCAGACACTCGAGAGCCAGAAGTAGGTGGGTCTTTGAGGCCTCATGATTGGCCAAAGAGCCCACTGCCTGGGTCACCATAAACAGTATGCTCCGAAGGATGATGTTGTCCACTAACGGAATGGACACCTTTCCACTCTGTGTTTTGTGTGCCCGTGGGCACACCCGAGCCATCAATATGTCCAAGGTCTCACCGCTAGGACGCTGCCCCTCCAGAATGGGCATCTCACCTCGGCGGGATAATCCAGTCAAGAAATAAATATCCATGGAATCGAACTCAATGTCACGGCCTCGGATTGTGAACTTGCCATCAACTGGGTTCCAGGCTCTGATCAGGAACTCCAAAAGATCAGGTTGTGCCCGTAGACGCGGAGTGAGGAAGAATTTGAGAAATCCGCATGCCCGCATGGCATTGTGGCTCCCAGCATCGGCATACGCGGCAATATCCTCGTTATCGTGGGCTCTCTCTTGCCACACAAACGCCATTTTGTCTTGCATGGCCATTAAAAAACATTAGAAGCCTGCCTACAAAAGTTCACACGTTCAAAATTGAAAAAATAATTCTTTACTGCGTCAGCGCGGCTGTTTTTAAAACAGTCGCGCTGACTGTGGCAGCCCTTTGTTTTTTCCGCTGGGTCAGCGCGGAAGCACACGTGTTTTCCACGCTGACCCGGAGGTGGTATGTGTAAATTTTTATCGATCAGCGCGGACCCGATAGGGATTTCCGTGCTGACCGAGAGCGCACCAACGCTCCAAAAATTCACCCAAATGGCCGAATTCCACCGTTAAAATGCTGAAGAAAGGACTCAAAATGGAGCGTAGGGAGAGGAGAACCTATCTGGAACAAGTTGCGGGATGAACGGTGCCTGAACGGGATGGAATTCGCTCCGTCAACTTTGCAGCTTCTCAACGTTCTCCACAGCTCAAATGGTAACAATGGTAAAAATAGTTCATTTACCCCCCTATTTATGGTAAAAAATCTATATTTGACTATGGTAACTCATAAATGTGGGTTTTTGTTCAATTTTTGCCATATATTTCATGCTAATGTCGTTGTACTATGATTTTCTACATGTTTTACTATGTTTTTAACATGTCGAACAGGTTTTATGTGGGTAGTGTTCTTGTGCAGATTTCCGTCTCGGTGAAGTTATAATAGCCCTGTTCACACTTGGTCTCGCAATGTCATCTTCATGCTCTTTTCTGACGTAAATCAAGAAAAGATTGTCGGGTTCCCTCTCGACTCGTTAAAAGGAACGGGGGGCGGTCGTTTTTAAAGCTCTTTTTCCAACCGTTTAACTTAAAAAGATTGTCGGTTGTTTGTCGTTTCGCACTCGCTATTGGCCCCAAAACGACATACTTCCGACCACTTTTTTACTTTTTCGGGTCGAAGTCACTATTTACGAAAAGTACTCCTCGATCATACTGGTCAGGCGGTTCTTTCGAGCATTATTTTATACTTTTTCGGGCTCGAGAGACACAGCTGTACGAAAAAGGACCCCCCTGGAGTTTTCTTTTCTGCTGTCTTTTCAGACTCTCTAAACAAGAAAAGACGCCGAGTTTTTCCTTTGTCAGACTCGTTAAAACTTAATGACATCGGGCATCGTTGAAATGACACTCTCCAAGCATATGCTATCCCCGTCAAGCTTGTCATCCAAAAATAATCGGGGTACCTGCCAGAAATGGTGGGGAAAATGGAACTGTAATAATTGTCGTGTCGGCAGTATGTCGCTCTTGAACATGGCACTGGTTTGCATTCGTGTCGGGTGGGGATTTCTCATCTTGTTTCACACTGGCCTCCGTGGGTTCGGGTTATCCTATTTGACCTCTCATTTTCTCATTGCCTTGTCATCATACCCTCTGCTCATTTGATGTCAGATACTGCCAAATCCACTGTCGTGCCGCCGATATGTTCAAGAGAAGTTGACCTCTGCAACAGTGCAACCTCCTCTGATGTCTCACACAAAACATTTTACCTCTGTCTCGTGTCGATGATGTGGGAAACATTATGGCCCACCTTCGATCAAGGTCACTTCCTGTCGACTTCAGCTCATTATCCAGGAAGGTGACTTAGAGACTCCCTTCAGGTGCCTTGGAGCCTGCATGCCTCAATGGCAGGTTCTTCGTGTTCGACGCGAGGTTCTCATCATTGGCCTCCGATCGAATGATTCTGCGGGTGTTTGACACCAGCTCATTGATTCACACGCCGCAGATTGTACCTATAGTACCTTGAGGACCATTGTCATTATTGGTGGTACCTCTTGCGTCTGTTAACAGTTTTCATCATTGACTGGTAATCAGACGATGTTCATGCATGTTCGACTTCAGCTCATGTATTCACATGCTTGGAATTGTACTTTGTTCGGGTCGGGACGGAGCCCAAGACCCTGGATCTCTGTCTGTTATGGTCCAGGCTGTGATTTTGTGGATGATCATTACATGACTCATTGATGGATGGTTGCGCCCATACCTGAGTCTTCATGGATGGCTGCGACCATACCTTGTCATTACTATGGTCTCTTTAGCTGGGTGGCTGCGTCCATTCCACAGACCTTCTTCATGTCTTTTGGATGGTTGCGCCCATGCCTAGACTACATGTATTTGATTATCAGGGATGTTCGGTCTTTCCTGGTGGTGTTCTAGTTCAGCGAGTTTTGTAAAGCATTTCACCCCTCCCACTCTCTCGGTCTTCATGCTTTAGGGGGCATCTGTTACACAGTAATTTCTCACTGTCTCCCTGTCAGTCACCCTACTGTGTCAGGAGTTCACAATAATCAAGTTCATGCTCTCTGAACTGGTCAAATAACCCTCTTTTCCAAAGTTTTCATCATCAGCGTGACTGTTATTAAAATAACCGCGCTGACTGGCGCTTCATAACAGACCACATGCGCTGCCAGCGCGGAAGCACACGAGTTTTCCGCGTTGGTCGAATTTCATGACCAGCGCAGTCTCTGTTTGTATTAAGTCGCGCTGACATGGGCCTGTCTATTATTACTTTGCGATGTCAGCGCTCTAGTCCAGTTATGCACCCGCGCTGATCCAGTTTGGGCGAATTTGTTCCAACATCCAGCCTTCCAAATAACTCCAGACTTGGTTGTTGGCCTTGTGAGTATCGCCTCCCTTCTATGGCATTTGAAGATAAGCTCATCCTTCCATCATTCATGGAGACTCCTTCTCCTATTTAAACCTCTACCATTGCCATGAGCAGCTAGTTTTTGATTGTGTGGAGTTTATAGTGCTCAGATTGCTGCTGCTATAGGTAGTTGGTGTGATAAGTGTGGAATTGCTAGATAGCTTAAGGAAGGTTGTGGAGTGTGGTTTGTGAGAGAGAGAGAGTTCTTGTCTTGGGAGATCTATCTCTAAGGGTGAATGCTTAAGAGACCTGTTGGCTGGACCCTCTTGAGAAGGATATCGACGTCAGAACATTTGGTTGTACTCTTCTCTGTTATTGATTAATAATAGATGACTACTATTATGGTTCCATTCTCGTTTGTCTCTGTGATGGTTAATGTGAATTACATCCTTTCTGACTGATGTATAATTGCTTTTATTAGATTTCACACTTGTGTTTGTCTTTCTCTTCGTGTGTGCAGGTGTCTACCCGCGGAGATCGTGGAGGATCGTGACCGGCCAGAGCGAAGGAGCGAGAGCGGCATCTCTTCATCAAACTACAGCGTTGGAATCCAAGTAAGTGTCCATTGCCTACCTTTTACTTGCAATTAGGAACTTGCATAGTAGCATTGACTGATTGTTGCTAGACCCATTCTGGGCTAGTAGGGATCGCCTCTATCCGTAGAGGGGATTTACCTCTCCAACAGGAAGTAGTTTGTTTGGAGGAGGAAAGATGGTAGATAATGAAGAAGTGAATGTTGAGGGGACTAGTGAGAATCAACCACTAGAAGAAAAATCCACTTTTGGGTTTCTAATTATGGATCTGGATGCAATTTTTCAAATGAAAAACATTCCACCCTCCGTTCTTCCACATTTTCACGGTAAGTTGCATGAGGATCCCGATTCTTTTCTTTTTGAGTTTGATATACTTTATAGGAGTTATGATTATTATTTAGATGCCTAGACGTTAAAGCTTTTCCTTGCAACCCTTAAGGACTCAACATTACACTGGTTCATGGGGTTGGGAGGAAATACTATTACTTCTTGGGAGAAAATGAAGAGGGTTTTATTGACTAAATATTAGGAATATTGTAAAACACGAGAAACAAAGGATGAAATCCTTACCATTATACAGGGTGATGATGAAACTTTGGAGGATTATTTAAAGATATTTTGAACAACCTTTCAAAGGTAAAAACATAAGTTTGATATGAGAAATGTTAGAACCTTGTTTCTATGAGGACTTTTTGATGATTCTAGGAATAATTTGAATCTGTTATGACATGGAGACATTGCTCAAATTTCTTTTTATCAGATTTGTGACCTTTGTAGGAAATTTTCATGAAACCAATCTAGATCTGTTAAGGGAATTAGAGGCAATTCTAGTAACAACATATTTGGATCTATGGATGCCATGATTATATGTTTGGAAAATAAAATGGATAACATGAAAACTGAAATTATGAATATTGTTAGCAAACATATAAATTCTTTAAAATTCCAGTAGGAATTAGTAGAAGAATAAGAAATATTGTCCATTATTTTCCAAAATCTAGAATAAAACATCTTTTACGTGAATACCTTGCAAATGTCAAAAGTGTTAATCGATGTGTAATATGTGCAGCTAAACACCCTACCAATGATTTCCCATCCATACCAGGATCAAAGGTAACCTTTTAAGGGGAGAATTCGGTACCTAAGCCATTGCACGCTATGGGAGTATGAAAATCATGGCCACAAGTAAGTACATGTATGATTTATGAACCTACACCATATTTTCCTAGTTATAATGCACCACAATATTCTTTTCAAAACATGAATTATCCTTAGTCTTGGCAGCATGGGTATCATTCTCAATATGGGCAGTCTCCTCCTCCTCTTTGGAAAAAGGGATGGAGGGGACCACCACACTCTCATTTTCCTTATCCCATGCCTACACAGTCATATCCTACATTGTATGCACCTCATCCTATGACACAACCTACACTACCAGCTTCTCTGCCTCAGTAGATGCAGCCTATGCCACCACCACTCTCATTGCCACCACCATTTCGACCACCTCATTTGCCAGCATAGCCTGTGCCCAACCAAATAATAAAGTGGTACAAATTATTCACTCCATTGGACCACTCCATTTCCCTATTTATCAAACCATGCCAGTTGGGATCAATGACTTCTAGCTGAGATTGGGAAGGGTACTAAATTCAAAAAACCAAAAACATAAACAAAAGCAACCCACAATAATCATTGAGGAGAAAACTGAGGAGGAAAATCCTAATCTTTTAAAACATTATGTTGCTTCTCAGCCTGTTCCCATACACTTAGAGACCTTACCCTCTTGTTTGAAACAACCTCCCTTCTAGATAGGTTAGTTGTGGAGAAAGTTGACCTCACCCCTTAGTATGACCTAGCTTCCGAGTTGAAGAATATTTTCATAAAGGTTCCTCTACTGCAGGCTATAAAAGATATTTGTATATGTACCAAAATTATTAGCATACTTTGTCTTAAAAGGCTAAGGAGGAAGAGAGATGAGCCCCGCACTATCCAGTTTGTTGGGAGAGTAGCTGAGTTAATGATAGGATGTGCTCAAGTTGAAAAATGTACTGATCCTGGAAGCCCAATTGTCTCTATTTAGATAGGTGATATCATAGTTCCCAATGTGTTAGTAGATCTTAGGGTATCTATTAATTTCATGACTAAGAAAACCATGGACCAACTTTGGTTAATTCACATCCATCCTACCCCATTATGCTTGAACTTGCAGATAGATATAAAATCAAGATAAAAGGGTGTGTTAGACTATGTGGTTGTCTCCATTGACTCATGGGAGTACCCCTCAGATCATTTTTTTACAACCAAAGAATCCTATTGGGGGGAATCCTTTAATCTTGGGATGATCATGGCTTGCTACAACAAATGCCTATATAGATTGTCGCTTAAGTGACATGTATATTTCCCATGGGGATGCTAGGAACAAGGTCACCTTGTACCCACCTACCAGATCTATCCAGGATCTTTGTGATACCTTGTGGTTGGATAGGATAGTAGAGATGAGGAGACACTGTCTCTTTATATGATTCATCAGTATATTAAGTCAACAGAGGAAAGTGTGATCCGAGATTTTCTGGATAAATTATACATTATGCAAAATTTCGAATCACTACATCAAATTTTTAGTCCAAGTTTCCACAAAAAATATGATCCCCAATCCTCATCATCCTCATTATAGAGTTTGGTAGCTACAAAATATGTTCACGAGCCTGACACTATTCTTGTTGAGGTAAGTCCAGACAAATCTTTACACATTGGTTTAGACCTAGACCCATCCTAGCAGGAGCATCTTGTGAGCTTGTTGCGAGATCATCTTGATGCCTTTGCATGGAGTTATGAGAACGTGAGGGGTATCCCGCCTGCAACATGCATTCATCATATTTATATTCAGGAGGGTTCCTAACTTGTTCGACAACCCCAAAGGCAAATGGAATCTTCACTAAGAGATGTTTTTAAACAAGATCTTCAAAACATATTAGATGTCGATTTTTTCTATCCTATATCTAATGGCGAGTGGGTCTCTCCATTGGTAATAATCCCAAAGAAAGATGGGAGATGGAGAATTTGTAAAATTATAGAGAATCAAATAAATTGACTCTCAAATATTGCTTTCCCCTTCCCTTCATTGATTAGGTACTAGATACCCTTGTAAATAAAAAGTATTTCTCATTCTTAGACAGCTTCAGCGGCTACAACCAAATACAGATCACACCTGAGGATCGGGACAAGACTACCTTTACTTGTCCCTCGAGGACATTCTCTTATCAAGTGTTTCCCTTTGGAATTTGTAATGCTCTGACCACCTTTCAAAGGGAAGTCTCAACTATTTTTCTTTTCCTCACATGTGTATAGTTTTATATGGATGCCTTCTTGGTATTTGGTTATTCTTTTCAGGAAGCTCTCTAGAATTTAGAGAAAGTACTAAATAGGTGCTAAGAGGCCTGCCTTGCTTTGAGTGAAAAGAAAAGTAGATTGATGTGCAAAGGAGGGGTGGTACTTGGCCATCTCATTTTTTAGCAGTCTTGATGATCTTTGTTCTCCTTGGCCTTTTTGGATACTTTGAATGCTTCTTCCTTAGGTTCAATTTTCTCTCTTCCTACTCTCATCTCATAGGATGTGAGAGTATCAAGTAGCTGGTCCATCTTGCGATCCTTTAAATTAGTGATTTCTTCAATAGATGAGACTTTGGAATTAAATATCATGGGCATAGATCTTAATATTTTCTGAACAATCATCTCTTCCTTGAATTCTTCACCAAGTCGTCTAATAATATTGGTTACTTCATCAACTCTGAGTAAGTATTATTCTATGCTTTCATCTTCACTCATTCTTAATATCACAAACCTCATTCTGAAGGTTTGAAGTTTCACCTACTTGACTTCGTCATCTCCTTCATGACTCTGATTAAGCTTTACCCACACATCGTTAGCAAAATTTACAGTCCATAAAATTTACAAGTTCTAATTGACTAAGACCAAAGAGAATGGAATTCTTGGCTTTAGCATTATTTCCATGTTGGGCATGGAATCCCATCATAGCATGTTCTGGGGCTCAAAGCCCAAGTTTTGAGTAATATTATTGTAAAGCCCCACGAATTGTGGTCGCGGAATGTATGTTAGAGTCATAGGGCTATCCACCCTAAGTTTGAATGTAATGTTGGCCTACCCATGGTCCGCAAGATTGTATAAATAGAGCGAGGCTCTAAGCTGTAAAGAGAGGAGAGGAAGATAGAATCTAATGGATAGAATAAGATAGTGAAGCATATAAGAAGAGTCTAAGTGTGTATTGGGTCATAGTAGTAGGAAGAGGCTCTGCAGCTGAGTGCACAGAGGCCTAGTAGAGTCCGCAGCTGAGTGCGCGGACCCCTGCAGTTGAGTGCGCAGGGTAGAGTTGAGTCTGTAACCGTAGAAAAGATTAATAAATAAGCGTTTTTGTTACAAATTCTGTGCATCTGTTCTGAGTTATTACATGTTTGATATCAATCGCAATTATATTGTTTATTTACTGCGCGCACTTGTATGAAGTGTGAATATTGTTAAGTATAATTGAAAGCATACAAATAAGCTAAGTTAATAAACTAATATCAGTGACTAGTAAGGACTTAGGTAATAACACTGTTCGGCCCCTGAGTAGGGTTGCGTGAAGGCAGCATCTCAGGTCGCGAGGAAGGGGTAAGTGCGCGTAGCGACGTGTGCACAAGGTCGAACCACAAACCACTTGAAACCATCAGAAATCTCCAGGGTGCAGAAACCTGGTTCTAGAACCCTCCCATACTACTTTGGGTGAGCCCTCAGCCCGTGCTCCGCGGACTATTACCGAAAGGGCCAGGAGTACCATGTTTTTTTTGGCTAAATCACCTCTGAACCTGGGTCAGGCCCCAACAAGCCAACATTCCATACAATTTTTTACCTTTTGCATCAATGGGAGGAATATCAGGGATATTGTAGTCTACTATCATAGAAGTCCAAACATCTACTCCAGGGACAGAAGAAACACTTCGATCCTTACTTTCCAAAATGCACAGTTTCTCACATCAAAAAATGGTATTCTACTTGAGTAAGCCTCTTGACTCTCATGCCTAGATTGTTCCTGAAGGAACGTGGCTCTGATACCAATTGTTGGAATAAGGAATTACTTAGAGGGGTGAATCAATAATAGTGGGATTCTTAAATTTTTTTACTCAATATTCTTTTAGTCCTTTCCTGTATTGTATATTACTTATGAGAGAATTCATTCATAAATAAAGTGAACAACAAGCTTAAGCATTCATATGTTCATACAATCTATCACATGAGCAACACACACATATTGACACCAGTGTTTTCACGTGGAAACCCAAAGGGAAAAAACCAACAATTTGTGGATGTTTATGATGTAAATTAAGCACCTACTTAATTACATCAATTTGTTTTTAGCACCCACTTAAAGGAGGCACTAAACCTCTTAGGTTAGCAAAAACCTACTTGCCAAGAGGCACCAACCTCTTCTGAATGTAGGCCACCACTTGTTCTTACTACTGTTCTACTTTTCATACAATTTTCAAACTAAAAGCATAGGCACATACAAATCCAAAAATACCAATTTGGTTGGTTGCAGAACCAACTTCTCTTGGTCCTCTACTGTTCCACAGACTCCCTTGGTCTCATAAAACAACACCCTGTACTCTACTCTAACCCGCATATCCTCAGCTTTCTACCTTATCTCACACAGGCTCTCTGCTACACTCTCTTTATTTATACTCTTACGCTAGTTTCACAACACACTCATAGCTACACACTACTAATCATAGTCACAATACATTCTACACCCCCGTTTTCTTGATGGAAATCTATGGTTTTGATCCTCTGCGCCACATTGCACAACGTTGTCTCTACTGCTTGTTTCCACACTACCCGAGTGTACGTCTGTATGGCTCCTCCTGCTGTTGTTGCATTTGATGGTTGAATTCTGTCATGGAATTAAACATAAGTATGGACTTCTAAGTTCTTCACTGATTCCATGTGTAATCCTTCATACTCAGAATTTATTCTCAGTTTGCCTGAAAACTTTAACGTGACTTCCCATGCTTATTCATTACTTCATAGGGCTTGATAGTACTCATGGATGACCACTTTGTTCCTCATTTAAATCTACAATACATTCATGGGAAGTAGAAGAAGGATTTCTTCATCTCAAATGTTCTTCTGTGTGGACCATTGTCCTTGTTGACTTGTCTCAGTGTTTTCTATAGATTCCACTGACTCCATAAACCATATTCGTTGATTTGCATTTAATCTCTAGCTACCAACCCATTCATCCTTTTAATTCTCTGTAATGTTACAGCAGAGCCACAACATATCATAACTAATATAAAAGGAATGTTACTAAATCACACAGTTCTGATGGTTTTAGCCCCTTGGAACTTAGCCCTTAGTTCCTTTGGTCTCCGCATAACTATGTGCCAGTTAATATTGGAGCCCCTTTTATTGGAACATGTTTCAAATGCCATTTGAATAGGAGTTATGAGGTCCTCAACCTCCAATATGTTGACCTCTGAGATGATGTCATTCTTTCGTCATCTCTCCATGTGGCACCTCTTGAGTGGTGACATGTGTCACCCTGATTTTCCCCATTAGACCATCAAAAATGCCAAAAGAAGCTGCCATGTTTCCATCGTACTACCACATCATGTTGACGTCATTTTCCACTTCAGCGCTTAAATACCAATCGGTTGCGACCATGTGTTTATTAGGAGGAGAGAGAAATATCTTCCTTGGTACCTCGTCCTACACTGAATTCCTTTGTATTTAGTTTCCTTTGCGAACCTCGACAGTTCCAAGAAATTAAAATCTCTAAGGACTTACAAGGTTCCAAGATTCTGATGGACTCGTCCTCTGATATAGCCTACTTCAAAGTTCTGATAAGTCTCCTCATCCGGGGTTTCGATATGATCTTTGCTTCGAGGTTCCGATCAATACTTTTCTCTAAGGTTCCAAACATTCATTTTCTCTAAGTTTCCAATAAGTATCCTACTCCGAGGTTCCGATCCAAACTTTTCTTTGAGGTTCCAATTAGTCTCCTGCTCTGAGGTTCCGATCAAACCTTTGCTCCGAGGTTCCGATCAAACCTTTGCTCTAAGGTTCTAATCTGTCCTTTGCCACAAGGTTCCAAGAAATCTCCTACTTCAAGGTTCTAATAAGACCTTTGCTCCAAGGTTCTGATCAAACCTTTGCTCTAAAGTTATGATCGATCCTTTTCTCTAAGGTTCCAATCACTCTCTTACTCATAGGTTCTAATGTTTGGCCTCCTCTTAAGGATTCCAAGCTCCTCACTTCATCAATCAAGAACTTTTCACTTCAGTGGTCATTTTCAAACTTCCATATACCGTTGGAAAGATTATTCAACTTAATTTCCACTGAAGACAACCTGATGCAGTCTTTGAACCCATTTACAACATGAAATATGATGCCAAGAACTTGGACCCCTAATTCACCATAGTCATAATTTTATGGCTTTTCCAATAAGCCTACCACTGTGGGGATTCTCTACCAGAAGCCTACAACTACCATAGGATTCCTTCTGAGCCTAGACTACCAATCACCATAGTCAGTATTTTATGTATTTTTAATAAGCCTGCTATAATGGTGATTCTCTACTAGAATGTTGCAACTACCATAGGATTCCTCCTGAGCCTGTTAGTAAATTAGATATCTATCTATATATATATATATATATATATATATATATATATATAGATATATATATATATATATATTACGGAGTGATGGAACACATAAAATATATTGCGGAAATATAAACAAAGAAAACACATAAAACAAGAGAGACACATATATACGTGGTTCACCCAATTTGGGCTACGTCCACGGAGAAACAGCGAATCCTTCCTTTTATATTATCCAGCAAACTGAAGAGATACAACCTACAACAGATCCACTATAATTCCCTCTTCTCTCTTGCTCAATCTCCTCTATCTTTCTCACTTAGAATACATATATACATAGATGCAATATAGTTCCCTCATATATAGCGAAAGGTTGCCTTCTAGGGAAAAAAAAAACCCCTAAATTAAACATAACTTCTATCGTCAGATCTCCACCTAATGAACGACCCAGATTGACTACGAAATTACAACATTTTACAAGGCAATTCGACATCTATTTTTAGCTTTGGGGGCGCTGCCCCCGATCCCCTATTGGGGGGGGGGGGGGGGGGCTCCTAAAGATCGTTGTCAACCCCCATTGGACCCCCCTTGCAGTGCAAATATTATGGGTGACATTTCCGCCACATTACGAACTGGGGTCCAATGCGGTGATACCTCTGGATAAGGAAGATAATCAGCCTCCACACCCAACAATCTCCCACTTGGAGACTGATTATAGCAACTCCACCTCTGCTTCATTTGTTGGACAATGACTCCACTTTGGACCTGGTTGTTTCTCATCTCCAATTGAAATCAAGTAGAATCTCAGTTTCTCCCTGGTTACAACTTTTGTTAACATATCTATAGAATTCTGGCTAGTGTGTATCTTTTCCAGCTTCAACTGTCCATCTTCCAACACTGACGGTATGAAATGATACTTGAGATGTATATGTTTTGTCTTGGAAAGAAATGTGGAGTTCTTTGCAAGATGTATGGCACTCTGGCTGTCACTGTATAACCTGCCCAACTCATGCTTCTTAACCAATTCATCAAGAAACCTTTGTAACCAAATCATTTCTTTACTATCCTTTGTAGCAGCAACATACTCTGCTTCCATTGTTGAGAGTGCAACAACACTTTGCAGTTTTGAAACCCAACTGACAGTTGTTCCACCTACAATAAACACATACCCTATTGTGCTCCTCCTGTTATCTTTATCACCCGCCATATATACATCAACATATCCCTATAGAGCAATGTTTGAACCACCAAAGCATAATCCTTGATTTGTGGTACCTCTCAAATACCTCTCAAATACCTGAGAATCCACTTCACTGCCATCCAATGTTCTTTCCCTAAATTGTTCATGTACTTTCTTACAACTCCCACTGCATGTGCAATATCAGGCCTTGTGCAGACCATTACGTACATTAAGCTTCCAACTACTGATGCATATAGAGCTTTAGACATATAATCCATTTCTTCCTGAGTCTTGGGACACACCTCCTTACTTAGTTTGAAATTGCTAGCCAAAGGTATACTAACTGGTTTTGCATTTTCCATATTAAATATTTTCAACACCTTTTCTATGTACTAAATCTGAGACAATGTTAATTTTCGATTCTTCCTGTCTCTAGTTATTCTCATACCAAGGATTTGTTTTGCAGCACCCAAATCCTTCATTGCAAATGAGTTTGCCAATTTTCTTTTGAGCACATTTATTTCCTGCATGTTAGAACTTGCAACATGCATGTCATCTACATACAATAACAATATAATATAGCTGCCATCATTTTTCCTTTTGAGATAAACACAATGATCAGAGTGACATCTAGTATAACCTTGTTCAGGCATAAACCTGTCAAATTTTAGATACCACTGTAGAGCATTGGGAAGGTATGTTTTAATAAATGATTTAGTGATGTTTTAAGCAATAGTTGTAATCTTTTCTTTATTATAAAGTAGGGAAAATGCAACGAGAACGAGTCTAAAATAATCCAATCACTAACAGTTGTCTTCTCTGCGCAGGAAAAGGTAAAAGCAGGAAGGCGCAATACAAAACGAGGATTTGACGAGAAGATAACGGCTGTCCCTCCAGTTCTAAATAAGGTTCAGACCAGGTCGAGTAAATCAAGGAATATCAGTCCAGAACAAGACGAAGGACTGCCAGTTCGGAAATACAGGCCGAGTAAAGGAAAGCGTTAACAGTTTAGCGGATCCCTCAGGATCTTCGATCCTGAGGGATCGCTACGATCAATCGTTTTGTCGACCTATGAACTCCGCCGTTAATTGTATAAAAGGAGGGTAGCATTTGGAAACTAGGGAGACTTTTGGGGTATCTTTAACTTTCTGTTCATGAATTTCATTGTCATTTGAACTCAGACTATTGAGTCTCTCTGAGACTTAGTTTTGTACTTTCATCGATGCGTTAATATAATATTTTGGTGTTAATTCCTCCGTGCGTCTGAAGTAGCTTACGGCAGTGCGCCATTGGAAGCTTTGGGCCCGGCTCCAACGGACACTGGCTGATTGTACCATTACAATTCTGCTTTGTGTGGTTTGTTTCTCATAATCTGTTATGGTTGCATGTTGTTTCATATTTATTCATCTGTAGCTTTCCTGTTATAAATCTCTGTGATAAGTTCATATCATACTTTCAGGATTCTTCGCATACTGTTGATCTGAGTTGTTTGCATTAATTACAGGATTCATAAGTAGAACATTTCAGCTACAGGTGATTGGAGTTAATGGATTATTGGTGACTATTGCAGATCGTGTACATATGATTGACGTTTCCTGTTTTAATGATTTGTTGTTCCATTTGATATATATATGATTGACGTTTCCTGTTTTAATGATTTGTTGTTCCATTTGATTAAGTTGCAAACCTGTATAAACGATTGCTTTCCTTCTTGTATGCAAGTGTGTGCCAAAGATTGGAAGTGTAGACCTCGCGAGACTTAGTTTCTTTACTGCCGTTCCATTTACTGCCGTTCCTTTTATTGATGTTCCATTTCTGAAGATTGTTGTTTCATTCTGTTTTCTTGCTTGCGTTTATTGAAGTGGCATGAGAGGAGGTTCAAGACTGTTGTGAGATACAGCAGACGCTATCATGCTCCCAGATCATGATCCATACTCCTTCATCAGTTTCTAGGGGGATAGGTTATTGATTCCATACCCTCGACCGACAAAGTTGCTGCGTGTGTGATTTCTTTATGCAAAAGTAATTTAGCATTAGCATCCGTTTACTCTTGTATTCTTTAGATCTATACTACAAAGCATTATCCTGACAAATAGCCTCAAATTAAGATGTCCCTTACAATAACAAAACGCTCCCGGATTGACTTGTAATGTGAGATAACTAGAGGTGAAAAAGACCCTTGTTACAGCTCCACATTTTGGCGCCGTTGCCGGGGAAGGGGCGTAGCCATTTGTTTTTTTAACAGGGTAGTGTGTGAATCTGTTAGGGGAGAACTGGATTTTAAAAACGAGAGGTAAGAACCTGCGTGCGGAGCATGTAAAAGCCCTGCTCCACCGTCCGCTTTTCTAGCAGAATTGATTTAGTAATTTAATTGGAGTGCATGACTAAGCAGAAAAAGCCAGAAAAGAATCAAAAGCCTCCATCCAAAATCGAAAAAGCCAAGGGGTCGGCGACCCTTGGACGAAAGACCTTTATAGACGAAATTTACAAGAAAGCCGGATCTCCGCCATCAGTAGGTTATAAGAAAGTAAACTCTAAACAACCTGCTAGTTCCCTTCAGGCCTCAGAATCACCATCTGAAGCCTTTGCGGAGGTGCACAGTCAGACAGAGGAGCAGGACTTTCAAGAATTTGACAATTCGACTCCTGGACCAGTGCACGAAGGAAATTTTAGCAACCTTTGCAAAGGAGAAGGAGAAACAGGGGAAATCGAGGAACCTAGATCTCCTATTGAACCAAACCAGCCTTTGAATAGTCCGGATAAAGGAAGCGCTGCAAAAATCCTTGTTGAGGGAATTCATTCACCTCAGACCGCAGGGGCCATCATCATCCCTGATAAAGGGAGTGCTGTAAAAACAGTTCCTGCTAAGACTACCCCTCCGCAACCAAGGAATACACTATTGGAAATTCCTGAAGATTACTGGCATATATTTGATTCCATGGCGCAGAATCAGCCAAATACCCAAACCTCTACTTTGCAATATCCCATAGTAGATTCTGCTGCGAATGCGCCAATGAAGGCAATTCCGCTTCAACATATTCCAACGTTTCATGGACTCACATCAGAAGACCCTGATGCGTTTCTATTCGAATTTGATGTGTTATGCAGGGGATACGATTACACCACTGATCCCCAGAAGCTAAAACTGTTTCCCTCTACCTTGAAGGGAGCAGCTCTGAGATGGTTCATGGGTCTAGGTGGTGGAGTCATAAACAATTGGGATGAAATGAAAGCGGCCTTCTTAAAAAAATATCAGGATTATTGTAGATCAAGAGAACTAAAGGATGAAATCTTTCAAATGTCTGCCAGACCAAACGAAACTTTAGAAGAATATGTAGAACGTTTCCAATATAACTTCCAGAGATCTCCATATGCATCGTTACCTCTACCCGATAACGTGTTAAAAACTGCATTGATTAGAGGTATGAAGGAGCAATGGATTGAAACGTTGAATATTATGGGAAAAGGAGACATTTATCAGAAAAATTTTGCTGACATCATTGATCTGTGTATCAGGAGCTCAAGAGGCAGCACACGGATAAAACCAGCAGAATATGATCGCTTCACTAGAGACAATCGAACATCAACAGAAGGAGTATCACGAGTGGAACTTGGAAATTTGTTAGAGAATTTTAAAACTGATATCATGGGGACATTAACTACACAGCTTGATATTGTGCAGGCTAAACAGAAGCAAGCAGAGGCGGAACAGAATCTGGCAATTTTCTGCCCGAGGTGCAGGAAGAAACATAGCCAGAAAGAATGCCCGCTTGATACAGTTCAAATATGTGCTATTTGTACCAAGGACCATCCGACTGAAAGCTGTCCCTCGCTCCCTGGTTTAAAGGCGATGTACAAAGAAGCAGAAGAGGAACCAGAATCAACATATTTTATCAACCAGCGTCGTCAATGGCAACCTAGGCAACCTGGTATGTTTCAAGATCCCTCCTCTTCTTTCCAATCGCCGCAATTTAATGCTCAGCAACAAAATATGTGGCAGAATCAGTCTCAGCACCCATTTTCAAATTGGCCGCCTCAAATGTTTCCTACTCCGAACCCTTGGATGAACCAACCTGGTTGGCCAAACTTTCCTTATCCTCCGCCATATTGGCCAAATAGTTCATATCCTCCACAGTGGACCCCTTCCACTTCGCAAAGTTCACCCTGGTAGAGCAACTGGCCAAGATCGACATATCAAACGCCAGGATCAATTCCCCTCCCTCAACCAACTCTGCCAGCCTTGCAACAAAATCCCCAGCCCAACCTAAGACCGCAGCTCCCAGCCCAACCCAACCCGAACCCAAACAATCGGCCAGTTCAATCTCTTCAAATTATAGAATCTTCCGAGATTGAATCTGATCTACAGGAGTGCAATGATCTTCAGTTGAGATCTGGGCGAATAATAGAAACTGAGGGACATAAAACCGCGCATATTGAAAACCAGTTACCGATAGAACAACCGTCACAACAAGAAGAAGTAAGTAAAGACCAAGTTCATCAGCAAGGACTTACATCTTCTCCACCTTTCCCAGAACGACTGGCCATTCCGAGACAAATGCAATATCCGGATTTTGATATTCTGGGAGAACTCCAAAACTTGTATATAAGAATTCCATTCCTTCAGGCTATACAGGATATCCCCATATATGCAAGAACCATAAAAGACCTGTGTAGCAGAAAAACAAAAAGAAATATAACCCCTAACCCTAGAGTCTAGGTAGTCGGCACCTTATCCGACCTCTTATCAGGGAAAGAAACACCAATTAAATATGAGGATCCTGGAAACCCAATTGTCACTGTTCAAGTCTGTGGGCAGACCCTGACCAACGTTTTAGTAGATCTAGGGGCTGCGATTAACATCCTGACAACATCAACCTGCCAGAAGCTTGGAATCACATCGGTAGAGCCTACTTCCACTTTACTAGAACTAGCTGACCGATCAGTAATAAGACCAGAAGGCACCTTGTATGATGTCATGGTTTCAGTGGACTCTTGGGAATACCCGACCGATTTTCTGGTGATTAATCCCAAAACCCGACTAGATGGACATCCGCTAATTCTAGGTAGACCATGGCTCGCTACTGTTGACGCCTACATTGGATGCCGGCAGGGAAACATGACCATAACCAGAGGACCGGATATCAAAAATTTAATCTTGTACCCGCCAGCCCAGCCAAGCATCACACCTCATATATCGATGACCAATCTGCGCCCTGCCTCATATATTACTGATAATATTAGACCACCATTAACAGTTCAGGAAGCGCTAGATTTTAAAGATCAAACGGAAGACGATGCCATTAATAAATTCATTAATCAAACAGAGTCCACATCGTATACACAATGCTTTATGATAAAAGCGGCATTTGATAACGAATTAGAGGAAGATCCTCTAAAAGATGACAATGACCCAAATATACCTGTAACCTCTGTTGCTAACAGCAAAGTAATACAAATTGAACCGGGCAAAACTTTAAACATTAACGCTAATCTGACACCTGAACAAGAGACCAAACTCATCCAGCTCCTACGAAAGTATCAGGAGGCATTTGCTTGGGACTATCCCGATATGAAGGGGATTGATCCCCAGCTATGTACACATCGTATCTATATCGAGAAAGATGCAAGACCAGTTCGCCAACCACAGAGAAGACTCAATCCCCATTTAAAAGATGTTGTAAAAGATGAGCTGCAGAAATTATTAGACGTTAATTTTATTTATCCTATTTCTGACAGCAAATGGGTCTCCCCACTTGTGGTAGTACCTAAAAAGAATGGGAAATGGAGGATCTGTGTTGATTACAGAGAATTAAACAAAGCTACGCAAAAAGATCACTTCCCTCTCCCTTTCATAGACCAGGTATTGGACACCTTAGCAGGCAAAATTTTTTTTTCTTTTTTGGATGGCTTCAGCGGATATAACCAGATTCAGATTGCCCCTGAAGACCAGGACAAGACTACCTTTACTTGCCCTTGGGGAACGTTCGCTTACCGAGTCTTACCCTTTGGATTATGTAATGCTCCGGCTACATTCCAACGGGCTGTTCTTAGCATCTTCGCAGATCTAATTAATGATGGATTGGAAGTCTGTATGGATGATTTCACACCATATGGAGATGACTTTGATCCAGCCCTGGACACTCTCGAAAAAGTTCTAGAGCGTTGCATTGCTACCAGGCTTTGCTTGAGTCACGAAAAATGTTACATGATGATGACAGAAGGACTCATTCTGGGACATCACATCTCAGCCGCTGGCATTCAGGTAGACCCGGCTAAAATCCAAATACTCCTGCTTATTCCAACCCCCACTAATCAAACAGAGGTACGCAGTTTTCTTGGTTTTTCTGGGTATTATAGACGATTTATACAACATTACTCACGTATTGCCGCACCTCTACATGCATTAACTGGAAATGTTGATTTTTTGTGGACAGAAAAATGTGATCGAGCCTTCACAGAATTAAAGAAGTTGCTATCTACAGCTCCAGTTCTCAGAGGACCTAATTGGAACTTACCATTCCAGATTTCAACCGACACCTCAGACACAGCAATCGGTGCAGTGTTGGGCCAAGAAGAAGAGAAAAGACCATACGCTATCTATTACATCAGCAAAAATTTGGCTCCGGCTGAATTAAATTACACTGCCACCAAAAAAGAATTTTTAGCTGTGATACATGCTATTAATAAATTTAGACACTATATTACAGGCTATCCCGTCATTTTGTATACAGACCATTCTGCTATTAGGTATTTAGCAAATAAGCCTGTTACAAATGGAAGAATAACCAGGTGGTTGATCTTGTTGCAGGAATTCGACATTACAATCAGAGACCGACCAGGGAAGGAGAACCCTGTAGCTGACTTTCTTTCACGAATACCAAAAGCAGTTGAAACAGCAGCAGTTGAGGACCAATTCCCTGATGAACACTTGTTTGCAGTTGCTGTTCAGACTCCCTGGTACGCTGATGTGGCTAATTATCTTGCAGTAGGTAAGCTTCCAAAACATTTAACTCCCAACGAACGAAAACAGATCGTTGCGAAAAGCAATCGATTTTCGTGGGTTGGGGGCTATCTATTTCACACAGGCGCAGATATGGAAATCAGAAGATGTATTCGAGAAGACGAAATCTTTGATATATTGAAAGCCTGCCATGACGGGCCATGTGGAGGACATTTCGCTGAACGAAGGACAGCACACAAAGTATTAACAACGGGATATTACTGGCCTACAATCTTCAAAGATGCCAAAAAATTTGTCCAGGCCTGTGATAGTTGTCAGCGTGTAGGACGACCTGGCCCAGCAGACGAAATGCCTTTGCAGCCTCAATTGGTGATCGAACCTTTCGAACGCTGGGCTCTGGACTTTGTCGGACCCATCAACCCCCCATCAAACCAAAAAACTTACATTTTGGTGGCAACTGAATATGTTACCAAATGGGTTGAGGCAGAGGCATTACCCAGAGCTACAGAGGAATCGGTAATTCAGTTTTTGTTCCATTTGTTTGTACGTTATGGTCTCCCAAGGGAAGTGGTTACAGATGGAGGACCACAATTTGTGGGACATAAATTAGCTGCAACGCTCAATAACCATCACATCCATCACAAAATTACTACCCCATACCATCCGCAGGCAAATGGGCAAGTCGAGAATAGTAATAAGATAATAGAGTCCATTTTGACAAAAATTGTTGCTTCACACCGCCGCGATTGGGCCGCTCGACTACCGGAGGCACTGTGGGCTTATCGAACCACATGGAGAAGTACCACTGGCTATTCACCATATCACTTAGTGTTTGGAAAGCAACCCATTTTTCCTATAGAATTTGAGATCCAAACCCTGCGAACTGCCCAAGAAGTCGGATTAGATTTAAGTGAAGCACAGAAAAATCGATTACAGCAAATTAATGAGTTGGACGAAACAAGGCTCGCTGCATTACAGAATACAGCACTCATCCAGCAGCAGCGAGCCAAATGGCATGATGCGCTCATCAAAAACAAGATATTTCACGAAGGAGACTGGGCTCTGTTATATGATTCTAGATTTCAGGATTTCCCGGGGAAGCTTCAGACTCGATGGTTGGGACCATACGAGATTCAAAAAGTCCATGACAATGGGACCCTTACTTTGATTACAATTGATGGATCTGGATATACATTTAAGGTAAACGGCCACCGAGTTCGTCTGTATCGCAAACCGCTCACTCGGGAATCATTTTGCCAGCAGTTACGCCAAGATACTAACATCAAGATTATGGGAGAGGAAGCAAAAACTTCCTCCCCTATACATGAGTAAGAAGTTCATTCGTTATTACCACATTCTGTATATAAGATTGTACATTTTGTATATATGTTTCAAGTTTGTGTTTTGCTGTTCCTTTTCAAAAGGAACAACATTGGTGTGTTTTGCTGTTCCTTTTCAAAAGGAACAGCACCCTTGTGTTTTGCTGTTCCTTTTCAAAAGGAACAACACCGGTGTGTTTTGCTGTTCCTTTTCAAAAGGAACAGCACTTGCGCGTTTTGCTGTTCCTTTTCAAAAGGAACAGCACTTGTGTGTTTTGCTGTTCCTTTTCAAAAGGAACGGCATCCTTGAGTTTTTGCTGTTCCTTTTCAAAAGGAACAGCACTTTTTGAATTTTTGCTGTTCCTTTTCAAAAGGAACAACACTTTTTGAATTTTTGCTGTTCCTTTCCAAAAGGAACAGCACTTTTGAATTTTTGCTGTTCCTTTTCAAAGGGAATAGCACTTGTGAATTTTCTTATTTCGTTTAAGGAGCAACATTTGTGTGTTTTTTTTCAATTTCTTTTAAGCAAGCAGCATTTGAGTGCTTTTGTTATCTTAGGACATTGCATCAAAAAGGACCCTCCCACCCTCCCTTTTAAGAAAGAAATAGTATGCCCTCGTCCTTTCTATAAGAAGAAAACATTGTCCCGAGGCCATAAGTAGTAGCTATATATTTATGCAACAAATATAAAAGGCATGATATATCAAGATCAACACATCATAAATCACTATCTATAACAGCCCTAGTATTGATGCAACAAAGGAGGGAACCATACACTCATCATTCTTTCAGCCATAAGTCTCACTTCCTCTGCCTTGTTGGAAAACTTTATCATGTTACGTTCCTACAATTTTTCTTATTATTACTTGGAAATAAGAATAGAAAATTTATATTTTCCTATTGGGATAACAAGACTTCTTCCGCCATTCCCACTCTTAAGGAGGGCTGAACCACCCTTATGTGTAATCATACAAGAGCAAAAGTCTATCTCAAAAGAAAAAGCAGCAGAACCAAAAGAAATTATTTGTCAAATGCAGGATAGGGGGTTTCATTAAGAACCAGCCTACTATGATCATAAGATTGGAAGCGAAGTGGCATTCCCATCATGGCCACCACACCAGGGATATGGTCCAACAGGTTCATTATATAAACAAACCTTGGAACAGGGGGTCTCATCACGAGCCAGCCTGCCCACGTTTCGCGCCTCTCTGGTGAATGGCGTCATGGTTATCTGGTTACCAAGCCAGCATGATGGCCTGCATGTTGACAAGAATTGCTCTTCAAAACTACACAAAGGACTATGGTTCCGGGGTGAAATAAAAAACTCTGCCACGGTTATAAACACCGGTCGGCAGCAGAGCTCTGTTAATGGTACCGGAGTCAAAACATATACACCAATTTGGATCTTATTAAATCTTTCTTTCTATCCTCGTAATAATTATATCTTACACCTCAAGGAATACGTCACATGAACATTTATCATTACCAAGTATGGCAAAGGCATTTGACTATGACAATCTCAGACTTTCCATGAGTGCTAGACGTCCTATCCTTATGTTCTGCATCACATCACGAAGGCTTATGTTAAACGCGATCTATCTGTCGCATCGATCTCGGTATTTCATTGTCTAATCTGAAACAGGCAAAATTTTAAAAGCTGCTCCATTATGACTCGGTGATGGAATGACCGCCTTCTTCTATTTGACGGCTGGGGCAGCCTATCATTTCGCGCGGGGGGGAGGTGACTTCATTACTCCGCCGGCCACGTGTTAACACATCATTCGGAAATGATATGATACGGAGTTACGATATGCGTTAACGGCATGACAATGCTATTTTTTGAAAAAGTTGTTATTTATGATCAATTATTCATGCATGCTCTGTATCTTTTCTTTTTGCCGCAATTACGTTCTTTGCATTGCTGTTCCATCTAGACCCTGAAACAGAACCATGGGGGGAAAGTCTATCAGAAGTGAACCGAGCGAGCTCATAGTTTCCGAAGCCGCTCGGAAGATCTTAGAAAAAGCAGGGTGGTTAACTTATTTTGGCCGCCTGCGCAAATCAAACGAAATAGTGGCCATGGAATTCCTGCAGAATTTTCAGGAAGAACACTCAGTGGTAGGTGGGAAGCAGATAGCAGTCACGAAGGAAATAATCGCGGAAGTAACCGGATTACCAGACTTAGGTCCAATATGGACGACAAAGAAAGAAAGACTGCAAAAGATCGTAGAACTCTTCCAAGATGAAGGGCAGGAGCTGACGGTGAAGGGAAAAGGAGTGCTGCCGGCAACACTGGGAGAACCTTGGAGCGAACTGGCAAAGGTAGTACAGAGCTACATCACCTGCGAAGGACGAAAAGATGTGGTAAGGCCGCGTCACCTTAAGCTCTTAGCTGTGTTAAAAGGAAAATGTGCTGTGAATCTCCCTGCATTGTTAAATTCATTGTTGCATGATACCTCTCGGAGCCTGAAAAAGGCACATCATGAAGACGCAGTGGTTAGCCACCACGGGCTGATCCGCCTGATAGTGACATACAGTCTCGCTCGGCAGCAGACTAGCTGGCGGGAACTTCTTACAGCAATTGAAGGGGAAGTAGAATCACCATCCCCAAAGACGAAGCACCCCGCTAGCACCTCCGAAACACCTAAAAAACCCAGAGAATCGCCAAAACCTAAGCAACCCTCGGACACAACCGAGCAAGCGAAGAAACGCATAAAGCTAGGGAAACAAAAATGCACCCCTGAAGCAACTAGACATACAGAAAAACGTAAGGAATTGGCCGCAGAAAGACCTGCTACCTTAAAACGAAGGCATTCCTCTGGCACAGAAGAACAGGTTGAAAAACGCAGAAAGGTGGAGGCGGAGGAACAGATGGTCAGCACACCCGAACAGCCCGGGAGGCCTAGAAAGTCAGTTCGGTTGGCAAAGATAAGAGGTAGGCTGGAGAAAATCCAGCCAAACATAGGCCAGCCGATTGAAATAATAGAGGATCCTCCAGCGCCAGAACAAATATCTGGGGAAAACCTGGAACAAACAGAGAATGAAGTAGAAACTGAAGAAGGAGATAGGGATGACGACTCTGCGGCCGAGACCAGCTATCCAGAGGCAGCTGCTGAGCCGCCAATTCGGGAGAAGGAGATGGAACAATTGGGGGGTAGCCATCCACAAAACCCTGTGGAGGAAGAAGAGATGGCCACCATCTTGGCCAGCCTTAGAGGTTATCCTTCACCCTCCAGTCCGGCAGAGCCTCCCGAAGGACCATTTGAGGAAGAGACGCGTGACGAATTGCATGATGGAATGGCAGGGGAAGAAAACTCCCCTGTCATCGACAAAGAAAATGTGAATAGCAATCAGGAACAAGCCGTTCCTAAAACACCGGAAGGAAATCCACCCGCTGATGGCGAGGAGGATGAAAATGTTTGTCGAGAACAGGACGTTCCCCGAATGATGGAAGAAACCCTCGATGAAAGAGGAGCAGAACTGAGGGCCACCCATGTGCCCACAACCGAGGCAAAAGAAATTAAGAAGTTGAGAAGAAAACAGCAGAAATTGCTGACCATTATAGCCCAGCTTCGGCGGAAAATTTGAAGTCTGAAAGCCAGTTTGAGAATAAAGAGGATTGTGAGAAGAAAAAGGAGGACAAATACAGCTGGGTCCCCTCAGAGAGGAAGACAGAGCACCTATAGGCATCTAGTAGGTCGAAATTCTGCTAGCAAACCTGCAGCTGTTCCAATTAATACTGAGGAACAAAATGTTGTTCCATCTGGAACAGAGCACCAGAATGCCGTTCCTATTGACATAGAGGAGCAGGCTGATATTCCAGACAGCCCATTAGAACCAACTGCCGTTCCAATTAAAGTTGAGCCACAAGACGACATCCCAGTTACAGAGGGACCACCGTACCCCTTTGTACATGTCAAGAAGGAAGGGGAAAATAGAGCAGTCCACACTGAGACACCACCTTCAGGGAGAATTAAGCGACGAAATGTAAAGGTCCAGGCGAAACTTCCGGCCTCCAGGGAATTATGGGAAAGGGATCCAAAAACTAAGGCCTTGCGCCGTGAGATAAGACAGGCCCAACAAGAGGCTGAACAGCTACGGGAACAAATGATCCCTCGAGAAAAATATGAGGAGCTGCAACAGGAGGTTGAGCAGAGGATTCCTCGAGAAAAATATGAAGAGCTGCAGCAGGAAGTTGAACAAATGATTCCTCGAGAGAAATATGAGGAGCTGCAACAGGAGGTTGAGCAGAGGATTCCTCGAGAAAAATACGAAGAATTGCAGCAGAAGGCTGAGCAGTTAGAGGAACAAAGGATCCCTCTGGAAAAACATGAAAAACTGCAACAGCAGCTGAGAAACATGAGTGAATCGGAGAGTCGGGCTTTCGAAGGGTGGCAGAAGGAGCAGGAAAAGGTTGCTAAGGTAACACGTCGACTAGATGCTGTTATTAAACAAATGGACACTGTATGTTCGTTGTATGATGATGTTTTGACTTGCAGGCCCCCCGCAAAGAATTATGCTTTATTCCTCCTAGAGAGATACTTAAGATTGAAAATAAAAGCTGTCAGGGCAGGTGCCCCCATTCAGATTAACATTGTTAATGATTTTATTGATTGTTGCAAACATTATGGGGTTAAGGTCCAACGATTATTATGTGAATTTTATTTGCACAATATGGTGCTTGAGCAAGAAACTGATCTAAACCCTGGCCCCTTTGTGGGGGATATACAGCTGCAAGCCTTTGTTTCATTTGGGGTCAACCAGTTAAAATGGCTCAGGGCTTATAATGCCTTTCAGAGGCAGGAGCACAGCCTAGATCTATGGGTCAGGGCTGAGCCTCGAGATCCAGTTCGCCTCTGGCAATCACACAAAAGCCTTATGAGAATCCCTGACGTTATGAAACTACTAGTACCCATGCATGAGGAGTT
Organism: Pinus tabuliformis; assembly: GCA_031772625.1. Taxonomy (NCBI): domain Eukaryota; kingdom Viridiplantae; phylum Streptophyta; class Pinopsida; order Pinales; family Pinaceae; genus Pinus; species Pinus tabuliformis. The sequence goes on along the minus strand of CM062807.1, from coordinate 1,350,063,591 downwards.
GATTCGAAATAGCTTAGAATACTTCCGGGTTATTAAAGATTCCGCCTTGGAGGCTGCCAAATTCCGTTATCGGATTTCCACCCCAAGCATCCAGCTCAGGGAGCCCTTCAGATATGAGAACTTTGAGCTGGCTGCTGAGCGATTGCCTTTTTATGGCCAGTGCATTCTGCAAGCTGGACCATCATGGTTAGGATATCGGTTCCGAAGCCCTATTATCTGGCACCCTGCCCCGGGGTACCAGGCCTTGTATGATACGCCTGCAGATCAGTTGCATTATTTCTTTGATAATCTGGTTGCCTATCATGGTTGCAGACCCCCTCATGAAGTACCCTCTCCAGCCTATTCTCTTACTGCTCTCCATGTTAATTATAACGGTTTCATGAGGCCATGAAACAGAGTAAGTCGGGGGGTGTGTAGAGCATTGGGAAGGTATGTTTTAATAAATGATTTAGTGATGTTTTAAGCAATAGTTGTAATCTTTTCTTTATTATAAAGTAGGGAAAATGCAACGAGAACGAGTCTAAAATAATCCAATCACTAACAGTTGTCTTCTCTGCGCAGGAAAAGGTAAAAGCAGGAAGGCGCAATACAAAACGAGGATTTGACGAGAAGATAACGGCTGTCCCTCCAGTTCTAAATAAGGTTCAGACCAGGTCGAGTAAATCAAGGAAGATCAGTCTGGAACAAGACGAAGGACTGCCAGTTCGGAAATACAGGCCGAGTAAAGGAAAGCGTTAACAGTTTAGATCAATCGTTTTGTCGACCTATGAACTCCGCCGTTAATTGTATAAAAGGAGGGTAGCATTTGGAAAATAGGGAGACTTTTGGGGTATCTTTAACTTTCTGTTCATGAATTTCATTGTCAGTTGAACTCAGACTATTGAGTCTCTCTGAGACTTAGTTTTGTACTTTCATCGATGCGTTAATATAATATTTTGGTGTTAATTCCTCCATGCGTTTGAAGTAGCTTACGGCAGTGCGCCATTGGAAGCTTTGGGCCCGGCTCCAATGGACACTGGCTGATTGTACCATTACAATTCTGCTTTGTGTGGTTTGTTTCTCATAATCTGTTATGGTTGCATGTTGTTTCATATTTATTCATCTGTAGCTTTCCTGTTATAAATCTCTGTGATAAGTTCATATCATACTTTCAGGATTCTTCGCATACTGTTGATCTGAGTTGTTTGCATTAATTACAGGATTCATAAGTAGAACATTTCAGCTACAGGTGATTGGAGTTAATGGATTATTGGTGACTATTGCAGATCGTGTACATATGATTGACGTTTCCTGTTTTAATGATTTGCTGTTCCATTTGATATATATATGATTGACGTTTCATGTTTTAATGATTTGCTGTTCCATTTGATTAAGTTGCAAACCTGTATAAACGATTGCTTTCCTTCTTGTATGCAAGTGTGTGCCAAAGATTGGAAGTGTAGACCTCGCGAGACTTAGTTTCTTTACTGCCGTTCCATTTACTGCCGTTCCTTTTATTGCTGTTCCATTTCTGAAGATTGCTGTTTCATTCTGTTTTCTTGCTTGCGTTTATTGAAGTGGCATGAGAGGAGGTTCAAGACTGTTGTGAGATACAGCAGACGCTATCATGCTCCCAGATCATGATCCATACTCCTTCATCAGTTTCTAGGGGGATAGGTTATTGATTCCATACCCTCGACCGACGAAGTTGCTGCGTGTGTGATTTCTTTATGCAAAAGTAATTTAGCATTAGCATCCGTTTACTCTTGTATTCTTTAGATCTATACTACAAAGCATTATCCTGACAAATAGCCTCAAATTAAGATGTCCCTTACAATAACAAAACGCTCCCGGATTGACTTGTAATGTGAGATAACTAGAGGTGAAAAAGACCCTTGTTACAGCTCCACAACCACTGACTTGGAGCCTGTTTTAAGCCATACAAGCTTTTCTTCAACCTGCACACTAGTTTCTCCTTTCCTTTTACCTCATATCCTTTTGGCTGCTGCATATATATCTCTTCCTCCAAATCCCCATGGAGAAAGATTGTCTTTACATCTAACTGCTCAAGATGCAAATCTTCACGTGCTACTAGACTTAAAATAGTTCTGATTGAAGTCATTTTAAAAACAGGGGAAAATATCTCATCAAAATCTATACCCTCTTTCTGTGCAAACCCCTTCACCACAAGTCTAGCCTTATAACCTTTCCTACCTCCATATTCTTCCTTCAACCTGTAAAACCATTTATTCTGCAATGTTGTTTTACCTGCAGGCAACCTGACTAAGTCCCAAGTCTGGTTATGTGCTAAAGAGTCCATCTCTTGTTTCATGGCTTGCTCCCACTTCTTCCTGGTTTCTACATGCGCTACTTCTTCATAACATTCTGGTTCACCAGAATCAGTCAAAAATACATAATATAATGAAGGAGAGTATCGTTCAGGGGGTCTACTTATCCTGGTAGATCTTCTAACACCACTTTTAGGCATTTGAGGTGCTTGTTGCTGTTGGTGTTGTTATGGCTATTGATCATTATAATTTTCAAGCACCTTCATTTTTTTTGTGATCTCATCAAGCACTATGTATTCTCTGTTTTCTTTTTCACTTTTCTTTTCCTGCAGCTGATCCTTATACAAAACCTTTTCATTGAATATGACATCTCTTCTCCTAATTATTTTGTATTTTTCATAATCATAAAAGCGATAACCATAATCATTAACACCATATCCAATAAAGGTACATTTCTTTGATTTTGCCTCAAGCTTTGTTCTATTTTCTTTATTAATGTGGAAAAAGGCTTCACAATCAAAAGTATTTAAAAATGAGTAGTTTACCTTTTTACCTGTCTATGCCTCCTTTGGAATACCACCATCCAAGGAACTTGAAAGCCCTCTATTTATTAGATACACAATAGTATCTACAGCATCTGCTTAAAATTGTAAAGGCAATCTTACATGCAATCTCATGCACCTTGCACGCTCTATGATTGTCCTTTTCATCATTTCTGACACACTATTTTCTTGTGGTGTTCCTGAAACTATTTTCTCCCTATGAATTATAGTCTCTAAACAATACCTATCAAACTCTTTGCTGCAATATTCACCTCCATTGTCTGATCTGAGACACTTCAACCTTTTTCTTGTCTCATTTTCACCCAAAACTTTCAATTTTTTGAAAGTATCAAATACATAGGATTTATTTCGAATACAATAAATCCAGGTCTTTCTGGTTGCATCATCAATAAAAGGAAGATAATAACGAGAGCCGCCGAGAGATGATACCTAAGCCGATCCCCATAAATTTGTATGCACAAGCTCTAATTTTTCGCTCTTTTTTTTTTTTCCAACTCTAAGTAATCTGACTCTCTTCTGTTTTCCATAAACACAATTCTCACAGAATATTAAATCAACATGCTTCAAACCTGGCAATAAATTTCTTAAGTGAAGAATATGCATCCCCTTCTCACTCATGTGCCCAAGTCTATGATGCCACAATGTCGTATATTCTCCTATAGAGGTTAAAGCATTAACAGAATTATAAATACCATTGCATAAATACAATGTAACAACCTTTTCTCCTTTTGCTATTACGAGGGATCCTTTAGTGACCTTCCAGGTTTTATCTGTAAAAGTAGTCACACAGTCTTCACCTCCCAATTGCCTTCTTGAAATTAGATTTTTCTTCAGATCTGGAACATGCCTTACCTCCTTCAACAGCCATTGATTTCAATTCCACTGTTTTATGAAAACTGTACATACCCATTTCAATGATTTTACAGGGTTTATCATCACCCAATCGAACTTGTCAAAACTATCCTTGGACATAATCATGAAAATGTTTTCTATAAGGTGTGGGATGGAATGAGGCCCCTGAATCTACCACCTAGACATCAATAATATTTTCTAATGAAAGAATCAAAGCATCTTGCAACACATCACCTATCACATTTGCTTCATGATTGTTTTCTTGCTGCGCGTCTCCTTCTTTTCCCTTCCAAGACTTGCAGTCTTTCTTCAGGTGTCATTTCTTCCCGCATTTCCAACACACTATCCCCGATATGGACTTGGATCTGTCTTTCCTTGAATTACTGTGATATCCTGGGCTCTTTCCTCTTTCCATTTTTCTTCCTCTAGTCTTTGCAGTGAAAGCATTATCTGATGTCTCACTGGAATTTTTTCATCGCATTTCCTCGCTAAGGATTGCACCGACAACATCATCAAATTTTAAAGTACTGGATTTAGAGACAGAGTTACTAATGGCAATAACTAAACCATTCTAACTTTCTGGCAATACGCACGGAAATAACAGAGCCTTAATTTCATCATCAAAATTCATCCCTACAGAACTTAACTGACTGGTAACTGTATTAAATTCATTTAAATGATCAGCAACATATTCACTTTTTGACATTTTCATATTAAATAAACGCTTCATAAGAAATACCTTATTTGAGGTAGAGGGTTTTTCATATAGTTTGGCCTATTCTGACATTAAACCCTCTATTGTCATTTCCTTTGAAATATTAAATGCTACCGACGCCGCTAGGCACAAACGAAAAAGTGAACAGGTACTCATTTTTTTGAGGTACCAAAAGATCACCCAATTTTGAAAGTGGCAATTCGATAATACACCTTTTTTTAAGCATATTTTTGGCATTTTAAATTTTCTTATGTATCAAGTATGAACATTTTTTTCGATGTTAGTGATTTTCATGTTGATTTTGAAATGTATTGATGCAACATCAATACATTTTTTTAAATGTTACTGATTTTCATGCTGATTTTGAAAAGTGTTGATATAGCATCAACACATTTTTTTAGAGGACTTATTTTTGACATTTTAATTTTTTTATGTATCAAGTGTGAATTTTTTTTTTTTTGTTAGTGATTTTCATCTTAATTTTGAAAAATGTTTATGAGCATCAACTCTTTTTGTTTAGAGGGCTTAATTTTTACACTTTAAATTTTCTGATGAATTAAGTGTGGATAATTTTTTTTAAATGTTGGCGATTTTCATGTTAGTAATAAAACATAAAAATAAAACATAAAAAAAGCATGACAATAATCCGAGGTTGAACGGACGGGAACGATGGAGGCGTATCTGGTTAGGGTTTCAGCAAGCATTCTCAGCGCCGCCGCGGATCCAAAAGTTCTGACCTGCCTCAGATCGGATAGAGGTCTGGTCGATGGATCTGAGCTCGGAGGCCCCTTTGGGTCCTGGATCGAACTGGCAGATGGAATGGATCTTCACGCTTCGAATCATAGCAAAATGCGCCTCTCCTTTTTCAGGGTGCAGATAGATTTCTCCACGGCGGCATCAGAAATTTTTTGTTCGGCCCCAAAACAAATGGTTCTCACCCTGACGCGCCTTGATACGCCATCGTACAGGTATGGACAATCTGATTGCGAATATGAAATGAAGAGGCATTTGCTAGCTTTCATGGGTCATTTAGGGACCCTGGGGTTTCGATCTGTCGACCGAGGACGTTTTCCCAAAGACAAAGCTGTAGATCAAACTGAGGATGGGAGTAGGGCCCTGGCTCCACGGCGTTACAAGATTTCTATGCCCCCTGCAGCGCAGATCTGGGTTTATACCGCATCGTTGCAGCAGTTCATGCTCAGGTATGGGGAATTGGTTTGTGATTATGAAAAGAGGTGCAGGCCAGCTCCTAAGCTCTTTTTTGGCACGCCGCGGTCTCGATCTGCAGATCCCAGACAGAAGCAAAACAAAAACTGGCCAGATCCAGAGTACAAAGCAGACACAACGGATCTGGATCAAATTTTTATCAGATCAACAGAAGGCAGACATATTAGTATGCAGATCTGGGATCGGATGAGGGTTTCGGAGCTAAAAAAAGAGATCCAGGAAAAAATAGGGGTTCCAGCTGCACTACAAATACTAATTTTTTCAGGGCACTGTTTGCAGGACCAACTCACACTTCAGCACTACAGGGTGACAAAGGATTCAACTATTACCCTCAATTTTCGACTGCGAGGCGGATCTAAGGGAGATACCTCAAAATCTACAGGTACCTACCGCGATGCAGCCAAAGGGAAAGAAGCCCAAAAGATGAAAGAAGCTACAACCGATAATACATCCCCAGGACAGTACATTGTGGATCAAGCGCCAGAAAGCCCAACCATCTCGCTGGATTTACCAGAGGTAGAACACATATTCTCAGATCTACAGAAAAACGCTGTTATCTGTAGATTTAATGGCTTCTGGCCGAGAACAGATGCCTTGTACCAATGGATCTACACGGTCTGGACTAAAAATTGTCAAATAAAGCTATGTTCAAAGGGCTTTTTCATAGTAACTTTTCACGCGGAAGAAGAAAAGGAAAAAATCCTTAATGAAGGGCCATGGTTCTGGGGCAATGCGGGATTGTTTATTACCCCATGGTTCCCGGAGTTCGATGCCAATACCATGGTGGTATCAAGGATGCCTGTATGGGTAAGGCTGCATAACCTTCCGATACATTTTTGGCACTACAAGGCCTTATTAGCGATAGGGAATGCCCTGGGAAGAATGCTAAAGATTGATTCAGAGAGACACATAAAAGGAATTTTCACTTTTGCCAGGATATGTGTCGAGGTAGATCTTAGCCAAGGACTACCCGATAGCATCATTCTAAACTTCAACAACTCTCAGTGGAAACAAACTCTGGATTATGAGAATACAGCGTTCAGATGCAGGGGATGTCAACAAACAGGACATCTGTTTAATGCATGCAAAAGTCAAAACAAAAGCAAGCCGCACCAAAGGAAGCCAAAAGGATGGCAGAACATAGATGACGTCGTAAGGAAGAGAGCAGCAGAAATGAAAGCCCAACGGAGAAAAGAAGAAGAAGAAACAGAAGCAGAAGAGGATGATACCACTATAGAGGAAGATGAAGCAGAGAACCAGAAGGAAAGCCCACCAGACAACAAGGTTTCACAGGTTCAGATGACAAGTGTGGACCAAAGCATGGGAGGCACAAAACGGTATCATCACTCAGACACATCAGACTCAGACAAAGAAACAGGTTCTCAGAATGCTGGAAACCAGTTAGTCATTGCCTCGACCGAGCCCACTCAAGGAGAGTGGCGTAAGGTCGAAAAGAAGAAGGGGAGGAAAACTTGAAATTTCTATTTCTTTTTCTTTTCTCTTCTCTTCTCCAGTTCTTATTCTTTGCACGTCTGTGTTGGGTGCGAAAGCACTCGAGCCCAGGTGGCTTCTTACGGAATGCTTCATTGCATCTGCTAGTGTAACTTTTCATTAAATTTTTTTAATAAAAGGTTACCGTTTTTTTCCTTGGAAAAAAAAAAAAAACATGACAAAAAAAATCAAATACAAAAAATATATTAAAAAAATAGAAAAAAAAAACAAAAAACCTATAAAAAAGTTATAAAAAAAAAACCCAAATTAATTTGTAAAAAAAAATAAAAATAAATAAAAAAACCGCATTTAAAAAAAAAAAGTTAAAATAATTATCGAAAAAATTTAAAATAAAAAAATAAGTTAAAGGAAAAAAAAAATTAAAAAAAAAATAAAAATTAAAAATTAAAAACTATTTAAATTAAATAATTTAAATGAACAAAATTAAAAAATAAATAAATAAATAAAATAAAAATTTAAGAATTATTTTTTGAAATTAAAATTATAAAAATAAAAAAATAACATAAAATAAAATAAAATGTAATTCATGTTACCTATTAATAATTACAAAACTATATATATTAAAACTTTATATAAAAAAACATTTTTAAAATACATAAAAACATATATTGCAAAAAACAAAAAAAAAACAAAAAAAATTAAACCAAAATGCGTAATATACAATTTTTTTATAGATATTAATATTATCGTAATATATTTTATTGCATTAAATCTCATTTATATTAATTAAATGCATGTATATAACAAAAAACAAACAAAACTATGTATAGATCGAAAGATATAACATAATAATCTCACTCACACTATAATTCATTATAAATGAATGGAAAGGATCTGTCATCTTTATGAGAATATGAACATCGAGGATGAAAATCACTTCCTCGTAGAGTGCGCCGCTTACAACCACGTTAGATCTCAGTTTCATAATCTTTGTTGCAACATTGACCTTCCTAACCTTTTAGGATGTCAAAATTATAGTGAACTCGGGAGGTTTCTCTCCAATATTTTTGAACATAAGAATAAAATCTAAAATCTAACTAAATAATTCATTCCTTTAAGTCCAATAAACCAAAGTTTGATTGACATTAACCATTATCATCATCATCAATATATGCAAATAACAATGTTATATTATATTACTATTTTCTGTGGTATAGTTATAACATATTCTTAATGCCAAATTTTGTTTTGGACACCATGAATCCAAAATAAAGGCAATAAGAAACGTGTAAATGAGGTAATTTTATAATTAACCAACAAAAACACGGCCTCTTCCCTTATGGATTCAGGATAAAGAAATATTTACAATATAAATTTTCCTTGTTACAGGAATATGCACGGGAACTAGAAACTGTAAATGACGTGCCCAAAAAAAATATATCTTAACTCTGAAATCAACACTACCATAAAATGAGAAAATTCAACTTAATGACATTTTCGTTGTTGTTTATAAATATTTCTAGTTAATGAAACATAACCGATAACCGAAGTCTATTGCTCAGCCCCCTGCTCAACCCCTGCTCGCTTGGGCCTTAGCGAGGGGCCAAGAGGTCGCAGGCCGATACTAGGAATCTGCTTGCGGCCTTTTGGTCGCTGGCTGTGTCCGAGTGGGCGGGGAGGTTTGGATGTAAAGGGCCGAAAGGTGAGGAAGTGAGGGGAGGGTCCGAGTGAGCGGGGAGGGTCCGAGTGTAAAAGGCCGAAAGGTGAGGGAGTGAGGGGAGGGCGCAGTTGGGTAGGGAAGGGTGAAGAGGGGAAGAGGAGTGCTCGGGTGGGGATAGAGAGCGGGGTGGAGTTGGGGTCGGGTGGCCATAGAGAGCCGGGTGGAGTTGGGGTTCGGCGAACCAGGGAAGGGTCAATTTTTTTAAAATTGATTTTTTTTTTTTTGAATTTAAATATTTTTAAATTTAAATTTTAATTTTTTTTAATGTTTTTGTATTTTTAATTTTATTAATTTAATTTTTTTTAATGGTTTTGAATTTTGTTTTTAATGTGTTTTTTTATAATTTTAAAATTTAAATATTTTTATTTTCATTTTTTTTATAATTTAAATTTTAGAATATATATATTTTTTTAATTTAATTTTTTTCTTAATTCATTTTATATTTATTTATTTAACCGTTTTGAATTATTATTATTATTATTTTTAATTTTTTTATTTAATTTTATTTTTTGGTAATTATTTATTTTTTTAAATGATGTTTTTTTAACCTAAAAAAGGTTTTTTTTTTCAAATATTAATTTTAATTTATTTTTTCTTAAATTATATATATTTTTTTATATTTTTGGTTTAATTTATTTATTTTTTATTAAAAATTTTCATTTTTTCAAGTTAATTCTAATTTTTTTGTTTATTTTTTTTTTTTTATAATGATGATGTTTAATCAATAGATGATGGTTAACGTTCACTGAGACCAAACTTTGGTCTATCGGACCTAAAGAAACAAATTATTTAGTTTGATTAAGATTTTATTCCCATGCTCAAAAAGTTTGAAGAGAAGCCCCCCGAGCTCACTGTAATTTTGATAACGTAAAAAGCTAGGAAGGTCAATATTGCAACAAATATTTTGAAACTGAGATCTAATGTGGTTGTACGCGGGGCACTCTAAGAGGAAGTGATTTTCATCCTCGATGTTCGTATTCTCACAGAGATGGCAGAACCTTTCCATCCATGGTGCTTTAGGAACTGCCCAACGACCCGTTTCACTATGGAGTTCATGAGAGTTCGTTCTAATGTTGGCTATATTAGTTTTCTTCTTTGAGCTAGTTAAAGCAAAGAAATACTTTTAATATTCTAGGGTGGGGTTGATGACCTCCTTATAATATCTTAATTTTCTTTTAGCTGTTAAATCTTTCTCACACCACATTTTTTCTTTGGAGTTAGAAGTAACAATATTTTTAATGTTATTAATGTTTTGCAATGCAACATTCTCGTCAATCTCCCAATGGTTTAATCAGGCCCTAGTGTCTTTATACCAACCTCGTTTTAGCCTTAGCTGGTTTTGGTTGAAATTTAAAGCTAGCTTAGGAAGCCTATGGTGTTCTATGTTATTGAGTTTGTGCTTGTACAGCAGAGGCCTAGTCATATATATGTTATGATATTTAATTTATTTTTTGTCATGAATCATCCCCTTGCCACCCCTTGTCGGTTGGGCCTTGGGGTGGGCGAAGGAATTTTTTTTTCGAGTCTTATTTTTTTTAATGTTGTATTTTATTTTTGTAATTTTTCGTTTTTTTTGTAATTTGTATTTTTTATTGTTTTATTTAGTTTTTATTTTATTTTGCTCTTTGTTTTTTACATGATATGGTTAATTTTTTTTTTTACATTTTATAGTTTTTTTATGTCATTATTATATATTTTTTATATTTGACTTTTTTTTATCATGTTTTTTTATGTTTTTTATTTTTTATTTTTTTTATTTTTTTTCAATATTCGAATTTTTGTTTTCTTTTGTATTTTGTGTATTTATTTATTTTCAATATTTGAATTTTTGCATTTCTATATATTTTTAATATTTGATTTTTTTTGTTATGTTTTATTACTTGTTATTATTTTATTTTTATTTTTTCAATATTTGAATTTTTGTTTTTTTATGCATCTTTTTTTTTTTTATTATATATATAAAATTTGTTTTGTAGGTTTTGTGTTGATGCTTGTATAGCAACCCGATCCCATTATGTGCAATTTGATAGTTGATTTTTAATTTTTTTTGCAATGTCTCAAGTTGTCTTAGGTTAAGATTTTAAAATCGTTATACATTTAACATTTAAAAAAATTACTCTTGGTATAATAATTCTTTCATTCAGGTGTTCATTTTTAAAGTTTTTTTAGTCATAAATTTTTTCCATAATGTCATGCTTGAAATATTTTGAAAACTTGAGATTTTTTTTGTAGTCATAACCTTTGGTTTTAATTGCATGGCTGAAAATTTGTCAAGATTTTAATGTTTTTCTAAGTCATGATATTTTATCTTTAATGCTATGGTCGAAAACAATTACAATTTCAAGGTTTTTTAAAGTCAAGATATTTTATCTTTAACAACATGGATGGAAATAGTTGGAATTATCAAGATTCGAAACATGATATTTTATCTTTAACATCATGTCTGAGAATTGTTGGAATTTTACAATTTTTCAAAGTTGAATTGAGGCTTCTGTGATCCATATCAAGTTTATGAGAAAAAGTTTTTTGGCGTAAATCACATGATAATACATTTATCAATGCGTTTCGAACCAACAAGTGTGGTTCATCGTCAGGACAAGTTGAAGAATCAGATCATGGTTACATATTAAACAAGAAGAGCAGAGCTTCCAACGGCTAGGTTTGACTGAAAAACGCCTATATTAGATCAGAGTGGACAAACGACGACAATTGACCAAGAAACGGCTAGATTTGACCATTCAAATTGTTTAATTATAATAATATTATTATAATAATAATATTATAATTATAATAATATTATTATAATTATAATATTATTATTATAATAATATTTGTATTATTATAATTATAATATTATTATAATTATAATAATACAAATATTATTAGAATAATAATATTATAATTATAATAATATTATTATAATTATATTATTATTATTATTATTATTATTATATTATTATTATAATAATATTATTATAATTAAACAATTTGAATGGTCAATTCTAGCCGTTTCTTGGTCAATTGTCGTCGTTTGTCCAGTCTGATCTAATATATCCGTTTTCTAGTCAAACCTACTCGTTGGAAGATCTGCTCTCCCTGTTTAATATGTAGCCATGATCTGATTCTTCAACTTGTCCTGACGATGAACCACACTCGTTGGCTCGAAACATGTCAACAAATGTATTATCATGTGATTTACGCCGAAAAACTTTTTCTCATAAAATTTTTCAAAGTCCGGATATTTTTTCTTTAACTCCATTGCTAAAAAATGTCAAAATTGTAACCCAATTTTTTTTGTTATTTCAGAATAAACTATTTTTTTAAGGGTGTTTTTTTTATCCATTTAAAAAAAAAAAAAGGTTTTTTACTTCCATTTAAAAAAATTATTGAAAATTTATCCTAAAAAAAATGTCTTTCTAGCATAAACAATTTTCATTTTTGAGTTGTTTTTTAATGTTTTTTTTTTTGTTTTTGGGCTCGAGTACCTGTTTTGAGGTAATAGTTCCCATTTCATCGGTAACTATGTTTTTTGTGCCAACAGGGTTAATGGTGATAGCACATATCATTCACCACCTAGTCAAGTGCCTTTCCTTATCTATAAGTTCATTGAAACCTCTATTCTTAGTTAGGATCCTTTCCCTCTTATTGGTGTTGTTTACTTACCATTTTAAGGGTTGGGTCCAAGTCTTCCAAACTTGGTGTCCCCCATTTTGGTTTCCATCTACATCTATACAGTTCATCCAATTTTTATATATAGGGAATATTTTCCTGGTGGATGATGATCCTTTCATGTAAAATGCAAGAACATTGAGCCTCTGGTGATTATGGTTGACACTCGACATAGGCTCCGTGCAAAAATCCTAACCTTCTCAATTTGATGGCCCTCTTCAGGTTTACAATCCCTTACTTGTGGCTTCTACATGCAATGTTTGTGTTCTATGGAACTTCTCCACTCAAGTAGTGGATTTTGGTTTAGCATTTATTTTTAATTTTAGCATTTCTCTTCATGCATATTGGATCCTCTCTTGCTTATGCTCTCTAGATTTGTCATGTCATGCACCCTCAGATAATTCCCTCATCTCTGCCCCTTTCTTGTCTCCTCACTAGCCTTCTTTCCTGGCCATTTCCTCGCTCGCCACCATTTTTCATCCTACTTGCACTCTTCCCCATGCCACATGAAAGGGTTGTGATCCACAGGATCTCATTTAGTAAGGTCAAATGGATCACTTGTGCTCACCTTGGAGCCCACAATGATAAGAGATAGTCTAGGAAAGTGTTGAAGTCCAAGTTGATAAACACGAGGTAATAGACAATGAAGTATCAACTTTGGTGGCTGAATGGGTTCTTGATTTGGGCCACACTCGAGGGAACTATAACTAATATTTGTGCACCATTGAATTATATTGGAATATCAAATCCCTATTGAGTAAGGTCCTTGGAACAGAATGAGGCCAAGAGGGAGATCATGATGTAGCTTAATGCGATTCAATTGAAACACCGAGATATGGCTTTGGAGCATAGAGATATGTCATTCACATTGGCCATAATTGAGGCACTCCTACTCAAAGGAAGAGGGCCAGCCTTGTTGGGGATCCTTGTTGAACCTATACGTGTCTCCAAATACTCCTGAGCCACCTTCATGGCTTTCTATGTTGCTTGTCCTTCATATGATTTTCTCTCCATAATTTTATATGTTTATGCTTATGTTTCTTCTCATAAGCTAGTTGTAGTTTTTAAGTTTTTAGATGATATTAGATTGAGAGACAATTGGATAAATAAATTCTCTGATTTTGTAAATTTTTTTGACAAAAACTCTAGAAATAACATATTTTACCGAAAAACAATGCACTGATTTAAATTATCTATTTTTTGAAGCCAAACGTGAGAAACATTCATTTTTATATAAAAAAACCATGGCTCCAATCATGTGATCGATTTCAATTTTCTTGTTCCATGTCAACCATAAAATTAATCATTATATGTGAAGGACATTAGATTCATGATGTATCTAGGTTTCAACTAGAAAAAATATATCAATATCACTTGGGTTCCATCCTAAAATGGGTACTTTACACCATGGAAATCCATGATAGTTCTAAAATTGGATTCATAGTGTCTCAAATTTCTATTTATTATTATCATTATAGTTTTTGTATCTTTAATAATAACTTTTCTATTTCTAATTATTGCCCATTTTCTTTGATTATTGCCTTCCTTTACTTTTTGAGCATCATTCCTTAACTCAATTCAATTTGGTTTGTTGAAAAGAAGCCTTCATTTATAAAGATTCTTCCCTAACATGAATCAATCTATGTTTATGTTTGATTATTTTCCCCAAGCTCTTTTCCTTTATGAGATAATTTGTTTCAATTTATGACTCACTCATTAATTCTTATTTTACTATTATTTTAATTACATTTCCATTATTTAGATTATATTTTAATACATAAACGGATTTTACATCTTTAAAACTTCAAATACACTAAAATTGTACAATATCAATGATTAATATTGATAATTCATCTTGGATCTGGGTTCTGACCCTCATGCTAGCATGCCACAACATATTAAAGGTAGGGAATGGTGGTGAACCTCATTTGTTATTCCCTCAGGATGTAATATCAAGGTTGATGCATTCAATTCTAGCTTGGGAGACGAAGCACGACTTTATTTTCATGTAGTTTTTTATTCCTAGATTTGCAGAGCTCTGTAGGTGGTTGATCATTATCACACTTGAAAATCTATAAAGTACTCTAAGTTTAAAGGCATTGGAAGTGGAAATTCTCATCATATAACTATGGTTTGTGAATGTGGATATGCCAAAAGAGGAGTAAGTGGAAGAGGTTTTCAACCTTTTCCTTGATAGCATTGCCAAGGGGCAGACTAGTTTGATGAAGATCTCCCTTAGCACATTAGACAAATAATAGTATCCATAGAATCACATGAGATAAGAAACATCAATGATGGCCACTAGGTGGTTCAAAACCCGATTGGAAGGTATTTGTGAGACCAAGAAAAGGTCATGTGTGTTGTGGAGGCTAGAATAATTGATTTGGACTTCCACTTAGTTCAAAGTCGTTCGAGTTTAAGAATTATCGCAAGATATTTGAGTATTCAATTCCCTCTCTCCCCTTACCTCCCACCGCCCCCGCCTCACCACCTACAACCTCCCTCAAATCCCAGAAAAATCTAGGCCACTTTCTTCAAGTCCCCAAGACTCAATCCTTCAAATAGTGATGTTCCCTATCCTTGTGACGCTGGGGTCTTTGAACAGGAAGGAGGATGCAACAAGAATAGCAAGCACCTCAAGTTACAAGATGAAGGAGAAAGCAACCACTAGCAAGCTAGCCAAGACAGACACTTAGTACGGAGAGGCATAGAAGGATGACAACTTGTTGAATGGGAGAGGCCACCCTGGCTATCAAAAGGACACGATGATCCCTTTCAATAACTCTTGGCATGACTTTCAATCTCCAGGAAAGGTCTTCCTAGTTTATGTTTTTATGTTGTTTTTATTGCGCTCCAATTTGTTTTTTTGATGTTAAATATCGACTTCAAAACATTTAGGGAAATCATCAAGTTTCCCACATATGGATGCTCTCTCCCGAGTTCATTCTTAATTAAATAAGCTATCTTAATTTCTTTATCATGCACATATCACACACAGTGCGCCAATACTTTCTCAAGACTATACTCTATGTAAATTTTTGATAATATAATGAAATTTTACTTGCTTAAAAAATATTTACCATTCTAATAAATTTTCAACCTGTTTTATTATAATTTTAATAAAATTCATGAAAAAGTTTAAAATATACCCTAAGAGTTTTAAAAATTAAAGTCCTTGAACTATATTTACTAAAATAAGAATACTTCAACTATTTTCTGTTTAAATGACTTTAATTAATGAATTTAATAAATTATTTTTGCATTAACTTTGATTAATATAAAAATATCAAAGTGACTTTAATAATTTAATTTGAAAAAAGATTAATTTGACTTTCATAAATTATTTGCATTAAGTTTGATTAAGATGTCATCTTATTTGAATTTTATTAATAAAATAGTATATCTTATATGGATTTAATTAATAAAATAGTAAAATTCTAACATATCGTGCACCAACCGTTACATCGATTGTTATTGTTGTTGAAGACCTCTTCTTCCCGCGATACTTTCACCGTAAAGAATTTGTCCCATCGACTCCCTGAACTCAAAAATAATTTCAAAGTCTTTTTAAATAAAAGCCCGGCTACCACGGCCAACATTATGCACCATTATTCGTTGTCACTGAAATCAATTCCTCCCATTGCTGACCATGATTTCAAAGAAAAACTTGATTTCAAAGAAAAACTTTTTACTTATTTTGTAGTTTTTTTCAAGTGTATTTTGATGATGATGATGGTTAACGTTGGTTCAGACCTAAATTTTTTTCAAATGTATTTTGTATGATGATGATGGTGGTTAACTTTAACTGAGACTTAAAACCCATCAAAAAACAAGGAAAAAACAAACAACATTTTATTTGCTATTTTGAAAACACATGTTATACAGGGTGTGAAGCGTTGAGAGTCTTGTCTCCTCTCTTTTTAACATTGAACATTGAGGAGAGTTCAAAGTGGTGAGTTCCCTCGTCGCAGAATATTCTCACATCTATCTTCTTTCGAATGCATTGGCAACATAAGGCCTATAGGTCCTGAGTCCCAAGACCATCCTTCTTGTCATAGAGATCTGGACCAAAAAAAAATGATTCGGAACCCTTTCTGCCCAAAGGTTTTTCTTAAATCTTTTCATAGCAATATTTCTTCACCAAAAATCTCTTTAAACATTTTTCCTTTAAATTATTAACCACTTACTTCATCTATTCTCAAATCTTCTGAAATCTTGATGCCTTGGTTACCGAGGTCAATAAAGTACTTACGATCTTGATGACTTGATTACCTATAACAATAAAGTTCAGGATTCATCCTAATTAATGATACAAGCAAATGGAATAAGTTATTGATAAAACCATTTGTGAACTCAAAAGAGAGATCATCTCCTTATTTATGTATATTATGTGATTTTTTAATCTCTAAACAATTTACTTTGTATTTCTCATTTTTACAAATATTTATTCATTCTCAACATACATTTCTAATCACGATAAAAATTATAAAAAAATCCAACATAAAAATAAGGAATTTAATATAAGAATATTGTGGTCATTTTAAATTCAAAATAAAAGATATTTAACAATGTTATTCATTTCATTTTAATTGAGCACTTCATTCCTCTTTCAGTAGTCCAAGTATATAAAGACCTAATATGTGCTTATTCATTAGTCAAATAAAATAAAAACAAAACCCTATTCGTAAGGGCGCAGAAATTCCTTGATTATGGAAAGTTATTTTTACCAAATTCAAGCTCAAAAAATTTAACCCCAAGTTTTGTAAAGGAGCAGAAACTCCTTGATTATAGGAGTTATTTTTACCAAATTCAATCCTAAAAAATTTAACCCCAAGTCATATACATCTTGGGAAATTTTAAAAAACATTTAACTTATTTTTACCAAATTCAAACCCAAAATATTTATTCATACACTACTACACGATTAGAAATGTACATCCATATTTAGATCATAGTGGGGTAAGCAAATCCCTTACATCTTGAGGGAAATTTTAAGGAATAGATAAAATTTGAAACAAATGCCATAATAAAAAAATATAAATCCATAAAATTTTAGGTATTTTATTTAAAAATGTAAACAATTAAACATGTAAATTTATAAATACATTCAAAAAAGTATAGTAAATAAATAATTTTTTTTTAATATTTATTTCAGAGTTATAGTTATTAAATAAAACGTTTTCTATATTTACTCTAGAGGTATGGTAAATAAATAAAAATATAAATAAATTAGAGGTATGGTAAATAAATAAAATCTCTTTTTATATTTACTCCATAAACTTCTTTATATGTAAGAAAACTAGAAAAAGAAGTTTTATTGAAGTGAAGTCTATGGGACAAATAATTATTAATACCATGGGCCAAATACCATATTTATAAAAGAGGTATGGTAAATAAATAAATATAAAAGAGGTATAATGAAGTATGGTAAATAAATAAAAATATATCAAATAGGATTAAAAATTAACATCTAATTATATACCAAGCCTATTCACCAAATACCATGGTAAATAAAAGAGATGTTAAATAAATAAATAAAAATATAAATAAACGAGAGGATTGGTAAATAAATAAAACCTCTTTTTATATTTACCCATAAACCTTTTTATACTTACTAAGACTCAAAAAAGAGGTTTTATTTAGGCAAAGCCAATGTGCCAAATTATTATTAATACCATGCAAAAAAACATTATTAACCCTAATATTAATATTAAAAGATTAATGTTATTATAACTATAATTATTATTAAATCTAATATTCATATTAATATATTATAATATTAATATTATTAAATTTAATAACTTTGGGTTAATACAATATTAAATTTATTATATTATAATATATATTAATATATCGTGTTATATATTAACTCTAGATATATATGGGAGGGAAAATAACAAAGACATAGAGTGATAGATGTGGAGAGATAGCGGGAGTGACAAGGGAGAGATGGAGATAAATTGGAGAGAGGAGAGGAGGAAGGAAGAGAGAGAGAGGTAGATAACGGTAAGATAGGGAGAGGGAGACACAAAAATGGAGGGGGAGAGAGATAAGGAAATAGGGAGGGAGATAGTGAGAGGATTGGAGGGAAGAGAGAGAGAGAGAGAGAGAGAGAGAGAGAGAGAGATGGGGGAAGAGAGAGAGGAGGAGAGGGAGGGATAGAGAGATGGAGTTGGAGGGGGAGAGAGGGAGGGAAGAAGAAAAACATAGAGTGAGAAGTGGAGAGAGAGAGAGGGAGTGACAAGGGAGAGATGGAGAGAGAGAGTGTATTGTTTAGGGATTAGATAAAGAGACAAAGAAGGAGAGATATAGAGAAGGGGGATATAGTAACATACTTGGAGAGAGAGAGAGAGAGAGTGATGGGGGAAGAGAGAATATTGGAGGGAAGAGATAAGATTGGAGAGAGAGAGAGAGAGAGAGGCTTGGAGGGAAGAGAGAGAGAGTGAGAGAAAGAGAGATGAAGTTGGAGGGGGAGAGAGAGGGAGGTAAGAAGAAATAAATAGAGAGAGAAAGGTGGAGAGAGAGGGGGAGAGGACATGTGGAGGGATGAGATATAGAAATGGGGGAGAGGGAGATAAGGGGAAGAGGGAGAGAGGGAGAGGAGGAGGGAGGGATATATTTATAGATTGGAGAAAGAAAGTGTATTTTTGGGGGCTGATATAGAGAGACAAAGGGAGATAGAGATATAGATGGAAAGTGAAGAGAGGGAATAAGAGAGAGATGGAGAGAGGGAGGGAGAGATAACGAGCTCGATAGATAGGAGTGAGAGAGCATGCGTGTTTGGGGGGTGAGATAGAGAGAAAAAGAAGGAGATATGGAGGGAGATATAGATATAGATGGGGGAGGGGGGGGGGATGAATATTTATTACGCTAGATGCATTGATTTCAGTGTAGATGGTGATTTCTAATCCGATTTGATTTCTTGCACTAGATGCATTTATTTTAGTGTAGATGTTGATTCTAATGATATTTGATTGCTTTCACTAGATGCATTGATCTCAATGTAGATGATTCCTAATGCTATTTGATTACTTGCACTAGATGAATTTATTTTAGTGTAGATGTTGATTTCTAATGATATTTGATTGCTTGTACTAGATGCATTGATTTTAATGTAGATGATTTCTAATCATATTTGATTGCTCGCACTAAATACATTGACTACAGTGTAGATGGTGATTTCTAATCCTATTTGATTGCTTGCACTAGACGCATTGATTTCAGTGTAGATGTTGGTTTATAATCCTATTTGCTTTCTTGCACTTGATGCATTGATTTGAGTGTAAATGTTGATTTCTAATCCTATTTGATTGTTTGCATTAGATGCATTGATTTCAGTGTAAATGTTGTTTTCTAATCTTATTTGATTGCTTGCATTACATGCATTTATTTCAATTTAGATGTTGATTTCTAAGTTGATGTAATTGGATGTATGGTGATACATTAATTTTAAAGTGATTGGATTAACATTGTGCATTAATTTCAGTGTAAGCACAAAAAATTATTAACAATTTACATTGACTTTTGTGTTATAGTAATTCAATCTATTAATACTGGATAGAAAGAGAGAAAAGGTATGGTGTTTAGTACAATATATCGAGCTAAAGATTTAAATGGTTTACGATTTAACCTGATATTTCATATAATCGATATAAAAAGATGACAAAACTAACAAAGGCGACAATAAGAATAGTAGAAGAAAAAAGTTTGAGATCAATCATAATGAAGACTATTTGTAATTGCCTATATTCTCATTATTCACATTTTCTATCATTCAACACTATTACATTGTCACTTTACATTCAAAATTTTTATTTCATCAATTTTCATCATTAATGTTATTAACGATATTTATCATCTAACAAATTGAGGTACCTAAGAAAATTTAAATTTAAAATGCAAATATTAATCTAAGACATATTTAGCATATTTAAAATGATTATATTAATATCAGATGAATTTACATATTATTGATAAAATTAATCATATGTTCCTTAGATTTTCTTTGGGCGCACACGATTGAAACCAGTTGAGATCCATCTTAACTTCGGATCTATCAAGCACCAAGAGGGATAAAAAATCTCAAGGTGCAAACCTTTCTTCAAGTTTTGCACTCAAAAAATAGGCTTTCACCTCGAGAGATTTGAACCCTCTTGACGCTTGATAGCTCTGGAGTTAAGATGGATCTAGGCTGGTCTTAAAATAAAATAAAAGTCGTGACTTCAATAGATTGTCTTTACTCACGGTTAACATATGGAATTTGAAAAATCTTTCAGAGTTGTCTTGCCCTTTGACATGGGGATTTTGACTTACAAGAAACAACATAAATTTCAAGGTATAGATATGAATCCTGTTTAGGGAGCACATAAATTTGAGAGCATTTTTAAAGGTAGTTGGAAATGGTCTTCAAATGGGAAAAAATTCAGATATTTATAGAGGAATCAATAGAAAGTTGAAAATAATGATATATTATAGTACATTTTGTACTTGACAAATTCCTAGATATATTTTTCTAAATATAGTCAAATCCTTGCTAGAGTAGAAATAAAAAATATACTTACGGTATTATTGTAGCATCTCCAACCTTAGGGTGAGAAAGTAGAATTGCTTCTAATTCAGTAGGAGAAACCTACAATTCCATGTACCAAAAAAGGTTATCTTACAATTGAGTTTAATAAGAATTTACCTAATTAGTTGCAAAAGTTCTGCAAAAGAAAGCTATTAACGACTTAAGACTTCTCAAAGAGATGTAGGTCACACCTAGTAACTATTGTATTTTAACAACTCTTTCAATTTGTCCACCAAAAAGATGTAGCCATCATCATCAATATAAAAATATCACCTGTTCATAGCCAACCATCCACACCTAGAGAAAAAGTAGTAGCTTATGAATTGTTCAAATAACCTACAGTAAAATAAATGATGGGGTCAAAATGTAGAATAATGAACCATGGAAGAAGGTATCAAATTGTAAAAATCTTAGATGGTAAATATCATTGTTTCACTTATCAAAAAGCTTGTAATAAAGTAAAATCATATGTTGAAGGTGTGCCATCTCACTCTTGAAATATTTCAATATTAAAAGAAAACAACACTTCTCCACAATATTTATTTCCAAGAAGTTTTCTGGTCTAAAAGAAGTAATTATCTCAGGAGCATCAAGCTATGTTCCAGTATATAAATTACCAAGAGTTGGGAAACATGAACGAAACACTAAATGGCGCTATAGAGTTTTGTGAGAGAAATAGGAATATAGGGTTTTGGGAATATAAAACCTGAACATACCACCCTCCTGGCATATATTATGCATACAAAATTGTTAAATAAGTTCAAATCAGCATGCTTGTTTTACAATAATGGGTAGTTAAATGAGTTGTATCTTTTCAAATTAGAGTTTTCTCTCGAAAAGACTAATGTTAAAATTGATAATGCAGGCTATCATGAAAATTGTTAATTTTATGATGAAAAGTACATAATTGAATATTTAATCTCAAGTAGGTAGTAAATAATTTGGTCAATGTGTGGTTTTTAGTCCTTGTATGACTACTAATTTAAATTTTGTAGTACCACTGTAATACCCCAACCCTCTTTAGATCCATGTATGGGTAAAATAAAGTACTTAATTTAGTATTTCTATAGAACTCGATTGGATGTTTCCTATTTTATAGCTCTATTTTGTTATATGCACATGGTAAATATCTTTGATAACATAGTTTACTTCTTGATCCATAGTAGTCTTCATACTTATATTATGTCTAAGGTTGTGTTTATTTCATTGATTTTATAGTATAATTCATTACATGATATCAAATTTTCATTTTATGAAGAAAGAAAGTTTAAAAAACACACAAATCTCATAACAATGGGACCACAAAGCCACAATTCTCCTATTTTTTTTGGAGGTAGAGGAGTCCCAAAATTAGTATTAAATTTTGCTTCAATATTTGGAGCCAACACGCCAACTGATACATAGTGTCTACTTTCTCCTTCACTGTCTAAATAGGCTTCTACTGTTGTGGCTTCCATGATCCCATAGCCCTACAAAGCTTCTTGCAACATGACCAAAGAAAAAGCATAATGTTGATGTAAGCTCACCAAAATATTTAGGCCCTATGCACAGACACTAATGCCAACAATCACAAGCTAAAGATGATAAGACCTATCTTATAGTTTGATTTAATGCTAGATTGGGAAACCCCAATGGGAATATGCACAATAAGAATCAATTTTATGAGTATGAAATTTCCAATCATCCAAGATGCAAAAATTTGGTCCCAAAGGCCAGAAACGCCATTTTGGATAAGAATAGCCAAGATACCCACCATGAGGGAATGAGCAGTAGGGGCATGAGGATTCACCAATAGTTTTTACTCTGGCTAGTGGCCACAATTATGGTATAAAACCATGTGGTGAGATTAGCTCTCATTAGTGCAAAATTGATATTAACTATTTTCAGATATTATGTGATAATGTTGTACATGATAATAAAATGAATAATAATATGATAGAATTTCACAAGGATTTTTGTATTGAGAAATTTTGAAGTCCAGATCTTAGATCATTACAACAATGGTTGTCTTATTGATTCTTTTCTAGAACAATCTGTGACTGTTTAAATCATAGTAACATGATTAGGTTGTATTGGTCTTCCGTGTACAGTTATTTGCATGAAGTTTGAAATACATTGAATATTTAAAATAGTTCATATATGATATAATCAACATTAAAGGTCTTCCACAAACTCAGAGGAAACCATGATAGTGGAGATGAAAAATCTTTGGGCATTAAGAGATAATGAATAATTGTGAATGGAATAAGTGAATTCAATGAGGTCATTGATATAGGAACAAACTACTACAAAAAATAAAGAGTTGTGGTTAAAATACTTAAAAATCATGTCTAGATACCACCACTTTATGCACATTTTAGGCACCTACATACCATCGAATATGTCATACCTAGGAGGAAAAAAAGTATGGTTGTAACTTGTAAGAGGCCAGGAGCCTCTACTTTTTGGCAAAGGTCAACTCCACCAAAGATGTTAACACCAATACTACCACATCGGTTGGGGATAACAATCACTTTGCATTTTCACATTCACACTACAGGGAAATAAAGATCCTACATGATGTGTCTAGAAGAAATAACACAATCTACTATTGACTAGAACCCAATATTGAATCTGTTTTCAGTAAGGAACTTCTTAATGATTTCAATGGATTTTAGGATTGCAATGAAAGCTTCTCTAAGTGGTAGTGATTTTAAAGGGGAAAAGAGAAAGATAATATATGCCACATATGAGAATGTGTTGTGTACATAGGAAGTTGGTTGGCTCAATTCTATCTTTCTTTTTGAGACATATAGTGTGGTATCAAGAGGGAATCATACAATGTGTGAAGTTTGCATGACAGGAATGGGGTGGGTGGGCTTGATTAATTGAATGGAAATTGAAGTGGATTGGATTTAATAGAAAACATAGGAGGAAGAGGGGTTTGAGTGCCTACATCCATACACCACCACCTAGATGATGGGGAAGCGGGGTCTGAGTGCCTACATCCATACACCACCTCCTAAACAATGAGGATGGAAACGTACTACTTAGAAATATTCTAGATAATGAAAAATTTGAAGAATTTAGTGATGTCAGTGATGAAGATGGACATGAAATTACATAAATATATTGAGAGCATGAGCCTGGAATTTTAATTCATGACTTCAAATATATCTAATTGATATCATGTTGCTTTATTTGTACTTTTGTGTTAGAATTTTTTTTTGCACTAACAATTCTCCTAAGACTAATATTAGTGAGGGAATCAAGATGGTGAGATCATATATGTCACATTATTATGTGTTATGTTATGTTTCATGTTTTTTTCAATGAACAAATATTGTTAGTTTAAAATTTTTGATGGTTTATGTATATTTTTTTAAAATTTTAGGAATGCATGTTTTCATATCTATAATATGTCTTCTTCAGAACCGTGATTACAAAGGTGGGGAAATGGAGAAAAACGAAGCTCGGGTTTATTTGTGAAAAAATGTGGATTTGGGAGCAGCCACCATGTTCTATCCCTTGGACATCTCGCTGGGAAATAAGGATGCTAATGCTCTAGGTCGATGGAGGCTTCAGTTTCTGAGATGGGGTTTACCTGATGAACCAGTGCAGAGGGAACAAACTAGGTTTCTTTGCGCTTTTGTTTTCATTATCTTTCTGGGTCCATAGATGTCGACTCGTACAGGATGGAATGGTTGTAGCAAATGTGTTGGATGGTTATACGGATAGCAAGGACTGCATTTTCCCCAACGCACAATGCATTTGATACCCGCCGGATAGGTGACTCAGTCCCCTGTTGTGGCCTGCATCCAGCAGATGGATTTGCAATGGGGAGTGGAACAACTGGGGGAGGGTTTCAGCGGATGGGTCATAGGGTTATCGGTGCCACGGTGGAGGCTAGAACACTAACACAACAACAACTGTGCATTGTCACTATGGGGGACAGATGGAATTCTTCATTTGGATAACTATTTCCTTAATCGCCTACTACCGAAGGCTACCAGGAATTCCCACCATTTTATTGAAGAATCACGAACAACCGCCCTCTCCTGCCTCATCTATTTCTGGGTTTGATTTATGGACCATATGAAGGGGAACAAAAATTGTTCTCTGACATCAAGCGCCCTCCCCCGTCTTATGTGCTTTTCAGGCTACCCGCCTTAAACTAGTCTATCGATCATAATAGGGAGTTTGGCTCCCAGAACTAGGAAAACCGATCTCTGAAGGAGTTCACACAGACTCCATTTCATTATGAAGCACCTGAAGCTGTACATCTTAGCAATCTCCAGACGGATATAGAACCCCCACTTTTGGTAAATTCCTATCGATTTCAAATTATTATTAAGACCCCTTCGAGGATGTCTTTTTTGGTTTGGGTTCTCGTAACAGACTGTGTGTTGCATCTGAAGAATATTATCTCCCAACATATTGGATATCCTGTTGGATTACAACATTTGATATTCAGGGGTAGAGCACTACTGGACCCCAGACCCCTGATGGACTATAATATTTTACCAATGTCTACTATAACACTCAACCTGAGGCTGAGAGGTTGTGATGCGACCTCCAGTAAAACAAAACATTTAGGAGGAGGCATTGGGAGTAGTTCAACAAAAAACACAGAAACACATCATAAGCACAAAAATGGAGGACTTTCTTTTAATAATATTGTAATGCCCCACTTAAATCTTATCCTACAAATTGTGTTAATATTTACATTATCTGAAAATATTGAGAAATATTGGTCTAAAATAAATTTATGATTTCCATTATTCAAATTCCCCACTTACCTTTTCAATTTGAATATTATGTAGGATATGGTCTCCTTCCATTAATTCAAAATATATTTATTCATTTCACATTCCCCAATGTACCATCACATTTACTAAGGAGAAGACATGGTCCTCTCCATGTAATTACACTTCACATTCCCCAATGTACCCTCACATTTACTTGGGAGAAGACATAGTCCTCTCCATCTTATCATCAATATATATTTATTCATTTCACATTCCCCAATGTACCCTCACATTTACTAAGGGGAAGACATGGTCCTCTCCATGTAATTACACTTCACATTTCCAAATGTACTTTTCAGATTACTTGGGAGAAGACATGATCCTTTCCCATTAAATTCTCAATTTTATATTCATGTCACAATTCCAAATGTACTCCTAGCTTAGAATAGAAGTCAACCAAGGATGGGTGAGAGTTAATGACATTAATGAGAGGTGGTTGAGGAAAGAGGGTATAAAAGGGAAGGGGGAAGGAAGAAAAGGGGGAGGGGGAGTCTTGCTTAGGATTGTGGGGGTTGGTTGTGATTGTTTGGCCTTGTTATGATTTTGGGAGACCTTGGAAACCTGTGGAGGTTTCTTGGGTTTGAGAGGAGGAAAGTATCATTATCTAGTTTTGCACATTCTTCTTGAGGACACACTATATCTGGTTGGACTTGGGCACGGAGGGCTAGGGAACCTGTGGAGGTTTCCTAGACTAGGAACTTATTTCCTAGTTGGCTGGGAGGTAAATCTGGTTGGGTCGGTCAGAAGGAGCGTTCAGCTGGAGCTATAAGACAAAGGTATCATCATCAACCACCGGAACAGGTATTTTTCCATGGACTACTCTTGTTAAGTTGATATCAATGGAATGCTCACCTTAAGTTATGTTGCTTATGATAAAATGATAAGATGTTAAATGTTTAAAGCTATGTAAGAAGGTTAGTAAGCTCATTTTATTACTTTTAAATCAGCAGGAAAATAGATATTTTAGTGTATAATAGATTGATGCTCTAATAATAGGAGTTAGGACCTTACACATGGTATCAGAGCTTTGGTTCAAAATCTGGACCCAAAGCCTACTAAACCCACAATTCATACTTTCCACAAGCCTCCTTGTTGTTTGATGCGAATCCCCGCCCATGGCTACTGGCCTTCACTTATGACAGGAATCCGTATTCCATTCGCATTTGGTTTGACTCTGACATTTCTTCCACTAGCAAAAGCCTGATTGGTTTGACCATATTTTCAAAGGCGCGGTGTCAATACATCTCAGGATCGAGTCATTCATCGATGCAAATCGTAGTGCCGACCAACATCTCCGAGCACATGAAAGATTTTGGTTTGGAGCCCTTGGAGATGTGCTCGGATCCAGAAATTCAATCAGACTGAAGAGCAACCATGGAAAAATTATTGCTTCAACCCTGTATTAGTCAGCAACTATTATTTAGTTCAGAATGATCAATCTGATTTTCATCGCACTATTATACTTCTCACTACAACATTAAAATGGAATGCGAGATTCTTAACTTGGATTTGGTCCATGAATAGATGCATTCACTGAAACAGCGACAATTAGACGGAATACTGGAAAATCAACAGAAATTTAGTTATTCACTATAAAGGCCATCTCTTACTCTTGGGCTTTTAAATTGATCTATGGAGGTGCACTTGAGCATTTCATTTGCAAACAAACAAGGACAGTTGACCCAATACGATAGCAATTCAAATTAAAATACAATTCTCTGCAATATGATTTGGTTTTCAATTTATATTTATAATGAATCCGTTTGTCTTGAATTTGAAGATGATTTCTGCTTACCACTTCTTGCATTCATTCTCTTTTCACTCTTATTGGTAACGAAGGATCCCTCGCATAACACATTGCTTCGAGTTATGCCTTTGAGAATGCAGTCCTGTTGTTGATGATGGATATTAAAAACCAATATCTTCAGTAATTTAAAACAAGTTGTGCTGTAAAATCCAAGAACAGAGTACATAGGTGTAATTCAAACCAACGACACTTTTATACAGTCAATCCTGTCATGGTTGAAAGTTTCTCTGTTCGGACTGGTGCTTTCCAGATTTGCGTGATAACACGTCCCTATCCAATCTGTTTGTATTATGCTTCAAATGCTCACTTAAATTTTGTGAAGCCGTTGATTGTGAAGATGCTCCAAAAATGAAGATTTATAAATGCTTCAAGTGCATGATCTCCAATTCCTGTCTAAGTCTGCCTGCCTGTTCTGAAAATATAACAAGCTTTATCTGAGAGAAACAGACATAAGCTCAAAATACGATAAGTAAGCCCTTTGTAAAGAAGAAATTTACAAATCAATGGCAAGGAAAAATGTTATACCACTATAAACGTCTAATTCCAGACATGCTTCAGACGCATGCCCTGTGCTTCCTATGCATGCATCAATTTACTAGCTTTCAACCTTGGAAGCTATATTTCAAAATTCACATTGAAATAAGGTAGGAATGCAGTTAAACAGCACACAAAATGGTATTTTTTCAACTAACACCAGCTGAATATCTCATATTAAGGAAAACATTCGAAAGCTTCATTCCGACATAGTAAGAACGACCCACATTTGGAAGCTTCAATTAGAATAAAGTTTAAACCTACTTTTTCGAAGTAGAGATAATGCCTATACAAATGTTTTCTTCACAAAGATATTGGCAGTCATACAGGGAAATGGGCGCAACCATCAAGAAAAATTAGAAGCTGTCTAATGGAGACAGCCCTCAACTAATATTCCATTTAATTTCCTTTGGGGAGGAGATATGAGAGGGTTTATAGAAAGACTCACCTGTGTTTCTTTGTTGCAAGATTCCATTCGGTCCCTTAACTGTCATCCTGTGAGAAATAACCGTCTATATTGGTAATAAGTTTCCAATCTCCCTTGAGTTTGACAACTACATAGTGACCACTGACCATCACGTTGAACTCCATTTTCCTTCTATTAACCCAGAGAGAGAAATTTTTCTGTATTCTCTGACCCAATGTAATGACGAAATGTAATTTTTGGTTGAGCATAAAGCCAGCTATGCGATACTATAGATTTTACATGACCATGAAAGCATACCAAGCAACAGAACCTCATCCACTATCTGGGAATCGGACCAAGAGATTGAGTTGGAATAGGGGGCTTATTCGCTTCCATTGAGTTCCCTAATATGAGAGAGAGAAATCTTATATAACATGCTCCTACTACAGAGTGCATCATAGATGTGATCATCTAGTTGGCTCTTGAACCAAGTTCTGGATGCTTATGTAAGACCGAACACCCCGTTGAACACTAGCTTTTCAAATGTGTGCACCATCATCATTGTGCATCAACTCCTTCGCTTCTAATGCTTTTATGGTGCCATGGGGAAAGCATATAGAGAGAGTCTTCCAGTCTCATCCTCAAATAGAACTGAAGCTGGTTTGACCAAACAAACAGTAAGGATGAGTTCAAACTCAGTCAATAGCTAAGCAAATTGGAGATTGGTGCAGAGTAAGTTTAGTTTGGTGCAGAGTAAGTTTAGTTGCGTATGCATGATGTATTTGTAGTAGGAGGGCACAGATCTATATTCAGTTAGGATATTCATGTGGGTAAGTTTCAGTTTAGTTAGAGGAAGCAGATCTCAAGGAAGGGAATATATCCACATAGATCACATAAAACAAATTTTCCACGTTCATATCCAAAGTGAGTCAAGATGGGGCTTGAATGCATCTTATGATGCTTTTGATCTGGTTACAACTTACATCATTATTCCACTAAACTTCTGCTTCATAGTAATGTGACATCATTATTTGTAGCTGAGTTATTGCTGAGTGAGATGAGTTATTTATGAGTTAGCAAAGCTTAAAGGGTGAGCAAAAACTACAAGATCTTCAAGAGAATCTATGCACATACATAACATTACATGAATTTCCCATGTTCATATTAAAAGTGAGCAAAGATGGGGCTTGATCACATCTAATATTTCTCAAGGTTTTAGATCTGGTCACATCATTATTCCAATTAACTTCTGCTTCATACTAATATGGCATCATTATTTGTAGCTGAGTTATTTTGAGTTAGCAGAGATATATTCAAGCTTGACAACTTTTTTTAGAGTTTTGCTGAGTTGATGCTCATGATTTTTTTTAGTATGTGTTCCTTCATTTCTCTTATAAGTTGAGTTATTGATTTATTTTGCACCCAAATATTGTTGAGTTTGCCTTGAATTGATATTTCATTTTGTATTCACTGAGTTTTGAGTCCGTGACATTGAAATTAACAAAAGAGTGAACAGTTTCCTTGGATAAGGTGGGATCCATGGACGTAAAAGTGGATGTAAAGATTCCCTGTCTGCAAATCTACCTGTCAAGAACCTGTATGGCTTTTAACTTTTCTTAACAATTATATTTAAATTGAGAAATATGTATATGATACATTTTCCCAAGGAAATAATGGTAGTTTTTGTCAGTCTTTTTAAAATTTATAGATCTATGAATAAATAGTGAATATCCTACGAGCAATTGCATATTCCATCATTGGGATAAACAATACTTGAGCTTATACACACAAATTTTATAGGGATGGATATGTCATGATCATTGCTTGTTAGTGTTATGCCCCTGAACTTTACAGCCATGCGCTATATTGATAATCAATACATAGTGTAGCATCTAAGTCCTCATCCATGAGAAGCAGATAGTAGTGTGCATATTATATGATTAAGTTCTCAACATAAAACAATGGCACTAAAAGGGATGCAAAGAGTGAATCCTAGATGCTCAATAGAATTTGTCCACATGCATCAAATTATATGAATCTTCGAGCTACATATCCTAGTTGTGTTCAAATAGCG
This sequence comes from Pinus tabuliformis, assembly GCA_031772625.1. NCBI lineage: Eukaryota > Viridiplantae > Streptophyta > Pinopsida > Pinales > Pinaceae > Pinus > Pinus tabuliformis. The sequence goes on along the minus strand of CM062807.1, from coordinate 1,350,032,949 downwards.
TTGAATGCATCTTAATAGCTGAATGCCTTTCATATGCTTACACCAGTATTCAACTAAGTTATTGCTTCGTACTAACATGATGCATATTGCATGTCTAAGTATTTGGTGCACTTGGCATATTGTTTACTATTAACAAAATGAAAAGAAGAGGTTCCAGCTCATAACCATTTTTCTAAAACCCCCGGTAAATGAGCTTTAACCCAATTAACTGTATACAGGAAAATCTTACATGATTGTCACAACTTGCCAATCATTTGAGCAACCACGTTTGTTAATAAGGTGGGATTTATGGATGGAAAAGTATGCTTTATATCATTGATCAAAGAGTGTGCCACTGTGCAGCCATTGTGTTGAAGACTTCGGGGAGACTATCTATAAACATATAGTAATTAATGAACCATTTATTAAAGAGAGCAACTACTAGGTTGAATGAGTTGGCGGGTTTGGTAGATGTAGTGTTTGGTGAACCACTATTATTTCTCAGTGTATATTTAAACAAAACCGAGGTTGGATGGAATGGAACAAGATTTGGTGAATGTATGGGGTGCAATGGGCTGGTATTTTTTTGAAGTCGTTGAAATATTGGTTGTTTCTTTCTAACTGACTAAATTATCCCATGTTGAATACATAAAATGTGGTTGATTTTCTTTCATCAATGCAACCTGACCCAGTCCTATCTGCGGACTAAGGCAATTGAGGTTATCTAGTGCTGAATACACCTATGCATTGGGACTTTAGGTTTTTAAGCAGCCTTGGGGTTTATTATACAAGAAATATTCCAAATTTCGGTGGAAATCATTGTAGATGTAATGAATAAAATTTAAATTAACGTTATCAGCTCAATGATTTGAATAGGATCAGTGAAATAACACAATTGGCTATGTGCTTTAGTTTTATGAGGATCGACAATCAAAGTTTGTGACTATGGATGAGGTAGGAGACAGGATTGATGGTTTGAAGGGCCCTATTCCATTATGGTTGTATCCACAACTTCATTTAAGGTTGTACTCGTCATGTATGCACTAAAAAATATATATATATATATTAACAAAATATAAAACATGACTCATTACAAAAATATTCTGGATAAGCACTTATGAGTATTAAACCTGGGTAGGGAGGATAACATGCATTCTTCTCCGTGAGAACCATACCCCAAAGTGCCAGTTGAGAAAGGATAAAGGAGAGACCAAAGCTGGGCTTAGGGAAGCTGAGGAGTTGGGGAGGGGATGCTTAGCCTTTCAATTAACCCGTAGCAGAGCCATTTTCCTATTTATTCATGTGCAACACAATGAGGAAGGAATTCTTTGGCTGAAATTGAGAGTTATTGCTGGCTAAATTCCCTTGTGAAGACAGAATGTACCAGAGAGCTAGAGGATATTGTAACTTGTACATTTTCCAAAAATTAAAAGACTGACTGAAGCTAATAGAATGCTTGCTTTCCCAACTAGGTTTCCAGGTTAAATATCATGTCTATTGTATCATGAATGGTTTTGATATTTCCCTATGTGTTGTGTTAAATTTGGTGTTAATTTATGTATGAGGGTTAAGGAAGCTCTCTTTGCATTTAAAATGCTACCTATGGTTATCTTCAAGGTTAAAATGAGTTACTCATTGAATTCCTGTTAGTTTCACTCAGAGTCTTTGTTCTCCATTTTTTTTTTCTCTCTATGAATACAACAGTTATGCAATAATCTCTGTTCATCCAATGTTGAAAATAGCTATTGCTGTTAGTTAGCTGAATTTCTAATTTCGTTATTAAAGATCAGAAAATTAAGATCTCCAGACAGTTGGCACCCAAGACCAGCCTGCACGCTGTAGGGTGTGCACCTCCATATGGTCGGAGGTGCCTTAGGTTCAGGCACGCTGCCTCCTCCGCTTAGAACACTCCCTGCAGTGCAATAATACCATATCAACAACTGACAAAGACCATGTTAACCTTGTATCATAGTTCAAATCCCAAAAGGGTTAAAGGTAAAAGGCATTTGGGTGTTCTCACTATTTTGTTTCGTATGTGATGTCTTTTTCGAAAAATACATAGCTCGCCACGTAATATATTGAATTATCGTAAACAATATGTAGAAGTTGGAATATTGAATATATGTTGAGATAGATAATATGTAGAGTATGTCTTTGCGTTGTGAGAGACAATGAGGGTCCACCAACTACTCATGATTTTGAAAATACAGTATTGTAAATAAAGGTGGAATACCATGTAAAATGTAAATACATCGATGTTAATAACGTGATATAAGGTATCAGTGTTCAATTCAAAAGATAATAGCTAGTTTTGCAATGTGCATCATTCTCAATCCTGTTTGGAATTTTTTTTAAACAATGCCACTCTTAGATTTTTAATGTGTCATTCTCTCGTGGAATTGGTATCTTATCTTTTATTATGGAGATGAATTAAATTAACATAATAAGAAATTATTTAGTAGTTAGAGAAGCATGAGAATAGATAATGAAAGTGTAGAAATTTTGAGCTCCTCAAATATATGGAGCAGCTATGTAAGTTTCTTTATTTTCCCCAAACTATTGTATTGTATTGATTATGAATCTCTGGCAACTCTGAAATCTTTTTCCACCGAGTGTCATATCATTCACGCGTCTAGAGTTGCCAAAAGGTGGGATTTCACTCTCTCTACATTGCATTAGGTCCTTCAAATTGATGGGTTCTTTCATTTAATTCGGGACTCGGAGGAGACGACTTCTTTTACTTCTCTTCCGTCCTCAGCCTCCAATTCTAGTACCACTTGATATGCTCCTTTTGATGGTTTTGTTGCTTTTGGATTAATTTCTAATCATATATCTGCCCTGCTTGTCGCCTCTTGGACTAGGTGCTTAGCTCTATGGAGTCTCTTCTTTCACATCAATTATAACTTTTAGCTTAGAACTAGACTCTGCAATATTTTTCTTTTCATTAGTTGGGCATAAATAAAATTATTTCTTTAAAATTGGAAAGTCATCTTTTACCAAATGGTGAATCTGGGAATAAGTGAAGATTAGGGTTTGTTGGTACCTCACCCACTTTATTTCCAGTCCCATTCAATAATCTACTCAAAGACTGCATTGACACTATTCAATACAATCAATAGCCTCATTTGGAAAACCCTAGGTAGGGGAGGAGAATGCCATCCAAGACTTAACATGGGCCATTGTCAAACAACAGCTTGAAATTGCTACCAAATCACAGCCCGACAGATCATCTTATCTTATCTATGATTTATTTTTTTTTCTGCTTAATACATTGTTATCGAAGCTTTTGGAAATAGAATGTTTCTTTTGAAGATTTAAGATGTTAACATTTGACTCTTGAGTAGTAAGAATGAGAGAATGGAGTTATATTCATTTCCATGGATTATCAAATCAGGGTGCAATTAGTCAATTATAAGTCTATCATGCTAGCTAATTGTCTCCACGTGTTTGGAGAGTGAGGGTTGTAGTTAATTGTTCAATGTACACGGGATGTAGTTAATCAACAAAGCACAAAAGAACAACTTGTATGCATTTATAAACAAAATTTTAAATGGCTGTATGAAGTCGTTTTCCTTTTAGACAATGTTTCCCAATTACAAGACCGTTATAAAATATTTACATCAACATGTGGTGGCCATAATGCATGCCAAAGTGCATTGGCTTGAGAATATATGGTCGTAGCCTGTACCATGCTATTTCAATGCATTCAAACCCATATAGTGGACCCGCAAAGCCATAAATGAATAATTACTTTTGTAGGTTGACCAGCTGTGTGTTTAGGGAGAAATTTAGTTGTAGCAGTTTACATGGCAAACAATAACCCAGCAAACAGAAATGAGGTGTTGGTAGGCAGGTAAAATGCACACAACACTTAAAACAGAGCACCAACAATGTTTTTAACCAGTGATCTAGCCTATGATAACATGTTCTAAAGTTTAATTTTGTGGCTAAGAAGTAACTTGGCATAACTTGAATTGATCTATTGCTTGGGTTCTCTTGGGACTATCTACAGTGTGGTAGAAAATGTTAGGAGTAGTGCTAATAAGACACCTTAGCATAATCAGACTCGAAGCGAACAATTCAAAAGGAATAGAGCAAATCATTCCAAGGCAAAATTTAGATCAAAAGTCTCTTAGTATCTTCAAATAGTCATAAGTACTTGTGATATCAGTAATATAAAGGTACTATTGATGTAGGTATAATATTGCTATTGATGTTTGTCAGTGGAATATATTATTTAGAAGTTGTTGTAAAACAGTAAGAGCATGTGAGAGAGAGTTCGCATGCATGCGTATTGTTGGGATTTGGTGATTGGAAGTTTGTTGATACAATTGTAGTGTGATATTGTCTCATCTTAAATTGAGCAGATTGGTGAAGGATGTTGATCCAATGACTCTGACGATTGGTTATATCTCTGTTATATGAGAAGATGCATGGAAACTATATGATTATGATTGGATGACGTTGGCACATGAACCAAAGAATTAATGATAGGAAAGTTAGCAGGTTGCAGATAGATTGATGGTTATGGGAAAGGTCACTTTCCCGACATTCAGAGGGATCTATGGTCAAGCTATGATGATTGGTTTGTGAAGATGTAGCTATTATATTTCAACATGCAACCCAAGTTCATTAATTTTATATTTAAGTGTGCCACATCACAATGATTAAATTTGGCTAAAGGATGTGTCACTTGAACGTTTTGAATAAACTCTGAAATGGTCTCAGAATTCTGATTGAAGAATGATGTGAACTATATTTACATTGAAAATTGTAGTTTTGTTCCCACTAATCTATACTTGAGGTCTTGTTTGTTGCCCACCTCAGTGTCTATTAAATATATGGATGGTGTGAACAATATTTGCACTGAAAATTGCAGTTTTGAGCTAGTAGTTTATACCCAAAATGTGTCCCAATCTACAGAATGTAGTCAGTTATATTTTACATATGAGGGTGGTTTTAATTCTGTTGATAGCAGACACAGTAGATTTTCCATTCGGATAGTAGGATTATCTTTCAAATAGTATATTTGTCATTCTTCATGGAGGAAGTCATAATAACAAATCTCGAGTTTGAAAAGTAAATGACTATGGAGCATGGGAATTCAGATTAGGATGTGTTGAAATATCCTATATGTCATGTTATTGATTATTCTTTGAGTGGTGGAATTATCTAGTGAAAACATAGATTGAATACCATGGGCTTGTGTAAGGCTTACTCTGACAGTTGATTTTAATGATCTCAAATTAAATGAGAAGATCAATTCGTAGAGAATTTGGGATTTTAGAATGGAAGCTTATTTAGTCAATAAAAGACTAGTGAAAATATTAGGATACACTTTTACCCTTATTCTAGTGTTGAATAAAAATGTCGTGAAAAAATAATGTGTCTCTAGTTTTGGATAAAAGGACCCTCAACTTTCTTTGCAACTTTTGTGGTCACTGGCCACTTATGAAAGGAGTAGGCATCTTTAGAAATGCGACGCCATTTAGAGGGGAAATACTAATAGCAACAGGGCAAAGGCAATTATTCCGTTCATTTAATTATTTCTCATTTGTCTGATCATATTGTGAGCTGCAATATATATCACAAGATTGTTTTAGTACTAGTAAACAATGATTAAATATATAATAAATTTGAACCTTTTGACATTTACAGGACATTCCTCTCAATTTACAAAAAAAAATAATAAAGTATGAAAATCATGTTGGAAACAGTTCTGAAGTTCGGAGTTTTTATTTTATTTTCAAGATTAATTAAATGGGTTTGGAAGATTGGGACTTATCTATTCACTAAGGTTTTAAAGAAATTATATGCATAAAACTTATACTAACACCTCCTAGTGGAATTGATAGTGCACTAATTTGTTGCTTGCTATTATCTTGGTTTTGGTACCACCTTATGGCATATACGGGTTCAAATTCTATTTTCCATGATGGACAGTTGAATCTGTTTCAACTCTAATTGTTATTGAGGGGTTCCACGAGGATGACACATGAGCGTTTATGATGCCCATTTTAACATAGATAGCCACATATGTTAAGGTTCTATTGTGCAGTTCCATGTTGTTATTTATGAACATTATATACATTTGATTGGACACTTGAAAATCAATTGATGGATTTGGTATTGATGATGGAAATGTTGGATGTATAACCAATGTATGACTTACTTGGTTACAATTTATCTAGTGCATGACTTGTCAAAGTTATTATTGCATCATATAGGCTTATATAGATATGATTTATCTAATCGATGACTTAGTGAAATTATGATTTATCTGATGTAAGATTTAATTCCAGTATGAACAACAAAAATTGACAAGTGGACACTGGGCTTAATAAACATGATGTTTAAGATCATGTATCTATATCTATTTTGTGGTTATATATATGCATGGATGAGAACTAAACTACAGATTGGAAAGAACCATATGATAGCCAAGATCTACTATTCCATTGGGGAAGGTCGAGACAACAAATGAGGAAAGGTATGATGTACATTGTTCTATTGCATTTGGTATCTACTTGATATACACTCTTATGACACGAGTAAAATTCAAATGACAGGTGGCAAGACGACCTGACTGGATTATTCGATGACAAGTCCAACCAGCTCTATAGTGTGGTCCGTGCTCTGAAGGAGGGGTGGAGGTGTTTCCCACCGTGTATCCTCTGAAACCTGGAATCGTGGGGAGGACAGCTGAACGCTCCCCCTAGACGTGTGATGACGATTGCCAGATGCCTGCTGGGGAAAGTTCGGTCGAGGTATTCGACGCTTCCACCATGTCGGTTTTATCAGTGGTTAGTATGGCCGTTGCCACTGATAGAGCAGCAGAGGATGGATAGGGTGGGAACAGAAGTAGGTCAAGATGGACGGGAAGATATAGATCAGTTGGAGACTCTTGATGGGAAGTAATGTCATTGTCTGACTTATCGAATTTTAATGCTATAACTCTCTCTAGTTTGCTATGCTTTCAAACTCCTTGTATCTTTTCATTCTAACTTCGGGACGAAGTTTTCTGAAGGAGGGGTGTATGTAATGCCCCACTTAAATCTTATCCTACAAATTGTGTTAATATTTACCTTATCTGAAAATATTGAGAAGTATTGGTCTAAAATAAATTTATGATTTCCATTATTCAAATTCCCCACTTACCTTTTCAATTTGAATATTATGTAGGATATTGTCTCCTTCCATTAATTCAAAATATATTTATTCATTTCACATTCCCCAATGTACCCTCACATTTACTAAGGAGAAGACATGGTCCTCTCCATGTAATTACACTTCACATTCCCCAATGTACCCTCACATTTACTTGGGAGAAGACATAGTCCTCTCCATCTTATCATCAATATATATTTATTCATTTCACATTCCCCAATGTACCCTCACATTTACTAAGGGGAAGACATGGTCCTCTCCATGTAATTACACTTCACATTTCCAAATGTACTTTTCAGATTACTTGGGAGAAGACATGATCCTTTCCCATTAAATTCTCAATTTTATATTCATGTCACAATTCCAAATGTACTCCTAGCTTAGAAGAGAAGTCAACCAAGGATGGGTGAGAGTTAATGACATTAATGAGAGGTGGTTGAGGAAAGAGGGTATAAAAGGAAAGGGGGGAGGAAGAAAGGGGGGAGGGGGAGTCTTGCTTAGGATTGCGGGGGTTGGTTGTGATTGTTTGGCCTTGTTATGATTTTGGGAGACCTTGGAAACCTGTGGAGGTTTCTTGGGTTTGAGAGGAGGAAAGTATCATTATCTAGTTTTGCACATTCTTCTTGAGGACACACTATATCTGGTTGGACTTGGGCACAGAGGGCTAGGGAACCTGTGGAGGTTTCCTGGACTAGGAACTTATTTCCTAGTTGGCTGGGAGGTAAATCCGGTTGGGTCGGTCAGAAAGAGCGTTTAGCTGGAGCTATAAGACAAAGGTATCATCATCAACCACCGGAACAGGTATTTTTCCATGGACTACTCTTGTTAAGTTGATATCAATGGAATGCTCACCTTAAGTTATGTTGCTTATGATAAAATGATAAGATGTTAAATGTTTAAAGCTATGTAAGAAGGTTAGTAAGCTCATTTTATTACTTTTAAATCAGCAGGAAAATAGATCTTTTAGTGTATAATAGATTGAGGCTCTAATAATATGAGTTAGGCCCTTACAAATATCCTACAAGGAAAAAACACTCCTACAGTAACACCAAAGCAATTTGGAACTGAACCGTGTCCATCTATTGTGGAGCAACTGAATTATACTCCAGAATTAAATATAGATATACCAGAAACATATGAGAATTGTAATATATTTGAATCACAAGCTATTATCTGTCGATTCAATTGTTTCTGGCCAAAACCTGTTGAGCTCTTTCATTGGATATTCATAAACTAGACTATTCACTATGAAATTCACCTCTGTTCCAAGGGGTTCTTCATTGTGAAATTCCCTTCATCAGAGGTAAGAGACATTATACTACAGGAATGACCATGGTTCTGGGGATCCACGATCCTCTTCGTCACACCGTGGTTTCCATAATTTGATGCAAATACTATGGTTGTTTCCAGGATGCCAGTTTGGGTTCATTTTCACAATCTCCCATTACATTTTTGGGACCAATAGGTCCTTGCTAGTATCAAAAACACCATTGGGAGATATATTAAAACAGACACACAAAGGTTGGAGGAAATAGTTTCCACTTTCTCACAAATTTGTGTGGAAGTAGATCTCATCAAAGGCCTACCAGACCGCATACAACTGAATCAAAAACAACAGCGCTGGACACAGATACTAGATTATGAAAATACAACATTTAGATGCAGAATTTTTTGAAAAATAGGACACCTACAAAATAAGTGCCCTAAAGCCAAAAAAGATATTTCAAGAAAGAAGAAAACAAGGAAACAACCCAAGGGTTGGAAATTTCCCCCACAAAACTCTGATGAGGAGGAGGAAGTTGATATGGAAGATCCCATACCCAATGAGAACAATCAGATGGACACAGAACCATAAGTATAGGAGTTAATTCCACAAGATCCTATGGAATTATAGCTAGCAAATATACCAGATACAATGGATTCTAGTGGATCCAAATGACTACATACATCAGACACCTCTAATTTTGATAGGGACAATCCTTGAATTGAAGCTAACGTTTCTATTGCACTTATATCTTCGATGCCATCACAATTGGAGTGGCACAAGGCTGAGAAGAAAAAAAGGAGAAAAACATGATTTTCTCCCCTCTTGTACATTAGCTTGCCTTCATTGAACTTCTAATCTATAGTCATTGGCTTTCCAATGTGATGTGCCTCAACATACACAACATGTAATTTTTTTTTCATTAATAAAATTACGATTTTTCTCTGGGAAAAAAAAAGATGCCTGCTTCGACATTTTAACCACCTTGGATTTTTTATTTTTTTTTGTTACATGTTTTCTCCAATGTTCCATGGGGACATGCCCCCATGTTTCTCATGCTATGTGTGGGGCACCAAGCGAAACATTTCCCAATGTGGGGGACAAATTTCCCCAAAAGGGGTGCATCTAAGCACCCCCTCTAACCAGGTGGATATTGGTGTCCACCCGCCAATTCCACTTGGACCCCCACCATTGTTTCTTTCGGTTTTTCAATTTCCTTAATTGTAGCACAATTTACTATTTTTAGCAGTTGTTCGGGTCCTAAACTTCTGGAGCTGTTTTGAGGCTCTAAACAACGTTTTTTGGCAATCTACTGCTAGCGAATTTTTGTCTAAAATTGTCTTTTCCATTGTAGTCCTCAGAGAGATATTTCCAATGGGTTATCATGTGCGTCAAAGGGAGATAATATGACCAAGTTGCGACCTCGGGAAGTTGGCTGTCTAACTCACCCCAACGGGGCCCATAAACTCTTGGTGTTACATCTCATCGGGTTAGGGTTTTTGGTTGTTTAGGGCTGTCCCCTATTGTACATTAGCTTGCTTTCATTGAACTTCTGATCTACAGTCATTGACTTTCCAATGTGATGCGCCTCAGCATACGCAACATGTAATTTTATTTTCATTAATAAAATTACGATTTTTCTCTGAGAAAACAAAGATGCTTGCTTCGACATTTTAACCACCTTGGATTTTCTTTTTTTTGTTACATATTTTCTCCAATGTTCCATGGGGACATGGCCCCCATGTTTCTCATGCTATGTGTGGGATGCCAAGGGAAACATTTCCCAATGTGGGGGACAAATTTTGCCAAAAGAGGTGCATCTAGGCACCCCCTCTGATCCAGGTAGATATTGGTGGCCACCCGCCAATTCCACTTGGACCCCCACCATTGTTTTTTAGTTTTTCAATTTCCTTAATTGTAGCATAGTTTACTATTTTTAGCAGTTGTTTGGGTCCTAAAATTTCGGAGCCGTTTTGAGGCCCTAAACGACATCTTTTTGCAATCTATTGCCATCAATTTTTTGGCTAAAATCATCTTTTCTGTCATAGTCCTAGGAGAGATCTTTCCAATAGGTTATCATTCACGTCAAAGAAAGATAATATGACCAAGTCACGACCCCGGGAATTTGGTTGTCCAACTCACCCCAACAGGGCCCATAAACTCTTGGTGTTACATCTCCTCGGGTTAACGTTTTTGTTGTTTAGGGTTTTCTCTTATTGTTCAATAATAAAAAGGCCCTTGAGCCTCATTGTAATGCAGTTCAGAGGCATGTAGCCGCCACATCTCTTCTAAGAGATAAGCTACCATCGCCCGAGCTAGCCTTATTTCCATTCTGTTTGTAAGCATATTTCAGTATTTGACATTAATGAAATGAAGTGTTATTTCTACTACATCTTTGTATTTATGGTTATATCTGTAATTTGTTGCATTCCTATATTTATGGTTATATATGAAACCAGCTCACAAAAAGATAGAAAAGATAGATGAACGCCTTATAAATCATCCTCTTCGAGGGGGCAACCCCCTTTACATTACACAAATGAACAATTCTTGGATGATACAAATGATAAGACCTCCTTTCTATATATAAGAGTCTAAGGGGTTATAATATAATCAGAGCCGACATAACAATAATAATGTAAGGGCACAATAATAACAATAGTGGGCTTGTATGGGGCACAATAATAACAATATGGGGACTACATGGGCACAACAATAGAATAAGGGGGTTGTACTAATAAAAATAAGGGATTACACTAGTAGTATAGGGACCTAACATGTCCCTCTACTTGAAAAAGTGTTGTCCTCAACGCTTGAGTAGTTCTTGATGCTTCTGTATAAATTCTTGTCCTCCTATGTGGAATCTTCAGCGGGTAAGTTCTTCCACTTGGTGAGATACTCTGAAATTTATCTATTTCGTAGTTGTCAATTTCTCGGTTCTGTGACTGCTTCAGGTTCCAATATGATTTTTCCTTCCTTGTCAAGTTCTCGCAATACTGTTTGAATTGGGATCTTCTGCAACTTTTGAATGAGTTCCCACTCCTTTGGGCATATGGATATCTGTAAGGCCTGATGTTTGGAGGAACAAATCCTGGAATCAAATGAATAGCATGATCATGATCACAAATAGGTGGGAGGCCTTTGGGAGTCTCAATTACCTTGGAATAATTGTCCAAAACGTTTTGGAGATATGGAGAAATACATGATTTTGATGTGGGATCCTCTAATGAACATAATTGTGCAATTATGCCCTATTGTTCTTTATTTAGAATATTTGTCATGTTGTTAGAGTTGATTATCTTTCTAGTTTTCCCTTCGATACCCCTCAATTCAACTTCCTTTCCTTCCCAAAAAAATTTCAAGAAAAGTTATTGAAAATTAAAACCTATCGTACCCAAAGATTGTAGCCATTGGGCTCCTAGTAAAACATAAGCACCACCCATTGGAATGGAAAGCATTGGGCTATTCAATACATATTCTCCCATGGATAGCTTGATATTATGGCACTTTCCAGAGCAATTTATGGTTCCTCCACTTGCAACCATGACTTGACACTCTGGTGCTGGATATTGGAAGCAATTCAATTCCTTGCCTATCTTACAATGAATAAAATTATGGGTACTTCCCGAATCAATCAACACTATTACATTTTTCTTCTTGATATGTCCTTCTATCTTGATAGTTTGAGGAGTGGTAATTTCTTCCAATGCATTACAAGATATGGTTGGATTCATTTCTTGATGCTCAATGTGATCTTTCAATTCTTGAACAACTTTCTTCTTGATATGTCGTTCTATATTGATAGTTTGAGGAGTGGTGATTATGTCCAATGCATTACAAGATATGGTCGGATTCATTTCTTCTTTCTCGATGTGATCTTTCACTTCTTGAACCTTTTTCTTCTTGATATGTCCTTCTATCTTGAGAGTTTGAGGAGTGGTAATTCTTTCCAATGCTTTACAAGATATGGTCGAATTCATTTCTTCTTTCTCTGGGGTGGGTTCTTGGTGTATATCCTCTTCTTTTGATGTTTCTTGATCCTTTTCTTCCTCCTCTTCATAATTTATGTAAAATAATTTCTTCTCAACACACTTATGACCTTTAGTGTATTTTCTATCACAATTGTAACAAAGCCCTTTTTCGCTTTTTCTTCCAATTGCTGTGGTGTAAACCTTGTAGGTTGTGGAAGGCTAGGAGAAAAAACACTTTCATAATTATAGTCGTGAGTGGTGGGATTCCTTATTTCCATAATTTCGCTTTCAATGTTTCTTGCCAACCTAAATGCCTTCTCCAATGAATCAGGTTTCCAAAGATGAACCTTGTGTTGAATGTTATCCTTTAAAGTCCCTATGAAGACATCAACCATTTTCTTCTTTGGAATATCATTTACCCTTATATTCAATTTTTGGAAGTCCTCAATGTGCTTTTCCATTGAACCCTTTTGTTTGAGATTTATCAATTGGCTAAAGAAGGTGTTTCTCTTTGTATCCTCATAATGTGCTATCATTTTCTCCGTGAAAATCGACCATGTGACAAGTGGTTTATGAGAACAAATCCCTTTATACCATAAGAATTGATTCGATTCTAAATAATTAGATGCAATACATACCTTTTGTAACAGTGGTAGACCATGTAGATCAAAATATTTCTCCATCTGTAGTATCCAATTTACCGGATCCTTGCCATCAAAATTCCTCATCTCATTTTTTCTTGATTTTAGGAGCTCGATCTTGAAATGACTGTAACTCTGTACTTTCAGATCTTTAAGTTCTGAAATTTCGATTTGTAATAGCCCTTTGAGTCCTATTTCTAACTCCGCAAGTATGATCGCAATTGGATTCCTCAAGAAAGATCTATTCCCAATCTCTCGTGATGACCTAATTATATACTAGTTCAGTAGAGTGAACTTGTACGACATGCCACGTGTCACTGTTTCAACCTTAGGTTCTGAAAATTATACTCAAACAAAATATAGTCTGTCCTGTTTCTGTAAAGTCTTATGAAATTTCAATTTGATGCTCAGAGAGAACGTTATGATGATTTTCCCAAGGTCGCTTGTTAAGGATGTAATTCGGGAGTTTGCAAAAACCCTAAATTCCTCAGATCATATATCCGAAAATATAGCGAGACAAGATTTGAAATTTGGACCTGAGGTTCAGAAATATTTCTTCTCAAATGGGTTTTTTTTAGGTTCTGAAACTTCGTAGAGAAAAAGTTATAGCGCAAATTCCACGATGACCTATTTAGATGGAATTATGGAGCTTGCAAAAACTCTAAATTCCTCATATCATATATCCTAAAATATAACGAGACAAGATTTGAAATTCGGACCCGAGGTTTAGTGAGATTTCGTCTCAAATGGGTTTTTGTTTTAGCTTCTGAAACGTTGTATAAAAACAGTTATAGTGAAAATTCCACGATGACCTGTTTGGAGCGGTGAAACCCTATAATCCAAAGCTCTGATACCAAATGTTATGAAACTACCTCACAAAAAGATAGAAAATATAGATGAACACCTCATAAATCAACCTCTTTGAGGGGGATACCTCCTTTACATTACACAAATGAAAAATTCTTGGATGATACAAATGACAAGACCTCCTTACTATATATAAGAGTCTAAGGGGTTATAATATAATCAGAGCCGACATAACAATAATAATTTAAGGGCACAATAATAACAATAGTGGGCTTCTATGGGGCACAATAATAACAATATGGGGACTACATAGGCACAACAATATAATAAGGGGGTTGTACTAATAACAATAAGGGGTTACACTAGTAGTATAGTGACCTAACATGGAATTGGTGTATCCTACTTGGACAACATAAATCTGACAATCCTTCCTAATACATTTTGCCAACTGGTTAGCAGTAATAGGACGTAACTTAATACATTTCTTGATTCCTTGTATTTCCTTTCTTTGCCCTGATTCCGTGAGATATCTTACAGATTTCTCCTTACAATCGACTAGGGACCATCGCCCTTCCAACCAGTCCATCCCTATGAGTACATCATACGATCCTAAAGGAAGTATATTAAGATTGACATGGATTGATTGTCCTGAAATTGCTATAGGACAATTTTCTTCTTTTGCAGACACTTCTTCTTGTCCCTGTGGCTAGTTGAACTAATCATGGCTTCTTAAACTTACTACTTTGCAGCTCACACCTTTCTACCACTTTAGGACTGACATAGCTTAGGCTAGCACCCAGATCAAACAAAACAGAAATAGGGTGATCAACAATCATACCTTCACACTCGATCATGGTGGGCTGGTACTCCGATTGATGATCTTCCAATGCAACATTAATTTTGGGCATACTCTTTGCTACGTCTCCCAGTATAGAGGCTTCTTTCATATTAGAAATTTGTTCTGTTATGGACATGTGTGGGCTATTTTTGTAATAATGTGATTCCCCACATCCCCAACATTGCAAAGGCTATTTTGGCTGCTGGTCATTGGCAGTTTTATTAACTCCCTCCGACTGTCTATTTTCGTTGTAGGCTGGAATCTTTGACTGGTTCTTTGGAAATTTGCTAAAAGTTCTTTGTTGAATATTTCTTCCATTAGTGATTTTTGTTTTTCAGTTTGGGGGTAAAATTCTTCCTCTTCTTCCCATTTCTCCTTTAGACCCCTCATTCTTCTATTTAATTTGCTAATAATAGATGCAGTCCTTTCGCACCACATCATCCATTGCTCTAGGATAATCAAATTCGATCTTTTCCTTCATAAGGTTGGGTAAACTGCTAATAGATCGTTGAATCTTGGACTTTTCCTCCTGCATATATGGGACGTATCGTAACAAGGAGGTGAATCTTTTCACATATTCATCCATGGTCAAGGTTCCCAGCCTTAAATCATGGAATTCCTTTGCTTTCTCAGCATAGTAACGCTCACTTAAATATTTATCCTTGAAATGCCTTTGAAATTCTTGCCATGTAACTTGTTCTTCATCATTTTTTCTCACAGTTTTGATTTCTTCCTACCAAAGGGTGGCCTTACCCATTAGTTGATAATTTGCCAACCGTGTTTTAAGTTTATCAATATAGTCATAAATTTGAAAGTACTTGCCCATGTCGATTAGCCATGCTTCAACTGCTTCCTCAATTTCTTCTTCAAAGAGTGACGGTTTTAACTTTTTGAACTCACCTTGTAATTCCACCTTCTACCTTTTTGTCTTTCTTTGGTAAAAAAAAATATCCGATCGTCCCACTTCATCCTCTTTGTGTCCTTCTGTTGACTCTGATTTATCTTTGCCATGATGGATCGTTGGGGTTTTCTCCCTATTCTCAACACTGGGATCCGGTCCCCATTGATTTTGTCGGTCGAACAAACTTTTAAGGATTCTTTCTTGTTCTTTCCTCATTTGTTCATTATTTGTTCTAAGGTTTTTCATTTCTGCACGTATTTGTTGAACTGTTTCAAGCAGGGTAGTGTTGGCCTAATGAGATTCTTCTCCTAGTTGTATCCATATGTCCGGATTGGCCTCTACATAGGTTGCCTCCGGCTAGTTCGAAAATCTCGGACTGCTCTGCATTTATGCTCTTTGGGTACTGATCTCTATTTATGTGTTCACATTCACACATACTCAGTTGTTTTATTATATATATATATATATATATATATATATATATATATATATAGATATAGATATAGATATAGATATAGATATAGATATAGATATATATATCTATATATATATCTATATACATATCCTAGAAGTCTCAGTGTGCGAGCCTGGCTTTGATACCATTTGTAACAAATTTAACACATAATTTTTCTTTTATTCCATTCCACATTTCATTAACTATGTTAATGGTGGATAATGAGGTTATTAATTTAGATTATACGACTGTTAATAATTAATGAGGGCGTGTCCTTCATATCCGCCATGATCTTTCACCTTATTTAGACTCCCGCATGCTCAATTCATCATTTAAAGTAACATTCAATGAGGATAAGGGTGGATCAAGGGCTGAGTGCCACCTGTAGCTTCAGGCATCAAGTATCTGACTTTGTTCATTGAATAGCTTTGACAATAGCCTAGTGCTTGGTCACTTAGCCATTTCTCCATCGTAGGATCAAGGTTGGTGGATTTGACGGTCCTCGTACTCTAGAATCATTGGTATGGTATTTTTCAGGCTTCCAATGTGAGTGACTTCTATTTTCCGATTTGAAAAACTTGGTGTTCATCTCTTCATCCTGTCTAAGGGTTAGAAGGGTCACCATGGTGCTCGCTTAATCTCCTTGGCCCAACGGGGTCCATCATGCATTCAAGTAGTGGGTTCAGAAGTTGATTATAGTAAAATTTCTTAAGAAGCTTTCATTTCCCATCTGCTCGAAGCGTTTCCCTGATCACTTGGTTCATGCCATGCAGGTATTTCTCTGTCCACGATTGTGTACATCCCAAGAAGGACGCGATAGGATAAATTACACTTCGGTGGAGGTAAGATCCATGTACGCTACAATTTTGTTTTCTATTTGGTCTGATTATGAACAGTAACTAACAACTGTGATAGGTTTTACAGATGCTCGCAACCTCTTTTTGCTCAGAACTCCTCTCACACAGGTAATGTTGCAACCTTGAGCTTCCTAAATTGTTCTAGTTGTTTAGTTCTTAATGCATCGGTCGCTTTTAGTTCTTAATGCCTTATAGGATTTAATCCCGGCATCCTTGTATTCACAGCTAAGGTCTCGACAATGCGTTTTCAAGAGATTTCAGAAGTTGGAGGGTTCTCCTCATACTGGTTACTGTCTTATGGTCACAGGTTGGTCTAAACACCCTACCTTCTGATGAACTCATGGCTAGAAAGTGCCTCATAGATTTAGCTATCCATGGAAGCATTGCGCTTGCTGTGTTTAATGTTAGATTTTCAGGTTTATATGTAATCCATATTGGGGTATGGCCATCATTAGGTTCATAGTTGTATTGAGAGACACTACATGAGGGTTGTAATTTCATTTAGTAATTTTGTTTGGAACAGTCCGAAATGGGACGACACTATAGACTGGTTGACTTTGGCTAAATGGGTTTAAGCCCTGTTTGATTTTTCTCGTTCAAGCTTCAAGTTATAATTCAAGAACTTTCCATAACTAAATTTTGTTACTGTGTTTGGTCGGTTCCAGTACCATTCTAGTTTTAATGAGTATCAACGTTTCTCACTTGAGTAACTTGGAATTTTAGACAGAAACGAGGGCGGTTGGCTCTTAGTTATTGCTACAGAAACCGACTGAGAGCCACGAAGAACCCTCGTGATTTCGTTAATGTATTATTTTTGTACAATTATTAATAAGTGTGTTTATGCAATGGTTTGTAATAGTTATTCCATCAATGAAATATCGTCTTCCTTTTGCATCTGGAAGTTAGCATTATCTTGAGGTTGCATCTATAGAAAAGTTCATAGTTACAGAATGAATTTCTTTTCGGTTTGGTCTCTGCATGCTCTATGCAACTAGAACACATCTCATGTTTGATTAAAAGAAATTAGCACTCGCTCTAAAAGCTAGAGACTGATCATAATATGATTTCTTTAATTTTCTAATGTAAAGTTAATCCGAAATGGTTAATTTGTTTTTCTAGAACAGTATAAAGCTATCGGGCTTCTTACCTTATAATTCATCAGTTTATGTAAAGTAATAGGGTACAATCATTAGTGCAACAAGATAGCATATATTTAACAATAGACCATGACAAAATATATGTATCTAGAAATTTGTCGGTTGTTAGCTATCTATTAATGAATAATATTAACCCCTTGTAGCTATTATATACTAAGCACACTACAACTGTGTAAGTGGTTCCCTTTTCTTGGAAGGTCTCTCCACCCAGCCACGAATTTGGCGATTACGTCCAAATTCCCCCTTCGATCTCTTCAGTCAACAAGTCTATCTCAGTCCGGTATCTTGGGCGTCAGGACTGCGGTCCAAACTCAAGTCTCATACCTTTTCTACTATCACTCTCCCACTGACACTTTCGTGCAGCTCAAAGAAAATAACTCAAGTCTCATACCTTTTCTACTATCACTCTCCCACTGACACTTTCGTGCAGCTCAAAGAAAATCTAGGTAGTATCCCTCATGCTTCTTTCTCTCTGTATCTTTTCCCAACCCCTTTAGGGTTCCCCCTCATTTCCTTTTGAGAGGAAAGATGAGCAACTGCTTGTAACTTTCTCATGAGTTATGAAATGTTTCTTTCAGTTCTTTGACAAACTGTTTAAATTCTTAATTAATAAGTAACCAAATATGTTCTGGCTATTTAGCGTTAGTACTTTAACAATCTATGTTAAACAAGATAAAAGATCGAAGTAAAACTTGGTAACAAAGTAAATGTTTGTGCAGCATAGGGTATTACAATTCTATTAATATAAGAGTGTTCCGTTTTTTTCTACTGGAAAAAAGATTTAGGCCTTGTCCCGGCGGCATGGTTTTGATCTATTTTGATTTGATTGGGTTTGATTTATTTTGATTTGATTTATAATTAAAATTTGACAAGCCAAATTAGGTTGAAATAATTTAAGTATAGATTAAAATTGTTAATGTTAATTAATATAATAATTCATTGATATTTTTTTTAATGTTTATTATGTTTAATATAATCTATATAATCTTTATCATGTTTAATATATTACCCCAACAGAAAATTAAATTAACGACTTCACATCAATCACCATCTATCCAAAACCAAATAAACATACAATAATTCATTAATATTAAAAACTCATAAAATATCCAATTTCCACTATCCTAACCCTAAAAATATCATTAATATACCCCATCATTTACCAAAAATACCATTAAAATCAATGTCCCAAATCATTGACTTCCAATAGCGTCCACGATATTCACATAATTCGACTTTTTAATAGCCAATGCATCTGAATGTGCGAGTGGAGTCCAGAGGATTTGTTTTTGATAAATTCAAAAATATTGCAATTTTGATCTTCTTAACTGTCCTCGTGTCGGTAAACGTTGACATAAATGCCAGCATTCGGAGATTAATGGTAACGGAAAAGCGTAGGTCCTAATTCCGTGTGTTTTGTTCCATTATATTGACTGGCCTGGCCTGGTATCGGTAAACGTTGACAGGGCGGTTATAGGTTACTTTACCAGGGCAAGGTTTTTAAGTGGTTACCTTAATGTTTTTTTAACTATTTTTCCACTCCTTAATGTTCTTTTAATTATTTTATAAAAAAATTGTGTTAAAATATAAATTTATGGGAATAAAGTGTTTTTTTTAATCATTAAAATTATAATTTTATTCATTAAAATCATAATTTTATTTATTAATAAGATTTAAGCTTTAAAATTATTTTATAACTGTTCAATCTTAAAACAAATTATACATTTATTCAAATATTGAGAAAACAAATTATACATTTATTCACATATTGAGAATTTTGTCTTAGCTTTTGCCTATAATAATGCCAGATCATAGAAAACACTACTAGGGATTTTTTTTTTTCAAAGTATAAGGATATGTTTAATTTTTTTTCTGGGCAAAGGGTTACTCCAGATTTGGTATTTTGTTTTTCTTTATTAATAAAAGTGAAATTATTAAATTTGGACAAACAAAGATAAAGGAAAGATGAGTTATGCAGGTTTTTAGTAAAAAGAATTAATAAATAGTAAAAATGAAATTACTTTGTTACATAGAGTAATTATTGAAATAGAAAGTTACTATTGGTAATATTTTTTTCAAATTTTTTATTTAATCAATTCGTTTTTTGAGATCAGCTTTCCAAATTTTATATTTTTTTCAGTATACTTTTACATCCTAAAGGTAATTACTAATATTACCTTTACTAATATTTAGTGATATTTATATAAACATAATTAAAATAGCATTCAACATTAATCTTTTAATAACCTCTATTTTAAAGTTATTTTTAACTCATTTCTAGATTTTTTTTAATTCATATTTGATGATAGTAATGATTAATGTCCACTAAAACTAAACTTATTTATATATTTAAACGGAAACCAAACTTATAAATATATTCATATTTATATAGAAATACTTTAAATAACTCAATATTGATCTTTTAATAACCTGTATTATTTTTAACAAGTTTCTACTTTAGAGCTTTTGAGGTTTTGTATGGAGTATTATCCGACTTTGTAATTTTTAGAACTCTATATCAAACATTATAAAAATATATAATATGTATAAGCATTTTAATATTCATTTTCTTTTTATAACTTTATGGTTTTATATTATTTTTAATATAAAAAATTGTATTTATATTTTTTAAATTTTATTAAAATATATATTATATTTTTAAAAATATATAATTTTTATTTTTATTAAACATAAAGTTTATAAAAAAATTTAATATAAAATTATTAACGCATTTCTAAACTAATAAATTAATATGTTCACTTCTATAAAGATAGATAAAATATATTGGTATAAACCAATATAAAATATATGAGCATCCTAAAATACGGAGGACTTTTTTTTAGTTCATTTAATATTTATTTTTTATCATTCAAATTTGTGATGGGATATTATTTATATTTAATATTTGTAATTATTTTTATTAATAAATTTATTATATTTAAATTTATAATTTATGATGATGATGATGGTGGTTAATGTCTATTGAAACTAAATTTTGGTTTATCGGACCTAAATAAATGAACCATTTAGTTTGATTTAAGATTTTATTCCTATACTCAAAAAGTTTTGAGAGGAGCCTCTAGAGTTCACTATAATTTTGACATTGTAAAAGGCTAGGAAGGTCAGTATTGCAACAAAGATTATGAAACTGAGATCTAATGTGGTTGTACGCAGGGCACTCTAAGAGGAAGTGATTTTCATCCTCGATGTTCATATTTTCACAGAGATGGCAGATCCTTTCCATCCATGGTGTTTTAGGAACTTCCCAATGACCCGTTTCACTCTGGAGCTCATGAGAGTTCGTTCCAATCTTGGCTATATTAATTTCTTCTTTGAGCTAGTTAAAATAGAGAGATGCTTTGGATCTTCTAGGGTGGGGTTGATGACCTCCTTATAATATCTTAATTTTCTTTTAGCTGTTAAATCTTTCTCACACCACAATTTTTCTTTGGACTTAGAAGTAACAATATTTTTAATGAGAGAGATATGGATAAGAAGTAATGATGCCAATCCATATCTCTCTCAAGGTGATGGATAACCCTTCGTTGTTCTTTATAAGGCAAGTGTTGAGGCACCTTTCCTATAGCAAGAAAGTTAGCAATATTTACATACCATAGAGTGTGAGTAGAAATTGAAAAAATATGTTCTTCTGGAAAACTATCCTCTACATGTGTACCTTCATCACTAGTATCCATCCTAGACTGGAAATCTGCAACTACTTTATCTTTTCCTTGGTTTGTCTACAATGGTAATATCAAATTCTTGAATTGAAAGTAACCATCTTATAACACGACCAGGGGTTATTGGTTTGTTCATCAGATACCTGAGATTTGTATGATCAGTGTGCACGAAAGTAGGAAACCCTATAATATAATGCTGAAATTTATTAACAACATAAATGACAGCCAATAACTCATTTTGAGTTACCATATAGTTTAATTGAGCAGGGGTCAAATCCTTGATGACATAGTAAATTGCAAATGGTTTCTTGTCCTCCTGTTGCCCCAAAACCACCCCTACTATTGTTTGAGAAGCACTGGTAGAGATGTGAAACATGAGCTTCCAGTTAGGACCGCATAATATTAGAGCCTTGCAGACTAGCTCTTTGATTTCTATAAAAGAAGCTTCACATTCACCTGTCCACTAAAATTATGCATCCTTAGGTAGTAATTGAAAAAGTGGGAATATTATTTTAGAAAAAATTCTATGAAGTGCCTATAATAGCCAGCATAACCAATAAAGTTGTGTACCTATGTCGGTGTCTTAGGTGTAGGAAATTTTAAGATTACCTCTACCTTTGCAGGATCAACCCGAATTCCTACAACTGAAAGAAAGTGTCCCAACACTATCCCTTTTGTCATCATCATATGACATTTGACTGTACTAAGAGAAACATGTGTTTGTTTGCATCTTTCAAGTACCTTCACTAAGTTTCTCAAAGCTTCTATAAAGGAATCCCCATATGGGGTAAAGTCATCCATGTAAATCTAAACACTACCATTAACTAGATCAGAGAAAATTCCTAATAATGCCCTTTTAAAGGTAGCAGGTGCATTATAGAGGCCAAATGGAAGGAATCAGTAGGCAAAGGTTCCCCAAGGGCATGTGAAGGTAGTTTTATCCTGATCTTCAGGAGCTATATTGTATCTGATTTTATCTTCTAAACCTGTCTAGAAAGGAGAAAAACTCCTTCCCGGCTAATGTATCAAGAAATTGTTCAGTAAAGGGTAAGGGAAAATGATCTTTCTGAGTTGCTTTGTTTAGTTCCCTATAATCAATGCAAATCTGCCACTTGCTATTCTTTTTAGGAACAATGACCAATGGGGAAACTCGTTGACTATCTAATATTGGATAAATGAAACCCACACCTAATAGCTTCTGTAATTCATCTTTGACAATGTTTTTCAAACCAAGATTCATTCTTCTTCATGACTGCCTAATAGGTCCACATTCCTCTTTAATGTATATATGATGATTACATAAATCAGCAGGGGTGCCTTTCATATCTGTATACTCCCAAGCAAAGGATTCTTTATGCTCCCAAAGGAATTTCAAGAATTGTTCGTATTGGGAGTACGAAAGGTCAGGATTAATATTTAATGTTTTCCCTTGTTCAATTTCTATAGGAACACTATTACAGGGTACAATTTCAGGAATTTTTTCTACTTCTGTTTCTGGATCAGTATCTTCCTAAACATTGCAACTCATGACAGTTTCTAACAACTAACAGGTTTAATCAGAAATGGAGTCAGGACTGCTAAGAAAAGTTCTAATGGCATCATCCTCCATTTCATCCTTAAAACAGAGAGTCTCGTTGATGGTAAGGATGGGTCTAATTATTTCATTCTCAGATTCAGGCTCTTTGGTAGGTAGAGACTTTTGTATTAAGGTAATTCTGGGTTTATTTGATGAACTTGGTTCTGCAGGGGGTAAAGGATAATATTCTTTGTAATTTCCCTGTTGGATATTACCATGTTTCGAGAACGAAACCTAATGTAGGCATCTGCGGTTGCAGGCTGAGGTCCTACTAAAATCAAAGGATGTCCACCAGCAGGGGATTGAGTGTGCAAGCCCAAAAGGTCTTCCATGAGTCTACCAAAATAGTAACGTCTTTCAGCTTCCCTACCAGTCTTATAGTAAACCAATATGCAAATTCTAGGATGGTGGGAGCTGGTTTAAGGTTCTACAGACCCAAGGTAATCACAGTTGCAAAGGTTATAACATTAACCACTGCGTCCAAATCTACCAGTACATTTTAGATATCCACCCCATTAATCTATACTGTCAGAATTGGGTTCCCAAGATCCCCGTATTTGATAGATATAAATTTCCACAGCATGATATCTGATAATTTACCCATGACATGAATAGTAAGTGGGTCGTTTGGTTTTCTTCCAGGTTTCTTAGAATAATATTCTTTATTTGTCTTGGCGTAAATTGATACGTCCTTCATAGCCTGAAGGAATGGAATTTTGACAAATAAATTTTGCAGTTTCCCCAAAAAGTTGAATTTAGGATGACTTTGTCTCCTTAAAGATAATCTTTCCGAATAAGGTGGACCAGTTTGAAATCCTATAGTAAAAGTAGTTTTTGAAGGGGTTTGTTGCTATGTAGGAATCTGTGTTGGCTCATTCCCTATTGTTCTATGTTCTGGTTCTGAAACTCCGTCATTGGTATGTTCAACAATTACTAGTGAAGTCCGAGTATTGACTACCCGGCCATATTGAAGATTTAGTTCGTTACATTCCATGGTGGCAATACTATATGCAGGGAGGTTGAGTGTCTCAACCTATTGAGCCCCTCTATTATTTTTATTTAGATTGGGTTTGACAGGCAGTTAAGGATGAAGAGGAGGATTACCAATGGGTGCATTAGAAGGAAGCGATAACTGGTGTTGTGGCATAGGTTGGGAGAATTGTCCTGAAGGAGGAGGAGGAGGTTCACAGTAATTCTGGGACCATGAAGAATTTGGACCAGATTGAGGGTACCATGGTTGTCAAGGCATTGGATATTGGTAATACTACGGCCAAGAAGGTGAAAAAGGTATAAATTGCTGACCAAAATTCATATTATTAAAATACTAAGATAGGTCTTGAGGCATATCTTGGTTCATGTTCAACGATCGTGGTTGCCATGGTTTCCTTGACCCCATAAAATAAATTTGATGTGCTTTTTCATTTGTCACTTGAAAGATTGCCTTCAATCTAGGAAGAGATGAGAAAGTACTAGCGGAATGACTCTATTCACATATCGCACAAGTCTCCACAAAATTTAATGGGCATTCCTTCAATGGATACTTCTTCCTGCATTGAGGGCAGAAAATGGACATAGTCTTCTATGCTTCCATATGTTTTTGTTTCACCTGCATCACATCCAGCTGCGTTGATAATGTGCTCAGGATATCAGTTCTCAAGTTATCCAACAAATTTCCAATTTCAGCCTTTGTAACTCCACCTCTAGATGTTTTGAGAGCTCGGATTCCCTGCCTCTGTCTCGGAGCCCCTCGTGAACACTTTTTACATAATTCGAAGATGGTATCGATTTCTTCCTTTGATATATCTCCTTTTCCTAATATGTTCTAAAGCTCTAGAGATTCCTCCCTTAGTGCTTTGAGAAATATAATCTTCAAGATATTCTTATCCAAGTCACTATGGCCTGATCTCTGCAAACTATATTGAAAATGTTCCACAAAATATTCCATATTCTCATCCTCTTTCTACATAATCTTAAAAATATCTTCCTTCACATCTCGAGATTTGCAGTAGTTATGAAATTTTTCAAGGAAAATCGTCTTCATATCATTCGGTGTAGTAATAGATTTTCCTCCTAATCTCATAAACCATCTCAAAGTTGTACCCTTCAAAGTAGAGGGGAATATCTTCAATTTCTAAGCATCAGAAATATAATCATGCCCCTGATAGAAAACGTCAAATTTAAAAATGAATGTGTCCATATCTTTGGAAGAAAGGCCATGGAAATTAGGTAGTTTTGTCAAAGAATAGGCTTCTTAGGTGCATCACCTCTGTTATCTCCAATTGGAAATCCACTCGAAGAAGTTGCCAGAGCCATGAATATCTACCAATATCTACTTGGAATCTCAATAGATTCTGGATCTAGTTTTTCTGTAACAGGTGATTGAATTTGTTTAACAACACTCCCCTGATTGAATGGTGCCAAGAATTCCCTCAAATATTCTTCCTCTAAACTTGCAATATGCATCTCCTCAGATCCTCTACTTGCTACTTCTTCTTCCCTGAATTTTTCTTTTGCTATTAGGGGAGGTTCTAGCTGTGAAACTGATTTTCCCCCGAATCTCATATGAGATCTTACCCTAGCAGTAGCGCATGATAATGCTCTAAACTCAACCCTTGAGATGATCTCTTGGATGTAAGTTTTTCTGTCCAAATCAACCCCTTTACTTTTCAAGGGTCTCCCTCTGCCCCTTTTATTGGTATCTCTGTTCATACAATAAAAAGGGAAACATTCAAGCAAATTAAAAGCTCAAGACCTAGAGTAGGATAAAACAATTCCTCCGCTGGATGAGAGAGTGGCCCCTAAAGAAAACAAGAGAAATAAAATAAACAAATCACAAAAATCAAGCTCAAGACCTAGACTAGGGTGAAAAATAAAACTGCCCTTCCTAGGACAACAAAACAATACTTATGAAAGCAGAACAAAGCAATCTACACCTCTAGACCTGGAGCAAGGTGATAAAAGTTTCCTTCGCCAGGACGAGGGAATAATCCTAAAAAAAACTAGAAAAACAAGAAACCAAACAACAAAATGACCTAGTACTTAGGACCTGGAGCAGGATGCAAGATTCCTTCCCCAGGACAAGATATCAGTCCTATGATCACTATTGATTGTAATTTCACGCCTTTGATATCCTCCCCGACAACAACACCAAAATTTTGGTGTCCAAGTATGAATCATGCATTTCACCCAATCAACATTTAATTGTCAACTTGGGGTTCTGCTAGATATTTCAAGTCTATCGCGCACTGTATGTGCAGGCCATAGTTTCCTTACCCAAAATTGAACATTAGCTATAAATTCATCAATGTGTAACAACAAGAAATACTGTAACCGCAAGCAAGAGTAACATCAATAACAATTGTAACAACAACTAAGAGTAAAAACAATTAGGACTCACAGCAAGAGACTGATAAGCATTCATAACAAGAATAAACTCACAGAAATAAACCTAAACACACATCTAATCCAGCAGAACCTGGTCAGGAGAGTGGGCCCAACTCCCTGATCAGGGCTATGGCGAGATAAATGAATCAAAATATGCTCAGAAGATAAAACTGTCACTAATCAAAGAAATATTACAAGTATGTTGTTACAAACTTTGTGTTAGAGTATTTCTCATGTAACCTTAACGACTCTTAACAACGATAGATTTCACAGCCTGCAATTCTACTTTATGCATTTTGTCAATATTACTAATCCAGGTGGATATTGATGGCCACCCGCCAATTCCACTTGGACCCCATCATTGTTTCTTTCATTTTTTCAGTTTCCTTATTTGTAGCACAATTTACTATTTTTGGCAATTTTTCAGGCCTTGAACTTCCAGATCTGTTTTGAGGCCCTGAATGACATTTTTTGGGAAAACTGGGAGCAACATGGGTCCATGGACGGATGTTTCTCTTCCCATAGTTTTATTCCTCGGATAGACATTTCTAACGAGGTATTGTGCACGTCAAATGGAGATCGTATGCCAAAGTTATGACCCCGGGAAGTTGATGTACCAATTTACCCAAAATGGGGCCCGTAGTTTGGCGCTTCATCTCCTAGGGTTAGGGCTTTAGATATTTAGGGTTTTCCATTGTTTCTCAACAATAAATAGGTCTTCGAGCCTCATTGTAAGATAGTTCAGAGGCATATAGTTGCCACATCTCTCCTAAGAGATAAGTTACCATCGCCTGAGCTAGTTTATTCCCACTTCTGTTTGTAAGCATATTTCAATATTTTACATTAATGAAATGAAGTATTATTTCTACTGCATCTCTACATTTATAGTTATCCCTATAATTTTTTGCATTCCTGTTTAAATCAGGTCAATGGTATCAAAGCGGTCTTCTCTTTCTCTATTTTTCTTTGCATGTCCCTAACGAGGTCGAGATATAAGGAGTTAGGGCTTGAACTGGTCGAACCTTTGCAATGCCAGCCTTGAAAATCCAATGACCTCCCATGGCAGATGAAAAGAAAGATGAGGGGGCAGGATATCCTATCAAAATCTTGCTCGAAGAGGCCCTTGAGCGACAAAGGAACGAGATGATGGACAACTTTTCCCAGATCCTTCACCGGCTACCCAGTGCTGACACATCTACTTCCAGTAGCTACTCTGGAAGCGCCACACCCTTTAAGGTACAAGTTAACTTTGACATTCCCATATTTGAGGGTCATATAGATGCAGACGATGTAGATAAATGGTTAAATCTACTAGAAGGGTATTTTTCTATTCATTATTTTTCTGGCCCAGAAAATATTACTTTCACTCTTCTTAAAGCCACCCCCCACATCAAGGATTGGTGGGAAACCTACTGCGAGCAAAAGGATAAACCCACTGGAATTCATTTTGGAATGCCATGAAGGAGTAGTACTACCCTGTCAAAAGCTATGAGGATAAATAATAAAGTGGACCACGTTGCGGCAGGGAAGGGACCAAGACGTGCCAGATTTTACCAATATTTTTCATACCCTTCGCACAAATTTGGGTATCAAGGATTC
This sequence comes from Pinus tabuliformis, assembly GCA_031772625.1. Lineage (NCBI taxonomy): Eukaryota > Viridiplantae > Streptophyta > Pinopsida > Pinales > Pinaceae > Pinus > Pinus tabuliformis. The sequence goes on along the minus strand of CM062807.1, from coordinate 1,350,004,674 downwards.
TAAGCTGCATTTGGTACTCAAATACCACGACTACCTCCACAGGTACATCCAGGATGAGACAAAGTTCCTGGATATCTCCTCACTTGGCATGACATACCGATGCTATCAAGATCGAGAATAAATTTAAACAAAAGAAGCGAGACTTTTGATATGCAAATCCGAAGAAAGGGAAAGGCACCCCCAAACCAATGAACAAAGGACAAAGCCAAGGTAGGGTGGCCCAGGACAACCCGCCAAAGCTGCCAGAAAAGAACAACACCATGAAGCCGAAGAAGGACATGGGAAAGTGGTGTGAGTTCCAGCGTGGTCCACTTTATGTAAATGGGTCTGTGCTACTTGGGATGCAGCAGGTGCTCTTGCCGGTGATCCTACTGATCAGTGACATACACGTTCTCAGTTCGATAGAGCCTCTTCTTTACTGGCTCAAGCTTCAACTAATTATGATCCTGACACCTTTGCAGAAGCTTTAGGCCATCCAGATTGGGATGCAGCTATGAATGAAGAATATCGTTCATTAATGGAAAATGATACATGGGATCTTGTTCCCCTTCCAAAGGGATGAAAATTTGTTAGATGAAAATGGGTTTACAGAACCAAGTATGGACCAGATGGAAAAGTTGATAAACATCAAGCTCATCTTGTTGCTAAGGGTTTTTCACAAGTTGAAGGCATTGACTATACTGAAACCTTCTCCCCTGTTGCCAAAATGAACTCTATCCACCTTGTTCTTTCCCTTGCTGCCTCTTTCAAATGGGAAGTCCATTAGATGGATGTTAAATCTGCCTCCTTGCATGAAGAAATCTATATGGAACAACCTACTGAATTTATACAAACAGACTCTAGCCTTGTATGTCGGCTTAAGAAATCCCTTTATGGTCTAAAGAAAGCCCCTCGATCTTGGTATGCCAAAATGGATAGCTTTCTTTTAGAAATTGGATTTTCTAGGCGTCATTCTGACAATACTGTCTACACCAAGAAAGTGGGAAAGTCTCTTATCATTCTTGTTCTTTATGTTGATGATCTCATCCTTATTGGTAGTGATCTCAACTTTATAAATCATGTGAAGTCCAACCTTAAAAAGAAGTTTGAAATGATAGACTTAGGACACTTGCATTATTTTCTTGGTCTTGAAGTCTTGTAATCCAAGGAAGGTATTTCCCTTTCCCAGTCCAAGTATGCATGTGATCTTCTACGCCATTTTCACATGGAAGACTGTAAGCCAACCCCTTCTCCCTTTTAGTCTGGAGCCAAACTTTCAGTCACATGTACCTCCCCTGAAGTTGATGCTACCTTATACCATCAACTTGTAGGAAAACTTTTGTATCTGACCCATACTCGTCCTGACATTTCCTTTGTTGTTGGCCTTATTTCTCAATTTATGAAAAACCCACATGAATGTCATTGGAAAGCAGCTAAAATAATACTTCATTATGATCGAGGTATAGTTCAGTTTGGGATTCATTACAGTGCAGAAGCATCTCCTCTATTGGTTGGTTTCACTGATTCTGATTGGGCTGGTGACCTTGATGATCAGAAGTCTACTACAAGTTATGTGTTCACTCTTGGTTCAGGACCTATTACATGGGCTTGCAAGAAACAAAGTGCCATTTCTCTTTCTTCAGTAGAAGCAAAGTATTGTGGTGCTGTAGAAGCTAGTAAAGAAGCCCAACGGCTTCGTCATATCCTGTCAGAGTTTGGCTTTCAGCAACCACATCCGACTACACTTTGGTTTGATAATCAAAGTGCCATTCAACTATGAAAAGATCCAGTCCAAAATCAACGCAACAAACACATTGAATTGCACATGCACTTCATTAGAAAGCTCATTCACGACCATGTTCTTGAAGTGCAATATTGTTCAACAAATGATCAAGTTGCAAACATATTTACAAAGGCTCTCATAGAGGCGAAGTTTACTAAACTTCGATTTATGGTTGAAGTTCAGGAAGTTGTCACTAATGAGAGGATAGGCTCTAATGCGTTCTTGATGCAGGAGCAACCAGACCTAGCCAGCAATGTGATGGAATGGTTACATGTTGTGGCTAATACAAGTTTGAAGGAAGATTTGGTTGTTAATCTTGTATTAATTTCAATTAAATGTAATTAGTTAAGAGTGGCTTAATTCTGAATTGAAATTGGATAAATAGCAAGTGGTCCTCCCTGCGTGGAGATCAAGCCACGTAATCTAGTTTTTTTTAGACTAGGATAAGGAAGGAATTCTAAATATATATTTTAGATCTCCAAATATGGAGGAGATGGTTAAGTGAGTATATACGCAATCTCTTTTTTGTTAAAAAGGGAGAGAGCGAGAAGCATTATAGAGAAAAAAAATTAGTTAAGGTTGAGTGTGAAGTGTTGGTGTGTGAGCGAAAGCTCAAATTTGCAGAGTGAGTGTGGTTTGTAGAGCAAAAGCTCAGAATTGAGGAGAGTGGTTTTCGGTGTGGAGCGAGAGCTCAGTTTCGAGAAAAGAACTGTGTTTTCTTTTTAATAGAGGTTTTCTCCTGAGGCCAATTAATCAAGGGTGGACTCTGTTTTTCTTAATTATTATGAATAAAAATGCTTGCGTCTGTTTGTGTGGTACGTCCTGTAGTTGAGTTATGATGAGCGAATGTCCTGTGTACATTCATGTTTGAATTTATCAGAATTCTTGTAATGGAGGCATTTCGAATGTTTACTCTGCTCCAACAATAGAGGCACACTAAAAAAAACTTCTGATATGATATTCTTCGGAGATCCATTAATCCACTCCGATATAAATCTCTGATATCAAGATTTACCAGATGAGTCTAGTATGTTCGTTATCTGCCAGCTATCGTAAGTAGCATAGTTAAAATCGCTGATGATCTCGAATCTATGATCCGATATCATCGCAAGTAGAATTTTAATGAGTTTTTGGGTTCCGCTTTCATCGGGATTTCAGAATATAGTGTGTTTGGCCATTTTTTGATATCCATTAATTCCTGCCACTAGTCACATTTTTACACCGATGCACTCGTGGAAAGTAAATACTGGTTGAATCCTTTTGAAATTTTGCACATCATCTCGAGTGAAGCATTAAGTGGGCGATCAGGTTCCAATTCCAGTGCCGTGTCTGCGCGCGCATAGTTTGTGTTTAAACATATGGTTGATGTTTGTATCGGCGGTATTAACTTTGGTGAATAATCCGACTTCCAATTAGGATCAGATCGGAGCATTGAAGGAATCGAAAGAGAACACTGGAAGACAACGATCACCAATCTCTAATTTTCGCATCGGAGGTTGATGAGGTACGACCGTTGTGATGGCTAAAGATTTTGCGAATTGAAAACCTCCGATCGTTAGTGCATTGGAGCATATTAAACGCAGATTCTCATGACCTATAAAATTTCAACGGATTGCCAGTGATTCGGGATTAGTAAAACAGATTTGAATGTCATTCGGTAATTGCTGGAGTTCAGAAAAATAGAGGTGGCAATTGCCGAACAAAGAAAATGAAAAAGGAATCGCTACAGATTGAAGGCTCAATTCGATGGTCGTGTTGTTGGCAGGTTTGAGTTTGAAAAGGAAATAGAACGCTGTTTGATATAAAATGGAAACCGAGTGCTTTGATTGGAATCGACATTGAGGAACATTGGCCCTGTTCTTTGGAACTATGTCAATCAAAGCATAAAGGAATGGAACCACAAAAACAAGGACGCAGAAATAGTTAGTTGGAACCAGATTGGAATTTAATTGAAAATGAAAGGTAATTTCAATGTTAGCGCAGAGGTTATTAAATAGTTGTTGAACTAGGAGCGCTGGTATTTTTTACCACTAGCATTAAAATAAGCAAGTTCTAATCTGGGAATGCAATGAAAGGAGTATGGAGATGAATACGACTTGGCAGCCATTTATGCCTGTCACTTATAAGTCAGCTAGAGAAAGTGACTGATTGTCAAGCAGAAATTTGGGATTGGTTTCAAAACACCATTTGAAATGTGATTCATCGGAAAGAAAAGATCAGTGGAATAGAAATATATTAATTGTGTGATAGGGCGTCCAGCACTGTTTTAATTTGTAATAAAGAGTTCCTGCATGTAAATGGCAATGTGTAAATTTTTCCAGTTAACTGAAGGTTGATTTGGGCATTTACGTAGATGCATTTTATTTGAGTTACAGTTTGTGATTCTGGGTATTGCAGGCTCTGCCCTGCGTCAATTTTTGGTATCAGAGCTTGGCTCTGTTGAAATTGTATAAGTTTGTTTTCTGAATGAAGCAGTGAGGAAATCCATTCAAAACACGGTGACAGCATCAGAAGGAGTGAAGACTGCAGCACAATAAATCAAGAGAAGCTGTGAAAGAAGAACCAGATGCGTTCTTAAAAGCAGAAGTGGCAGTGAACTTGAAGAATCCAACAAGAGGTTGGACAGAAAAGACAATTGAAGTGTTCTGGAAAGAGAGTGAGAGATTGCAGAAGCCTAGAGGGAGCAAAGGTGTGCTCAGGAGAAGATTCCAGATAGGGGATCGTGCTTACCAAAAGACTGAGTGAGGAGAGCTTAGTGAGGTAAGATTGCAGTAAGAAGGACTTACTGTTGCAGAGGTGCGAGGAGCTCATGAAAAGAGAGAAGCAGAAAATGACTACAGATAGTCATAGCAGAAGTTCACAAGGAAGCCACAGCAAAATGGAAGATGCCAAAGTAAATGGCATGAGTCAAGAAGACTTTGACCGAGAGAAAGCTGAGATAGATTTCCAGATTGGAATATTGATGAAGATGCTGCAGAAAAGTGTTTGGACCATGAGGAAAAGAGTAAAGTGGCCAAGGCTACGAGAAAGGAGAAATCAACAAGTGAAGTTAGAGATAGCAGAAGAATTGAGAAAGATTGAGCAGATATTGAGTGCTCAAGAGGAATCAGAGAAACTCAGAGAAGCAGAGGTAGAATTGGAAGTTTCCATTTGCAGACCAGAACAAGGTGAAATGTTGGGAGAAGAGGATAATGAGAGGTCAGCTGAAGATCTCATGGACTACTGGCAGAGTTCAGAACAATTTGAAGATATGTTGACAAAGGAAGCAGATGAGGCAATGAAGCCTTGTGATTTTGATTCTTACAGTTTGTGTATGTTTGCAGGATATGCAGAGAATGATGGACAGTCGATTGAAATTGTCACAACCAGGAATGAAGCTCTTGAGGTAAAATATGATGAAGAATCCTTTTTAGAGGAAGAAGGTGTTGATCATTTGCAACAGAAGAAGTTCATAGATGAAATCCTGTTCGGTGTGAAACAGTCAGATGAGGTTGATATAAACCAGCAGTCTGAAGACAATTCCATAGTGGGACTACAAAAAGGTAAACCGATGAATTTGTTTAATGGAATTGATGAAAGATGCTTACAATATGATGATGTGGAAAGCAGGTCAACTCAGGAAGAATGCCAGGAAAAGAATGAAGCTGAGAAGGAAAATTGTGATGATCTACTGGGGAGATTTTACAAGGAGATAGAATTCTTGGAAAGATTACTCGAGGAACCCAAAGGAAAAACAAAGCCTACAGAACCTGATGGAGGAAAAGGTGCGGAAGACAACATTACTAAATATGATGCTGAAATCAGAGAAATTGAGCAGCGATTATATGAAGGTGAGATGAAAGATCAGAAGCAGCAAGGAGGTTATGTCCTCAAAGGCATAAAAGAGACAGAAATATTAACTCAGCAAGATGAATGTGGAAGTAACCAAAAATTTGGGAGGAATGATCAGCTACATGAGAATGAATTTGAGGAAAGCATTAAATTGCAAAAGTGTAGAAGTTGGCAGCAGAATGAAGAACCAGAAATCGGTCTAATAGTACAAAGAAAGATAAGTGAAGATCGAAGGTACAGATGGAGACTGAAGAAAAGGGTGAAGTGGAAGCTATTGCAACGAAGGTGGAATGGCAAGCTGATGAATAAGTTCAGGAAACCTGGGCAAATTCATATTGATTTGTTGAAGAAAGAAAGACTCGGAGAATTGGAGTCATCGCAAGAAGGATCCGCTGAAATAAAAAAGAATTATAATGGAGGATTGGTGCTTGAAGCATCAAAAGAAAATGGAAGGTATTGTATTTTGAAAACTAAAGGTTGTTGTGTGTTTGCAGGTCACATAAACTTGAAGAAAGACAAACAGTTATTGAAGACTGTTGAAGAAAAGACTACTCATAGTCATATGCAGACTAAGGAGGATGGAAAAAGAATTGTTGAATTCAAAGGATACACTGAGTCATTGAAGATCATTGATATTGAAGAAAGCCAGAGTGTAGGAGGATTAAAGACAAATATTGCGAACAATGCAGTTAGTAAAGATGATACAGAACTTTTGAGAGAACTTCCAGATAAGATAGCAGATTTGTATAAGTCGAATCTTTTGATGAGGAAGCCAGCAAGGAATGAAGAATTGCAAATTAAAGTAAGTAAAACAGTAGCAAGGTATGTGAAAAAGACAACAACAGATAGTGAGGCATTGCAGCACAAAGGTGAAAGACTTGAGGAACAAACAACAACAACAGTAACCAAGAACAGACTATCAAATCAAGTATGGGATCCAGGAGGACGCAAACCAGAAACGCATGATCAGGAGATCATGGTTAATTTAAACTTTGGGAGTCTGATGCAGGAGCATCCAGACCTAGCCAGCAATGTGATGGAATGGTTACATGTTGTGGCTAATACAAGTTTGAAGGAAGATTTGGTTGTTAATCTTGTATTAATTTCAATTAAATGTAATTAGTTAAGAGTGGCTTAATTCTGAATTGAAATTGGATAAATAGCAAGTGGTCCTCCCTGCGTGGAGATCAAGCCAAGTAATCCAGTTTTTTTTAGACTAGGATAAGGAAGGAATTCTAAATATATATTTTAGATCTCCAAATATGGAGGAGATGGTTAAGTGAGTATATATACAATCTCTTTTTTGTTAAAAAGGGAGAGAGCGAGAAGCATTATAGAGAAAAAAAAATTAGTTAAGGTTGAGTGTGAAGTGTTGGTGTGTGAGCGAAAGCTCAAATTTGCAGAGTGAGTGTGGTTTGTAGAGCGAAAGCTCAGAATTGAGGAGAGTGGTTTTCGGTGTGGAGCGAGAGCTTAGTTTCGAGAAAAGAACTGTGTTTTCTTTTTAATAGAGGTTTTCTCTTGAGGCAAATTAATCAAGGGTGGACTCTGTTTTTCTTAATTATTATGAATAAAAATGCTTGCGTCTGTTTGTGTGATACGTCTTGTAGTTGAGTTATGATGAGCGAATGTCATGTGTACATTCATGTTTGAATTTATTAGAATTATTGTAATGGAGGCATTTCGAATGTTTACTCTGCTCCAACAATAGAGGCACACTAAAAAAAACTTCTGATATGATATTCTTCGGAGATCCATTAATCCACTCCGATATAAATCTCTGATATCAAGATTTACCAGATGAGTCTAGTATGTTCGTTATCTGCCAGCTATCGTAAGTAGCACAGTTAAAATCGCTGATGATCTCGAATCTCTGATCCGATATCATCGCAAGTAGAATTTTAATGAGTTTTTAGGTTCCGCTTTCATCGGGATTTCAGAATATAGTGTGTTTGGCCATTTTATGATATCCATTAATTCCTGCCACTCGTCACATTTTTACACCGATGCACTCGTGGAAAGTAAATACTGGTTGAATCCTTTCGGAATTTTTCACATCATCTCGAGTGAGGCATTAAGTGGGCGATCAGGTTCCAATTCTAGTGTCGTGTCTGCGTGCGCATAGTTTGTGTTTAAACATATGGTTGATGTTTGTATCGGCGGTATTAACTCTGGTGAATAATCCGACTTCCAATTAGGATCGGATCGGAGCATTGAAGGAATCGAAAGAGAACACTGGAAGACAGCGATCACCAATCTCTAATTTTCGCATCGGAGGTTGATAAGGTACGACCGTTGTGATGGCTAAAGATTTTGCGAATTGAAAACCTCCGATCGTTAGTGCATTGGAGCATATTAAACGCAGATTCTCATGACCTATAAAATTTCAACGGATTGCCAGTGATTCGGGATTAGTAAAACAGATTTGAATGTCATTCGGTAATTGCTGGAGTTCAGAAAAATAGAGGTGGCAATTGCCGAACAAAGAAGAGGAAAAAGGAATCGCTACAGATTGAAGGCTCAATTCGATGGTCGTGTTGTTGGCAGGTTTGAGTTTGAAAAGGAAATAGAACGCTGTTTGATATAAAATGGAAACCGAGTGCTTTGATTGGAATCGGCATTGAGGAACATTGGCCCTGTTCTCTGGAACTATGTCAATCAAAGCATAAAGGAATGGAACCACAAAAACAAGGACGCAGAAATAGTTAGTTGGAACTAGATTGGAATTTAATTGAAAATGAAAGGTAATTTCAATGTTAGCGCAGAGGTTATTAAATAGTTGTTGAACTGGGAGCGCTGGTATTTTTTACCACTAGCATTAAAATAAGCAGGTTCTAATCTGGGAATGCAATGAAAGGAGTATGGAGATGAATACGACTTGGCAACCATTTATGCCTGTCACTTATAAGTCAGCTAGAGAAAGTGACCGATTGTCAAGTAGAAATTTGGGATTGGTTTCAAAACACCATTTGAAATGTGATTCATCGGAAAGAAAAGATCAGTGGAATAGAAATATATTAATTGTGTGATAGGGTGTCCAGCACTGTTTTAATTTGTAATAAAGAGTTCCTGCATGTAAATGGTAATGTGTAAATTTTGCCAGTTAACTGAAGGTTGATTTGGGCATTTACGTAGATGCATTTTATTTGAGTTACAGTTTGTGATTTCGGGTATTGCAGGCTCTGCCCTGCGTCAGTCCTTCCTTCTCCTATTGTGTCATATTTTTACATCCTTAAATCCTATCCCAAGCTGTTCTTAAGGGGGGATGTTAGGATATTCCGACACATAGGAAATAGTTAAGTATAACTTGGTCTAGTGTAGAGTTAGGTAAAGTGTGTTTCCTTACTATGTACTTTTGTAACTTACAATCTGACGGTCACGATATGTAGTGATCCAATGGTTCATTCTATCCTTAGTATTATTGACACTTGATCCGTGGCTTAACACCCGATTGGTGCATGATCTCTATTTAAAGAGCATGGAGGGTCCATTGTAGGATAACCGTTCATGAGATAAGCTTATGTAAATTTTCATTCTTTTATTAATAAATTGCCTGAAGTGGCCACGTTGGCTCAGGCCGTAGACTGTTTCCCTCTTTAAGGGTTTTACCCACGTCAAGAATACTGGTGCATTGATCTGTGATATGTTTGTGAGTGGTTTCCTTTGGTGTTCCATCTGAGGAACTTACCCTGTAAATTCCTACACCACTCAGAACACAAGTGAGTGTCAGGCCAAGCAGTCACTGGTGGCCGAGCTAAAGTATTCGGAATCAGATGTATGTTCAGACTCTAAGTCAAAACCTGATAAGGGGAATGACAAAGGGAAGCAGATTATCAATGCAGATCCCAATGCCACCGTTGCCACCATGAAGATCCAGGAGGAGGAACCCGAAGATCCAGAGGAGGAGGAGTGCCTCCTCCACTCCCATATGTGGGAAAAGGGCTCCCCACTACAGTTCATTATGGACAGTGGGAGCCAAAAGAACCTCATTTCGGTAGAGGTCATGAAGCCATTGGGCTTACTGACCACAACATATCCACAGTCGTACACCATCGGGTGGCTTAACAAAGGATGAGATCTTCGTGTGAGCCAGTAGTGTCGCTTTACATACAACATCAAGCCCTTCACAGATGAGGTATTGTGTGACGTTGCTCCCCTTGATTTTTGTGATGTATTATTAGGCCAACCATACTTGTGGATGCGACATGATGTATATGAGTCAAGGCCTTGTGCTGTTATTGTTACTTTGGGAAATAAGTTGTATAGGATACCAGAGGTAGCACTGCCTACGGCCATCTCTTTGGTTACTACAAAACAATGTAGTAATCTCATTTCCAAAACTGGGAAATTTATTTTCCTGATGATATGCCCTCAAGAGAAGAAGAAGGTAGTGGCCACAACCTCCAGACAGGGCCCCTCCGCACGACAACTACAGATGGACAAGGTCGTGGAGGAGTACGAGGACATCTTCACCTCCCCTGTAGGGGTTCTTCTACACTGTCAAGTCAAGCAATCCATCAATCTGACCCCAGGTGTGATGCTACCCAATGGACCAATCTATTGGTGCTCTATTATGGAGAATGATTAAATAAAGAGGCAGATTTAGGAGCTGCTACAGAAAGGTCACATCCAACCGAGTTCATTGACCTACGGGAGCTCAATCATGATGGTATAAAAGAAGGATGGGACTTGGAGACTCTGTATTGACTATCGGGCATTGAACAAGATCATTGTCTGGAATAGGTACCCGATCTCATGGATTGATGACCTTTTGGACCAACTGAAGGGGGGGAAAATATTTTAGCAAGATCGATTTGAAGTTAAGATATCACTAGGTACCAATCTAACCCTTCGATGTGTGGAAGACTACCTTCAAATCCAAGGAGGGCCTTTTCAAATGGTTGGTTATGCCTTTCGGGTTGATGAATGCTCCTGCAACCTTCATGAGGCTAATGAATGACATCTTGTGGCCATTCACCGTCTCATTTTTAGTGGTATACTTGGATGACATCTTGATCTTCAGCCAAAGTTGGGAAGAGCACCTCCACCACATCCGATAGGGTCTCTAGACATTGCATCAACACAAGTTATGTGCCAATTTGGAGAAATGCACTTTTGGCATGACCCAAGTTTAGTATTTGGGATACATTATTGATGAATAGGGGGTGCATGTGGATCTAGCCATGCTCCAAGTCATTCGGGATTGGCCATCTCCAACCACTTTGAAAGAGCTCCGCATCTTTCTGGGTCTTGCCAACTTCTACCGTAGGTTCATGTTGGGATTTTCTCATATTACTTGGCCCTTGAGTTAAGTCACCAAGAGAGGAGTGAAAGAATTTTTTTTTTGGTTTGAATCTCAACATCAGGCATTCACATAGTTGAGACATCACCTCTGCTCGGCACCAGTGCTTGCATTAGCAGACTTGCAACAAGCATTTGAGATCGAGACAGATGACTCTGACTATGCTATTGAGGTAGTCCTTACTCAACACATGCATCCAGTGGAATATCACAATGAGACACTTTCAGACACAGTCCGGAAGTATCCCAGTTATAACAAAGAGATGTATTCCATTGTGCAGGCCTGTTGACAATGGAAGCATTACATTTTGGGGAAGGAAACGGTCATCCACACAAACCACTGGCCCCTCCAGTTCATACATATGCAAGGGAAGTTGCAGAATGATCACCATCAGAAGTGGTCCACATACCTACAACAGTTCCATTTCTATATCAAGTATAAGAAGGGAAGCACCAATAATGTGGCTGATTGCCTTAGTCGACCACCGAACATGGCGTTAACCACCGTGCTCAACTCTTGTGGGAATGAGACTTATAATTGGCCGCTTCCCTACAAAAGTGACCCAGAATTTGGCCACACATACCAGACACTCTTGGAGGATCAACATGTTCCAGATTTTCACCTCCAGGATGCCCTGTTATTCCACCTGGGTCACCTTTGTGTTCCTTCAAGCAAACGTGCCAAGATGATTTGGGAAGCACACTACAGTTGGGCTGCTGGGAATTTCGGCATCGAGAAAACTATGGAAGTAATGTAGAAGTATTTCTATTGGCCGAATCTTCAACAGGATGTCAGAAAGTACATCAAAATCCTACATTGCCTGTGCCATTGTCAAATCGACCATCAAGAAGCAAGGCCTCTATAATTTGCTACCTACACCTAGTTGAACATGGGAATCCATATCCATGGATTACATGTCGGGCCTTCCTTCTACTAAGCATGGAAATGACTATTTTTTTTGTGGTCATCAACAAGTTCTCAAAGATGGCCATTATGGCGACCTGCAAGAAGAATAACACAGCAGAAGCCACTACTAAACTCTTATTTGAACAAGTGTGGGTACATTTTGGGATCCCATAGTCTATCATCTTAGATCGGGATAGCATATTCCTTAGTAAATTTTGGTCCAATATCTGGTTGATGCTGGACACCAAACTCACTAAGTCTATATCCTTCCATCCCCAAATTGATGGCCAGACAGAGGTTTTCAACAGGATAATCGTACACATTCTGCACATGTACAACTCAAAGCATCCACACACATGGGATGAGAGCCTTCCCTATGTTCAGCATAACTATAACTGAGCTCTCGACAGCTCGACTGGCCACAACCCTTTTGAGGTGGGCTTAGGATTCCAGCCAATATGTCCAATTGATGTGGCCATGCCATTTGCAGCTACTCAGGGAGATTCAGGTCATGTCTAGTTAGGAACAGATAAGGCAAACAACTTCATTGAGCACATCCAACATATCCACTAGCAAGTCCATGAAATTTTTGAGAAATCAAATGCCAAGTATAAGCAACGACATGATCAACATTAGGTGCCACACAATTTTCAGGTGGGCAACAAAGTTTGGTTGCATTTGCAAAAGGAATGCCTTACGGAGCCTATCAGAAACTCAGACCACTCTGATATGGTCCTTACACCATTACCAAGGCTGTGGGATACAATTCATTTGAGCTCAGCATTCCCCCATTCCTTGGCCTACACCTAGTGTTCAATGTGGATTGCCTTCGGCCATACTTTCCACCATTACTAAACACATCCGACATTGCAGAACAACTCACACCAATAGAGTTAAATCTAGATTGCATGGAATAAGCTACAACTGATCGGATCATGGACACCCATATCAAGCACACTCGCCAGTAGAATATCCAATTGTATCGAGTTGTTAAACTAGGCTAACTCCTTCACCAGGGAAAGTGGCTCACCAGGGACCAAGTTCAACAAAAGTTTCCTTAGCTCATGGAGGAACTCAACGCAATAGGGACCACTGCTTCCTAAGAGGGGAGGAATGATCCAAGTGGATATTGGTGTCCACCCGCCAATTCCACTTGGATCCCCACCATTTTTTTTTAGTTTTCCAGTTTCCTTATTTGTAGCACAATTTACTATTTTTGGCAGTTTTTTAGGTCCTAAACTTCCGGAGCTGTTTTGAGGCCCTAAACGACATTTTTTTGGGAACACTGGGAACAACATGGGTCCACTGACCAATGTTTCTCTTTCCAAAGTTGTAGTCCTCGGATAGATCTTTCTAATGAGGTATTATGCGTGTTAAACAAAGATCGAATGCCAAAGTTATGACCCCGGGAAGTTGATGTACCAATTTAACCAAAACGGGGCCCATAGTTTGAAGCTTCATCTCCTAGGGTTCGGGTTTTGGATGTTTATGGTTTTCCATTGTTTCTCAAAAATAAATAGGCCTTCGAGCCTCATTGTAAGACATTTCAAAGGCATGTAGCCGCCACATCTCTCCTTAGAGATAGGCTATCATCGCCTAACTAGTTTATTCCCATTTTTTTTTGTAAGCATATTTCAGTATTTTACATTAATGAAATGAAGTATTATTTCTGCTGTATCTCTTTATTTATGGTTATCTACGTAATTTGTTGCATTCCTGTTTAAATCGGATCAAATATAGTTTCTAGAATTATGACACTGTCTGCCTTTAATGACATGGTGATTTTCAGAATGAAGCAAAATTTAAAAGATAATAGCATGTTATTCGAGAGACTGATTCATCATTTCAACCAATGTTCAAGGATAGCACTGCCATCTTTGACGGTATCATGCAGTGAATCACGGTCCTGGTCATTCTCCCTTTAAATCTGAAAAAATAACTGAATTAGCAAGCCACTTAGGTAATAATCCCCTACGACTATGATTCATTGACCAATAATCCATAAAGACATGACAAGAAGTATACCTGTGCATCTTAAGATATTGATTAACCACTATTTGCGTGAAATAGATAAAAAGGACAAGGAAGAAAGGTGAGTAAAAGTATGTAAATATAGCCACCAACAATAATTATTTCCTGTCAATACACTCCCTTAGGTTCTTCAACCAATTGGGAATAGTCAGATGATTCTCTAACTAGTTGTAGACGGTGCTGGACTCGCCAACATTCAGGGGATCTGCCTGGTATGAAGTCCCATATAGACCTCACACTGTTTGCTGTAGGAGTCCATTCGGTATGATGGACCAGTTTCCATTGTCTTAAAGGTTTGCCTTAGGTCTTGCTTGTCAGCACATGAGAGTGGTCTGCTTTGTCTTCAAAAAGGAGGTTTACGTGCCTGGTGAGTGCTAGTGTTACTTGTGTCAAGGTTATTTCACCGCAGAGGGACAGGGTGGAAGTAAGTCTATAGTCGAAAGGGAAGAGTCCCAACTCTGTCATAGACACACAACACAACAAGACATCCACAGCTTCTAGCAGAGTATTCCACATGGATGTGGTGGTCAAAAACACACAATGAAGGAATAGCACGTACAATACCCAGCGGAGCAGTCCGCATGAGTGCGACGGTCAGTATAACAAGTTTATGGGAACAATTTTGTCTAGTGTTTGGCGAGGCATCCCACACAGGCTCAATAGCGTTAACAACTTATACAAAACATTTTCATAAACATATTTCTCAAAAAAACTGAAATAGTTGAACTATTTTAACACAGTTTAAAGTGACATGCATTATAAGTGTTGAAATATTAGTCTTACAAACAATTGCAATACATGTGTTTAAACGTGTTGGCTTGTTATTAGGCATAACCTCGTAAGAAGGGAATTGGAGCCACTGCTTGCTCCTTAAAGAAAATATTACAGACTCTTAAGGCTATGTGGGAGGAGCCAAGATGAAAAGTCCTTTGCATGTACAAATGAGGGGTATTTATATCCAAGGGTAAAACTAGCCCTTGTGACTATTCGACTTCCCTCATGATTGTTTAACATCATGACTTTTCAATTACATGAATCTTCAAATCACATGTGGGTCTCTTGGACTTCCACGTTACATTACATTGATTTACAAAAGTATGGCCCACAGTAGTGATGTGGCTAACATGACTCATGAAATGACTCAACTCGACAATGCTGGTATGTTCATGCTGGTGGTGGTGTTCATGTCGAGTTGTAGTACTTCTTAGTGATGGATGTGCTCTTACTGTATCGTAGCTTCACCTCCACACGGAAAGGTGTGCGGATTCTTCAATGGTCTTGGTGTTCGATTGATGTTTCATGTGCATGTTGCTTGTTCTCTTGTACTTTGGCATGCTTCACATGTTTGTCCATTCGCGAAAAAATATCCTTGCATGCATCCTTCATTTGTCTATTCGCAAACAAATCTCCCCACATACACTCTTCATTCATCCGTTCGCAATCAAATCTCCTTGCATGTGCTCCTTGTTCATCATGTCTATCGTCGCGTCATGTCTCATCCATGTACCTGTATCTGCAATCACTCATGACGATACGACATCAAATCCATAAATAACCTAGTCTACCATGACGCATTGTCATTCTCTTTCGGATGTAGGTGTCTGGGAGAGAGGACAAGGTTATGAAAATGTGCAAGGTAGATTTCAAGATGGGATGCAGGCTTTGGGCACTACCGGTGAAAATTTCACGGCACTGGGAGATTGAGATGGACAATCCGGATCAGAAGTGACTGTCTGCGGGATCTAGATCGAAGTACACCATGTAAAGCCAATTCTACCATAGTAAAATTGTTTTCACTGCGAGAAATTACTTAATAAACCACCTTTGTTAAGTAATTTATAATTAAACCCATGGAGAATAATTAAATAAATGACTATTTATTTGATTTTCTTCTAGGAATAATTAATTAAACCATTGTTTAATTATTATTCCTTGTCATAATTGACCCAATTATGAAAAATCAACAGATCAATTATTAATTATCTTATTTTTCTCTAGGAATAATTAATTAATCACTAATCAATTATTATTCCTTGTCAAATTTGACTAAATCTGTTAGGAATAATTAAATAAATTATTAGTTGTTTATGATTCCTTAACCAATTTCTTGAGATGATAAATAAATCATTTATTTATTTATTATTTCTAAATAAAAGTTTAAATACTTTTTCCCTCCTAACCAAATATAATAAAATATTCCAAGTGGTTATTCCAAGATTGGGGTTAATAATATTTTATTATTACTCATTATTCGAGGGTAACTCAATATTTTGTTATAAATATAAGGGTTTTCCATTCATTATTCGCTTTTGATTATTTTCATTGTTGCACTCACTATTGTAACTCTGTTTATTTTCATTGTCCACTGCCATTTTTCTTCCATTTGAGTTCCCATTCAACTCAAACATTTCGTTTGCTAGGTTTACACATTATAGAGGAGAGAGACTCCATCAAAAAGCTGAAGACGTTTGAAGATAGCCAAGAACCCATCCCATAGAGAGGGACTGGTAACATTTAGTTGTTCCCTTCATAGGTGTTATAATAAAATCTAATCTTTGTATATCTGGTTTCCATTGGACGATTGGAGTTATTACTATTTCTTTTAGTTTTTTAACTATGATTGTGGCATAGATCAGGGCTTTGGTAGGTTTTGTTTCTATCAGTTGTTGTAGATCTACCATCTTTAGCAACCATTTATATTGTTGAGATTGTTTATCATCCACAGTCTTAAGTGTTTCCTTTTCGTATAGCAGAGTGCGACCAATCCCCAAAATCCAAAGAAAAAGAATAAGGGGAAAGGTAACAAGGGTAACCATAGTGATCAAGGTAATCAACCTAGTGAACCCCAAGGGAACTAGCCTAACACCAACAACCAACAATAGGGAATCCAGGCAAAGCAAAACAAGGCTATTTGTATGAATAATCCTTGTGCATGTTTTGATGTACATGGCCATTATACCCATGAGTGTCCTCTCTTACCCCAGATGTGCCAAATGTGGGAAGCTCAAGCAGCTTCTAGAGGTCAACAATCGCCTTAGACTCCCGCACCATCTCAACCAAAAGTGCTTACAAATCCTTTCCCTCAGTAAGGATATTTTGCTGCTGAACCTCAGTCAGGTCAAGAAACCCATCCCCCCCAACCTTCTGGTCCCAGTGACTACCAGATCCTCATGGTGAATTCTGATGAGATTAATCCCTCCGATATCAACCTGAAAACTCAATTGCGTCAATATGACAAGCTATTGACTTCGTCCACGAATTAGTCCAAAACCAAAGCATATTCTAAGCCTCTTATGACACTAAATGGCCCATTACAAATCCCTCAACCTAAATTTGAGGCAATTCCCAAGATCCCGAAGGGACCATTACACCGTAACACGGCTTCTAATCGAGCTTCCCATACATACAGTATAGTAGACGACTTGGCACAATCACCTGCCGCCATGTTGATGTTGGAAGTACTACAGTCATTCCCATCTCAAAAGAAAGCTCTACTAACTTCTCTGGGTGCAGTAGATCCTTCTAATTATCGTTTGATTGCATTCCCAGTTGATACATTAGAACATCCCCTATTACCTTCATTCGTTGCTTTTCAGATACTAGTCTGAGTCCATAATTCCATCTTCTCTCGATGCATTATTGATGAAGGTGCACCCACCTATGTGATGTCCACTGTCATTTGGAAAAAAATTAAGTCACCTGAGTTGTCCCCCTCCACCATCACTTTGCATGCTTGGGATAGGCACTCCTCCCAACCTCTTGGCATGTACTGCAACTGTTTAGTGACCCTTGCGGGCAAGGCTGTCCATGTAGACATTGAAGTTATTGATGTCTCTTTAGATTACAACATTCTCTTGCGTCGTAGTTAGACATATGCCATGTCATTTGTCGCATCTGCAGTTTTCTACAAGATGTTTTTCCCCCATGAAGGGAGGATCGTTACCATCGATCAGTTGACTTACTACGAGCCAGAATCCGTGACCTCCCCTAAGTCCATTATCTCGTCAGTGTCAGATAAGCAGTCTCCAACTCCTCTCATCGATGTTTCACCCAGAGTCTATAAATATTCCTCATTGTTGGGTGCTTTCCCTGGTTCTCCCCCTCTCATATCAGAGTCTAACTCTTTGAGTGTTTGCATGTTACAAGCGTCACGGGATGCTCTCAAGAAGTCTGGTACATCCTATCAATAGCCAACTCCTCAACACCCTATTATTTCCATTTTAGCCGAGCCATCCGGATCCAACCCCTCAGGACCTCCTCCATTTATTGGTCCCTCTCCTATGTTTCCACCATGAACTGTTCCTCCAGGTCTCAACTATCCAAGAACTATTCGTCGGGACATTACCCTGCAAGGAAGATACCATTCTTTTTCCCCCTTTGGGAGTATTTTTTGTCCTTGTCATGGCTTCGATGGTCCTTTTTAACATGACTTTGGGGATCCCGGTATGGTACATCGATCCCCCTGCAAGTATTCCGCCTGGTCAGCTAGCTAAGATCTTATCATGCTTTGACCCCAGTTCAACCGGTCCCTACATCCCCTGCCGCTGCTTCAGTTCCATCACAACCTCAACAGGAACCCACTGCTGTTGTGGAAGAATCCGGACAGGGGGGGGGAATGTAAAAGGAAAGAACCTAAGGACAAGGTTCCCCAAGCTCTTCCAGCCCCTATGGCCCCAAAGCCATCACCTCCGTGCACTTTGTGTAAAGTTGTTGGGCACACCACCAATAATTGTCCCAAGCTTCCTCATCTTAAACATTTGGTTCATGAAACGTTCCTTGAGTCAAATATCCCTGAAGTCCATGTTAACTTGTCGGGTCCACCCAAGAAACTCAGAATGTTATGCACAAATCACCCTTGTGCCTTGTGTGATCATCATGGTCACTAGTCACATTGTTTCCCTCGTCTCAACGAATTTCATGAATACCTTGAGGTGCTTTACGAATATGAGACCACTCGTAGTGGAACACCTACTCCTATACATGTGGATTCTGATATCACAAGTAAAACAGAACAGGGGGGCTTTGGTCCCAACATCGTGATCACTCCACTCGATGTCGAGATGATGGACCCCACAGGCCATATCCTTTACCTGACATCAACCTTAGGTTCCTCGCAGGTAAACCTTTCTGAGGTTTCTGCACCCACTTCCATCAAACCTCTTTCGACAGAATCCTAGGTCTCAACATGAGTAGATCCTCCATCTACCAGCTCGTCGTCTACCATTCCATATGATGCGTATGTGAACCTTCTCTCTCAGGTTGATGCACCAGGCACTGCCATTGCATCATGTAGTCAGTGTTCCTCTAGTCCACCCATCTTCCATTCTAATAAGGACATCATGGAAGCTATGTCTACCCCTGATTACCCTTGCACTTAGGTAATGGAGCATATTGTTTCGAGGATTCTGAAGGCCATATCCTTCCTAATTCTCCCAATGCACTATACCTCAAGAATTGTTTCTCATAGCATATCCCTTTTCTTTATGTGTCTTTATTTCTGCGATGAAGTTAGGTAGGTTTCATCATCTCATCTGTTTTCTTTTACACCTTTTAGATGGATCCATCATCCACATCATATATCGGTCATGCCAACAGTGCGAGTCACTTCTGCAAGAATATAACCTTTATAGCCTGGGTCATTTTTACCCCGTTGCATATGTTATTCCTTTAAAACGACGTGTGCATTGGATCTGCCACCAATAACCAGGCCGAATATGATGTAGTGATAGGTTTGTTATTCGATGCCCTCGCTCATCACATCCTTCATATTCATGTTCGTTTAGATTCCTTGCTACTTGTAATGCAATTTAATGGTGTGTATCATGTGCATATCCAAGTCCTATTTAGAAAATGTCCGAGTTAAGTTGTTGGTATGTGAATTTGAAACCATTACTTCTAGTCATGTTCCTAGAGCCAAAAATAACTATGTAGATATCATTGCAAATAACATTCTAGATTGGCATTTATCACATGCATACCACATAAGATAACCATAAACACAACACATGGCCAACCATCATCGTCATATAAAATGCATAATCATATAATGTATCATATAAGTGTTTGGAGCCCATAGCTCTAAATACATCAGACATGCCCATAGCATGTTACAAAAATCGAAATCAAAGGGACCCACAGGTCCCCATATCTAGTCACTGTCCGGTGGATCCTAGGCCAAAGGATTTGCTCCACTTACACGTAGCTCACGTAATTCCTGAACAACCATCACCATGAGCCACATGATACCTGGCCACTCTGAGGGAAGGTTGATACACTCATCCATTTATCGATCGTCTAACTTGTGCCATCTGTGCTTAGAAAATCTGGTCAATAGTACGTACATATACGATGTAGATCAATGAGTAGTGCACTCTCCTCTAGACCCTAACGTGATGACGATGTTCCCCGATCTGCAACCCCAAGCGTTGTGACTCATCCTGTATATCCTACCGGTTTTACCGGTGCTATGTCTTCATACCACATATTTTACACTTAGTACCATATACATGTGATAAAAATATGAAATGCACCATAAAACTAGCAACTTAACACTTACCGTCTGGTCCCCACGCTCGCCCGGGCGGAAGTGGCAAGTCAGGGTCTCCCTGATAGTTCATCCCGCTATAAGGGTAATCATCAATGTAGAGGGTAATCTGATCACAATGTGAGAAAAACTCGGGTCAGAACACTCGTCCGACTCCCCATTCTCCTCCTCTCCACAGTAGCTGCCCCGAGTGGCGCATTCTGGGCTCCTGTGGGCCCCCACATCAAATCTTTACATGAGGATGGATGGTGGGTATCTTCTCAAAGAAGAATGCACACGACACTCTACCAAATGCACAGTCACCATTCACCTACCTCCTATATAGACTTAACTGTCATTTCACCAACGACAGCATCATCTAGGGCCACCCATGGTAGGTCCCGGCCAAAACACTATCAACCAGCATCATCTGCCCACCATTGATGTGGTGGAACGCCTGGATGCCCAAAACCTGTAGAATAGTTGTGGCAACAACCCGTGTCTCTAGCCAATCTAGATCACCAATTGAGATAGTCGTGCCCTTGACATGCACATCCTGTGGACAATGGCACACCACAAACTCAGTAATGTTCCTCCCACAAGGCAACACCGGATGAATATCCCCCCCACTTCCGGTCAAGAAATAAATATCCTGTAATGTGAGGTCAATCTTGTGCCCCTACATGACAAAGACCTCCTGGTCTAGATCCTAGTAGCTCACAATTCGTGATAGCAAGGGCTCATCTGCCCTCATTAATGGGTTCTCTACCAACTTTAGAACCCCATAGCGAGTCAATGCCCCTCAAACTCCCTGATCCCTCTAAATCTCGGGTCAAAGAGTATCCAAGTTTCGCTCACACTAGTTGATTTTCAGCCTGCCATACCTACAAAACACCACATTTCTTGTCAGTTCAGAGAAGAAAACATTGGTCTACACTGATGAACCTACAACCCCCACAGGCTAATAGACCACCTCTCTTTTCAACCCCAAATCACAATTTTCTGCCTAGAAAGTGTGAGCTTGCATGTTTTCACTTATTTCCTATGAGCCAGATCACACTTCTGGGACCAAAAAGTGCGATGCAACCATGGAGAGGAGCAGGGGTGTCCCAGGGAGCTACTGGGTGCCAAAGATCAATAAATAAGCCACTGAAATTGAACAAACGAGTAAGGCCACCTACCTAAAAGTCGCAGATCCCGATTCCAATGGTCAGTTTGTCCACTATGATCTCCTCAAGATTTAGGGCCTTTTCCTCCTCTCAAAATTCACCATAGCTTACTTAGCAAATGAATTCAAATTGGAGGGAAAACGTCCTTTTATAGAAAAATCCACAATTTGTCTATTTCCCATTGCGGCCAAACCGTAGCTTAGTTTGACGAACCGTTAGCACTGTTGGAAATCTCTCATCGAGTACTGTAATGGGTCTTCCTCATTTTTTGATGATTTTACACTTCACGAGAAAGTCGTTTTTCCAAGAAGGGTCACTTTGTCGCCTCTCAAAATCGAATTTCTTCATAAAGCAACACTTGTACTTTGAGGTCCAACTCCTCTTAATACTTGTCGTACCATGTGTTGATTTTCGTCATGGGTGATGAGCACCAGTTTGCAGCAAGAATGCTACAACTCCTGGGGCTACCAAATTTACTTCATCAACCGGGGGTTCGTACAAACTTTGAGGTGACAGTGCTCTATACACAAGTAGGTGTAATGGGTCCACTCTTTGTCACTACTGAGCTGGACGATAGACCACCAGGTTTTCTCAAACCAGCCTTCTATTGATTTAGAAGAAGTTTGATTACCAATTGAGAAAGGGTAATTTTATCCTAATTGAGAGGATTGAAATGCTACCTACTGCAGTAATGAAAGATTGAAATAGATGCCTAAAAAACACAACTTATCTAGTTATTTATTAAGACACCTTGCTTCAGAAGAGTTCTAATTCAACACTTGTGAAATCCTAACTAACCTAAGCATGAAATCTAATTTAATCAAACACTTAACTGTTGTGCACATGAATATGTTAGGTCCCTATAATATGAGTGATTCCCCCATTACTATTGTCACTGTATCCCTTATTGTTATTATTGTGCCCCATAGAATCCTACTATTTTTATTTTTGTGCCTTTATATTATTATTGTTAGGTCGGCTTGGTTATATTGTGACCCCTTAGACTCCTATATATAGAAAGGAGGTTTTGTCATTTGTATCATCCAAGAATTTTTCATTTGTGTAATGTAAAGGAGGTTTCCCCCTCGAAGAGGTTGAATTCTAAGGCGTTGATATATCTTTTCTATATTTTTGTGAGCTGGTTTCATAACATTTGGTATCAGAGCTTTGGATTCTAGGGTTTTGCTGCTCCAAATAGGTCATCGTTGAATTTCGCCATAATTAATTTTTTTTTTTTTTTTCTGAGACGTTTTAGAAGCGAAAACAAAAACCCATTTAAGATGAAATATTGTTGAACCTCGGGTCCAAATTCCATATCTTGTCTCACTATAGTTTCAGAGATATGATCTGAGGAAGTTAGGGTTTGGCAAGCTCCAGAATTTCATCTAAAACATGTCATCATGGAATGTTCGCTATAACGCTTTCTCTATAAAGTTTCAGAAGTGTAAAACAAAATACATTTGAGAAGAAGTCGGTCTAAACCTCGGTTCCAAATTTGAGATCCTGTCTCACTATAGTTTCGGAGATATAATATGAGGAAGTTATGGTGACCCCCGAATTACATTCCAAACAGGTCACCTTAGGAAAATCATCATAACTTTCGCTTTGAGCATCAAATTGAATTTTGTAAGAAGTTGCAGAAAGAGGATGGACTATAGCTGTTTGGGTACCATTTTCAGAACCTAAGTTTGAAAGAGTGACCTGTGGCATGTCGTACAAGTTCGCTCTACTAAACAAGTCTATACTCAGAGGGTTACTGCAAGAAGAAATTTCAGACCTTGGAGATCCAAAATTACAGAAATACATCAGATTCAATATAAAGCTCCTACAAAGTGAAAAAAAGGTGTGTAGTTTTTAAAATTTTGCATAAGCTTGTTTTGGAAAATTAGTTTGAAGGAATTCAAAGGGAAAAGTGAAGCATTATTATCGATAATTGATGCCCCAAAGAAATAAAATGGAAACACCTAGTAAGCAACCTAAAAGATCTAGCATGAATCATGAAGAAGAGGAAGAAATGCAACATGATATATCAAAATTACTAGACCAAGTGCAACAAATGTTACTTGCACAAAAAGTAACAGAATCTAAGATGGATGGTTTAAAGAAAGACGTAGAAGCTAAGATGTATGGCGTGGAAGCTAAGATGGAGGGTTTAAAGAAAGGCGTGAATGCTAAGATGGATGGTTTAAAGAAAGGTGTAGAAGCTAAGATGAATGACGTGGAAGCTAATATGGATGGTGTGGAAGCTAAGATGGACGACGTGGAAGCTAAGATGGATGATTTGAAGACAGATTTGAAGACAAGCATGGAAGATTTGAAGACAGATTTGACAAAGTTTCTACAAGAAATGCTTACTAATGGCAAAAGGGTAGTAAAGGAAACTCATGATGAGAACAAAATAAATGTTAATCATGATTTCATAGACTATAACGTTGGATCGAAGAACCACCATGTTCCAAAGATCGATATGAGGAAGCTTGATGGTAAGGATCCCGGAACATGGATACTACAAATGGAGCAATTTTTCAATCTCCATAATGTGCAAAACACACAAAAGGTACGCATTGCAACTTGTTGAAATATGGCAACAAGAATATTCCAATTTAATTTGTCCTTGAATTAAATTGTGAATTAAAATTGAATTTAGTCTTAACAGCTACTTGGAAATAATTAATTAATTTATTTTAAATTAATTAGTTGGAGAAATTCAAGTTAGAAGTATTTCTGAAGTCATGCAAGAGTTATCCCTTAAATTAAGGAGATAATATTGAGTTATATTTGAGTTGTAATTAGTTAAATCAGTTTACTGAGTTAATTCCAGTTAAATTAGTTCCAAACTGTTTGAGGAACTAATAGTGAGTTAACAGTCAGTTGATGCATTAATGCACTCAACTAGTGCTACTCCAGTTAACTGAATATTCCCTCATTAGAAACTCATGCATGTCTATTATGAGAAAGACCCAGTTGAGATTAATGTTCAAGGATTGTGTACTATTAGTTGCATGTGTTTTCTCATGGAGAAAACTCATGCATGCAGTCAAGGCTTCATCCTTAAGGATTGCGCAGTTTTGAAGGCTTGTTTTTCCACTTGGTAATAGGCTAATCATCCACAAGGAAAAACACAAGGAAATAGGAGCTTGGAGGGCAGAGAGGAAGGCTGGAGAGAAGCCAAGATCACCTGTGAGCATCTGTGAGGATTGTACTAAGAGCTGGCAAGCTGTGAGAGCTAAGGCTTTGTATAATTCCTATATATTTCCACCATGTATGATATTACAATAGTGTGGGGTTTTTATCTGAGATTTTCCCCAAAGTATTTTCATGTGTATTGTGCCATTGATTCTTCTTCTTCTAGTTATATTGTTCAGCTCGATATTTAAGCTTCCGCAAATTGATAGTAGAAGTAGGTTATAGTATTCTTCTTTGATTTATATTGCATTATCGGGTTAACCTGTCATAGATTTTCTACATGGTACCAGAGTTGCGAAAAATATACTGAGAAGAGAATTCGAAGTTTGAAGTTCAGGGTTACAGGTGCAAATCAAATTCATGTCATACTTCAAGGTTGGCCAATGGCATTCTATGGCTTGAGACTTGAGTATGCCTTGGAAGGTAGCTCGAATTACATAGCATGGAAAGATAGAATGGAGGCTGTATTAGAAGACAATGGCTTGAAGGAATTCATTGATCAAGAAATCCCAAAGCCAGCTTCAACTAATGCATAACAGTTGGCTGAGTGGAAGAAGTGTGTGGCGAAGGTGAGACGGATCATCCTTGAGGGAGTTTGAGTCTTCATGGGAAGGATACTCCATTTTCAATGTGGAAGACATTGAAGGACCTCTACCAAAACAATAGCGACCAAAGGAAATTGGTGCTCAAGGATAAGCTTCGAAGAATCAAGACGGAGAAGGGCGATACTATTTCCACATATCTGAACAAGCTCATCACCTACAAAGATGAGCTTGGAAGTGTGAGAATAACTACTTCCGATGATGATATGGTGAGCCTCGCTCTCCTTAGCCTTCAACAGAGTTGGAATAGCTACCAGGACTCTGTGAATGGAAGGGAGAAACTACCAGATTGGGAATGACTATGGTCGGATCTTATGCAGGAGGAGATCAGGAGGAGCACATGATATGGTTCTTCATCCAAGAATGATGATGAAGAAAATCTAGCCTTAGCAAGTAAGCCAAGGAAAGGGAAGGGGAAGGTTTCCCATTTCAAATCAAATTCTTCTCATGGAGGGAAGAAGGGTGACATGTCTAAAGTAAGATGCTTTAATTGTCACAAGATGGGACATTATGCGAATAATTTCCCATTGAAGAAGTCCAAGAAGGGATCCTCAAAAGGATCGGAAGGTGAGGCATTAGCCTCTCAGTTCGAAATGGACTTTACCCTCATTGCATGCATGGTGTCATCGATGATGGATTGTTTTTGGTATCTTGACAGTGGAGCCTCATTCCACATGACCGTTGATAAAAATTTATTCAGTGCCTTGGAGGAGAAATACCTCAAGATGCACATAGTTATGGGTGATGATGGAAGGTATAGTGTTTCAGGAGTGGGCATGGTTTCTTTTCAGAGGGAGCATGGAGCTCCTCTCACCTTGACAGATGTGATGTATGTGCCCGGACTAAAGAAGAACTTGGTATCAGTCATGATGTTGGAGGAAAAAGGCTAAAATGTTGTCTTCAGCAAAGGAAAGGCATTCCTAAGACACATAGCCACGGGTCAGACCAAGAGGATAGGGAATCAGGTGAAGAATCTCTATAAACTAGAGGTAGATGATTGTGCAACATTGAGTACGAAAGCATAATTAGTGCAAAGCCAAGACATTGGCGAGTTGTGGCACAGGTGGTTGGGCCATTTGCATCATGGGGCTTTGAAGATAATGTAGCAGATATCTACAGGACTTCCGAAAGGTAAACTTGAGCAAGTTGACACATGCAAAGGTTGTACCTTGGGAAAGTACACCAAGTCTTCCTTTCATGATCTAGACAATCGAGTAGAGCCTATCTTAGAGTGAGATCATACTGATTTGTGTGGACCATTCTTGACAACATCCACAACGAAGGAAAGGTATTGTGTGATTTTCATTGATGACTATTCTTGTAAATGCTGGATTTATTTCATATAGAAGAAGGACGAAACTTTCACAAAGTTTTGTGAGGTTAAAGCTTTGGTCGAGAAAGAGTCAGGGAAGAAGATTAAGGCCTTGAGAAGTGAAAATGGTGGAGAATATGTATCTCAAGAGTTTAAAGACTTTTGTGTAGTAGAAGGAATTAAACGAGAGTTGACGACACCTCATAACCAACAATAGAATGGGGTGGCTGAGAGGAAGAACATAACTATTGTAGGGGCAGCACGGGCAATGCTACATGACCAAGGCCTACCACTTCACTTGTGGGTTGAGGCATGCAACACAACGGTCTATTTGCATAATAGAAGCCCACATCACATACTTGGGATGAAGATACCAGAGGAAGCTTTCTTTAGTTAGAGATCAGTTGTGGGTCACTTCAGGATCTTTGGCTCATTGGTATATTCCCATGTGACAAAGGATGCACGGAAGAAGCTTGAGTCGACAACAAAGTTGGGGATATTTGTGGGGTACACTGATACACCTCACAACTATCAGGTGTACTTGCCTACCAGTCGGAGGACAGTGGCTCGCAGAGATCTCAAGTTTGATGAGCAGAAGGCCATGTGAGTTTCCCTTGAGAGGGAGATCCAACTACAGGCTGTGGAGGAACTGTTGCTTCCTAAGGAGGAGGAGCCTTAGACTGATGCAGAGCAACTGCATGCATAGGTTCTAGGAGTGGAGACATCCACTCAAGTAGAGTCTTCCAGAGATGGATGGAAGTGCGCAAGAGAAGCCGACAGATTGTTGGAGGATGCGAGAGAGAATGTGGGAGCACCATATTCTCAGCGCAGACAAAATAGGTCACTTGAGAGGTACACTGGATACATGGCCCTTCTGGGGAATGTATTGAGATCGATCCATCTTCCTTTGAGGAAGCAATGCAACAGCCGATTTGGGTTGATGCTATGGTGGAGGAGTATGACTCCATAGTTCATAACGGTGTTTGGGACGTGGTTTCAAGACTGGAGAACAAGTCAGTTGTAAGTTCCTATTGGCTTTACAAGGTAAAGCAAGCCGCTGATGGTAGTGTGGAGAAGAACAAGGCAAGATTTGTTGCCCGTGGCTTTTCACAGGTCGAGGGGATTGACTATGATGAGACTCTTTCTCCTGTCACAAGGTACTCATCTGTTAGATCTATGTTGGCACTATCAACACAGATGGGTTGGAAGATCCATTAGATGGATGTGAAGACTGCATTCGTCAATGGCCAGATTCAGGAAGAGGTGTACATAGAGCAGCCAGAAGGTTTCGAGACCTTCAATCGTGAGCATGTGTGCCGACTCAAGAGAGCGTTGTACAGGCTGAAGCAAGCACCTCATGCTTGGTACACTAGGATAGACAACTACTTCACTGGGTTGGGCTTCACAAAGAGTGAAGTGGATGTGAACCTGTACCACATCGTGGTGAAAGGAAAGTTGTTGATCATCGTACTTTATTTTGATGATCTCATATTGACTGGTGATGATCAGTTGATTGTGTCGTGAAAGGAGGACCTTGCAAGAGATTTCAAGATGAAAGACATGGGTCTCATGCATTACTCCCTTGGCATGGAAGTGTGGCAGAAGGATGGGGAGTTTTTTGTGTCTCAGGGAAAGTATGCCAACAAGATAATCAAGAGATTCCACATGGAGAAGTACAAGCCCATGCAGACTCCTCTAGAAGGTAACTGGAGGAAGGAGGTTGCTACTTCAAGAGAAGTGGTAGAGGATATTATGTATAGGCAGCTTGTGGGTTCACTGATGTACTTAATAAACACACGAACAGATTTTTGCTATGCGGTGAACCAACTGAGTCAAGAGATGGTTAAGCCTACCAAGATATTTTGGAAGGTGGCAAAGAATATATGGAGATACCTCAGAGGAACATCTTAGTATGGATTATGGTACAGACGGACAGTGGGAGTAAAGCTACATGGCTCCACTAATGCAGATTGGGCAGGGAGTCCATCAGATCGGAAGAGCACATCAGGAGGGATTTTCAACCTTGGGTTAGCGGTAGTTTCTTAGTATAGTAGGAAACGAGGTCAGTTGCACTTAGCTCGGTAGAGGCAGAATACATGGATGCAAGTCAAGAAACATGTGATGCCATTTGGATACGGAAAATCCTAGTTGGTATGTTTGATCAGAGGATGGATCCAATAGTGATCTATTGTGATAATCACAGTTGTATCAAACTCTTTGAGAATCCGGTATTTCATGATAGGTCCAAACACATCGACATCTGGTATCATCATCTCAGAGACTGTGTAGCGAGTAGGATCATGTTGTTGCAATATATTTCGACAGAGGAGCAAGATGCTGACATTTTGACAAATGCATTGTCAAAGTGTAAATTTGAGTTCGATAGAGATAGGATCCAGGTGGCAGATAATACCTTTCTTGTTGAGAGGGAGTGTTGAAATATGGCAACAAGAATATTCCAATTTAATTTGTCCTTGAAGTAAATTGTGAATTAAAATCGAATTTAGTCTTAACAGCTACTTGGAAATAATTAATTAATTTATTTTAAATTAATGAGTTGGAGAAATTCAAGTTAGAAGTCTTTCTGAAGTCATGTAAGAGTTATCCCTTAAATTAAGGAGATAAGATTGAGTTATATTTGAGTTGTAATTAGTTAACTCTATTTATTGAGTTAAGTCCAGTTAAATTAGTTCCAAACTGTTTGAGGAACTAATAGTGAGTTAACAGTCAGTTGATTCATTAATGCACTCAACTAGTGCTACTCTAGTTAACTGAAGATTCCCTCATTAGAAACTCATGCATGTCTATTATGAGAAAGAACCAGTTGAAATTAATGTTCAAGGACAGTGTACTATCATTTGCATGTGTTTTCTCATGGAGATAAATCATGCATGAAGTCAAGGATTCATCCTTGAGGATTGCGCAGTTTTGAAGGCTTGTTTTTCCAATTGGTAATAGGCTAATCATCTACAAGGAAAAGTGCAAGGAAATAGGAGCTTGGAGGGCAGAGAGGAAGGCTGGAGAGAAACCAATATTTCCTGTGAACATCTGTGAGGATTGTACTGAGAGATGGCTAGCTGTGAGAGCTAAGGTTTTGTATAATTCCTATGTATTTCCACCATGTATGATAATACAATAGTGTGGGGTTTTTATCTGAGACTTTCCCCAAAGTATTTTCATGTGTATTGTGCCATTGATTCTTCTTCTTCTAGTTATATTGTTCATCTTGATCTTTAAGCTTTCGCAAATTGATAGTAGAAGTAGGTTATATTATTCTGCTTTGATTTATATTGCATTATCGGGTTAACCTATCACAGATTTTCTACACAACCTTATATTTGGAACCAAATTAGTTGTATGGTATCGATGGATTTTCTCTTGTAAACAAATTGTCATTCGAGCTATTTTTATGAATGAAATGATAGCACATTATGAGGATACAAAAAGCAAAATTTTTTTTTAGCCGATTGATAAATCTAAAACAAAAGGGTTCAATGATGGAGCACATTGAGGACTTCCAAAATTTGAATATAAGGGTAAAAGATATTCTAGAGGAGCATAGGATTGATGTGTTCATAGCGACTTTAAAAGATAACATCCAACATGAGGTTCGCCTTTGGGAACCAAATTCATTGGAGAAGGCATTCAAGTTGGCAAGAAAGATGGAAAGCATAATTATGGCAACGAGGAAGCCTACCACTCACAATCATAAAGATGGAAGTGTTGTTGCCCCTAGCCATCCATAACCTATAAGGTTGACACCACAACAATTGGAATAAAAAGGAGCAAAAGGGATTTGTTACAGTTGTGATAGAAAATACACTAAAGGTCATAAGTGTGCCAAGAAGAAATTATTTTACATAGATTGTGAAGAGGAGGAAGAAAAGGAACAAGAAACGTCAAAAGAAGAGGCTATACACCAGGAAAAAACCCTAGAAAAAGAAGAAATGAATCTGACCATATCTTGTAATGCATTGGTTGGAATTACCACTCCTCAAACTATCAATATAGAAGGGCACATCAAGAAGAAAAAAGTAATAGTGTTGATTGATTCGGGAAGTACCCATAATTTTATTCATTGTAGGATAGCCAAGGAATTGAATTGCTTCCTATATCTAGCACCAGAGTGTCAAGTGATGGTTGCAAGTGGAGGAACCATAAATTTCTCAGGAAAGTGCCATAATATCAAGCTATCCATGGGAGAATATGTATTGAATAGCCTAATGCTTTCCATTCCAATGGGTGGTGCTGATGTTGTACTAGGAGTTCAATGGCTACAATCCTTGGGTACAATAGCTTTTAATTTTCAAGAACTTTTCATGAAATTATCTGCAGAAGGAAAGGAAGTTGAATTAAGCGGTATTGTAGGGAAATCGGGAAAGATAATCAACTCTAACGGAATGACAAAGATTCTAAAGAAAGAACAACGAGGCATAATTGCACAATTATTTTCACTAGAGGTTCCCACATCGAAATCGTCCATTTCTCCAGATCTCCAAAAAGTCTTGGACAATCATTCCAAGGTATTTGAGACTCCCAAAGGCCTCCCACCTAGTCGTGATCATGATCATGCTATCAATTTGATTCCAGGAAGTGTTCCTTGAAACATCAGTCCTTACAGATATCCCTATGTCCAAAAGAGTGAAATTAAACGTATGGTTGCAGTAATGCTAGAGGCTGGTATAATTCAACCTAGTCAAAGTTCTTTCTCTGCTCGAGTAGTATTGGTTCACAATAAGGATGGATCATGGTGCATGTGTCTAGATTATAGGGAGATCAACAAGCTCACTATTAAAGATAAATTTCCCATTCCTGTCATTGATGAATTATTGGATGAATTGCATAAATCAATTTACTTCACAAAGTTGGATCTTCATTCAGGATATCATCAAATCAGAATGAAGATTGAAGACATTCCAAAAACAACATTTAGAACTCATGAGGGTCATTATGAATTTTTGGTCATGCCTTCTGGCCTTACTAATGCACCTTCTACATTCCAAGGTTTGATGAATTCCATTTTCAAACCCTTCCTTAGAAAATTTGTGTTAGTATTTTTTGATGATATACTAATCTACAACAAGTCTTGGAAGGATCATGTCCAACTTGTTGACATGGTTCTCAAACTATTGGAGGAGAAAAAATTATATGCAAAAATATCTAAATGTTTCTTTGGAGTACAAGAGGTGGAATATCTGGGTCATGAAGGTGTTAAGGTAGACCCTAGAAAAGTTAAAACCATTAAGGAATGGAAAATCCCCACATCCATAAAGCATCTACGAGGATTTCTCAGGTTGACAGGGTATTATCGCAAGTTTGTTAGGAATTATGGGAGAATAGCATCACCTCTAACAACATTATTGAAGAAAGATGCATTCTCATGGACTCCAGAAGCAACAAAGGCCTTTGAACATCTTAAGGAGGCAATGTGCCAAGCACCTGTCTTAGCTACACTGGAATTCATAAAAACCTTTATTGTGGAATGTGATGCCTCAGGAAATGGAATTGGTGTTGTTTTAATGCAAGAAGAAAGACCCATTTATTTCGAAAGTCGTCCAATCAAAGGAAAGTATTTACGCAAAGCTATTTGTGAAAAGGAAATGTTGGCAATACTACATGCACTTAAGAAATGGCAACCCTACCTAACGGGAAGACACTTCAAGGTAAAAATAGATCATGATAGCCTTAAATACATTTTAGAACAAAGGTTATCTTCAGAAGAGTAGCAAAAATGGGTCACAAAGATTTTGGGCTATGACTTTGAAATCATCTACAAAAAAAGGGAAGAGAAATGTTGTGCCAGATGCACTCTCAAGAAAGGATGAGGATGTGGAAGCATTTCTTTGTGCCATTTCTATTATCCAAACAGATTGGATAAATGAAGCAAGGGATGAATGGAAAAATGATGAGGAAGTGTGGGCACTCATTCAAAAGATACAACAAGATCCCAGTACATCTGATACATTTAGCTAGAAAATGATTCGTTATGGTACAAGGATCGGTTATACCTATGTAAGAATTCCCAACTCAAACAAAAGATTCTTAGGGAATTGCACACCTCTCCCTTAGGAGGGCACTCAAGATTTCTAAAAACCTACCATAGGGTTAAGAAGGATTTTTTTTGGGATGGCCTTAAATTGGATATTCAAAAGTTTGTGGCAGAATGTTTGGTTTTCCAACAAAATAAAGTTGAAACAATTAAGACCCCAGGACTATTACAACCTTTATCGATTCCAAGCCAACGTTGGGAGGAGGTTTCAATGGATTTTATCATAGGTTTACCCACGTCTAAAGGAAAGAGTGTTATCATGGTGGTAGTTGATAGACTTACCAAGTATGCACACTTTTGTGCATTCTCTCATCCATTTAAAGCGAGTATAGTTTCTACTGCATTTATGGAAACAATTCAGAAGCTACATGGAAACCCAAAGATTATTGTAAGCGACAGAGACCCCATTTTCATTGGAAATTTTTGGACATAATTATTTTCTTGTCTTGGTACTTGGTTAGCTCATAGCTTATCTTATCATCCTTAATATGTTGGGAAAACTGAGATAGTAAACAAATGTTTGGAAGGATATCTTCGTTGCTTTGTATATGATAAACAGACATAATGGGTCAAATGGTTGCCTTTGGCTGAATGGTGGTATAACAATTCCTTCCATACTGCAAAAAAAATGACCCCATTTATGTCACTTTATGGATATCATCCACCAGCCATCACATCATATTTAAAAGAAAATTATAAGGTTCAAGTAGCGGAAGATCACATCGAGCATCAATAACAAGTTCTCCAACTCTTAAAGGATAACCTCACCTTGGTGCATAATAGAATGAAACAGCATGTAGATCAACATCGCAGCGAAAGAAGTTTTGATGTAGGTAATTGGGTATTCCTACGGCTACAACCATATAAACAAATGTCCCTCAATCAAGCTAAGAAGGATAATAAATTATCACCAAAGTATTATGGTCCATACAAGGTGTTGCAAAAGATAGGTACTATGGCATACAAATTGGAGCTTCCTGCAGCTTCCCGAGTACACCTAGTTTTCCATGTTTCATGCTTAAAGAAGGTTATAGGTGACAAGATTCTAGTTCAAACAATATTGCCAGAACTTGATGAGGAGGAAAAATCATATTGGAACTCGAAGCAGTGAAAGAAACAAGAACTCGACAGCTACGAAATCAATCAATTTTAGAGTATCTCATCAAGTGGAAGAACTTACCTGTTGAAGATTCCACATGGGACGATAATAATTTTATACAGAAGCATTCAGAACTACTCAAAAGTTGTGGACAACACTTTTTTGAAGGAGAGGGGCATGTTAGGTCCCTATAATACTAGTGATTCCCCTATTACTACTGTCACTGTATCCCTTATTGTTATTATTGTGCCCCATAGAATCCCACTATTGTTATTGTGCCCCATAGAATCCCACTATTGTTATTTTTGTGCCTTTATATTATTATTGTTAGGTCGGCTTGGTTATATTGTGACCCCTTAGACTCCTATATATATAAAGGAGGTTTTGTCATTTGTATCATCCAAGAATTGTTCATTTTTGTAATGTAAAGGAGGCTGCCCCCTCAAAGAGGCTGAATTCTAAGGCATTGATCTATCTTTTCTATCTTTTTGTGAGCTGGTTTCTTAACAGAATAAGCATAACAACCTTTTTTTTGTCTTTGTGTGAAAACATGAATGCTAATCCTTCTTGATTGCATGGGAGGTGGGATAGGTGTGGAGAGAGATGGTTGTGATGGGTCAAATGGCTTGGGAGGCAATTAGGGGTCTTCTCCTAGCTTTCGTGATGCATTTATCACAAATTGGGCTCAAAACAGACCACTAGAGGTTGTGTTATAGGATGTCTATAGGATATCCTAATTCACCCACACGATCCCCTATTTTCCTATAGGAATAGGCCGAAAGCATAAGGAGTGATTTAGATGGTGGTATGGAGCTTAGGGAAGGTGAGTGATGGAAGGAATAAGGCATGGGAATGGTTGGAACTCACTCAAAACTCAAACTGAAGCTCTATGATGGTTGGATTTTCTCAAGCATGACAAATTGACCTTGTGAAATGATAACTCAAATTGTGAAATTAGTGGCCTTTGGCAATCATGGGTGGGTATGGTTTGGTTGAGGATGATGATATGAGGTCTTCCTGCAACATTGAAACTCCTACAATATACACATCATTGTTGGCATTTATCCATAAATCATTTCAGAACAAGAAAGTTTTACAACAACAAAGGAAAACATAATTTCATCATTTATTTGCCTAGTTCATGCAGGGAAATGCTTGAAGCCTATTATGAAAGCACCATGAAATCTAATACAAAGCTTAAGATATCAGAAATGACAACTACAAACTATCTTCTAAAACTAAAAGATGTTGATCTAATTAGCAGAAAAACCCTAAATTTCATAAGAAACCAGAATTCTATCTTTTTGGGCTCAATGGGAGTTTTTTCTCAAACCATGGTCCCATAAGGGAGGAATGAGGTAAGATCCACCTGTTATCAGCCTTTTTATGATATTTCCTTATCTCTCTAATGCTATTGTTAAATCTATGCACAAATGGAAGCAAAGTAATCAAATTCACCAATACTTCCAATGTAACAATGCGAAAATCAATTCAACAAGTAATCTATGAAATAACTTAAGCATACAAGTATAGTAAGAGGAACCTCTGCTTCTAGGGTTGGGCCCTAACCCAATAGTTTCAACCCTCTGAGTCAACTTTGTGCTGGATCAGGGGAATTCTCATTTTCATTAACATATCAAAAAATACATAACAATGTTTTGTCACAATCCTTCAACTCGAAAGTGCTTAGCTATTTTGCATAAAAAATTTGAATCCTAATGAGGCTTTAGGACTTCTTATTTATACAACTGAAGTTTCCAACAACTTACTTAAATCTAGGGAGGCTTGGCTCCCAATCTTAGGATTAAATGGTTCTTAACTATCACTGGCTTGACTGCCAATGATCCTCATGACTCAGCTGCTTGCAACTCTGAGCTGGTGTGATTTGATTGAGGGATCTTCGTATGAGTGAGGATTTAATGAAGGATATCCCTCTCCTATAATCTCTTCTTCTTGTCTCATCCGATTTCCTGCAACTTAATTAGCCATAATTTGCTCCCAAAAACCTACAGTCAATGCACATTAGACCACTAGACATAACATCTTATTTTTACTCATGTCATTAAGAAAAATATAATTAAAACATGTAAAGGCTTATGAGAATATTTGACTTTAGTAAGCTTGGAGGTGTATTAAGGTCCATATATTTTACCCAATGATGAGCCTCATCATCACCCCCTACTGAAAGTATTTCTCATCCTCTGAGCAACTCAATCTATGTCCATGTCCTTCATTGATTTGGTGGCTTCCCTGACATCCCATGCTTTTGTTGTAGTTTCTTCCTCCTGTGAATAAAACCGTCCCTTATTCTCTATCTCTTCCCACTAATTTCTTTCTTCTTCTTCTTTTCTTCCTTCCAACATTCCCAAAAGAAATGGTGGACTGAACCTCAAGCCAATTGATCAGGGGCTCAGGACCAAGTGTTGTAAAATGGTCAAAACTGAAAGTGCTCAGAACTGGTTGGAACCTGAACGACCAGAAATTTCTCGTCCTCCCGATTCCGGCGCAGCAAACGGTTCGAAAAACGGTTGCCGTATGAGGAAGATATGGCCAAAAGAATATTTTTCCCAAAACCTTAGAAATTTGAATTTTAAAAAAAAAATTAAAAAAGAAATATTCCACGAAATATTCCTTGGAATATTCTAGGGAATATTCCCTTTCCAGCCACCAATCAGAGGGTGCCACGTGGCCCCAGACGACGTCAGCAGACTTTTGTTGGGCGGATGTTAAAAGGTTATCTTGGCCAGATGGGGAGTCGAACCCCCGACCTACCACATATTAACTCAATGTTTTGACCAGCACGCCACCAACGACCATTGTATTATGTGGGTGGAGGAAATTGTTTTAAATTTTAAAGAATGCTACAGCCGGGAAAGTAGGGGGCCAGCCCCCCAACAACATACGACCAGCGTGCAGGACCGTGGGCTAAACCCAACCGCCAGCCAAACTGTCGGCATGAAATCCGAGGCGGCCATTAAACATTTATTGTAACAGCAGTCAGTTGGCGGATTATTTGGCGGAGCGCCAAATTTGGCGGTCCCGCCATATTTGGCGGGCTTAACTGGCCGTCACTAAATGTAACTGGGGTTTTGTTAGGCCAAACTGGCAGTCAGGAGTAAATGGCCATAACTTTGGCTAGGAAAGTCTGTTTTGGACGAATTTTTTTTTTGATTTTGGGTCTCTTCGACCTTATGAAGCCATTGGCATAGGTTTCACAGCCATCTAAGGTCATTTGTAGGTGTTTTTGCTTCAGGGAAGTTCCAGGAGCCACTAGGGCCAAATCAGTTTGGGAGCTGCATTGGGAATTGTGTAGCCAGTGAATGTGGAAAGAAGGTCATTCCTGAAGGTTTTCAGCATTTTGAATCCATTTCTACAGCTCGTTTTTCCTTCTGAGGCATTCTTCTCACTGTTTAGCTTCAGGGAAGCTTTCAGGGCCACCAGGGCCATTTCAGTGCATGAGCTGTTTGGGGGCTTTGTTCATCCGTTTTTGGTGATTGAAAAGCCTATGTCTGCTATTTTCGACCTTCTGAGTCTAATGGCAGAGGTTTCAGAACCAATTGAGGTCATCTTCACCTCGAAATTCTCTATGCAAGTTTGAAGGGCCACTAGGGCCAATTGGGGAAAGTACTGTATAAGGTACAAAATTCACTGTTTAGTGTTTGGGAAAGAGCATGTTTGGCTAATTCCTATCTTCTGATTCTATATTTACAGTCAGATCTGTCCTTTGAGACATTCATATTCTTGTATTAGCCTTTGTAGCATTTTTAATACAAGAGGACAAGCCTAGTTGGAGAGGCTTGGTCCAGCAGATGTAGCCCAGGAGAGGGTGAACTGCTTTATCATTTTGATGTCTTTTATTTGCTGAAGATGATATGGTAAACAAAACTGATATAAAGTTTTAAACAACAAAATATACATAACTTGCATACACACATAATCACCTGTTCAGCTACAGAAAGTTATTTGTCTTATTCCGCAAGACCTTAAACTCAAGTATGTGTATGTCAAAGACTTCTAAGTGTTTACTTGGTTATTTATTTAGGCAGAGCCTGTAGAGGGCCAGGTAGCCTCTGGAACTCATCCTCTTTTTAGAGGTGACATGTCCGGTGAATGCCCCTACAATCTATCTCTGTATAAGAAATAAGAAGTTTATACATTTTTAGAGGTCATTTGGAGTGTCTAGCTCACAGTTGAAATTATTGAGAATGGATACCTTGCACCCTTAAACAAGTACAATCCATTTTCAGATCAGATGGTATCAGAGCACTAGGTTTGCTTGACTGGCATCATAGCTTGATTGTGTAGCTTGAGAGGTGTCTTAAGCAGTGTTGAAGATTGACTGCTTTACTACTTGTTGTTTGAGTTTGCTGAAGCTCTTTTGTTCATTTTTATAATGACTTCCATAAGTGAGTTCTCAAAATCGTCCTCCTTCACAAGATTCTTTGATGAAGGCTTGAAGCAAGAATTTTTCATCATGTTGAATATGGTGAGAGAAATGTATGAAGATGAAAGAAAGAGCTCTAGACTTCAAGAGCAGTTGAATTCCATGAGGGAAGAGAAGCAGTTGCTTTCTGATCAATTGCAGGAAATGGAAGGCCACCTTCATATTGCAAACATGAAGCTGGAAAGGATGCATGAGTTGGAGACACAACTCGTTGTTGCCAAAGAAGCCTTAGCCAAGTATCAGCTTGAAGAAGAGGTAAACAATTCTAGTTTGTCTTCAAATTCTTATAAGAATGTTCATGTTGGTTCTTTTGAGAAACATACCAGAGGCATAGGGTCCAAGTTGATGTCCAAAATGGGATATGAAGGACAAGGATTGGGCAAACATGCACAGGGTATAGTTGAGCCAATAATGGTTGAGGTAAGGCCTAAGAATTTGGGTCTTGGCTATGGACAATCTTGTGGAGAATGTTCCAAAGCAGCCATGAAGGCAATTGAAACAGTTCCTAGAAGGAGTTTCATTTCAGGTTCTTTATCTCAAGGTTGTAAAGGTTGTATTCTTGAGGAATGCAATAGTTTGAAACATGCTTTGCAAGAAGAAGGTGTGCATAAACATGCACTTGAACAAGAGAATTGTGAAAGCTCTAAAACCATTGAAGGGACTGATGGTGTTCCAAAAGGAGCTTCTTCTTCGTTTGATTCACCTCCTCATGAAGGTAATGAAGGTGAAAGGGAAAGGTATAAATCTGATTTTAATCATATTTCCTTTGATAATATAAAGCATGGAAAATTTCCACACAAGCATTGGAAAAGAATTGCATGTTCTTTTTGTGGTTTGTTTAACCATAGTGTTTCTAGATGTTGGAAAAGAATGGAAACATGCAAGAAACTTTTGAACGAAAGGAGGCAAGAATCCAAAGTTCCAATGAACAATGCAAATCATGTTGTCAAGAAGATGAACATGTGTTGCACTTATTTCCATAAGCATGGACATACTGCTGAAAGGTGTTGGACTCTGAATCCAACAATGCTTCCACAAAAGTTAAAGAAATTGGAGCAAGAGTATGGCAAGAAAGGGAAGGAAGTTTCCATCATTGATATGTGTCAGGATGATACACATGTTGATATCGATGTGCAGTTAAAGGAAGCGCCTTTGAAATGGATTGGTAAGAAATGGTTAGAATTCTTATCCAATTGAAGTTGCATGTCTTTTGATTGAATGCATTTCTTGGGTAAGGGAATGCAAGTTGCAGGATGGAAAAGCTGAGTATGAGACTCACTCTATTGCAGCGAAAGTTATATTCATTTCAACTTTGAAAGTACATGTACATGTGATC
Organism: Pinus tabuliformis; assembly: GCA_031772625.1. Lineage (NCBI taxonomy): Eukaryota > Viridiplantae > Streptophyta > Pinopsida > Pinales > Pinaceae > Pinus > Pinus tabuliformis. Next base: position 1,349,965,125 of record CM062807.1, on the reverse strand, counting down.
GAGGATCTTGTACTTATGATTGTACTTAAGAGAAAGTTGAAGGATAAACTGCATGCATGAGAATGATATGCATGTGCACAGGGATCATGATGATTTCCTTGTTTTTTTAAACATGTATGTGTGATTAACTTGAAGGGTTGATTACTTTGTTTTTAACCATGCATGTAATGTAATCTTGACTTGGAAAAAGTTAATTTGATCTCCAAGATTGAAAGAGGAGAAATGATGAAGTGTTTCATCTTTGTAAGAGCCTTCTCATTTGGGAGGCAGTTCTTCTTCTGGAGCGGAGGTGCCATGGAGGGGCATCGTGACAGTGGCAAACCCACATTTGCAGAGAAATATTTCAGCTCATATATCAGCAAGTTTCATTGTTGGTTTCTGCAAACTTTCAGTTTGTCTGGCGAACAAGGTTGGTCAGGATTCGACAAGTCCTTGGTTTATGCAGCAACATTCACCATGACGACAGTTGATAAGGCAGGACATTTTGGCATCAGTATGCTGTTTTGACTGAACGGAAGAGGATATTTCTGTTCCTCAAGTGCTGTACAGTTCAGTTCAAAGATTCAGTGAGCTTTTGGGGACCAAAAGCCTTTTCATTTGGGAGGTGTGATCAGGGGCTCAGGACCAAGTGTCGTAAAATGGTCAAAAATGAAAGTGCTCAGAACTGGTTGGAACCTGAACGACCGGAAATTTCTCGTCCTCCCGATTCCGGCGCCGCAAACGGTTCGACAAAACGGTCGCCGTATGAGGAAGATATGGCCAAAAGAATATTTTGCCCAAAACATTAGAAATTTGAATTTTTAAAAAAAAATTTAAAAAGGAATATTCCTTGGAATATTCCCTTTCCAGCCACCAATCAGAGGGCGCCACGTGGCCCCAGACGACGTCAGCAGACTTTTGTTGGGCGAATGTTAAAAAGGTTATTTTGGCCAGATGGGGAGTCAAACCCCCGACCTACCACATATTAACTCAACGTTTTGACCAGCGCGCCACCAACGACCATTGTATTATGCGGGTGGAGGAAATTGTTTTAAATTTTAAAGAATGCTACAGCCGGGAAAGTAGGGGGCCAGCCCCCCAAAAACATACGACCAGCGTGCAGGACCGTGGGCTAAACCCAACCGCCAGCCAAACTGCCGGCACGAAATCCGAGGCGGCCATTAAACATTTATTGTAATAGCAGTCAGTTGGCGGATTATTTGGCAGGGCACCAAATTTGGCGGTCCTGCCATATTTGGCGGGCTTAACTGGCCGTCACTAAATGTAACTGGGGTTTTGTTAGGCCAAACTGGCAGTCAGGAGTAAATGGCCATAACTTTGGCTAGGAAAGTCCGTTTTGGACGAATTTTTTTTTGATTTTGGGTCTCTTCGACCTTCTGAAGCCATTGGCATAGGTTTCACAGCCATCTGAGGTCATTTTCAGGTGTTTTTGCTTCGGGGAAGTTCCAGGAGCCACTAGGGCCAAATCAGTTTGGGAGCTACATTGGGAATTGTGCAGCCAGTGAATGTGGAAAGAAGGTCATTCCTGAAGGTTTTCAGCATTCTGAATCCATTTCTACAGCTCGTTTTTCCTTCTGAGGCATTCTTCTCACTGTTTAGCTTCAGGGAAGCTTTCAGGGCCACCAGGGCCATTTCAGTGCATGAGCTGTTTGGGGGCTATGTTCATCCGTTTTTGGTGATTCAAAAGCCTATGTCTGCTATTTTCGACCTTCTGAGTCTAATGGTAGAGGTTTCAGAACCAATTGAGGTCATCTTCACCTCGAAATTCTCCATGAAAGTTTGAAGGGCCACCAGGGCCAATTGGGGAAAGTACTGTATAAGGTACAAAATTCACTGTTTAGTGTTTGGGAAAGAGCATGTTTGGCTAATTCCTATCTTCTGATTCTATATTTACAGTCATATCTATCCTTTGAGACATTCATATTCTTGTATTAGCCTTTGTAGCATTTTTAATACAAGAGGACAAGCCTAGTTGGAGAGGCTTGGTCCAGCAGATGTAGCCCAGGAGAGGGTGAATTGCTTTATCATTTTGTTGTCTTTTATTTGCTGAAGATGATATGGTAAACAAAACTGATATAAAGTTTTAAACAACAAAATATACATAACTTGCATACACACATAATCACCTGTTCAGCTACAAAAAGTTATTTGTCTTATTCTGCAAGACCTTAAACTCAAGTATGTTTATGTCAAAGACTTCTAAGTGTTTACTTGGTTATTTATTTAGGCAGAGCCTGTAGAGGGCCAGGTAGCCTCTGGAACTCATCCTCTTTTTAGAGGTGACATGTCCGGTGAATGCCCCTACAATCTATCTCTGTATAAGAAATACGAAGTTTATACATTTTTAGAGGTCATTTGGAGTGTCAAGCTCACAGTTGAAATTATTGAGAATGGATACCTTGCACCCTTAAACAAGTACAATCCATTTTCAGATCAGATGGTATCAGAGCACTAGGTTTGCTTGACTGACATCATAGCTTGATTGTGTAGCTTGAGAGTTGTCTTAAGCAGTGTTGAAGATTGACTGCTTTACTACTTGTTGTTTGAGTTTGCTGAAGCTCTTTTGTTCATTTTTATAATGACTTCCATAAGTGAGTTCTCAAAATCGTCCTCCTTCACAAGATTCTTTGATGAAGGCTTGAAGCAAGAATTTTTCATCATGTTGAATATGGTGAGAGAAATGTATGAGGATGAAAGAAAGAGCTATAGACTTCAAGAGCAGTTGAATTCCATGAGGGAAGAGAAGCAGTTGCTTTCTGATCAATTGCAGGAAATGGAAGGCCAACTTCATATTGCAAACATGACGCTGGAAAGGATGCATGAGTTGGAGACACAACTCGTTGTTGCCAAAGAAGCCTTAGCCAAGTATCAGCTTGAAGAAGAGGTAAACAATTCTAGTTTGTCTTCAAATTCTTATAAGAATGTTCATGTTGGTTCTTTTGAGAAACATACCAGAGGCATAGGGTCCAGGTTGATGTCCAAAATGGGATATGAAGGACAAGGATTGGGCAAACATGCACAGGGTATAGTTGAGCCAATAATGGTTGAGGTAAGGCCTAAAAATTTGGGTCTTGGCTATGGACAATCTTGTGGAGAATGTTCCAAAGCAGCCATGAAGGCAATTGAAACAGTTCCTAGAAGGAGTTTCATTTCAGGTTCTTTATCTCAAGGTTGTAAAGGTTGTATTCTTGAGGAATGCAATAGTTTGAAACATGCTTTGCAAGAAGAAGGTGTGCATAAACATGCACTTGAACAAGAGAATTGTGAAAGCTCTAAAACCATTGAAGGGACTGATGGTGTTCCAAAAGGAGCTTCTTCTTCGTTTGATTCACCTCCTCATGAAGGTAATGAAGGTGAAAGGGAAAGGTATAAATCTGATTTTAATCATATTTCCTTTGATCATATAAAGCATGGAAAATTTCCACACAAGCATTGAAAAAGAATTGCATGTTCTTTTTGTGGTTTGTTTAACCATAGTGTTTCTAGATGTTGGAAAAGAATGGAAACATGCAGGAAAATTTTGAAGGAAAGGAGGCAAGAAGCCAAAGTTCCAATGAACAATGCAAATCATGTTGTCAAGAAGATGAACATGTGTTGCACTTATTGCCATAAGCATGGACATACTGCTGAAAGGTGTTGGACTCTGAAGCCAACAATGCTTCCACAAAAGTTAAAGAAATTGGAGCAAGAGTATGGCAAGAATGGGAAGGAAGTTTCCATCATTGATATGTGTCAGGATGATACACATGTTGATATCGATGTGCAGTTAAAGGAAACACCTTTGAAATGGATTGGTAAGAAATGGTTAGAATTCTTATCCAATTGAAGTTGCATGTCTTTTGATTGAATGCATTTCTTGGGTAAGGGAATGCAAGTTGCATGATGGAAAAGCTGAGTATGAGACTCACTCTATTGCAGCGAAAGTTATATTCATTTCAAATTTGAAAGTACATATACATGTGATCGAGGATCTTGTACTTATGATTGTACTTAAGAGAAAGTTGAAGGATAAACTGCATGCATGAGAATGATATGCATGTGCACAGGGATCATGATGATTTCCTTGTTTTTTTAAACATGTATGTGTGATTAACTTGAAGGGTTGATTACTTTGTTTTTAACCATGCATGTAATGTAATCTTGACTTGGAAAAAGTTAATTTGATCTCCAAGATTGAAAGAGGAGAAATGATGAAGTGTTTCATCTTTGTAAGAGCCTTCTCATTTGGGAGGCAGTTCTTCTTCTGGAGCAGAGGTGCCATGGATGGGCATCGTGACAGTGGCAAACCCACATGTGCAGAGGAATATTTCAGCTCATATATCAGCAAGTTTCATTGCTGGTTTTTGCAAACTTTCAGTTTGTCTGGCGAACAAGGTTGGTCGGGATTCGACAAGTCCTTGGTTTATGCAGCAACATTCACCATGACGACAGTTGATAAGGCAGGACATTTTGGCATCAATATGCTGTTTTGGCTGAACGGAAGAGGATATTTCTATTCCTCAAGTGCTGTACAGTTCAGTTCAAAGATTCAGTGAGCTTTTGGGGAACAAAAGCCTTCTCATTTGGGAGGTGTGATCAGGGGCTCAGGACCAAGTGTCGTAAAATGGTCAAAAATAAAAGTGCTCAAAACTGGTTGGAACCTGAACGACCAGAAATTTCTCTTCCTCCTAATTCCGGCGCTGCAAACGGTTCGAAAAACGGTCGCCGTATGAGGAAGATATGGCCAAAAGAATATTTTGCCCAAAACATTAGAAATTTGAATTTTTTAAAAAAAATTAAAAAAGGAATATTCTGCGAAATATTCCAGGGAATATTCCCTTTCCAGCCACCAATCAGAGGGCTCCACGTGGCAGGCCCGGAGGGCGCCACGTGGCCCCAGACGACGTCAGCAGACTTTTGTTGGGCGAATGTTAAAAAGGTTATTTTGGCCAGATGGGGAGTCAAACCCCCGACCTACCACATATCAACTCAACGTTTTGACCAGCGCGCCACCGACGACCATTGTATTATGCGGGTGGAGGAAATTGTTTTAAATTTTAAAGAATGCTACAGCCGGGAAAGTAGGGGGCCAACCCCCCAACAACATACGACCAGCGTGCAGGACCGTGGGCTAAACCCAACCGCCAGCCAAACTGCCGGCACGAAATCCGAGGCGGCCATTAAACATTTATTGTAACAGCAGTCAGTTGGCGGATTATTTGGCGGGGCACCAAATTTGGCGGTCCCGCCATATTTGGCGGTCCCGCCATATTTGGCGGGCTTAACTGGCCGTCACTAAATGTAACTGGGGTTTTGTTAGGCCAAACTGGCAGTCAGGAGTAAATGGCCATAACTTTGGCTAGGAAAGTCCGTTTTGGACGATTTTTTTTTTGATTTTGGGTCTCTTCGACCTTCTAAAGCCATTGGCATAGGTTTCACAGCCATCTGAGGTCATTTGTAGGTGTTTTTGCTTCGGGGAAGTTCCAGGAGCCACTAGGGCCAAATCAGTTTGGGAGCTGCATTGGGAATTGTGCAGCCAGTGAATGTGGAAAGAAGGTCATTCCTGAAGGTTTTCAGGATTCTGAATCCATTTATACAGCTCGTTTTTCCTTTTGAGGCATTCTTCTCACTGTTTAGCTTCAGGGAAGCTTTCAGGGCCACCAGGGCCATTTCAGTGCATGAGCTGTTTGGGGGCTTTGTTCATCCGTTTTCGGTGATTCAAAAGCCTATGTCTGCTATTTTCGACCTTCTGAGTCTAATGGCAGAGGTTTTAGAACCAATTGAGGTCATCTTCACCTCGAAATTCTCCATGCAAGTTTGAAGGGCCACTAGGGCCAATTGGGGAAAGTACTGTATAAGGTACAAAATTCACTGTTTAGTGTTTGGGAAAGAGCATGTTTGGATAATTCCTATCTTCTGATTCTATATTTACAGTCAGATCTTTCCTTTGAGACATTCATATTCTTGTATTAGCCTTTGTAGCATTTTTAATACAAGAGGACAAGCCTAGTTGGAGAGGCTTGGTCCAGCAGATGTAGCCCAGGAGAGGGTGAACTGCTTTATCATTTTGATGTCTTTTATTTGCTGAAGATGATATGGTAAACAAAACTGATATAAAGTTTTAAACAGCAAAATATACATAACTTGCATACACACATAATCACCTGTTCAGCTACAGAAAGTTATTTGTCTTATTCCGCAGGACCTTAAACTCAAGTATGTGTATGTCAAAGACTTCTAAGTGTTTACTTGGTTATTTATTTAGGCAGAGCCTGTAGAGGGCCAGGTAGCCTCTGGAACTCATCCTCTTTTTAGAGGTGACATGTCCAGTGAATGCCCCTACAATCTATCTCTGTATAATAAATAAGAAGTTTATACATTTTTAGAGGTCGTTTGGAGTGTCTAGCTCACAGTTGAAATTATTGAGAATGGATACCTTGCACCCTTAAACAAGTACAATCCATTTTCAGATCACCAATCCAATTGACTTTGAGTCTTTGTAGTGCCTGCTTATACATTGGGGTTCTATTTAGTGCCTCTCTCATTCTGTTAGGAAAATGATTTTATCTGATTTGTACGCTGTAAGGCAAGGAGTTCCATCTCCTTTGACAGGTTTGTTGGTTGTGTCTCCTAGAAATCTGAACATGTCTTCAAAGTGTGTGACTTCCTATTCTTGTACAGTAAGGTACCTTGGTGCAAGCTTGGGACAATTTGCAATGAGGTTGTGGGTGCTGATGACAGCCATTGGGTTAGATTGTTCTTCTCTGATCATAAGGGGTTCTTCCTCTTCTTTTTCCATTGCCTTTTTCATCTCTGTATCTCTTGCCTCCTCATGATTCATAAATGATGCTAAGGCCATCAATTGGAAGTCCCCTAGCTTTGGATTTGGGTCCCACACATTTAAATATGTCAAGGCCAAATTGTGTAGGTAAAACACAGATATCTTTGCTCTATCTTCCTGTTGTGGGGAAAAATGTCTATACAGGACGATCCTATCCACCTAAGGTGTGACAGTGCCTTAGCAACAAACAGATACAGCTATTCTGGCTTCTTCCTTTATGAAATGTGAAAGAGGGGAGATCAATAGACTTACTGTTGTCTTCCGTTTGTCCCTCGATATAGATCCTCTCCTCTTTGGGTGTTCACAGCTACTTGCCTCCTCGCTTGCTCAAGAGAACAACTACTTGATTCCCACGAGATCACAAGAGAACAACTACCTGTGACAAGAGAACAGCTACTTGCGACAAGAGAAGCACACAACACAAAGGCAAATATTCATATTCATAAATGATTCAGGATTAGAAGTAAATCAAATACACTAATGCAATCATACAAAATACACCAGCATATAGGAAAGAACCAAGATAGCTTTATTGATTGATAACAAGGTTCAGGAAGAGATACAACCCAGAGGGCTCCAATGCAGCATCTCCTTCCCAGCAGAATGGAATTCCTTCTTCAGCTCCCTTCAAAGCATTAAGCACCCAATGATCCAACCTCAAACCAACAGCAATTCTTTGCAATAACAAAATTCCAGCCTCTTAGATCTCGTGGAGGAGAGATCTATATATAGTTATTTTGGAGAGAGGATGAGTCAGCTTGAGATCTGACTAGTGTCCTCTCCCTCTCTCAGTTCTTGAATCCACTTGGAGGTTCTTACTTCCACTTGGAGATTTGGAACCTCTTACTCATCACCAGTCAAATTCCCTGAGGCAAGTGTCATTTTGGAAGCTTCCTGGGCATTGACACATTGAGGAATGAGCCTGCCACTTGTCCAAACTCGCTCAGCGCAGGTAGCCTTTGTTGGAGTTGACATTCAACGCAGGTAGACAGTGGAGCAGTTGACATTCAGCGCAGATGCTCAGTGGAGCAGTTGACATGATCCTAAATTGACTTGTTTTTGAGTGGTTTCAGGTGGAGAACTTCTGTGAATTGCTGTGGTTTGTTGGCCTTGTTCCTCTAGGGGTAGGAACAACATGTTTAGGGACTTTGGATCCCTTGATTATGGACATTTCATGCTCAATGCTTGTAAGGCACAAAAATGTCTATAACAGTTGCCCCCTAAAGTATGAGGCCGTTTATCGGGTGAAATGCTTTATCCAGGAGGGTCCGAAGTTCATCCATTTGCTGGGAGGAGACCTGTAATAAGATACAATACAATACATTATGATTCATACTGCTTTCATGATCTAGCTGAGGCAGGCATTCCCATGCTCAGCTTTATAAATTCATTTTTGTACATAGAACAGACGATCGTCTGATGGTAGACTGATAATTTTGGTGAAATTATCTTCCTTTGAGTAGGATGATCATCTGCTGCAATGATGTACATGTCAAATGTCTTTATTTTTCCTGAATATATATCGCAGCCCGGATGGATGAAACTAGATCCGGGGTCTTCAAACTCGTTCGATCTTCACTCTAAGTACAAGTCAATCCATGTGAGAATTGCGCTGAAGTCGAACATGGAAAGACATCGCTTGATTACTGGCCAATGATGTAAACCATTAACAAGCGCGAGAGGAATCACCGATAATGATAATGACCCTCAAGGTACTGTAGTACAATTCACGTGGTGTGAATAAAGGACTTGGCGTCGAACACCACGCAAAATCTTCTGGTCGAAGGTCATTGATGTATACCTGTCGCCGGAAGTGAGAAACTTGCCATTGAGGCATGCAAGCTTCAAAGTACTGAAGGGGTTGTTCCTAGATCAACTTCTTGGATAATGAGCTGATGTCGACAAGAAGCGATCCGTCAAAGGAGGGCCTTAATGTATCCCACATCAGTGACACGGAATGGAGCTAATGATTTTACTAGAGGTGAAAATGATCTGTGACATATGATTCAGGGTGGCAGTCATGAATGGATAAAGGATAATGTATGGCAGTGGATGGGACCCGGCTGACTCTTTCTGAACGACTTCTCTTGAACATATGGTGACACTGATGCGATGGACCGGTAGCATTACCCCAAATATGGATGGTATGGCGAGACCATGGTGATGTGACCGGTGAATGAAACAACCCAACCCGATTGTGGTACGGAGGAAAAGTGTCATGTTCAAGAGCGACCTGCTACCATCAAAGTTTTCTTGATTTTCTCCCAATTTTTCCCCAGTCATTGCTGACCAGTACCTCTTTATTTTTGTCAAGCTTGAGGAGGATAACATATGCTTGTTCTATAACCTGCCCTTCGGGCAAGCCCATCGCTATGTTTTAACGAGCCTAGCGATAGTGAAACTCGTTCTCGTCTAAAGACAAGTTTGTCGCTATTTAGTGATTTTAACGAGTCTAACGACAAGGAAAACTAGGTCCTTTTCATTTTTAGAGAGTCTGAAAAGGTACATAAAGTTAACTCCAAAATTCCTTTTTCGTCATCTAATCCCTTAAGTCCGAAAAAGTATAAAACAATACAAAAGGGATGAGTTTTCGATAGTTTTAACGAGCCGAACAAAACAAGCGCTCGATCTTTTTGTGTAATAATCCCTCAGGTCCAAAAAGATTAAAATCTAGAGGAGGGATAGCTCTTCCGGTCGGTTTAACGAGCTAGAAGGCCAAAACTCAGCAATCTTTTCATATTTTACGAGTCAGTTGAAAAGAGCTTAAAGAAGACTCGTCTTTTGAGGAACGAGTGATGAACAGGGTTAGCAGCTGATTCCAGGTACAGGTTGGAATTTTCCAATCACGGCAGTGTCACAAGGATGGCTAGGTGAAATCACTCTTCGCAGCTGTTCCTCAAAATGGGTAAACAATCATATGGAGGTGAACGATCGGCCAAATGAAAAGTGGAGGTGACGGTGCAAACACGACCAAGGCTTTTATGGCAGATGAGGTTACATACACAATGGTTATTCACCGGAATAGGTTCATTTTTTAACGAGCTTGAATGCGCCAAAACACTGCTCGGACTTATGTTTATTTTTTAACGAGCATGAACTATGTGCTAAAACTGCTCGGATCTTGCGTTTATTTTTTAACGAGCATGAACTTTATGCTAAAACTGCTCGTTTATACCAGTCATATGATAAGAGTGTCTCATTGGAGATGCTATTTTTTATGGAGCTTCATCTCACATATGCTTTGCCCCGGATCCTTTCTTTATGCAAGCTCGGAAACGACTAATCCTACGAGTTTAAAGGGTTAGACCTACAGGTTTAAAGGGAGGACCTAAAAATTTAAAAAATAAATAGTCGCCCCTTGCTTGCACTCCAAAAGGTTTGCATGCCCCCAAGTATAAAGTACGATTTCAAGGTTACCTCTACTTCTCTTCCGCCAAAAATTTTGTTTTAATGAGAGAGGCTTACCTCTTTCAGGTTACCCAAAGATTGTCTCGTTAATCTTTCAAACAAAACACTTCCTCAGCAATGTCTACCGAAATAGACAAGGGTGAGCGACGGGTCCCGTCCTCTCACATAACTTTGACAAAATAATCTTATTATAGAACAACCCTCTTCCTAGATGGACGGGGTACGGACTAGTCATATTCTCCCGCGGAAACATACCCTATACCCAAAGTTTCCCTGCCGAAGCAGGCTAGGACGCATGCCCCCTGGGTTCCAGTCATATCCTCTCGGATTACTCGCGCTCATCAGGAGGACGGACCGTGGGTTGAGACACTTCTTGCGTGAACAGACCATTTAAGGATGGTATATGAATATTTGCGATGTGTGATCCGGGGAATGAAAGTTGGTCTACGAGCTTGACCATTCTTCCTTCATGCGGAAAACACATTACTCTAAAGAGTGATGAGACGATGGCTCCCATGCAATATATATAGTCTCGTCCAAGGAGTAGGTTATAATCCAAGGGTCCTTGAACGACCATCACGTTCATTTGAACGGTCTTCCCTTTCAATGTTATGGGCACATTGGGGAGGATCCCTAAAGGTCGACTGGTTCCCTTATCAAAGCCTGATAGATTTCTCATTTCAGGCAAAAGCGCAGGCGAACCAAGCGCTTTCCAAGCAATAGAGGAAAGGATACTCACAGATGCCCCTTCATCAATAACTGTACCAGCCATTACCATTCTATATATTTGGACAATAATTCTGAATGGTATGCTAGCTGGCAAGCGGGGTCTGCCTAGTTGGTTCCAGTCAAAGGACACAACCAGGTTGCTTGGTGGTGGGACTGAGTATACGGCCGGATAGCGCTCTGATGAACTTCCTTCCTGCGATAAAGGAATGGAGGCATTGCCCCCTTGATCATCAGAGTCAGTGCTGATGAAGAGAATTTGGACGGTGTCGTCTTTATTCTCCTCTGTGATGGTGTCATTCGAAGATAGAGCCTCTGAAGGCAAAACCGGGTCAACTGCCATTTCAACCTTTAGACTTTCGTCAGGTATGGATTCAGATGGTTCATCTTCAATGATAGGTGCTTCGGCTGACCACCTGGGCGGGTCAGCCGGGTTCTCAACTAGCGAGGGACTTGGCAAGATTTTTTGATATCCAGGAGGAAGTTGCGCTCGTAAAATCGGGCGATCTTCCAGAACTCTTTTTGCCTCGTCTAAGAAGGGACAACAGTGGATGGTGTGATCGCCTTCACACAGTCTGCAGGGAAATTTGGCTTTCCCGCTCTATCCTGGGGCTTCACTCCCACTAGTTGACGGTGAGCAGTCGACATGGCTATCAGAGGTCGATGCTACCAAATTGTGCAAACGGGGGGACCAGTCCCTTAGTATCCGAGGGATACAGGGACAATCTCTATGGAAGTGGTCTCCCTTGCATATGACGCATGGCGATTTAGGCCTTACGAGTGCTGTGTGTGGATTTTTGTCAGATGACACTTGTTTTCCCCCAGTCGCCTTAGGCTCCTTCTTCTTCTTTTCTTTCTTCTTCTTCTCCTTCTTCTCCTTAGGAACCCAGTTTTTTGTTCGACCAGTTCCGTCAAGCGAAGAGGAAGGAGGAGAGGAAGATGAAGTGGAAGGCTGGTGGGAAACTCTTGTCTGATCTAACTGTTGACTCGATTTTTCAGGAATTGTGGTATTCTGAATGACATTGGTCGAAAAGAGCCAAACTGGTAGGCCAATTGTCAGTCCTGGAAGCGACAATGTGACCATGTGGGGCGCACCAACATCTCCCCAAGAGGAGAAGGGACTAGGATTTCCACCAAGGGGAATTCCTTGGTTGGTGTGCTCCATCTTTTCAACCTAAAGATCAACGCGGGAATAAAGGGTGATTGTTCCGTTTAAAATAAATTGTTAACGACGCTTTAGACACAACTTGATTTTTCACTTTTAAAGAGTCGAGAAAACGCTAAAGATGACTCTAGTCTCCTTCGATGTTTTAACGAGCCCGAAGTGACAAATGCTCGGATGGACTTTTTCTGTTATAGAGTTTGAAAAAGGCCAAAAGAAACTGCTCTGGAGATCTAGGCAGAGGGTGTGCCAAACTTTTCGCAAAACCGCAGAATACTTTTTAAGGTACGGGCGGTCGATCTTCGTGAATGCTGTGTTCACTGCATTGCGATCAGTAGGGCGGCCGACACGGCTTCATAAGGATAAAGGATATATGCCTATAGGGGTCTCCCAATATATACGCGACGGTACGTGGGAGCACAATCCGTACTAGCGCTATCGTCCCTCAGGAGGAATCACCCACCTTCCACGAGATCGACAGTCACTAGGCTTAACGACGCCGGAATACGTCTCTAGCCTAGACCTCTATGTTGTGCGTTATGTTGCAAAGCGTTGTTAGGTTCATTCAGTTTATTTTAAGTTGATCTTTTTAGAAGTTTGTCTTTCAGGATCACCACGAGATGTATGGTACAATTCCTAAATGCAGTCTAAGATGATAAGCAAGCTTTATTATCTTTTCAACTTTGAAAATCCTAGCTACTAAGGGAAAAGAAAGATACTATCTTTTCTCAAAGAGCAATCAGCACACTCTAATGCACTCTTCCTAAATCAAGCATGCAAACTTATCAAAATGCAAAATGCACAATGCAGGTGTTTGTTTTCCGCTTTCTTAGTATAGATGCCTACAAAGAAAGCTTTTTGTACAACTTTGAATTTGCTTTTAAATGACAGATACAAACAAGTTTACTTTTTCCAAGATCAGCAAGGGTAGAAGAGATTACAATCACTTTGCGACTTTCGAAATGAAATACTTGTTTCGACACTTAAAAGAGGCAAACTCAAACCAATAAGCAAAAGAAAATGATAATCAAGTGTAAACAGCCAATGAACTCTCTCCTAAGATCACAGTCAATCAGATCTGAATCAAGGGCTACAGGATGGTTATTTCACTCATGCAAAGGAAAACCGTAAATGACGTAAAAACACATAAAAACACTCACAGTTTTTTTGTACAAAAGGAGGCGGAATTCAAGCAAAGAAAAGGAATTATCAGACTGGTACCTATGCTGGTTAAAGGTTGCAAAAACAGAGATCAAAACAGGGCAACAGACAGCAGAGAACCCCAGCTGCTCAAGGCTAAACTGGTTCAGCGCAAGTCCAACACTGTGGAGTTGACATTCAGCGCAGGTAGCCTTCACGGGACCTGCGTTGAAATGCAGACTGCCTTCACAGTGTCTGCACTGAAGGAGAAACTCTCGTTTCCCCTGGGTTTTGGGTCACAAAATGCTCAAAAATCAACTGTTTCAGGCCAAATCAGAAACACAAGCAAGGTATAATCAAAGGGGTGCTTTGAGAGGGTACTAAAGACTATCAGAAAGGATCATCAAGTCATTTGTGAGTCCATTGTTCAGATCATAGACAAAATCCAGTGAAGGATCAAGGCAACAACAGTCTACTTTGCAGAAGCAGTTCGATTGTTGCTGTTGAGTCTATGAAGCAAACAATGATGTAAACACAAATAAAATGACTAAAAAAAATCTCCCCAGTGGAGTCGCCAATTTGTTGTGGGGAAAAATGCCTATACAGGACGATCCTATCCACCTAAGGTGTGACAGTGCCTTAGCAACAAACAGATACAGCTATTCTGGCTTCTTCCTTTATGAAATGTGAAAGAGGGGAGATCAATAGACTTACCGTTGTCTTCTGTTTGTCCCTCGATCTAGATCCTCTCCTCTTTGGGTGTTCACAGCTACTTGCCTCCTTGCTTGCTCAAGAGAACAACTACTTGATTCCCACGAGATCACAAGAGAACAGCTACTTGTGACAAGAGAACAGCTACTTGCGACAAGAGAAGAACACAACACAAAGGCAAATATTCATATTCATAAATGATTTAGGATTAGAAGTAAATCAAATACACTAATGCAATCATACAAAATACACCAGCATATAGGAAAGAACCAAGATAGCTTTATTGATTGATAACAAGGTTCAGGAAGAGATACAACCCAGAGGGCTCCAATCCAGCATCTCCTTCCCAGCAGAATGGAATTCCTTCTTCAGCTCCCTTCAAAGCATTAAGCACCCAATGATCCAACCTCAAACCAACAACAATTCTTTGCAATAACAAAATTCCAGCCTCTTAGATCTCATGGAGGAGAGGTCTATATATAGTTATTTTGGAGAGAGGATGAGTCAGCTTGAGATCTGACTAGTGTCCTCTCCCTCTCTCAGTTCTTGAATCCACTTGGAGGTTCTTACTTCCACTTGGAGATTTGGAACCTCTTACTCATCACCAGTCGAATTCCCTGAGGCAAGTGTCATTTTGGAAGCTTCCTGGGCATTGACACATTGAGGAATGAGCCTGCCACTTGTCCAAACTCGCTCAGCACAGGTAGCCTTTGTTGGAGTTGACATTCAACGCAGGTAGACAGTGGAGCAGTTGACATTCAGCGCAGATGCTCAGTGGAGGAGTTGACATGATCCTGAATTGACTTGTTTTTGAGTGGTTTCAGGTGGAGAAATTCTGTGAATTGCTGTGGTTTGTTGGCCTTGTTCCTCTAGGGGTAGGAACAACATGTTTAGGGACTTTGGATCCCTTGATTATGGACATTTCATGCTCAATGCTTGTAAGGCACAAAAATGTCTATAACACTTCCAAGGTGCTTTGATCACAAAGATTAATGAATTGTCTATAGTCTTCGAAGGGAATAGTTCCTCATTGTGCTAGGGTTTTTATCTGGAATTTTAGCCATTGTTCCTTGAGGTATAAGGCATAAGAATTTGATGGAATCCTGCACTGGATTGCCTCCATGGAAAAACTGGCCATAGTTGCAAATTCACTTTCCCTTTCTTGTAGCTGCTTCCTTAGTCATGTGTTCTCAACCTCTAACTAAGATTTCATCATTGCTTCTTTATCTCTTATGCTACTAAGTTCTCTTCCCATCTCCTACAATTTCTCCTCCACATGGCCTACATCCTCTACCCCTTTTGATTTAGCAATTTGTATCCACCTGTGTGTCCTTGCCCTCTCTTTTTAAAGTTCAAAGAATAGGGGAATGGAAAACTTCTGCGGTATCACCCTACCTCCTTCAATGAACCTGTAGTAGGAGTTGAGGTTTGGCCATGGGCTATGTTCTTTTAGTTCTTGGCCTTCTTCCTTTGTTTCTTATTGAGTTTTCCTTCCTGGTCTCTTTTATGTGCTTCCTATAGGTTTGACAAAGTTTCCTTTAGGATGGCCTCTACTTTCTGTAGGTATGACTTTTTCTCCTATAGGAAACCTTTTCCCTTTGATGAGGCTGACCTTGTGACAAGCCTCCTAACATAGGTGATTGGAGACTTGGGAGAAGCTTGTTTTGATGTTCCTTCTCCTTCATTTTTCTTTATAGGGGTTGCCTTCTCTTATTTCTTTGGTGAATCTTCAATGACAATTGGAGTTTTGGTGGGGGTTTTAGGTCTCCCTTGTTTAATATTAGTGCTCTTTCTTGTCCTGAAGTACAATGGGGTTTTTCTTTGCCTCTTCCCCTTTGATTTGACAGGTGCACTTAGGGCAGTAAGAGCAACTGCTGTCTCTTTCTCTGTAGGTTCTGGAGACACCCTTGGTGATTATTCTTCCTCTTTGTTTTGAGCTACAGACCTCTGTTCATCCTTCTGTACTTTTTCCTCTTTTCCATTTTCTTTTTCATCCTCTTCTCTGTATCCTCCTTCCTCTTCTCTTTCTTCTTCTATTTCTTCACTCTACTCATATGTTTCTTCTTTTGTTTCCTCCTTTGTCTCTTTGTCATTTTCCTCCTATTTTTCTTCTTCATTTTCCTCCTCCATTTCTTCTTCTTTTTCCTCTTCAGTTTCTTCTTCTCCCTCCCTAGAAGTAGGGCTTTTGTCATATTCAATAGCTTGAGTTTTGTAGAGAAACAAGGAATGTCTGTAAATGTTGTCAATGCAACATGGAATCTTAAGTTTTATAAAGCATCTTGAAGAATGAGTTTGATCAACCCATGATGGGTTAGTTGCTGATGTTTTTCCTCTTGCACTTTTATGCTCATGTCTATCATGGATTGTAGAAGAAAATAGGGTATACTCAATCTGTTATGAGGAGGTGTGTTCTCTCCAAATTGCAGTTCTTGGAGGAGTATAAAGTGGTATCCATACACTACACTATATCTCCCTTCACATGAAATATATTTGATGAGGTGGTTACTAAATTTATTCCAAGGGTATGGAATTGTCTCCCTTCTAACCCCATTTTTGTCCTCTATTGGTTCTTATCCTTCCAAAAAGAAGCTTTTCTTTGCAAGGGTGTTGTTACCCTTGTCTTATTTTCTCCATGGTAACCCTAGGGGGAGTGTAGTGATTCTGCTTATAACCTCAGGGGTAATTTCTACTGATAAACCCTTCACCACAGCAGTAGAACTGGTCCTAGTGAGGGGTATGAGTGAGAGGGAAAATTATCTAGCCACATCATCATTGTATCCTCTAATCCTCTCAAAGAACCCCATCCATTGATGCCTTGTGAAAATTTCCACCACAGGAGGATGCTGGTGGATCCTTGCTGTGTTTGGGGGTTCTCTCTTGTTGAAATCTCTTGTCATATGTCCTTGGTAATTGTAGAGGCTTGTCTGGATACAGTTCAAGAATTCTGGTAGGTGAGGAAGTTTTGAATTTTAATTTTTAGTGACATTCAATTCTTCTATCCTAAGATGCACTGAAAATTCCTAACCAAATTGAGGATTTTTTTTTTTCAAATGGAAAATATGGAAGGTATGGCTCCTACCTCACTTTGCTACGTTCTAGTGAGGATAAACCTTGATTTTAGCTCCCTTAGTGCCCACTGATACCTCTATAGGTTGATTCTTCTGTATCTTGTAGGCTTCCTGTAGGTTTCCTGTGACGTAGATGCTAACTGTTTCCTGTAGGTGCTATTTTAGGAGGGTCAAGAACAACCTCTTCATTCGATGAATCCTCGAATTTTCATTTTCTTTATTTGTATGGGAATCAATGTTTTATTTCCATTTATGGATGATTGTGTGGGGTGGTGTGCTGGTTGGCTAAGTAGCAACACACACTTTTGGACCGTTGGTCCCACTATCAGTCATCATTTCACCTTACCTCGTAATTATCTCCCACTCCTGTCCTCCGTAACTTAACCAATTTTGGCTTCATTCCCTTTTCTTTTGATTTGAATTTTTCCATGTGTGGAGTGGTATAACTCTTTTCTTCTCGTTGACTAGCCAAAGGTGGCCAAGATAACTAGCCACCTTTACTTATAAAATCAACTCTCACATTATTCTACAATTTTGATCATATCGTACTAATGAGAGAGCATGAGTAAGATGACATACCTATGGGTAAGGTGCTTTGTTGATGATGCATGTTGGAGAGTAGTGCCTCTTTGATGTGATTTTCAATCTGCATATTTTCTCTGTGTATTTGCCTCTGTTGATGCTTTGTTCCTTTTGATGTGTAGGTGCTGGGCCTTATTGTTGGTGATCCTCTTGCTTCTACTGAGCTCTCGAGGAGCTTCTTCATCCTTGTAGTCCCAGTTCTGAAGATGGATGCAATCTCTGTGGTTTCCTTTGTGGGATAGGATGCTACAAGATTTCCTATAGGATGTCTACAAGATTTCATGTAGCTGCCTCTCCCTTAAACTTTCATATTTTTCCTCAGCTCTGAAGTGTAAGGGGTGTTGGAATGAGTGGAGAAGGGCGGGATGGAATGGTAGGTGAGGGATGTTGCCTTTGGGTATGGTTCCTCTTTCCTTCTTTTCTCTCTCTTCTGTTTTTTTCTTCTCTTCCTTTTTTTCATTTGTAATGTATATTTTTTGAATTGATTTCTTTGATGGATGCAGGGGTGACATGGTGATGAAAGGAATGGTTTTGGTGTAGTGAGGTAAATGGTTTTTCATCTAGACACAGGCTTCTGTCATCCCTTTTCTCTAGGACACCCTTCTTGTACTTTTCAAGGTCAACTGTCATTCCTACAGGAAACTAATGTAGGATTACATGGAATTCTATAGAAAACATAGAGTTTGGGTGAGATGAGCTGGAGGGGTTTATAAATCGAAGACTAGGTGAATAATGGAAGATATGATATGGGTGGATAAAAACATGGATATTGTAGGTCCTGTTGTCCTTCTAATGCCGTGCTTATCCCCCTCTTGCAAACCTACAAAACATAATTGCCATCTTTTGTATCTTTTTCTCTTTTATTTTTATTTGTTTTTGGTAAAACAACTAGTCTGCCTCCAAGGAGGTTTTCATCCTAGTTGCCTGTCGTGGGTGCCTCAGAAGAGGTTTTCACCCAAAGATATTTTTATTTTTCTCTCCTTTTTTTTTTAACACCCTTGGGCCACCTCAAGAGGTTTTCAACCCAACAGTGGGACTCAGGTGCCTCATGGAGGTTTTCACCTGAGTCTCTTTATTTTTTCTCTTTTTTCTTTTCTTTTTCTTCAGGGACTTGGTGGGGTGGAAGCTGAGACTTTCTCTACCACCATCACTGTCTTGCTGATGCTATTGATGAATTCTTTCTTTGACAAGGGCTTCTTGTAGATCTTTAATCTATACCCATTGACAAGAAAAGGGATAACCTCTGCATCAATGGTTCTTATCTGCACAACACCATTATCATGACACTTTTCTATTACATAAGGCCCTAACCATCTAGTCCTTAACTTGCCTTTAAAATCCTTGTACCAGGAATCATACAGCAAAGCCCAATCACCTTCTTGAAACTATTTGTCTTTTATATTCTTGTCATGCCAAATTTTCCTTTGAACTTGAGTCACCTCTGTGTGCAGGAGGG
This sequence comes from Pinus tabuliformis, assembly GCA_031772625.1. Lineage (NCBI taxonomy): Eukaryota > Viridiplantae > Streptophyta > Pinopsida > Pinales > Pinaceae > Pinus > Pinus tabuliformis. Next base: position 1,349,946,052 of record CM062807.1, on the reverse strand, counting down.
CCTGCATCCTAAATTCATCTAACCCATTCAGCTGGAGCAATCTTTCTTGTTGTGCCCTGGTGATATCTAGATCTAGTTGTGCTGCCATCCTTAAGGTGTTGTATTCAAATTCAATGGAGAGCAGGGCTTTCTTCCCAGGGACCAACTCATAAGGAATGAATCCAGTGTTGGTCTTCCTAGTGGTATTGTAGGCCTAGGTGGACTCAACTAATCTATCCTCCCAATCCTTTCTGTTGCTGCTAATCACCTTGGTCAGAATACCTTCCAATGCTCTGTTGGTTACCTCCACTTTCCCATTAGCATGCGAGTGGTAAGGAGTGGATGTTTTGTGCTTGATCTTGTGCTGGTTTAATAGATTTTCAATCACGCGAGATGTAAATTGACTGCCTTGATTAGTGACTAATTCTCTAGGGTACCCAAACTTATAAAACACATTTTCCCTTAAGAATTCAACCACCTTTTATTTTGTTGCTGCTTTGATGGCTTTGGCTTCAGCCCATTTGGTTAAGTAGTCAGTACACACAATGATGTACTACTTTTGTTTGGATGGAGGCTCAATGGGCTCGATGAAGTCCATGCCCAACTTGTCAAATGGCTCGAAACTCACTTGAGGTTGCAGAGGCATCTCATCCCTTCGAGTAGGTTTCCCCATCCTTTGGCATTGATCACACTGGCTGGTATACATCCTCACATCTTGGTGAAGAGTGGGCCAGTAATAACCAACTTGTAGTACCTTGAATATTGTTCTTTTGGTTGAAATGTGACCTCCGCAAGGCCCATTATGACAAGCCAAAAGGATGTCGAAGACTTTGTTACACTAAAAAATGTCACCATGACTATTTGCAGTTAGTATGGCTCCATCAACTGTCATACTATCCTCCTTGGCAAGTCTCATGCCTCTGCTTTCCATGTCAAACTCCGAAAAAGAGAGAAAAGTCATTTAAAGTCAATTATCTCTGGGTACGCAGTTTCTCTCAGCCTTACCTGCGTGTACGCAACCCAAGTTCATAATACCTGCGTACTTGTACACTCTGTCTATAAAGCAATGGGTGCGTACTCCTGTAAAAGTCAAAAGGCGCAAGTTTCACTCCAAAAACGTTACTTGTGGTCATTTCTAGAGCATTCTAGAAGCTTGTTTGACGTGTATTGAGCGCCTCCAGATGGTTCATGTATCCCTATGAAAGAGGAACTTATCCCATCAAGAGGGGAGCTAACCCATCCAAAGAGGGGCTTATCCCATTGATGGTGGACCTGATTAACTTCCTCTTGAACACTATAAATACACGCATTGGGCCAGAGGGAGGAGAGGTTGAAAGCTGAACATTCCTAAGGGTAGATGCTGCTGAGATTAGGACTTCCTTGTAGAAGCTTGTGAGGAGAGATTCCCATCCTTTCTTGTTTCATTTGGAAGTGGGTGAGCTGATCAAGGTAAAGGAAAACTCTTGCTGGACCCTGGGAGGAACTTGCACAACACCAAGGCTCAGGTTGTAATGGTTTCTTTTGTTTCCTATTAATACAAATAAGTCCATTCTTCTCAACAATTTGTTATTCATGAGTTTTTTCATATACTCCTTGGTCTATATGTTAAATATGTTTTATTTTATGAGATATTCAGGTGCTATTTAATCGTTTGATTGTTAGTGAATGCAGGTTTCGAAGAGAAGGAGGAGCTCATCCAGATCGACGAGGCTGGATTACTACAACAGCGTTGGACTACAGGTAGGATCTAAACACCTGATTTCTTATATGGTAAATGCATATTTAGAGAAGGATTGTTCTTAATTGTCTTGTTTGTCACTAGAAAGCCTTAAGCTTCTAGGGAGGTTGGTTTTGTCCGCAAAATTGACTCTTTCCGCATGACAAAATGGCGACTCCGCTGGGGAACTCCATTGATGTGAATGATTTTTCCTTTGTCTGAAACTTTGATCTGAGAAAAGTCTTTTTCTTTCTGGTTTTTGGTTGTCTGACTGTGTGTTTGGGTGGCTTAGCTTAGGGTTAAATTAGATTTTACATTTTCTTAGTTTTGTTAGAAGTACGCAGCCTCTGAGTTGAGCACAGTGCTTACTTGTACGCACTGCGGCTTTGTGCACATAGCGTACCCGCACCTGTGTAAACAGGTTGCCTGCGTACCCTGTCAAGATTGAGAAAATTTCAATTTTCTCCCTTTTTTCCTCTTAGATTTTGCTTTTAATTTGTTTTTTCCACCCAGATCCACTGGTTACCTACCAGAGATCCTCATCTGAACTTGCTTCGTCAGTGTCAAGTGTTTTAGTGGAATTCATAGAGATTTTGCCTTAGGGTTTGATTTTTACATTGGTCCTGTAGTGATTTTGGCTTCATAAGTCGTAAAACCTTGGATCTCCCTAGTATTTGCAGTCTTCTTAGAAGTCGGACCTTTCATAGAATCTATCCTTGTGAGACATCTACCTTTGTTTTGTCTCTTTGCCGAATCTCGGAAAAGTTTGTTGATTGAACTGTGAATTTCATTTTACGAAAAAGAACAAAAGATTTTATGTTTGTTTTTGACTAGTTTTTGATTCTGCATTGACTAGTCCTTAGTTAAATCACGACAAAGTAAAACATCCTGGGATCATACTTTGTAGGTTTTGGCCTCATTAGATTTGCTTATTAGGTGAATTTCTTTTGATTTGCTTTTAAGTAGCTTTGATTTCATAGATTTGTAAAGGTTTGCTTTTTGATTTTTAAAATTCTTTGTTAAGTAGGAAAAAATCCAAAAATCTCTTTTGAAAGAAAAGTTTGCTTAGTGGCATTTGAGTCTTTGAATGAAAAAGGGAATTTTTGCAAAATAATTAGTGGTCATGTGTTGCATGTTTTGGAAAAGATAAAAAGATTGTTTCTTTGATTTTCATTGCCAAGAAAGTTATATTTATATAAATTTTGCATTCTCCAACTCTCTTAGCTAAGGAATTCATTAAAAAAGAGAATTAGTATAAATCATCCTAAGTGCATCTTTTTAGTGGTTTTAGTCGAGTCTACACACCATCAGTTTCATCTCCGCTACCTTTTGTCTTAAAGAAAAGCCATAAAAATTAACGCTTAAAGTAAAATCAACTTAGTAACTTTTTATTTACTAGGGCTCTGAAACACCAATATAGATCAGGCTAGTGTCTTGGAGTAGGAGAGTAATTAACTCTCCATGACAGCAAAACCAAACAAGTAGCTTATCTTGTGGTAGGATAAATCCAACTGTTTCATTTGTACTCTGGGAAAGCTCCTCTTAAAGGAGAAGCACGAGACCGTGTCCGAACCAGTGAGGGGATCAATCATCCTTCATTGGGAAAGATGCCAGATACGCACGTATTACAGATGGTAAACCTCGGATTATTGTCTAGGAGCCTGGGGTCACTTGTCGGTAAACCTTGGATTATTGTCAAGGAGCCGGCAAGGGGATTGAGCTTGTTACTCTGCCCTTGCGTGCTATCGGGTCGTAGACTATTCCCCCAGGTATATTTGTTGCTGTTGGTAACCTTAGTGACCATTATCTTTAGGATTCTACCCGAGGTGACGGTGGAGGGAAGATCCCACTGTACCTGGAGCAGACGTCGGCTAGACTCACTTGGATTTTCCGGGGGGTTCACTTCACTCGAGACGGTTAAAGTGGAGGAACTTGTGCTGGTCTATTCATTAAGTAGGTTGCCGGGGTAACTGTTCCACCCACCACTTCTATACTGAATTCGGCGATGTTGGGCTTCATCACCAACTAGTGTTTTCGTTCCAGAAGGCTACTGTTTGTGCATGGTTTGACGCCCTAGATTCTTTAGGCGTGTGATTCAAATTTTTTTGGTTATTTAGAGACTTTAGGTGGTTTGCTTTGAGATTTTACTTTGTTTGCGTGTGCAGTAGTTAAAAGTTTTTAACTGTGGCGGAATTACCAAGACAGTCTCGTAGACTTCGGGGCCAGTCTCCTGAGATTGTTACCGTGGCCGATTTGTTGAGGAAATCCCGTAGACTTCGGGGTGAGCCTCCTCAAGACGTCCCGAGTCATTACGAAGGTTTGAAAGTCCTTGTAACTCCTCCTGGTGGCAGTAGAGTAGGTTCACCTGAAGAAGGAGAGTCTTTGTTGGTAGTCCATCCAGATTACCAAAGTCTAGAAACAGGTTATAATCCTAAAGCTGTTGCAGTTTCCGAGCTTGCTGGTAGTTTTTCATCTACTAGTGATATAGGCAAAGAACTTGAAATATCTGAACCTGTTACTCCAACTTCTAGTGTTCCTGATTCACCTAGGATAGAAAGAGTCATCACCGAAAATCTTCCTTCTGGTTTGATAGCTATTGAAGAACTTGCTCCAGAAGAAGAAGCAGGCGGCCCTATTCTTGAAGATCAACCTACCATTGATCTAAGAGAGCGTGAATCTATCTTTTACAGTCCACCTAGACGTACTACTTGGTATATTTCGTTAACTAATTACTTAGACAACTCAGGGATATGTTTTTCTCCACCTCGTACTCCTTATCCACCCGGAGGTATTTATACTCCTGTAAATATGTCTAGTCAGTCGTCCGTGTTTACTCAACCCCCTGAATCTTTCTTGTATGGTGGTCCTTCTGTTCCTGCTGGTTATCAGTCACTTTCTGGTACTTTTGCAGGAGCATCTCCTCAACCCATTGGACATGGGTCATTAGCTGGAAACAATGGTAATAAACCGTTGGGTGTAGGAGACATTTATATGATGTCAGGTTCAATTCCCGGTTCTCAACCTCAAGGTGGTCAGTTATCACCTGGGGGTCAGCCTCAATTAACGCCTGGGGGGCTGCCTCAAGGTACACAACTTGCGTCTGGGGGGAAACCTCAAGGACAGTATGTACCCATGGTACAGTACATTCCTCAAGGTCAACCCCAGCCTCAATATGTACCCTAGGGTCAACCTCAGTATCAATATATGCCTCAAGGTCAACCCCAGTATCAGTACTTACCTCAATGGTATCTACCCCAAGGTCAGTACTCGAGTCAAGGTTATCAACCAACTCAAGGTCAATCTTATGTTCAAGGTATGGGAAATGTACCTTTCAGTTATCAATCCTACCCTCAATCCGGTTATGGATCTCAATATCCTCAACCTGTCATGGGTCAATACCCCGGAATAAACGTAGTTTGGGATCCATCGCAAGTTCAACAAGTGTTGCAGCCAAGCGTAAAGTTGTCATCTCAAACTGGACAACCTATGGTTTCTGGTCAACCCCAACAACCAGTCCAGTCTAATGTTCAAACTTCTGTACCTTCGGTAGTTACTCAGTCGCCAATTGCACCTAGTACTCCATCTCAAACGACTGCTGCAACTACCGCAACATCTGTTCCTTCCACCACACCTACTTCTGGAGTATCGACAGCTCCGGTTTCTACTGTCTCTGCCACTACTCCACAGACATCTTTACCATTGTCTGGATCCACGATTCAAACTACGATTCAGATGCCTGTGGGGCAGCCAGGTTTAAGTACAGTTGTTACTACTCAACCACAATTTGTTTATCAACCGTACCAGGGACAGTACCAATACGGGCTTGCTGTCCAACAACCGGTTTACCAGTATCAACCGTATCCTGGGTACACTTATCAACAACCACAGCAACCCCAGTACGGTATGGTTAATCCTGGTTTTCCGGGAGGATACAATATCCCGAATGCGATTCCTGTTCCAAGTTATCCTGGATATCCTCCTCCTGGGACTGGTCTTGTGACTCAGAGTTTTAGGGATCCTAATCGGAAATTGCTGTTTATCGCAACTTTGGATTTACCAGACTTGACGCGCCTAACGAACGATCCAATAAAAAATCTTCCGTTCTGGCCGCCAATGCCAAATAAATTGCCCAGTGACATACCCAAGTTCGAAGGTAAGTCTGGAGAGGATCCATCAAATCACGTGATGACTTACCACCTCTGGTGTGCTTCAAATTCTATCTCGGATGATTCGATTCGTTTACGTCTTTTTCAGCGTACGCTCATTGGTCTCGCGGCCAAGTGGTACATTGAGTTACCACGGGCCTCTTTTTATAATTTTAGTCAGTTAGCTACCTTGTTCTTAACACATTTTCAGTTGCCGGTCAGATATGATATTGGCACCGAGTTATTAAATTCATTAAAACAGTCGACGTCCACTTATATTTCCGACCATATTCATGAATGGAGACGTCGAAGGCGTTTAGTGAAAGTTTTTATCCCGGACCAAATCTTAGCTGAATGGTTTGTTAAATCATTATTACCGAAGATTACTGAAGACGTAGCTAAGGCCAGAGTAGTTACTGAAGAGCAAGTCATTGCTCAAGCGTAGTACCTTGACTTAGTTTATACTCAGTTGAGTACATTACACGAAAAGATCCCAGATCTTCCAAAGTCGAATCAAATCGCTGCTGCTCCTTCGGGATCTCATGCTGCTTATGGCATGATTGGTACGGTGAATACTAAAAGCAAGAAGAAGTCTTCAAAGAATTCTTCGCCCATTATCACCCTACCAGACTCCCCGACAGGAGAGTCTTCTGCTGAAGTTTCCGCTGATATTCACGCTGTAGAGTCATCTACGGCTAAATAAAAAAATGGCGGGAAGAAGAAAGGCAAGAAGAAGAATAAAGCAGACAAAGCTCCAAAGGAGAAAACAGAAAATTCGGAAACCAATGACGAAAAACGCAAGCCTCGTTATCCTTGTCTTATTTGTGAAGAAGATCATTTTACAAGAGATTGCCCTCATCGGGCCGAGGTTGCGAAACTCGTCAAAGGTTCCCAAATTCCTGCTGTCTTGAAGGATCCATTCCCAAAAGATAGAAAAATGGTAGGTTCTTCCTCGAGTGCCGTTGAAGAACCCATATTGATGATGTCTCATGTAAGGATTGCGACTCAGTCACACGATTATGGTAGTAAAGGTCCTGTTGATGGATCGAAAGAAGCATAATCTTCTCAGTCAAATCCATCAACCTCAGCTCCCGGTTCTGATCCACTACAGATCGAGAAACCTAACCTGACTTAGCAATTAAACTGCTTGCCAAGGGTGTACTTCGAAGGTCTGCTTTCAATCCACATGTGAGAGCAGCCCAAAATTACAACATTGTTGAGGATTTAGCTATTTCACCCTCAGCAATGTCGGCTTTAGAAGTGATGCAATCATGCCCAGCACAACGAAAATTACTTCTGTCGGCTATAGGAGTTATTGACGTTCAGGACCCGAACCTGATAATCTTTGATCTAGAAAATAGTACACTGCGTTTACCTCATCAGATGGCTTTCCAGATTCCAGTGATAGTAAAAAACAGGCCTATTCATTGGACTGTAATTGATGAGGGAGCTTCCACGTGTACTATGTCGATTCAGTGTTGGAGATCGCTTGGTTCTCCTTCACTTAATCAATCCCCGACAATTCTTAAGGCCTTTGATGGCCGTGGGTTCCATCCGTTTGGCATTCTACAGGATTTGCCTATAGGGGTTGAAGGAAAAAGCGTTAGTCTAGATGTGGAGGTGGTTGATGCCCCTCTAGACTACAACCTTCTCTTGGGTCGAAGTTGGTCTTACGCTATGACAGTGATCGTCTCATCGGTCTTCAGAGTAATAAAATTTCCACATAATGGCAAGATTGTGACCATAGACTAGCTGGCTTACTTTTCATCTGACCCAGCCTCTTCAGAGAGTATCCAGCATGTCGGTAAAACGACTATCCCTTATAAGGATGTTGGTGTAGGATTAGTTAAAGATGCCGGTTTACTGGGAACTTTTCCTTTTCCTCCAATCAACGTCGTGTCTTCGTTCACATCTATTCATATGATTACATCAGATACCATTGTTTACGACGATCCTTGGAGCGTTCCTTCCAAATCTGAAATAGACTCATTTGGTGATGCTATGCCTTTGAGTCCGTATGAAATTGCTTACGAAGCCGTGCAGTCTTTTACCAACCTGCGTTCAACCAAAATCGATCAAATGAATGTGGTCCATGAGGAATCACTTTTCACTTCAACCTCGGAGTTAATAGCATTTCCCGAAGTTGTGTCATCTGACGAACAACTTTGTGAAGTCCTGTGTGTAGACGATTTACCATGGGAAGATCTCCATCATAGATCTTCGTTTTTACCTGAGGATGATCGCTTTGAAAACGATTTCTCATCAGTTTTTACAGCTGAATATGTCAAAGAAGCTTAGAGTCCAATGAAACATCCTAATTCAGAGCTGAATTTGGGAAACATCTCTCGTACTATTCCCATTGACATTTTAGTCAAGCCCAGAATCATTGAAAACATTCATATAGCTGCCTCGTGTTCAAATGACGAGATTCAAACATACAAGGCACTATTTCAAGAATTCCGCGACGTGTTTGCCTGGTCCTATGAGGAAATGCCAGGAATTGATCCCCCAATTGTTGTCCATGAGATAAAGACTTACCCGGACGCTAAACCCATTCGGCAACGTTTGCGTCAGATTCATCCTCGAAAAGCGGCTGCAATTAAAGCAGAAGTCAAGAAGCTGTTGAAAGCAGGTTTCATTTATCCGATCCCCTTAACAGATTGGGTATCAAATATTGTTCCGGTTAACAAAAAACAAGGAACAATAAGAATATGTATCGACTATAGGGATATTAATCGTGCTTGTCCCAAAGACAACTATCCAACACCCTATATCGATCAAATAATTGATGATTGTGCCGGCAGTGAAATATTTTCCTTTATGGACGGTTTTTCCGGTTACAATCAAATCAATATTCTACCTGCCGATCAACCAAAAACGGCTTTCATTTGTCCATGGGGGACATTTACTTATTGCAAATTACCTTTTGGGCTTAAGAATGCCGGAGCCACTTTTTAAAGGGCGATGTCTTATGCGTTTCATGACATCAAACACATTGTGCAACCGTACCTCGATGATTTGCCTGCTCATTCATTGCATCAAGCTGATCACCTTGTCCATTTACGAGCAGTTTTCATGAGTTGTAGGCATTATCGTATACGTTTGAACCCACACAAATGTGTCTTCTGTATAGAAGTGGGACGATTGCTGGGATTTGTAGTTTCAAAAGCCGGCATTCGCGTCGATCCCTCGAAGGTAGAAGCTATCATCAAATTGCCTCCCCCTTCGAGTCTTCGCCAACTCCAAAGTTTGCAGGGGAAAGCAAACTTTCTACGCCGATTCATTCCTAACTATGCCGAGGTTACAAAAGGTTTTACACGATTGTTGAAGCAGAACGCTCACTTCTCTTGGGATGAGATAGCTCAGCAATCTTTTGATGCACTTAAGCACGCGTTGACCCATGCACCGTTGTTGCATCCTCCCAACTACAACCAAGACTACTTTTTGTACCTCGCTGCCTCTCATTCCACTATTGGAATGGTGTTAGTTCAGGAAGACGAATTCGCAGCGGAACATATGATATATTATCTTAGTAGGACCTTAAATCCCACTGAGCTAAAATATTCGCATGTGGAGAAATTGGCCCTGGCAGCCGTTCAGGCTGTCCAACGTTTTCGTCATTACATTCTTCTCCGTAAAACTACAGTCATTTCGGATTGCAACCCTATGATCTACATTTTGACTAAACAATTGCTAGGGGGCAAGTACTCTAAATGGATCGTTATCCTGCAAGAGTTCGACTTAGAGTTTGAAAAATCTAAGTGTAAGAAATATTTAGTCTTTGCAGAGTTGATGTGTGACTTCCCGCATGCTGACACAAAAACAGTGGCAGAGGAACCCATTGCGGACGAATCGTTGTTTCTCATCAGCACTTTAGATCCGTGGTATGGGGATATAATCATCTATCTCCAAACCCAATCCTTTCGGCCCGAAGCTTCAAAGTCGGAACGTTGGAAAATTCGATTCTAGTCCCAACAGTACAAAATTATTGGAGATACTCTTTATCGCCGTGGGGCAGACTTGGTTTTCCGACGTTGCTTAACTCACGAAGAGGCATAAAGGGTTTTGAATGACTGTCACTCTGGGGTGTGTGGCGGTCATATGTCTGGGTATGCCACAACTCAAAAGGTGTTGCGTGCTGGCTATTTATGGTCGTCCATGTTTAAAGATTGTATCATTGCGGTCCGAAAATGCCACAACTGTCAAGTGTTTGATCGCAAGATGCGCGCACCACCAGCTCCTCTCCACCCTATAATTGCCGTCGGTCCTTTTGCCAAATGGGGTATCGACTTTATTACATGTAACCCTCACTCGGCCGGGGGGCATGCGTATATCATCCTTGCGGTTGATTATTTTACTATGTGGGCCGAGGCAATGCCTACATTCGAGGCAGACGGCAAGACAACTGCAATTTTCGTATTCAATCACATTATTGCTAGGTTTGGTGTCCCACAAGCGATAATCACTGACCATGGGCGCCATTTTCGAAACATTATGATGACAGAACTTACAGGCCAGCTTGGTTTGCGTCACGATAGCTCAACTCCTTATTATCCACAAGCCAACGGTCTGGTTGAGTCCATCAACAAAGTTTTGGTTATCATGATCCGACGAATCATTGGGATTCATCGTGTTATCACTGACAAAATTTCAATGCCAAATGTCTTACATTTGTTTGATGGTAAAGGTCGGTGCTAGTCTAAGTTTGAGTTTTTGTTTGCCTTAGAGTCTGAGTCTTATGAGTCAACTATGTATTCTCATTCATCACCGGTCATTCTCATTCATCCCCGGTCTCATAGCCATGTGTCAGTTTTGTTCAAAAGTTACTATGCGTTGCAAAGCTTTTTAAGTTATTTCGTAGCTCATGAAATAATTTTGAAGTGTTTCCGCATCACATAAATCCTTTTCAGCAGTTTTGCAGCGCAACATGCTTTAAGTGATTTCGTAGTGCATAATTTATATTTTGCACTGGCTGCGCTACGAAATTGGGGATTTTTTTGAATCCATAGTCATTCTCACCCAGCTGTCATACTTATCAGAATCTGCTGTGTTTTAGATCGTTAGGTGTTGTGGTATTGACACATGTTGCAGTTGTTGCTGAGAAGGAGACAAAGGGTTCTGTTTACTAACGAGTTTGAAACCCTTCAGAAGGAATTGGCGGTGGCGTTCAGTGGAGTCCCTGACGCGGCGAAGCTGGTGATAAAAGCTCTGAACAGCTGTGATTTCGCAGAGTGTGGCTTGACTCACATAGAGGAGAAGAGGCCCTAAATTTCTATAAACAGAAAATCTCGCATCTTACTCTTAGATTCACTTTTCCTCGTTTTTGGTAACGATGACAGCCGTGTTGTTCAGTCGGATGTCAAGGATTCGGCTCGGAAGATTGCTAAGGCTTGGAGAAAAGAAATTAAATTTGATAAGTATACGGTTTCCACCGGTAAGGGGGATCTTAGGGCGTTCCTGAAGCTCTTGGCTTCGTTTAAAATCGTGGCAGATTACCCGAGGGATGAGCTTTGGGGTTTACTGTTTATTATTTCGAGCAGCGTCTACCTCGAATTTTACACTGTTTTTATGGAAGCACATGGCAAGCACAAGGGTTAAAGCGCGTCATTCCTGCTTTTGCAAATGCTGAAGACAAAAGACCCACTGTTGAAGTATTGAAGGAGAAGGAGCACGGGGCTGTGCCTGAACCAGGAGCCATTGTTACAGCGAGAGTCACAAAGGTGATGGCAAGATTGGCCATAGTGAATATTATTTGTGTTGGGACAAGGGCAGTTAAAGAAAAGTTTACAGGTACTGTGAGACAACAGGATGTTCGAGCAACAGAGATTGACAAGGTTGATATGTACACATCATTTCGCCCTGGGGATATAATCCGAACAGAAGTTCTCTCTCTTGGTGATGCACGGGCATATTACCCCTCTACAGCTAAGAATGAATTGGGTGTTGTATCTGCAGAAAGTATTGCCGGTGCAGCAATGATCCAAGTCAGTTGGACAGAGATGCAGTGCCCTTTGACAAATCAAATAGAGCGGCGAAAGGTTGCCAGGGCTGTCTGATATGTAGCAAGAAGCTTTCGTATTTTGACACAAGGTTTCACATTTCTTTGATTGATCAAATTCATGCAATTATGATGTTTGTAAATGTGGTCAATTATGAAGGAAGATATTGAGAATGTAGTAGTTGTTCATTGTAAAGCTGGCATGGCTAGAACAGGGCTCATGATATCAAGTATTATTCTTTACCTAAAGTTCTACCCCACTGCTGAAGAATCCATTGCTTATTACAACTAGAAACGGTGTATAGATGGCAAGGGTCTTGTTCTTCCAAGCCAAATTCGCTATGTAAAATATTTTGAATAAGTTCTCACATATTTCAATGATGAAGTTCAACCTGGTAGGAGATGTATACTTCGGGGATTCCATATTCATAAATTCCCTTACTGGGTTCGACCATCTATTACAGTATCTGATAATGGAGTTCTCTTTGCAACAAGAAGACTGGACCCCGGTGGCAAACAAGGAGAAATATGCACCCTCAGCAGCTGAAGTTTTAAGGATTGTTGAAGAGACACTGGATGCTTTCTTTGAATTGCCATTATCTCAACATTCAGATCTATTCCCAGATCTTGTGGCTGGACTTGACAGAGCTCTACAGCGCTATATTTCCCAAACTAAATATGGATGTGGGTTCAAGAACAGTTATGTTCCTCTTTTGCTAGCACTTACTAGATGCTCAATTGGGTCAAAGTTTTGGAAAAAAAAGGAAAAATCATCAAGCCATTAGAAAAGGAAAATTTTGTATCTGATAGAGGTTTAATTTCTCTATCATTCGGTTGTGTGCATCTGAAAGAGATTATTGTATCTGATTTCCCTTTTATTAGCGATAGAGGACTTCAAATTGCTACCTCACAGTGTCTAGAACTTGCTTCTTTAGCAGTAAATGGAACCAGAGTTTCTTCTTTCGGAATCAAAAGTTTTCTCGTTGCTGCAAACAATTTGCAGTACCTTGACCTTTCTCTTCTAACGATATCCGGTGAATTATTTCTTTCCATGGGAGAGCTTCAACTTCGTTTGAAAAGTTTGATTTTAGCTGGGTGTAAAGGTATCACTGCAGTAGGAATCTTAGGTCTTGCTCGAGCTTGCCCTCTTCTTGCCCATCTCAATCTTGAAAGAGCACATTGTCTTACTGATGAAATTATGGAGGTTCTTGCACAGAGCCTCCCGAATATTACATACTTATGCCTGAACTATTGCTCTTTGCTAACAGATTCAAGCTTCTTTTGCCTGCTAAAGGATTGCCACCATTTAGAGGAACTTGAAATGGAGAGTACTGGTTTGGGATGAGGTACTTCACGAATGGTTTCAGACCAGGAGTGCTGTAAACTAAAGTCTCTCAAGATTCCATGGAATAAGCCTGTTGGAGATGTTACTTTAATGTGCATTGGCACACTGTGCCCTCGTCTAGTTTCTCTCGATGTGAGCAACTGTTGGCTAGTGACGGAAAACGGGCTGAAAGCTATTAGTAAAGGTTGTCCTGATCTGAGAAAACTATGCTTGAAAGGATGCAGAAAGGTTATGAGTCTCGGAATTGATGAGGGTTTTAGGAATTTGGAGCATTTACAAGTAGAGGGATCGGGTTTTACAGATTCAGGATTGATCACCATTGGTAAATGTTGCAGGCACCTTTTAGGTATTGATTTGGAAGGGTGCTCGAGAATAACAGAGTCAGGGCTTAAGAAGATCATGGAAGATTGCAGGGAACTAAGTCAGATAAATTTAAAAAACTGTAAATGTGTCGATGTCGAAGCTTTAGCTTGGATGGTTTTCTATAGGCTCTCCCTGAGAAAGCTCGTGCCTCCTTCATCATGTGTGTCCGAGGGACAGAAGGCACTACTGTTGCGACATGGATGCAAACTCTTCAGTTGCAGTAACAGTTAAGTGACATTCATAAACAGTTATATCCGACCTAGATTTGGGCGTATCTCTGGAAATGCTATTGCAACTGATAAAGGGCAAACAGGCAATGCATCCATTAATCAGCCAGTGAGGTACCAGCCAGCTTCATACAGTTATATTTGGAACAGTCAATGGTGTTATTGATGTCATTGCATCTTTTCCTCAGGAGAAATATTTGTTTCTTGAAAAGTTGCAAGCAAATCTTTTCAAAACAATCAAGGGAGTAAGGTGCTTAAGCCATGAACACTGGCGATCATTTAGCTATGAAAGGAAGACTGTGTTTTTGAAATTACACAGCAGTTTCGTAGCGCGCTACGAAACTGCTGTAGGTGATGATTTTAACACAGACAGGCAGTTTGGTATTATGAGCGGGAATTTTGAAAAGGAGACACCTAAAGGATATGCAAGACATCAGATGGAGCTACCATAGCCATTCAGATCAAGACAGGTGTACGTTTAAAAAGGTGGAATATTTTAACCCAAGTTCAAATTTCTGTTGTAAAGCCCCTTTATCACCGTTCAAAGGGTATTTAATGAATTGCATACAAGGAACTTTTGCCTACACACATGCTCATCGATGTAGCCTACAACACATCAAAAACGTGGCAGTGTTCCATATTTTGGGTCATTAAAGGCTAGAAGACATGCTGCTGTAGATTCGAGCAATTTGAGGAAAACTGGAACCGAGAAGCAAGGGACATCTCCTAACACTACTGAGCAGTTAAAGATTCAGCATTCAAGGTCGATATGGAGTATTAAACATCCAGCTCAGCCAAATTGAAAAAGAGACCAGGTGTCAAAGAACAAGGAGAAGTCATTATGCATAGAAAATAGAGTTAGAGTCATAGTTAATTTAGAACTCTTTAAAACTCCAGTCAGCACTTTATTGTATTTAATAGTTAGTTGCATAGCTGATAGGTGTCATTAGAGGTAGTTATCGAATTCCCCTCATGCTGGAGGAGGAAACTCGAATTAGTTAGAATAAGGATTCTATATATAGCTGAAACAACAATGTAATGAGGGTTGGAAATTTTATAACAGAGTACTGTTTTGGCTTATGTAAAGACAGAGTTCAGTAATATAATTTGACTGCTTTTCTTCTCAGGATTCATGAAGGATTTCTATGTTCAGAATGTATGATTTTATCTTTTCCTTAATGTCTTTTGCAGTTGCATAGATGTACAATCACTCAGAATTCACTGATTGTGCTCTGATTTCCTGTGTGCATTTATGAGCTGTGGTTCCATATGTGTTGTGTTCTGAATATTCAAATGCTAAGTGCCCTGACTTCTATGTAAAGGCAGTACCATTGTTTACTGAAGTGTGATTGACTCCATAGGCCCAATGGAAACTTATGAAATGTTTGTCCAGCCTTTATATTTGTCACTGTTATGTCACAAGAGTTAGCCCTCTTATTTTTAACCAAAATCAATAACCCTTTGAGAGAGTCCTCTCAGGCTAAGGAGGCTAAGCCTTAGTCAAAAGATTGGTTTGAAACAGTTACTTGAAGTCTTCCTGGTTTGCAGCCTTCTAGGGCCTGATTTTGAGATAACACATCGGTCGAATTGGCACAACATGTTATTTTCCGCGCTTTGGGCATATCGAACTTCAGTGAAAACATCAACAGGGTTCACTCCTTTCCAACTAGTTTATGGTTTGGAAGCTGTGCTGCCCATTGAATGTGAAATCCCATCACTTCAAATGGCTGTCGAATTACTTCCAGCTACTTTCGAAGAGGAGAAGCGTTTATTGTACTTAGCTCAATTAGATGAGACTCGACGCGATGCTGCACTGGCAATCGAGACTCATGCAAAACGAATGAAATCTCAGTATGATCGAAATGTGACCCCTCGAAATTTTTCGGAAGGAGACCTAGTGCTATTGTATGATCAAGCTAACGATAAATTAGGTGCTGGAAAATTCGTTCCTATGTGGCATGGGCCCTACATTGTTAAGCGGAAGCTAGCAAAAGGGGCCTATGAGCTGGTTGACTTTGATGGGGACTCTTTGGGTAAACCCAGAAATTGACTTTAATTAAAGAGGTACTATGCTTAAATGATGGGTGTAAAGATTTTAGTTAGGTTAATTTTTCTTTCTAGCTAGTGTGTTTGTTAGTATAGACGGTGTGCTTAGCTTAGAAAGTGTGTTTTTCGTCGTTATTCTGCTTATCTTGGTTTTACCCTTGATGATTGCAGATGTCGATGCCTCTCCAAACGTATGTTGGATTTGCTGATGGTGCTTGTCGTAGTACACGGAATATCTCTTCCGCAGCTTGGGTTATCTATTCGCCCTCTGACGAGTTAGTTTCTATGCATGGGGTGAGCCTCGGTCAAACAACAAACAACATTGCAGAATACAGTGCAGTGATTGAGTTATTATCAGAATCCATTTCATTTGGGATTCGGAGTTTGATAGTGAGGTTAGATTCTGAACTCGTTATATTACAGCTTAATAGAGTTTATGCCATTAGAAATCTAGTGTTATTAAGGTTATTTTTGAGAGTGCGTCTTTTGGAACGTGAATTTGATTACATCGAATATCAACATATTCCAAGGTATTTTAATACATTAGCAGATGCAATTTCTTCTCGAATGTTAGACAAACATTTGCGATAATCATACATGTAAATTTAAAGACATTAACATTTAAATCACACATGTTTAACAAGATAAGCTGGTAATAATGATATATATAGATAGGAGTGTGTCAAAAATACATCGTCTTCGATCATAGGTTGCAAAATACCTTATGATCGGCAAAAATGATAAGTACAAAAAACCAAAATGTCATATGTGTCTACAAAAGTGACCATCCAATCACTGGTGGTGCTCCCTATACAACACCACTGCACGAGCTACCCTACATAAGAACCTCCTGAAATGTCCTGGGACTGCGACTACATAGCGCTGAAGTCTGATAGGAATATCATCTATAGTAGTCTCTGGTATATCCGCCGTCAGACGCTCTAGATCCTAATCCAACTCAGCTAAGGTCTCTGCAGCCGCATCCTGTGGGATCGGTGCTGGTGCAACTAGTTGTCTCCTCTCGAAAGGCCGGAGATTGGCTGGATGCCGTGGACCTACATCTGCATTTTGAAAATTTTTACTATCAGTTTTGAGACGATATATAAAAACAAAAAAATAGATAATTTAAAAACTTGTGAAAAATGAAGTACCTCTGTCGTCCCATTGTTCTCCCTGTGGAAGAACCATGTCCGGATCACCGCGAAAATCCACTCCGGCATAAGGAAAATCCTGGATCGCAAAGACCTGGTCCTCCAACCAGTGAAAGTAACCCGCAGGAAATCGGACAATTCCCGCTCCCTCGTCAGGATGTCGGGCCATCACCGCAACCCATCGCATCAACTTTGGCTCCCGAGGTGGCCCAACCGCAACAGTGAGATGCTGAGGGATCAGCATCAGAACTCTCTCTAGGGCAAAGCTCACAACTAAAGGCCCATACCCAAAGGTCTTTAATTGCCCGTTCTTTGCCCTAGTCAGTTGGCCCTTCATATTGGCCAACACAGCGTCGCACCAGTTGAAGATGGTGCCTCGGAAGCAATCAATCACAATCTGCATTTGGGACCCGGTGGCAATGTGCAAAGCGGCTGCGCCGCAGAGTCTGGTAACTGTAAAGGCAATTACCATAAGTTCAGGTCGGGATATGTATTTGATTTCTATCCCCTTCTCCT
Organism: Pinus tabuliformis; assembly: GCA_031772625.1. Classification (NCBI taxonomy): domain Eukaryota; kingdom Viridiplantae; phylum Streptophyta; class Pinopsida; order Pinales; family Pinaceae; genus Pinus; species Pinus tabuliformis. The sequence goes on along the minus strand of CM062807.1, from coordinate 1,349,928,565 downwards.
CGTTTTGATTGTTGCACCACTCTAGCCGGAGACTAGCAAGGGATTGGCCACCCGGCCTAGTCCCGAACAGAGACAGTTGCTCACCCCTATTAGGCAAACCAGTGAGAAAATATATGTCTGAGGGCTCAATCTCGAGCTGGTGCCCTCCGATGTAAAAACATTGTTCCTAGACGTTCCACCTTTCAACCAGCCACTCTAAGAATGGCACCTGGGCCCTCATGCCAGGTATGGCCCAGTATTTGTAGAGACCACATGCCTTCAAAGCATCAATGGAGGGTTGATGATCTATTGCGGCCAAATCGACATCTTCGTGTTCTCTTTCGCGCCAATCAAGCATGGTGGGAAATCTACACACCAGAAAACACCCATTAGAATTCATTAAATCAAAAATTAATGGTTTAGTTTTGAGATTTGGGGTTTTGAAATTGCTTTTCGCGGAGTACGCACCCCGCGTTCAGAAACAGAGCGTCGGTACGCAGCTGTTCTGAAGGTAGGCTGCATACTCCTGCCATTTTCCCATTAACGAAAATGTCGGGGTACGCAGGTCACCCATGGGGCACCTGCGTACCCCGAAAAGCAGATCTTGAAACCCCAAAACCCCCAAAAAATCAAACTAGGGCTTAAAATGAAATTCTAAACGGATGAAAACAAAGAGGAGGATGTTGTGAAATACCTGAAAGAGACGGCGCTCGATTCCGACGGTCGGATTCTCCGCAAAGTCCACGGGAAGTTTCTTGCCAAAAGCCCTTTTCTCTCCCTCAACAGTAAAATGGTAAAAATGACATGGTAAAAGGTCTTTTTATAGGTTTTTTGGATAAATGAATGTTAAGTTTGTTTATTTTTCACCATGGAAGGATATTTTTCAATGTATTTTTGCCTATCTTAAACAGGTATGAGTAATGTGTTATTTTTGTGCAGGACAAAAGGACTTTCAGGGAAAATTATCATTTTTCACGAACAAAAAACATCAGAGTCATCTTTTAAGCCCTTTTCTGACTCCTAAAACATGAAAAGATTGCCGAGCGTTTCTTTTACACTCGTTAAAACGGAATTAAAAGACGGTCCTCTTATAGCCCTTTTCTGACCGTAAAAACACGAAAAGATTGCCGGATTTTTGTCGTTTCAAATTCGATACTGGAAATAAAACGACGTTCCCTTGATCGCTTTTTAATTTTCAGGTCAGAGGCACTAATCATGAAAGTACTCCTTGGTCGCAAGATCAAGCGGTTCTCTCAAGTATTATTTTATACTTTTTTGGGCTTGGGAGACACAAATTTACGAAAAAGTTCAACCCTGGAGTCTTCTTTAGTTTTTCAGACTCTCTAAAATTGAAAAACGCCGAGTTTCTCCTATACTGGACTCGTTAAAATTTCACAGTAAAGGACCTGTTCGATTACAAACAGGAACGGACCACTCCTTCTTAGGGTTCGAATCTAAAACTAAGTTGGAATCATCCGAAGGATGAGCTTATAATCAAGCATATGTTATCCTCCTCAAGATTGTAAAAAATAAAGAGGTACTTGCCAGAAATGGTGGGGGAAAAGAGAGAAGAATGAGCCTATTTGTTATCCTTTGTCACAGAAGAAGCCTTATTACCACTCTTGAACACGACACTTTTCATTCACCCGGGTTGGGAAATCCCTTGTCTTAAAGTTGATTAAACCACTTTGAAAGTCTTCAACCGTTTCTGGGTATTAACTTTGGGTCAATCGTCGCCAAGCCATCTGTCGTGTCGTTATGTGTTCAAGAGGTCTCTGCAAATAAACCATTCATATGCAAAATACTTGTCATCCATTTTGAGCATCCCTGAGTCAGTCCTTACAACAACATTTCTTCAACTTGAACTATGATTTCGTGTTGTGGGCTTGCCTGCAACGGGTCGCTTTCTATCGACATCAGCACATTATCTAGAGAGATGACTTAGAAATCGTTAGTACCTTGAAGTCTGCATGCATCAATGGCAGGTTTCTCGCCTTTGACGACAGTTTACATCATTGACTTTCGATCGAAGGATTCCATGACATGTTCGACATCAACCCATTCATTCACATCTCATGGATTGTACTGGGTACTTTGAGAACCATTGACATCACTGGTGGTCTCTCTCACACTTGTTAATAGTTTACATCATTGACTGGTAATCAAGTGGTTTCTACCATGTTTGACATCAACTCATTTATTCGCATGGATAGAATCGTACCAATTCGGGAAGTAGAAATCAAGACCCTGGATCTAGTTTCCACCATCCAGGCTGCGAGGAGTTTTGTATTCATTATATAGTAGACTAATCATAAACAGATGGCTGCATCCATACTGTGTCTACTTGTGTCTATGATTGTGATGTACTGCAAAATCATTCCTGTATCAGAGCAGTAGTTAGATTGTTAGTTAAAGTTTTCAATCTCAGTATGGGAATGCCTACCTCAGCGATGATATCATCTTATATATGTATTTTGTGTTGAATATTTGCAGGTTCTGACTGGGCTCTCCACAAGATAATCCTTGAAATGATAAAGTACTTCACCCTTCCTAGATGATATGAAACCCTAAATCTACTTCAGGCTTCGCACTTTAGGGGGCAATCTGTTACACTAAAAAATGTCACCATGACTATTTGCAGTTAGTATGGCTCCATCAACTGTCATACTATCCTCCTTGGCAAGTCTCATGCCTCTGCTTTCCATGTCAAACTCCAAAAAAGAGAGAAAAGTCATTTAAAGTCAATTATCTCTGGGTACGCAGTTTCTCTCAGCCTTACCTGCGTGTATGCAACCCAAGTTCATAATACCTGCGTACTTGTACTCTCTGTCTATAAAGCAATGGGTGCGTACTCCTGTAAAAGTCAAAAGGCGCAAGTTTCACTCCAAAAACGTTACTTGTGGTCATTTCTAGAGCATTCTAGAAGCTTGTTTGACGTGTATTGAGCGCCTCCAGATGGTTCATGTATCCCTATGAAAGAGGAACTTATCCCATCAAGAGGGGAGCTAACCCATCCAAAGAGGGGCTTATCCCATTGATGGTGGACCTGATTAACTTCCTCTTGAACACTATAAATACAAGCATTGGGCCAGAGGGAGGAGAGGTTGAAAGCTGAACATTCCTAAGGGTAGATGCTGCTGAGATTAGGACTTCCCTGTAGAAGCTTGAGAGGAGAGATTCCCATCCTTTCTTGTTTCATTTGGAAGTGGGTGAGCTGATCAAAGTAAAGGAAAACTCTTGCTGGACCCTGGGAGGAACTTGCACAACACCAAGGCTCAGGTTGTAATGGTTTCTTTTGTTTCCTATTAATACAAATAAGTCCATTCTTCTCAACAATTTGTTATTCATGAGTTGTTTCATATACTCCTTGGTCTGTATGTTAAATATGTTTTATTTTATGAGATATTCAGGTGCTATTTAATCGTTTGATTGTTAGTGAATGCAGGTTTCGAAGAGAAGGAGGAGCTCATCCGGATCGACGAGGTTGGATTACTACAACAGCGTTGGACTACAGGTAGGATCTAAACACTTGATTTCTTATATGGTAAATGCATATTTAGAGAAGGATTGTTCTTAATTGTCTTGTTTGTCACTAGAAAGCCTTAAGCTTCTAGGGAGGTTGGTTTTGTCCGCAAAATTGACTCTTTCCGTATGACAGACTTCCTCCTCCCTGACACATCTTCTTATAATTTGATCCAGACATAGATTAAAGAGATTACCCCCATTCCAGGTGAATGGGGTGCTCTTTCTTATGAACCTGCTCTTTTTCTTGGAGGAAAACTTTGGTGGAAACTGTGCACACACCAAGTAGTTTTCTATGTTAGAAAACCATTGAGAGAGAACTGAAATGGTGAAAAAATGTTGATAAGATAACTAATCATCAACGATTCCTTCCTCCCTTTCCAACAAAGTCAATATGGATAAAAAAATCTACAACAACATTCTCCTGGCCATGCTTATCAATAATAGTTAAATCAAATTGTTGCAATAAAAGAAACCATCTAATAATCTGGGAATTTATATAAGGTTTATTAATCACGTATTTAATTGCAGCATGGTCAGTATGTACAAATGTTTGGTAACCAGTAATGTAATGCCTAAACTTATTCAACGAATACACAACAACTAGGAGCTCTTTTTCAGTTATTGTGTAGTTCAGCTCGACTTTCGACAGATTCTTACTGATGAAGCAAATGGCATAAGGTAGCTTGTCATCTATCTGGCCTAGAGCTGCTCCTATGGATTTGTTAGAGGCATCAACATGTATATGAAAAGGAAGAGCCCAATTTGGGCCTCGGCGAATAGGTGTAGTAGTCAACTTATCCTTTAGGGTGTCCAAGGCTTCTTAACAACTTTCTGACCATAAAAATTCCGAGCCTTTTGCCAATAACCTAAATAAAGGAGACGCTAACTTGCTAAAATCTTTTATAAATCTCATATAGTATCTGGCTAAACCTAAAAAACTTATGACATCCCTCTGTTTTTGCGGAGTTGGAACCCTTTTGATGATGGCTATCTTATTTGGGTTTACCTGCAGTCCTTCCTAGGATATTGAGTGACCTAGAACAGTCCCTGTAGTCATCAAGAACTCACATTTTCCGAGACTAAGGGATAAGTTAATTTCAATGCATTTAGTACACACCTTACCCAGGTTAGAGAGCCTCCTGGAAGTCACACCCATAGGGTGTAAATTCATCCATATAAATTTCTACTACATCATGGACTAGCTCTGCAAAGAAACTCAGGACTACCCCCTGGAAAGTGGCAGGGGCATTGCATAGACCAAAAGGAAGGACCATATAAGAGAAAGTACCCCAAGGATAGTTTAAAGTGGTTTTATCTTGGTCCTTTGGGCTAATCTGGATTTGTACCCGCTGAACCCATCTATGAAAGAGAAAAACATTTTCCCTGCCAGGACATTTAACACTTGGTCAATGAAAGGTAGAGGAAAATGGTTCTTTGTTTCTTTATTTAACTCTCTGTAATCGACACAAATCATCCACTTTCCATTTTTATTTGGAACCCACACCAAAGGAGACACCCACTCACTGTTCGAGATAGGGTAAATGAATCCTGCATCTAGCAGCTTTTGCAACTCTTCTTTGACTATATCCTTAAGAGCTGGATTCATTCTCCTTTAGGGTTGTCGGACCCGTTTACAACCTTATTTTATGTAAATTTGGTGAGTACAAACCGAGGGGTGCACTCCCTTCATTTCTTTGTAATTACAAGAAAAGGCATCAAAATTCTCTCTTAGCATATTACATAACTCTTCTTCTTGGTGTATAGAGAGAGAGGGGTTGATTTTCAGTGTTCTTTTAGGACCGAATTCTATTGTCTTGACACAGGTAGGGTTTGAGTTAGCTAAGAATAGATCAATCTGATGGTTGTTCTTGGTTTTCTTCACTACTTCCTCCAGAGACATGGTGTTAGGAGTTAGATTTTGGAGGATGTGTTCAATCAAATCATCTTCATCAGGATGTCCTCCTCCCATGGTAATTTCTAGGGTATAGAGTTGGGCAGAGTGGACTTCATCTTCTTCCTCCTCTTCTATCCATAAAGGTAAGTCATGTTCTAAAGATGATTGAGAAGGAGGGTACAAGACAAACTGCTTGGATATTTTCCCATTTTTGATAGTCATGTTTGTTTCTGGGAAAACTAGTGTCTTGTCGAATGAATAACCCTCTAGGCTTGGCAGCTAACCTAGAAACAACAGTTTAAAGCAATTCAAATATCCTTCCTATGAATGATAGATAAGAGAAAGATTGTAAAGGACCAACCTGGAACTTTTTCTTGATCCTCACTTGATCTCTCTCTCCTTTGGCAGATCCTGTAACTCCTCCCCGTACTTAACACGCTTGGAGAGTACCTGCACAGCTACAGCAACAAAAAACTGTCAAAGCATCGTGATCTATCATAGCATAAACATTATAGAATCAGAAATATAATGAACAACTGAAAGCATTTACAGTTAACACAATCAATTGGGAAAAATCTCGAAGAACTTTATTAATAATAAGGAGAATTACAACCCAGTTGTCTGATCCAGCGCCATCCTCCCAGCTTCAATCCTTCTTCACCTCATGAATAAGCAAAGACACACCAACAGTAATACAATGCTCTCTCCTCAATATTGAAACTAGCAGCACTTCCTCACAGTTCGCAACAATTCAACCTCCTGATCTCTTGGATTGGAGATCCTTTTATAGATGATTGCAAGAGGGTGAGTCATCTATGGGGATGATGAGTGTCATTCCATGTGTAGAAATTAGTTCCACAAGAGATGGGAATTGGAGATGGTTACCTAGTTCCCTTGTTCATCCTTGGGCGAATTTGGAGAGGCAAGTGGCACGGGAGAAGTTTCTAGAAGATTCCATGAGCAACCAACTAACAAATTGTCCTGGAATTTTTTCCATCCTCACTCATCGCACTTACTAAATGGCCAAACTACGATGCATATTAAGTTGACAGTGTAGCAGGCAGTATGCATCTCACCCTAACACAGGGCTTTCAGATATGGTTCAGTTTAGGCACTTTCTGAATGATTTATGAGATGGAACTTTTGGGGAATGATGTATTTAGATGACTTAGTTCTTTTAGGGTATGAAACAACTCTTTTAGGGGTTGATGATCCCTAATATCATTGACATATGAGTTTGGGGTTGATGTGCCCAAATATTTCTATAACAATGTTTCTATCCCTGCAACTGATGTAGGCATCGATAGTGGCTAACCTAGACCTCCCAAGTATGAGAGGATAACCGTTAAATTTTGTCTTAGGCTGGAGAACTAAGAAGTCTGCAGGGTACTCCTAGGAGTCAATGGAGACCATCACATCCTCAACAATCCCCTCAGGGGCTATTGTGGATCGGTCTGCAAGCTGCAAGACTGTCATGGTCTTTCTTAATGAACCCTAAAGATTCAGCTTGAGCATGGTGTCCTTATTCATTACATTAATGGCAACCCCAAGATCAATCAAGGTATGTGGGACAATGGTACCATTGATGTGTACCACTACTACAAGGCTTCCAGCGTCTAAATACTTTGGGCAAATCACCTACCCCAACAATAAGCCAGGCAACTGTTCAATGACATTAATGGTAGGGGTATCTCTTTTTTGCCTCCCTGGATGTTTGAAACACTTCTCTTTAATCAGTTTGTTGTAAATAGGTACATCCTTAATAGCTTGAAGAAGTGGGATTTTGAAACATATATTTTTCAATTCACCCAGAAGTTCATCCTCTTCTGGGGTATGTTGGACTGGATGAGTTAATATTTCAGGAAAGGGTGGTGGATTCACTCTAGGCATACTTTCCTCTCTTTACTCCTCACTCTCCATAGGGATATGGAGGTTGGTTATCTGGGAGCACTTTCCTAGACCTAAGGTTGATTTCTTGAATTTCCACAGCATAAGCAGGGTAGGATGTCTATCCACTATAGACCTATTGTGCTTGTCTATTGTTCAGGTTTGAGTTTGTTTGGGCAGGCATCTGAGGTTGTTTTTGTGGAGCAGGGTGTAAAATCTCTAGTTGAGTAGGAGGTGAAGGCAATAAAGCTGGAGCATATTTTTTATGGGGGCCTCCACCCCTGGGGTGGTGCATTCCATTGAGGTTGTGGAGGAGTATATTGTTGAAATAGCTAGCTGGTTGGCTGGGAATGGTACTGAGGTGTAAAAGACTAGGGAGAAGGTGTAAATCAGGAGGGATGAGCAAGGGGACCTAAGAGGGAGTGGATGTGTTTTGGTTAGGGTTGTAATATGCATAGGATGAACCTTGCATGCCCTGCTGGTATGGTCGAGGTCCATGAGGCCTCCTTTGGTTTATGTAGTAGAGATATTCAGTCACCCCTTAAGTTCCCTGATACACAACTTTTAGTCCTAGTAGAGAAGATCACTTGCCTGTGGAGTGGTTTTCTTCATAGACTAAGAATATTTCTATAAGGTTTAATGGACATTCATTCCCAGGGTGCCTCCTTGTGCATCTAGGGTAGAAGATGGTTAATGCTCTTTCTGCTTCTTCTTGCTTCCTATTGATTGATTTGCATAGTGTCCATCTGTAGGGAAAGGGTTTGCAACATTTCACTCTTAAAATCTTCCAACATGTTTCCAATTTCACTTTTTATAGATTTTTTGGAAGAGGATGAGCTGGTGATTGTTTAACTAACCCTACCTTTTTTCTAGCTGCCCTAGAATGGTTCTTAAAAATAATCTTGATATCCTCATAGGGTAGCTGGTAGATGTCCCCTCTTGATAGTAGGTTTAGGGTATCTAAGAGATCTTCCCTAATCCCCTTGAGTAGGACTAGATTAAGTGACTCGAGATCAAGTGTGCACCTGGCCCTTTTATAGCTAAGCTGGAATCATTCCTCATAATCCTCTAAGGACTCATCCTGCCCCAAGGTCATTCTAAAAATTTCCTCTTTAGTGTATTTGGACCCGTAGTAGTCCCTATACTTGTTGTTGAAAGCTTGTTGCATCTGATCCCAGGTGGTGATACTATCCCCAGGTAAACCCATGAACTAGCGCAGAGCTGCATCCTTGAGAGTGGATGGGAATAATTTCAACTTCTGATCATCAGTGGTATAATCATAAGTTCTGAATATGACAACAAATTCAAACAAGGAAGGATTGGGATCTTTTGAGGTCAGGGCATGGAAGTGAGGGAGAGAAGAGGGGCTTATGCTTTTCATCTTGGCATCCCCATTGGTTTCTCTGATGGGAAAAGAACCCTCAACCCTTTATCTATCTCCTCTTTCATTTCTATTTTTAGCCATTATGTTAGTTGGAATGGGTTCTTCTTCTTCCCCTATACGCTCTTCAAAATTATTTGGTTGTTCGCCTAAGGGGTCCTCTAATTCATAGCCACTGAAGAAGAGGGAAGGTTAGCTGTTTGAAGTGGTGGGGGTATTTGGTAGAAATTTTCCAAAGTTATTCCTATTCCTACGAGGCCTGAAATAAGTGTTTTTTTTTTGTTTTCAAGATTTAAGACTAATTTCAGAATGGAAAAGACAAACTGAATTGAAACTAACTTCTCAATGAAATCACTTGCAGAATGGAAAGGAAAGTAAACCAACTTGCAACTCTCTTGCAAAAAATGAAACTAATAGTAGAATGAAAGCGATAAGAAATGGAAGAAAGAAAGCAGAAATCACATCTACTCAGACACCTCCCCGACAACAACGCCAAAAAGTGATGAGCACTAGTATTGCAGCAAGAATGTTGCAACTCCTGGGGCTACCAACTTTACTTCATCAACCTGGGGTTTGTAAAAACTTGGAGGTGGCAGTGTTGTATACACAAGTAGGTGTAATTGGTCCACTCTTTGTCATTGCTAAGCTTAGTGATAGACCACTAGGTTTTCTCAATCCAGCCTTCTATTGATTTAGAAGAAGTTTGATTACCAATTGAGAAAGGGGAATTTTACCCTAATTGAGAGGATTGAAATGCTACCTACCGCAGTAATGAAAGAATGAAATAGATGCCTAAAAAACATAACTCATCTAGCTATTTATTAAGACACATTGCTTCATAAGAGTTCTAATTTAACACCTGTGAAATCCTAACTAACCTAAGCATGAAATCTGATTTAATCAAACACTTGATTGTTGTGCACACGAATAAGAATAACAACCTTTTTCTTTTTGTCTTTTTTGTGAAAACATGAATGCTAATCCTTCTTGATTGCATGGAAGGTGGGACAGGTGTGAAGAGAGATGGTTGTGATGGGTTAAATGGCTTGGGAGGCAATCAGGGGTCTTTTCCTAGATTTCGTGATGCATTTCTCACAAATCGGGCTCCAAATAGGCCACTACAGGTTGTCCTACAAGATGTCTACATGATGTCCTAATTCACCTATAGAATCCATTGTTTTCCTACAGGAATAGGCTGAAAGCACAAGGAGTGATTTGGATGGTGGTATGGAGCTTGGGAAGGTGAGTGATGGAAGTAATAAGGTAGGGGAGTGGTTGGAACTCACTCAGAACTCAAACCGAAGCTCTATGATGGTTAGGTTTGCTCAACAAGCATGGCAAGTTGTCCTTGTGAAATTATAACTCAGATTGTGAACTTAGTGGCCTTTAGCGATCATGAGTGGGTATGGTTTGGCCGAGGCTGATGATATGAGGTCTTCCTACAATATTGAAACTCTTGCAATATACACATCATTGTTGGCATTTATCCATAAATCATTTCAAAACAAGAAAGGTTTAGAATGACATAGGAAACCAAAATTTCATCATTTATTTGCCTAGTTCATGCAGGGAAATGCTTGAAGCCTATTATGAAAGTGCCAAGAAATATAATACAAATATTAAGATATCAGAAATGACAACTGCAACCTATCTTCTAAAACTGAAAGATGCTAAGATAATTAGCAGAAAAACCCTAAATTTCATAAGAAACCAGAATTTTGTATTTTTGGTTGGATAGGAGTTTTTCCTCAAACCATGGTCCCTAAAGGGAGGAATGAAGTAAGATCCACCTATTATCAGACTTTTTTTATATTTCCTTATCTCTCAATTCTATTGTTAAATCTATGCACAAATGAAATCAAACTAATCAAATTCACCAATACGTGCAACGTAACAATGCCAAAATCAATTCAACAAGTAATCCATGAAAATAACCTAAGCATACAAGTACGGTAAGAGGAACCTCTACTACTAGGATTGGGCCCTAACCCAAGATCTTTGAATGCTCTTGAATCTCCTAGAATATTACAATAATATCCTTTACTTGCTTATTAGTACAAGGAATTTGTTCTTTAATTTGATCTTCTTCGATTGAGACAACCATAGTGTTAATGTGTTCATCCATGGTGTTGTACCTTAAGAAACCAATTTCCTGGTGTTACACTAAAAAATGTCACCATGACTATTTACAGTTAGTATGGCTCTATCAACAGTCATGCTATCCTCCTGGGCAAGTCTTATGCCTCTGCTCTCCATGTCAAACTCCAAAAAGAGAGAAAGTCTTTATAAATGTATTTATCTCTGGGTACGCAGGTTCTCTCGGCCTTACCTGCGGGTACGCACCTAATGTTCACAAAAGCTGCGTACTTGTACGCTCTGTATGTAAAGGGGCAGGTGCGTACCCCTGTAAAGGTCAAAAAGCGCAAGTTTCACTCCAAAAAAGTTACTTGTGGTCATTTCTAGAGGCTTCTAGAAGTATGTTTGACGTGTATGAAGCGCCTCCAGATGGTTCATGTACCCCTACCAAAGAGGAACTTATCCCATCAATAAGGGAGCTATCCCATCCAAAGAGGGGATTATCCCATTGATGGTGGACCTGATTAACTTCCTCTTGAGCACTATAAATACAGGCATTGGGCCAGAAGGAGGGGAGGTTGAAAGCTAAACATTTCTAAGGGTAGATGCTGCTGGAATTAGGACTCCCATTTAGAAGCTTGTGAGGAGAGATTGCCATCTTTGCTTGTTCTATTTGGAAGTGGGTGAGCTTTGTCAAAGTAAAGGAGAACTCTTGATGGACCCTGGGAGGAACTTGCACAACACCAAGGCTCAGGTTGTAATTGTTCCTTTTGTTTCCTATTAATGCAAATGAGTCCATTCTTCTCAATAACTTGTTATTTATGAGTTGTTTCATGTACTCCTTGGTCTATGTGTTAAATATGTTTTATTTTATGAGATTATCAAGTGCTATTTAATCGTTTGATTGTTAGTGGATGCAGGTTTCGAAGTGAAGGAGGAGCTCATCCGGATCAGCGGGGCTGGACTGCTACAACAGCGTTGGACTACAGGTAGGATCTAAACACTTGATTTCTTGTATAGTAAATGCATGTTTAGAGAAGGATTGCTCTTGTTTGTCTTGTTTGTCACTAGAGAGTCTTAGGCTCCTAGGGAGGTTGGTTGTGTCCGCACTATCGACTCTTTCCGCCTGACAAAATGGCGACTCCGCTGGGGAATCCATTGATGTGAAAGTCTTTTCCTGAAAAGTCATTTATTTTCTGGTTTTTGGCTCTGTGACTTTGTATTTGGGTGGGTTAGCTTAGGGTTAGATTGAATTTAGTTTTTCTTGGTTTTTTCAGTAGTACGCACCCTCTGAGTATTGCACAGTGCGTACTTGTACGCACTGTTGCTGTGTGCACAGAGCGGGCCCGCACCTGGCTTAACAGGTTGCCTGCGTACCCTGCTAAAAATTAAGAAATTTCCATTTTTTACATTTTTCCTCTTAGATTTTGCTTTTTCTTAGTTTTTACTGCCCAGATCCATTAGTCTCTTGTCAAAGATCTTCACCTGAACTTGTTTCGATAGCATTGAGTGTTTTAGTGGATTTCATAGAAGTTTAAGCCCTAGGGTTTGATTTTTGAGTAGGTCCTGTAGTGACTTTGGCGGTAGAAGTTGTCAAGCCTTAGATCTCTCTGGTTTTGTCAGCCTTCTTAGGAGTCGGACCTGTCATAAAGTCTACCTGTGAGAGCAACTTACCTTTGAGTTGTCTCTTTGGCAAATTTCGAAGTGCTTGTTGATTGAGTATTGAATTCCATTTTACAAAAAGAACAAAAAGATTTGAGTTTTGTTTTGACTGGTCTTTTGATTCTGCATTAGCTGGTCCTTGGCTTGATTGTGGTCAAGTAAAACAACCTAGAATCATCTTTGTAGGCTTTTGCCTCGTTAGGTTTGCTTAGAGTAAATTTCTTTTTGATTTGCTTGTGAGTCAATTTTTCATAGATTTTATAGTTTTTGAGATTGATTTTCGTTAAAATAGATTTATATGCTTTATTAAATAAGAGAAAATACAAAAACATCTCCTTTGAAAAGTTTTGTTTCAAGTAGCTTTGAGGCATTTTGAAAGAAAAAGATTTTTTCGTGCACGTAAGGAGTGGTCATGTTTGTATGCTTGGAAAGATAAAGAGAATTGTTTCTTTGATTGTCTTTACTAAGAAAGTTGTTTTCTATAAAATTTGCATCTTCCAACTCTCTTAGTTAGGAGTTTCATTGAAAGAGAAAAGTAGCGTAAATCATCTTAGGTGCATCTTTGTAGTGGTTTGAGTCGAGTCTACACACCATTGGTTTCATTTCCGCTACCTTTTGTCTTTAAGAAAAACCATAAAATTAACGCTTAAAGTAAAATCAACTTAGTAACTTTTATTTACTAGGGCTCTGAAACACCAATTTAGATCAGGCTAGTGTCTTGGAGTAGGAGAGTAATTAACTCTCCAAGACAACAAAACCAAACAAGTAGCTTATCTTGTGATAGAATAAATCCAATTGTCTCATTTGTACTCTGGGAAAGCTCCTCTTAAAGGAGAAGCACGAGCTCGTGTCCGAACCAGTGAGGGGATCAATCCTCCCTCGTTGGGAACGACGCCAGACACGCACGTATTACAAACGGTAAACCTCGGATTAACCATTGTCGAGGAGCCAGGGGTCACTTGTCGGTAAACCTTGGATTATTGTCAAGGAACCGGCAAGGGGATTGAGCTTGATACTCTGCCCTTGCGTGCTGTCGGAGTGTAGACTGTTCCCCCAGGTGCATTTGTTGCGGTTGGTAACCTTAGTGACCATTATCTTTAGGATTCTACCGAGGTGACGGTGGAGGGAAGATCCCACTGTACCTGGAGCAGACGTCGGCTAGACTCACTTGGATTTTCCGGGGGGTTCACTTCACTCGAGACGGTTAAAGTGGAGGAACTTGTGCCGGTCTATTCATTAAGCAGGTTGCCGGGGTAACTGTTCCACCCGCCACTTCTGTACTGAATCCGGCGATGTTGGGTTTCATCTCCAACTAGCGTTTTCGGTCTGGAAGGCTACTGTTTGTGCTTGGTTTGACGCCCTAGATTCTTTAGGCGTGTGATTCAAATTTGTTTGGTTCTTTAGAGACTTTAGGTGGTTTGATTTGAGATTTTACTTTGTTTTCGTGTGTAGTAGTTAAAAGTTTTTAGCTGTGGCGGAATTACCGAGACAGTCCCGTAGACTTCGGGGCAAGTCACCTGAGATTGTTACCGGAACTGATTTGTTGAGAAAAATCCGTAGATCACGGGGTGGATCTCCTGAAGACGTCCCGGGTCAGTACGAAGGTTTGAAGGTCCTTGTAACTCCTCCTAGTGGCAGTAGAGTAGGTTCACCTGAAGAAGGAGAATCTTCCTTGGTAGTCCATCCAGATTACCAAAGTCTAGAGACAGGTTATAATCCCGAAGCTGTTACAGTTTCTGAGCTTGCTGGTAGTTTTTCGTCTACTAGTGATATAGGCGAAGAACCTGAAATATCTGAACCTGTTACTCCGACTTCTAGTGTTCCAGATTCACCAAGAGTAGAACGAGTTATCACCGAAAATCTTCCTACTGGTTTGATTGCTATTGAAGAACTTGCTCCAGAGGAAGAAATAGGCGTCTCTAACCTTGAAGATCAACTTACTATTGAGCTCAGGGAGCGTGAATCTATCTTTTACAGTCCTCCTAGAAGTACTACTTGGTACCTTTCGTTAACCAATTATTTAGACAACTCAGGGATAGGTTTTTCTACACCTCGTACTCCTTTTCCACCTGGAGGTATTTATACTCCTGTAAATATGTCTGGTCAGTCGTCCGTGTTTACTCAAACTCCTGAATCTTTCTTACACGGCGGTCCTTCTGTTCCCACTGGGTATCAATCACTTTCTGGTACCTTTGCGGGGGCATCTCCTCAACCCATTGATCATGGGTTATTAGCTGGAAACAATGGTAATATACCATTGGGTGTAGGAGACATTTACATGATGTCAGGTTCAGTTCCCGTTTCTCAACCTCAAGGTGGCCAATTACCGCCTGGGGGGCAGCCTCAATTAACGCCTGGGGGGCAACCTCAAGGTACACAAATTGTGTCTGGGGGGCAACCTCAAGGTCAGTATGTACCTATGGTGCAATACATGCCTCAAGGTCAACCCCAGCCTCAATATGTACCCCAGGGTCAACCTCAGTATCAATATTTACCTCAAGGGTATCAACCCCAAGGGTATCAACCTCAAGGGTATCAACCTCAAGGTCAAGGTCAACCCCAGTATCAGTATTTACCCCAAGGTTATCAACCTCAAGGTCAATACTCGAGTCAAGGTTATCAACCACCTCAAGGTCAGTCATATGTTCAAGGTATGGGAACTGTACCTTTCAATTATCAATCCTATCCTCAATCCGGTTATGGATCTCAGTATCCTCAACCTGTTACGGGTCAATACCCCGGAATGATAGTGTGGGATCCATCACAGGGTCAACAGGTGTTGCAGCCAAGTATACAGTTGGTACCTCAAGCTGGACAACCCGTAGTTTCTGGTCCACCCCAGCAACCGCAACCTGTCCAGTCAAATGTTCAAACTTCTGTAACTTCGGTAGTTACTCAGCCGCCAATTGCACCTAGTACTCCATCTCAAACGGCTGCTGCAACTACCGCTACATCTGCCGCACTTACTTCTGGAGTATCGACAGCTCCGGTTTCTACTGTCTCTGCAACCACTCCTCAGACATCTTTACCGTTGTCTGGATCTACGATTCAAACCACGGTCCAGATGCCTATAGGTCAGCCTGGTATAAGTACGGTTGTCACTACTCAACCTCAATTTGTTCATCAACCGTACCAGGGACAGTACCAACATGGGCAAGCTGTCCAACAGCCGGTTTACCAGTATCAACCGTATCCTGGGTACACTTATCAACAACCTCAACAACCCCAGTACGGTCCGGTTAATCCTGGTTTTCCAGGAGGATATAATATCCCTAATGCGATTCCTGTTCCTAGTTATCCTGGATATCCTCCTCCTGGGACTGGTCTTGTGACCCAGAGTTTTAGAGATCCTAACCGGCAATTACCGTTTATCGCAACTTTGGATTTACCAGACTTGACGCGCCTAACGAACGATCCAATTCAATATCTTCCGTTCTGGCCGCCAATGCCAAATAAGTTGCCCAGTGATATACCCAAGTTCGAAGGTAAGTCTGGAGAGGATCCGTCCAATCATGTGATGACTTACCACCTCTGGTGTGCTTCAAATTCTATCTCGGATGATTCGATCCGCTTACGTCTTTTCCAGCGTACACTCATTGGTCTCGCGGCCAAGTGGTACATTGAGTTACCACGGGCCTCTTTTTACAATTTTAGCCAGTTAGCTACCTCGTTCTTAACTCACTTTCAGTTGCCGGTCAGATACGATAACGGCACGGAGTTATTAACTTCACTAAAACAATCGACGTCCACGTATATTTCTGATCACATTCATGAGTGGAGACGTCGAAGAAGGTTAGTGAAAGTTTTTATTCCGGACCAAATCTTAGCTGAATGGTTTGTTAAATCATTATTACCGAAGATTACTGAAGATGTAGCTAAGGCCGGAGTAGTTACTGAGGAGCAAGTCATTGCTCAGGCGCAGTACCTTGACTTAGTTTATACTCAGTCAGGTACGTTACACGAGAAGATTCCAGATCTTCCAAAATCGAATCAAATCGCTGCTGCTCCTTCGGGATCTCATGCCGCTGATGGTATGATTGGTATCGTGAACACAAAGAGCAAGAAGAAATCTTCCAAGACTTCTACTACTCCTATAATCACCTTGCCTGATTCCCCGACAGGAGAGTCTTCTCCTGAACTTTCCGCCGATATTCACGCTGTAGAGTCATCTACGGCCAAATCAAAAAACGGTGGAAAGAAGAAAGGAAAGAAGAAGGCTAAAGCAGACAAGGCTCCGAAGGAGAAAACGGAAAAGTCGGAAACCAATGACGAAAAGCGCAAACCTCGATATCCTTGTCTTATTTGTGAAGAGGATCATTTTACAAGAGATTGCCCTCATCGGGCCGAGGTTGTGAAAATAGTCAAAGGTTCTCCCACTCCTGCTGTGTTAACAAATCCATTTCCAAAGCAGGAGAGTAAGATGATAGGTTCTTCCTCGACTGCCAGTGAAGAACCCATTTTGATGATGTCTCATGTGAGGATTGCGACTCGATCGCAAGATTATGGTAGTAAGAATCCTGTTGATGGTAAGGAAGCAGAATCTTCTCATTCTAATCCATCAACCTCAGCTCCTGGTTCCGATCCACTACAGATCGAAAAACCTAACCCGGACTTAGTAATCAAACCGCCCGCCAAGGGTGTACTTCGAAGGTCTGCTTTCAATCCACATGCGAGAGCGGCCCAGAATTACAACATTGTTGAGGACTTAGCTGTTTCACCCTCAGCAATGTCGGCTTTAGAAGTGCTGCAATCATGCCCAGCACAACGAAAATTACTTTTGTCGGCTATCGGAGCTGTTGATGTTCAGGACCCGAATCTGATAATCTTCGATCTAGAAAATAGTACACCGCGTCTACCCCATCAAATGGCTTTCCAAATTCCAGTGATAGTAAAAAACAGGCCTATTCATCGGACTGTGATTGATGAGGGAGCTTCTACGTGTATTATGTCGATTCAATGTTGGAGATCGCTTGGTTCTCCTTCGCTGAACCAATCCCCGACCATCCTTAAGGCCTTTGATGGCCGTGGGTTCCGTCCGTTTGGTATTCTACAGGAATTGCCTATAGGGGTAGAAGGTAAAACCGTTAGTCTGGATGTGGAGGTGGTTGATGCCCCTCTAGACTACAACCTTCTTTTGGGTCGAAGTTGGTCATATGCTATGACAGCGGTCGTTTCATCGGTCTTCAGAGTAATAAAGTTTCCACATAACGGTAAGATCGTGACCATTGATCAGCTGACATACTTTTCATCCGACCCAGCCTCTTCAGAGAGTATCCAGCATGTCGGTAAGACGACAATCCCTTATAGGGACGTTGGCGTAGGTTTAGTTAAAGATTCCGGTTTACTGGGAACTTTTCCTTTCCCTCCAATCAACGCAGACCCTTCATTTGCATCAATTCATATGATTACATCAGACACCATTATTTACGATGATCCTTGGATTGTCCCATCTGAATCTGAGATAGACTCATTCGGTGATGCTATGCCTTTGAGTCCATATGAAATTGCTTATGAAGCCGTCATGTCTTTTACCGACTCGCGTTCAACCCAAATCGACCAAATGAATGTGGTCAGTGAAGAATCACTTTTCACATCAACCTTAGAACGGATAGCGTTTCCCGAAGTCGTGTCATCTGACGAGCAACTTCGCGAAATCCTAAGTGTAGACGATCTACCATGGGAAGATCTCCATCATAGATCTTCGTTTTTACCTAAGGATGATGCTTTTGAAAATGATTTTTCATCTATCTTTACCGCTGAATATGTCAAAGACGCTCAGAATCCAACGAAACATTCTGATTCAGAGTTGAATTTAGGGAATATTTCTCGCACTATTCCCATTGACATTTCAGTGAAGCCCGGAATTGAGGAAAACATTCATATAGGTGCCTCATGTACAGAAGATGAAATTCAAACTTACAAGGCCCTATTCCAAGAATTCCGCGATGTGTTTGCCTGGTCTTACGAGGAAATGCCAGGAATCGATCCTGCCATTGTTGTTCATGAAATAAAGACCTACCCGGATGCTAAACCCGTCCGGCAACGGTTGCGTCAGATTCACCCTCGGAAAGCGGCTGCGATTAAAGCAGAAGTCGAAAAGCTGTTGAAAGCAGGTTTCATTTATCCAATCCCGTTAACGGATTGGGTATCGAATATTGTTCCGGTTAACAAGAAACAAGGAACAATAAGAATCTGTATCGACTATAGGGATATAAATCGAGCTTGTCCAAAAGACAACTATCCTACGCCTTATATCGATCAAATTATTGATGATTGTGCCGGAAGTGAAATGTTTTCCTTTATGGATGGTTTTTCGGGCTATAATCAAATCAATATTCTACCTGCCGATCAACCAAAAACGGCATTCATTTGTCCATGGGGGACATTTGCTTATTGCAAATTACCTTTTGGGCTTAAGAATGCCGGAGCCACTTTTCAACGGGCGATGTCTTACGCATTTCATGACATCAAGCACATTGTGCAACCGTACCTCGATGATTTGCCTGCTCATTCTTTACATCGAGCTGATCACCTTGTCCACTTACGAGCAATCTTTATGAGGTGTAGGCATTATCGAATTCGGTTGAATCCCCACAAGTGTGTATTCTGTATAGAGACGGGTCGATTGCTGGGATTTGTTGTTTCAAAAGCCGGCATTCGCGTCGATCCCTCGAAGGTCGAAGCTATCATCAAATTGCCTCCTCCTTCGAGTTTGCGCCAACTCCAAAGTTTGCAAGGGAAAGCAAACTTTTTACGCCGATTCATTCCAAACTACGCCGAGGTCACTAAAGGTTTTACACGGTTGTTGAAACAGAACGCTCAATTCTTTTGGGACGAGATTGCCCAACAATCTTTTGATGCACTTAAGCACGCGTTGACCCATGCACCGTTGTTGCATCCTCCCAACTACAACCAGGACTACTTCTTATACCTCGCAGCTTCGCATTCCACTATTGGAATGGTGTTAGTTCAAGAAGATGAATTCGGAGCGGAACATGTGATATATTATCTTAGTAGGACATTAAACCCCACTGAGCTAAAATATTCGCATGTGGAGAAATTGGCCCTGGCAGCCGTTCAAGCTGTCCAGCGTTTTCGTCACTACATTCTTCTCCGTAAAACTACAGTTATTTCGGATTGCAACCCTATGATTTATATTTTGACAAAACAACTGCTAGGGGGCAAGTACTCTAAATGGATCGTTATCCTGCAAGAGTTCGACTTGGAGTTCGAGAAGTCCAAGTCTAAGAAATCCTTAGTTTTTGCGGAATTGATGTGTGATTTCCCGCGTGCTGACACAGAAACTGTGGCAGAGGAGTCCATTGCGGACGAATCTTTGTTTCTTATCAGTACTTTAGATCCGTGGTACGGGGATATAATCATCTATCTCCAAACCCAAACCTTTCGGCCTGAAGCTTCAAAGTCGGAACGTCGAAAAATTCGGTTTCAATCCCAGCAATACAAGATTATTGGAGATACACTTTATCGCCGGGGGGCAGACTTAGTTTTTCGACGTTGTTTAACTCACGAAGAGGCTGAGAGGGTTTTGAATGATTGTCACTCTGGAGCATGTGGCGGTCATATGTCTGGGTATGCCACAGCTCAGAAGGTGTTGCGCGCTGGCTATTTCTGGCCGTCCATGTTTAAAGATTGTATCATTGCGGTCCGGAAGTGCCACAACTGTCAAGTGTTTGATCGCAAGATGCGCGCACCACCTGCTCCTCTCCATCCTATAATTGCCGTTGGTCCTTTCGCCAAATGGGGTATCGATTTTATTACTTGTAACCCTCACTCGGCCGGGGGGCATGCGTATATCATCCTCGCGGTTGATTATTTTACTAAATGGGCCGAGGCGATGCCTACATTCGACGCAAGCGGCAAAACAGCTGCAGTTTTCGTATTCAATCACATTATAACTAGGTTTGGTGTCCCACAAGCAATCATCACTGACCATGGGAGCCATTTTCGAAACATCATGATGACTGAGCTTACAAGCCAGCTTGGTTTGCGCCACGATAGCTCTACTCCTTATTATCCGCAAGCCAACGGTTTGGTTGAGTCTATCAACAAAGTTCTGGTTATCATGATCCGACGAATCATTGGTATTCATCGGTCGAATTGGCACAACATGTTATTTTCAGCGCTATGGGCATACCGAACTTCAGTGAAAACTTCAACAGGGTTCACTCCTTTCCAGCTAGTTTATGGCTTGGAAGCTGTGTTACCCATTGAATGCGAAATCCCATCACTTCAAATGGCTGTCGAATTACTCCCAGCTACTTCCGAAGAGGAGAAACGTTTATTATACTTAGCTCAATTAGATGAGACTCGACGTGACGCTGCATTGGCAATCGAGACTCACGCGAAGCGAATGAAAGCTCAGTATGATAGAAATGTGACCCCTCGGAGTTTTTCGGAGGGAGACCTAGTGCTATTATATGATCAAGCTAACGATAAGCTAGGTGCTGGAAAATTCGTTCCTATGTGGCATGGACCCTACATTGTAAAGCGAAAGCTAGCAAAAGGGGCTTATGAGCTGGTAGATTTTGATGGGGACTCTTTGGGTAAACCCAGAAATGGACTTTACCTAAAGAGGTATTATGCTTAAATGGTGGGTATGGAGATTTTTAGTTAGGTTAGGTTTTCTTTCTAGCTAGTATGTTTGTTAGTTTAGATAGTGTGCTTAGCTTAGAAAGTGTGTTTTTCGTCGTTATTCTGGCTTATCTTGGTTTTACTCTTGATATTGCAGATGTCGACGCCTCTCCAAACGTACATTGGATTTGCCGATGGTGCTTGTCGTAGTACACGGAATATCTCTTCCGCAGCTTGGGTTATCTATTCGCCCTCTGACGAGTTAGTTTCTATGCATGGGGTGAGCCTCGGTCAAACAACGAACAACATTGCAGAATACAGTGCAGTGGTTGAATTATTGTCTGAATCTATTTCATTTGGAATTCGACGTTTGATAGTGAGGTTAGATTCTGAACTCGTTGTATTACAGCTTAATAGAGTATATGCCATTAGAAATCCTGTGTTATTAAGGTTGTTTTTGAGAGTGCGTCTCTTGGAACGTGAATTTGATTACATTGAATATCAGCATATTCCAAGGTCTTTAAATACATTAGCAGATGCAATTGCTTCTCGAATGTTGGACAGACATTTACGATAATCATGCAAGTAAATTTAAAAACATTTCATCACATATGTTAAACAAAATGAGCCGGTAATAATGATATATATATATATATAGATAGGAGTGTGTCAAAAATATACATCGTCTTCGATCATAGGTTGAAAAAAACCTTATGATCGGCAAAAATGATAAGTACAAAAAGCCAAAAATGTCATATGTGTCTACAAAAGTGACTAGCCAATCACTGGTGGTGCTCTCTATACGAGACCACTGCCCGCGCTACCCTACACAAGAACCTCCTAAAAGGTCCTGGGACTGCGACCACATAGCGCTGAAGTCGAATGGGAATGTCATCTATGGTGGTCTCTGGTATATCCGCCGTCAGACGCTCTAGATCCTGTTCCAGCTCGGCTAAGGTCTCTGCGGCCGCATCCTGTGGGGCTGGTGCTGGTACAGCTGGTGCTCTCCTCTCAAAAGCCCGGAGGTTGGCCGGACGCCGTGGACCTACATCTGCATTTTGAAAATTTGTGCTGTCAGTTTTGAGGCGATATATAAAAACAAAAAAAATACATAATTTGAAAACTCGTGAAAAATGAAATACCTCTGTCGTCCCACTGTTCTCCCTGTGGAAGAACCATGTCCGGATCATTCCGAAAATCCATTCCGGCATAAGGAAAGTCCTGAATAGCAAAGACCTGGCTCTCTAGCCAGTGAAAGTAACCATCAGGAAATCGAACAACTGTTGCGCCCTCATCAGGATGTCGGGCCATTACCGCAACCCATCTCGTCAACTTAGGCTCCCGAGGTGCCCCAACTGGAACTGTAAGATGCTGGGGACCAGCATTGGAACTCTCTCTAGGGCAAAGCTCACGACTAAAGGCCCATATCCAAAGGTCTTCAGTTGTCCTCTCTTTGCCCTGGTTAGTTGGCCCTTCAAATTAGCCAACACAACATCACACCAGTTGAAAATGGTGCCGTGGAAGCAGTCTATAGCCATCCGCATTTGGGACCCAGTGGCTTGGTGCAAAGCGGCCGCGCCGCAAAGTCTGGTAACAGTAAAGGCTATCACCATAAGTTCAGGTCAGGATATGTACTTGATTTCTATCCCCTTCTCATGGTTTTGGTTGTTGCACCACTCTAGCCGAAGACTAGCAAGGGATTGGCCACCCGGCCTAGTCCCGAATAGAGAAAGTTGCTCGCCCCTATTAGGCAAACCAGTGAGAAAATATATGTCGGAGGGCTCTATCTCGAGCTGGTGCACTCCGATGTAGAAACATTGCTCCTGAATGTTCCACCTTTCAACCAGCCACTCAAGGAACGACACTTGGCCCCTCATGCCAGGTATGGCCTAGTATTTATACAGTCCGCATGCTTTTAATGCATCAATGGAAGTTTGATGACCTATCACGGCCAAATCAACGCCCTCGTGCTCTCTTTCGCGCCAATCAAGCATGGTGTGCTCCCTGCACATCATAAAACATCAGTTAGGATCCATAAAATTAAAAAATTTTGGTCTATTTTGGAGGGCCAAGGGTTTCAATTTGTGTTTTGCAGGGTACGCACCCCAGCCTTTAGGGACAGAGCGCCCGGACGCAGCTTCCCTTAAGGCCGGGTGCGTACACCCCGTAATTTTCCCATTGGGAAAATATCGGGGTACGCAGGTCAGCAGTGCATGACCTGCGTACCCCGAAGTGCGCATATTGAAACCCCAAGACCCCCAAAAAACCAAATAAAAGCTAAAAAATGAATTCTAAACGGATGGAAAACAAGAGAGGGGTGTTGTAGAATACCTGGTGAAACGACGTTCGATTCTGACGGTCGGATTCTCCGCAATCTCCACGGGAAGTTTCTTGTCAAAAGCCCTTTTCTCAACCTCAACAGTAAAATGGTAAAAATGACATGGTAAAAGGTCTTTTTATAGGTTTTTTGGATGAATGAATGCTAAGTTTGTTTATTTTTCACCATGAAAGGACATTTTTCAATGTATTTTTTACCCATCTTAAACAGGTATGAGTAATGTGTCATTTTTGTGCAGGACAAAAGGACTTTAGAGTAAAATCATCATTTTTCATGAACCAAAACGTCAGAGTCATCTTTTAAGCTCTTTTCTGACTCCTAAAACATGAAAAGATTGCCGAGCGTTTCTTTTACACTCATTAAAACGGAATTAAAAGACGGTCCCCTTATAGCTCTTTTCTGACCGTAAAAACAGGAAAAGATTGCCGGGTTTTTGTCGTTTCAAACTCGATACGGAAATAAAACGACGTGTCCTTGATCGCTTTTTACTTTTCAGGTCAGAGACACTAATCATGAAAGTACTCCTTGGTCGCAAGATCAAGCGGTTCTCCCAAGTATTATTTTATACTTTTTCGGGCTTGGGGGACACAAATTTACGAAAAAGTTCAACCTGGAGTCTTCTTAAGTTTTTCAGACTCTCTAAAATTGAAAAACGCCGAGTTTCTCCTATACTGGGCTCGTTAAAATTTTACAGTAAAGGACCTGTTCAATTACAAACAGGAACGAACCACTCCTTCCTAGGGTTCGAATCAAAACTAGGTTGGACTCATCCGAAGGATGAGCTTATAATCAAGCATATGTTATCCTCCTCAAGCTTGTTAAAAATAAAGAGGTACTTGCCAGAAATGGTGGGGGAAAAGAGAGAAGAATGAGCCTATTTGTTATTTTTTGTCTCAGAAGAAACTTTATTACCACTCTTGGACACGACACTTTTCATTCACCTGGGTTGGGAAATCCTTTGCCTCACAGTTGATCAAACCACATTAAAAGTCTTCAGCCGGGTTCCGGGGATTAACTTTGAGTCATTCATCACCAAGCCATCTGTTGTGTCGTTATGTGTTCAAGAGGTCTGCAAGCAAAACTTTCATCTGCAAAATACTTGTCATCCATTTGACCATCCCTGAGTCAGTCCTTACAGCAACATTTCTTCAACTTGAACAATGATTTCGTGTTGTAGGCTTGCCTGCAACGGGTCGCTTTCTATCGACATCAGCACATTATCTAGAGAGATGACTTAGAAATCGTCAGTACCTTGAAGTCTGCATGCATCAATGGCAGGTTTCTCGCCTTTGACGTCAGTTTACATCATTGACTTTCGATCGAAGGATTCCGTGAAATGTTCGACATCAACTCATTCATTCACATCTCATGGATTGTACTGGGTACTTTGAGAACCATTGACATTACTGGTGGTTTCTCTCACACTTGTTAACAGTTTACATCATCAACTGGTAATCAAGTGGTTTCTACCATGTTCGACATCAACTCATTTATTCGCATGGCTAGAATCGTACCAATTCGGGAAGTAGAAATGAAGACCCTGGATCTAGTTTCCACCATCCAGGCTGCGAGGAGTTTTGTATTCATTATCTAAGTAGACTAATCATAAACAGATGGCTGCGCCCATACTGTGTCTACAAAAGTCTATGATTATGATGTACTGCAAGATCATTCCTGTATCAGAGTAGTTAGTCTGTTAGTTAAAGTTTTGATCTGAGTATGGGAATGCCTACCTCAGCAATGATATAATCTTATACATGTATTTTGTGTTGAAAATTGCAGGTTCTGACCAGGCTCTCCACGATATAATCCTTGAAATGATAAAGCGCTTCACCCTTCCTAGATAATACAAAACCCTAATCTATTACAGGCTTCGCACTTTAGGGGCCAATCTGTTACACTAAAAAAAGTCACCATGACTATTTACAGTTAGTATGGCTCTATCAATAGTCATGCTATCCTCCTGGGCAAGTCTTATGCCTCTGCTCTCCATGTCAAACTCCAAAAAGAGAGAAAGTCTTTATAAATGTATTTATCTCTGGGTACGCAGGTTCTCTCGGCCTTACCTGCGGGTACGCACCTAATGTTCACAAAAGCTGCGTATTTGTACGCTCTGTATGTAAAGGGACAGGCACGTACCCCTGTAAAGGTCAAAAAGCGCAAGTTTCACTCCAAAAAAGTTACTTGTGGTCATTTCTAGAGGCTTCTAGAAGTATGTTTGACGTGTATGAAGCGCCTCCAGATGGTTCATGTACCCCTACCAAAGAGGAACTTATCCCATCAATAAGGGAGCTATCCCATCCAAAGAGGGGCTTATCCCATTGATGGTGGACCTGATTAACTTCCTCTTGAGCACTATAAATACAGGCATTGGGCCAGAAGGAGGGGAGGTTGAAAGCTAAACATTTCTAAGGGTAGATGCTGCTGGAATTAGGACTCCCATTTAGAAGCTTGTGAGGAGAGATTGCCATCTTTGCTTGTTATATTTGGAAGTGGGTGAGCTTTGTCAAAGTAAAGGAGAACTCTTGATGGACCCTGGGAGGAACTTGCACAACACCAAGGCTCAGGTTGTAATTGTTCCTTTTGTTTCCTATTAATGAAAATGAGTCCATTCTTCTCAATAACTTGTTATTTATGAGTTGTTTCATGTACTCCTTGGTCTATGTGTTAAATATGTTTTATTTTATGAGATTATCAAGTGCTATTTAATCGTTTGATTTTTAGTGGATGCAGGTTTCGAAGTGAAGGAGGAGCTCATCCGGATCAGCGGGGCTGGACTGCTACAACGGCGTTGGACTACAGGTAGGATCTAAACACTTGATTTCTCGTATAGTAAATGCATGTTTAGAGAAGGATTGCTCTTATTTGTCTTGTTTGTCACTAGAGAGTCTTAGGCTCCTAGGGAGGTTGGTTGTGTCCGTACTATCGACTCTTTCCGCCTGACACCTGGCTGTGGAGAAATTGTGCTTAAGACATTAATGATCATTGTTTATTTTCACTTTATTGTTTGTTGTGTTCTCAAATGAAGGACCTGGAAAACTTGGTCGTTAACCCTTAATACATGTATGAATAGAACATCTCAGAATGCCATTTGTTGCTAGATATAAATGATGAATGAAGAAAGCTTGAAGGAGAAGTTAAAGACAATATGTTGCTTAACATAGAACCTACTATCTGTCACTTAGAAGAATTATGAAAATGAGAACTGAATCATAGACAATATGTTGCTTAACACAGAAACTACTATCTATGACCCTTGGAGAAGTTAACGATAATATGTTGCCTTACACAGAAACTATTATCTGTAACTTAGAAATGAAGGTGAAAACTTCAAGTATAAGAGCGCTCTTTTAAGGAATTTTAACTTTATCTACATAAGAAAATAAAGACCTGCAACTTCATTATTATACTTGAAAGAAGAAAACATAAGATGACACATGACAGAGAAGGTTACAAAATTAGACCCAACAATTCATGGAAAATTCTGATTCTTTCATTAATCAACAGTTATACCAGGAATACAGTGACCTAGTATCTGGGTTCTCCAAAATTCAAACAACCACCCCTCTGTGTAAATCTTCCTCCTTTTATACATTTGTGAAACAGTTGCTGATCTCTGAAACTGTCAAACTACTAAACTATTTCCCTAACTCTTTGAAGTAAAAACTATTACAAAAAATTACACAGAGGCTAAAATACACCTCAAAGAACATGGAATAATAGGAAATAACTGAACTTAGAAGATGACAATGACTGTTGGATTTTTGGCTCTGTTAATCAGCTCTTGAGTTCCTCTGTGGATGCTTTAATGATGCTTAATCCACTTAAACCATAATTAACTGCAATAGACTTTGACTTATGCGTAGAGTGGGGCTTACGTATATATCGGATGTGCTTATATTGGCTAAAACACAAAGAAAACATGCCCAACTACCTTTTCTTCGGACTCGGCTTTAACACTGATTTTCCCTTTATACAACGAAATTAATGCAAACCTTTGGTTTACTGTGGAACTCAAAAAGAATTAATTCTGTTGCATAAACCCATCGATTCCGCCTTTTCAGCGCTCCGTTGACTTCCCATTGCGAATTGTATTCAACCCTTTCAAATGATATAACACTACAAAACTTAACAATATGCGATATAACAGACACACCAAGATTTTAAAACATAATGCATATATTTTTGAGTCTGACCATTCTCCACCGTAGGTTTCAACCCCAGGATCTGATCGCTGATATCAATTTCGGGTGGACTACTTGCACGAGAGCTACCCTCCCGAAATGGGAAGTTTTTCTCTCTCCTTTAGTGCTACGTGTCAACCATTGAATGGAATCGAGTGCTTTCCTCTAAATACCATTTACCACTTTGCATCTGCCCGAAATCCCGCTTATAGCTTTAAATCTGCTCTTCGTCTTGGTTAACGCCCGAACTTTGACCATCGACGACGGTGATGCACCTTTATATTTCTCTTCCACTAGTGCTTCTGGTTAATCTCTATCGTTCATTCCTTGATTCCAATCTACATGATTAATTCTGGATCGTTCATTCCATTCGACCTCATCTATTGATCTCCAAGACCCAACGGTTCCTGTGTGTTCATTCTTCATCTATCCACTCACTTTGAATTTGCACCATGTCTTTAGTATTTTGTGTTTTTGGGGCTTTAAAACGTAATATATATGTGTTTTGGGTCCGACTTGTTAGCGTTCGAATTTGCCTCAGGCTGAGCAAGGCAAAACTCGAGGCCACATCAAACCACGCTCAGCCTCGTAGCTAGCCCTACGAGGACAGGAGAGGGCTCTCTCCGGTCAATCTCGGCAAAAGGTAATCAAAGAGGCTCGAGATGACTGAATTGATGACTAATTTTAGGCTAGGTATTAAGTGCAGAGGTTTTGATTTGGTTGTTTTTAGGGTTTTGTTGAAAACAATGGGAAAGGAAATTTGGGCTCGGGGATGAGACACAGTTTCTGCAGAGGTCTGAATGGAGCAAGGTAGGCAATTGTTTGATGCCTTAAAAGCAATGAGGTGAATAGATCAGACAGGTGAGGAGCTAAGGAGAGCAAGAAAACCTCAAGGATTCTCCTTAAACAGATGAAAACATAGGATATTAAACAAACTTAAAGGCAGAGCATTACAGATTATGAATTCTACCTTAACACTTCATTTGTTCAATTGTAGAAGACGAGAGAAGGAAAATGATACACATAACAAACTTAAAAGTACTGAAAGAAGCACACCATCAAGACATAAAGCCACAATAATTCCAATCAGTGCTGCAAAACCCTGGTCTTTCCTTTGCCAAAACGCTGAAGTAAAATGTACAATAAAGTCTCAAAGCCTCTTCCCCAAGAGTTCAACCATAAAAATGACTAAGAAAATACATAATATAGGCAAGCTAACACATTCCCTTGCCTCTAGGGGTCGAGCTCATCATCCTAGGAGCTGTTTCAACCAATTCTAAACAAAGCACTATAATCTAGGCAGTCAAAACAACTTGCCTCTATAAGCTAGGAAACCAATTCATTCATTAATTTTTTGCTATTTTATGAATGAATCTTCTAGAATAGGTAAATAAGTGTCATGTCAACATAAAATTTCATTAATTACATCAAGGAGGGTGAAAAATCCCACCACAAGTCAAAACTGGTCAAACTGGCTGCGTTTTCCTGAGCTGAAGATGAAAATTTTGGAAAATATCCTGATGCGTAGCGCGCCAAAACCCTACGCGTAGCGCGGATTTCCATCCACTTTTGGGGCACTTCCCAACATCCAAATTGAGCTTAGGTTGGCTTGTTGGAAATCCCTGGATGTCTAATTTCCAACCCAAGTGTAATTTTCTAATTTCATGTCCATTTGCCCCTCCAAAAGTTCATTCTCCCAAGACTGCTTCCTGTGTGTCCAAAAAGGGGCAGTGAGGTCATTTTTTGCATGTTTTTTGACCTTTTGGGGACCCAAACCTTGATGAAATGCCTGAGTTGGTGTATTTTATCATGACAAATCCAAAAATTCAAACCTTTCGTGATTTGGACCTCCCATTTTAAGGGTAGCGCGCGGCGCGCTACGCCCAAAAAACAAATTGTGCCAAAAAACCCTGATGCGTAGCGCACATTTCCACCTGCTTTTGGGGAACTTTCTGGTGTCCAAATCAGGTAAAGGATAGCTTGTTGGAAAGGTCTCTAAGTCTAATTTCCAACCCAAGTGGAATGTTTCAATTTTGAGTTCATTTACCCTGTCAAAAATCAAATCTCCCAAGACTGGTCAAAATGTGCCAAATGAGGCCGCCTCAAGGCAGAGTGCTGTTGCAGTCAACTTTTGAATGCCTTCCTCAACTCCAAATTGAGCTCATGATAGCTCATTGGAAATATCTTTGTATCTAGTTATCATTTGACGCATCCTGAAAGTCATTTTTCCAACCAAGCTAGGAGAAAACTTGATTTTCCCAAGGTCATGTCAGAGGTGCATTCGATTCTCCTAAGGCAATGGTATTTTTGACATTTCTCTAAAACCATGACACCTGTGTAAACAGTGAGGGAGGGTTTTCTTCTCTGGCATGTTGTGGACAAAA
Organism: Pinus tabuliformis; assembly: GCA_031772625.1. Classification (NCBI taxonomy): domain Eukaryota; kingdom Viridiplantae; phylum Streptophyta; class Pinopsida; order Pinales; family Pinaceae; genus Pinus; species Pinus tabuliformis. The sequence continues at coordinate 1,349,898,663 of CM062807.1, read as the reverse complement.
ACCTCTCTCTGTTTTCCAAAATTTATCTTTAATTGCTCTGAAACATCTTTTGAGTGAAACTTATCCCGATGTGTGGAACAAGGGATTTTGTCGAAATGAAGCGAAATGAAGGGGATAAGGGGCTTATAAATTCTTGGGGAAATTTTTGGAAGTAGGGAGGAATGTTAGAAATCAGGGGAAAGTGGAATCTCAGAGATCGAGTGAGGGGAAGGGGTCCAAAAGGGCAAAACACAGGCCCAACCTAGAAAATTGCCAAGTTGTAGCAAGAAACTAGGGTTTGTGCGAAAATGAGGAATTTGGGGTATCTCAGAAATGGGAAGTGTTTGATAAGGTATATTAATGACAGGGGAAGGTGTATGAACATCAGGATATAAGTTTTTCTGATGATTTGACCATCCAAGAGAAATTGCCTTCAAAACCCTAGGAGAGGGAAATGAACCGTGCCTAGGCGCAACTGGAGCATGAACAAGGTGTAAAATGACTCATTAGACACTGACATGATAATGAAAACCCTATGAATGATGATAGACTCAGCTGAATAGTGACATAGACCGACATTTGGGCAACTTTTGAAGGAGTGAAAGCAAACCCTAGACCTAATGCCTAATGACAAAATTTTGCTTGAAGACTCTTTGAAATGACAAAATTTGACTTTGACACTCTGAGACCACTTTGTAAGAGCATATTTGATCACTGGAGGAAGGCTAGAAACACTGACACTAACATTGGCTCCAATGGGTATGGTAGCTCCTTGGAGGTGCCAAGAACGACAGATCTTTGAGAGAGCAGACAGTGCCTTCGTCCATTGGGCAATGGAGTCAAAAACTCAAACTAAAATGCGTGACTGAAAATTGATGACTCAATTTATTTGACTGGAACTTGATTGAAAACTCTTGACAAATGACTCAACTTGACTAAGACTTAAACTTACAACTTAAAACTTGATGGCAGCACATAATCGCATGTGTTTCTTACAAAACAATATACCATCAAACTATATCATAATACCAATGTAACCAAACCAGCAGATACCTTGCTGACTGAGTTCCCTGAACAGATCGGCTAGTCAACAATACAAATTGATAATTGGGCATCCAAAAACATAGCTGACCATGATCTCCTTCATCACTGAACACCGCAATAAACACTATCACTGCTGGCTGCAACAAACTTGCTAGAGGGTCTTGAAAAACATGAAGATTTGTCATTGCCACCTCCTGCTGAAAGAACAAGGTGTCTTTTGTTTCAAATTCTGATCTGCCTTCATCATATGCTTCGGTAAAAGTATGCTCATGGGTTTCAAAAAACTCTGAACAGGTAGATGAGTAGATCTCCTCTTGGAAAAGCATTTCAGCACATGAAACATATGAAGAGGAATCTGAATGGAAATCTTGAATGTTTTGTTCTTCTGTGGTGTGAATGTGCTGTAGATCATTTGTATATGATATGACGGCCAGGTTTTCATGTTCCTTATTACATTCTTCAATCATAACGAAAGAAACTTCAGATGATCCTTGAAGCACAATATTATCATTTATGTTGTCTACTACAAATTCATTCAGAGAAACTTTTTCACTTGCTTGAGCAAAGATCTCACCTTGTTGTTCATGAGCTGACTGAATGACCTCCTCATGAAGACTCGGTTCTAATGACAGACTGGCAACACGACTGAGAACATTTGAATCCATACCACTGTCTATGATCTCAACAACAAAATTCTCCTTTTCAGGATTCAGCACAAGGTATTCTTGGTCATCATGATCTGAATGTTGATCTGAAATAGCTGACTTGACTGCATCACATTCTGAAATTGAATCTTGACTACCCTACACGCTGTCTTCTTCTATGGTTAGATCTGAAACGACACTTTCTCTTTCATTATTTTCAGCCATATGACCATCTTCAGCGTGCTGATCTTGATTCTGCTGCAAAATGTCCTAATCATTTTGACAAGTATCCTCTAAGTTTTCTTTATGCTGCTGAAACGGATTTTCGTACAGGACCTCCATGATTTCATCATCCATAAAATTATCATCTTCATAATATTTCTCAAGGCTTTCAATAAAAGTAGAGGCATGTTTGCAACAGTCATAAACCAATTTTAATGATGGATAAGATGCTTGATATCTTTCAATGAACAAAGCATGAAAATCATTTAAACAGTAAATACAGGCTAGCGGAAAATTTTCATACCAAGATTGGGCTTCACCTTCCAGAGTGGCCAGGAATATCTTCATCAAGAAATCTTCAGGAAAATCCACCTTCAACTTGTGAATATGCGTATGAAATCTAACTAGATGTAAAACAGCATCCTTCTTACCATCATCATTAAATGTAGGCAGATTCCTTGACCAATCTACCTTGGGCATCTTATTCGGAAAACTTGGAATGTGATCTCGGCTCATGGGAGCATATCTTCTTGTGATTCGGTCCATCTTGAGAATCTCACAGCTACTGATCTCTCTGCAGTGAAGTCACCATGAAGCATTGATCGCTGGATTCTTCAGTGAAAGGAGTCGCCAGGTGAATGATTTCAGCCTTGCCAGTGTCTGATCGTTGTCCACCATCAACAATAAAATCTAAACTTGATACATGTACTAGGGTAATTAACAAGTTAAATATCACGTTTACAAGCTAGACCAGAGATTGACTGAAGCAACGTTTATCTACTTCCGTTAATGCAAAGCAAAAGCGTTTCGAAGGCTACCTGGCATAACTTCAGGCTCCGTCTGTAGCTTATAAAACAAATGACATCAACAAGTAAACCATTTTCTTCCCCAGCGGAGTCGCCACTATGTTAGCGTTCGAATTTGCCTCAAGCTGAGGAAGGCAAAACTCGAGGCCACATCAAACCACGCTTAACCTCGTAGCTAGCCCTACGAGGACAAGAGGGGGCTCTCTCCGGTCAATCTCGGAAAAAGGTAATCAAAGAGGCTCGAGATGACCAATTTTAGGCTAGGTATTAAGTGCAGAGGTTTTGATTTGGTTGTTTTTAGGGTTTTGTTGAAAACAATGGGAAAGGCAATTTGGGCTCGGGGATGAGACACAGTTTCTGCAGAGGTCTGAATGGAGCAAGGTAGGCAATTGTTTGATGCCTTAAAAGAAATGAGGTGAATAGATCAGACAGGTGAGGAGCTAAGGAGAGCAAGAAAACCTCAAGGATTCTCCTTAAACAGATGAAAACATAGGATATTAAACAAACTTAAAGGCAGAGCATTACAGATTATGAATTCTACCTTAACACTTCATTTGTTCAATTGTAGAAGATGAGAGAAGGAAAATGATACACATAAAAAACTTACAAGTACTGAAAGAAGCACACCATCAAGACATAAAGCCACAAGAATTCCAATCAGTGCTGCAAAACCCTGGTCTTTCCTTTGCCAAAATGCTGAAGTAAAATGTACAATAAAGTCTCAAAGCCTCTTCCCCGGGAGTCCAACCATGAAAATGACTAGGAAAATACATAATATAGGAAAGCTAACACATTCCCTTGCCTCTAGGGGTCGAGCTCATCATCCTAGGAGCTGTTTCAACCAATTCTAAACAAAGCACTATAATCTAGGCAGTCAAAACAACTTGCCTCTATAAGCTAGGAAACCAATTCATTCATTAATTTTTTGCTATTTTATGAATGAATCTTCTAGAATAGGTAAATAAGTTTCATGTCAACATTAAATTTCATTAATTACACAAGGAGGGTAAAAAATCCCACCACAAGTCAAAACTAGTCAAACTGGCTGCGTTTTCCTGAGCTGAAGATGAAAATTTTGGAAAATATCCTGATGCGTAGCGCGCCAAAACCCTACGCGTAGCGCGCCTTTACACCCACTTTTGGGGCACTTACCGGCATCCAAATTGAGCTCAGGTTGGCTTTTTAGAAAGCCCTAGATGTCTACTTTCGAACCCAAGTGGAATTTTCTAATTTGGTAACCATTTTCCCCTCCAGAAGTTCATTCTCCCAAGACTGCTTCCTATGTGTCCAAAAAGGGGCAGTGAGGTCATTTTTTGCATGTTTTTTGACCTTTTGGGGACCCAAACCTTGATGAAATGCCTTGGCAGTGGCTGAGCAGGTGTATTTTATCATGAAATATCCAAAAATGCAAACCTTTCGTGATTTGGACCTCCCAATTTTAAGGGTAGCGCACGGCGCGCTACGCGTTGAGCCCAAAAAACAAATTGTGCCAAAAAACCCTGATGCGTAGCACGCCTGAGCCCTATGCGTAGCGCACCTTTCCACCTGCTTTTGGGGCACTTCCTGGTGTCCAAATCAGGTGCAGAATAGCTTGTTGGAAAGGTCTCTGAGTCTAATTTCCTACCCAAGTAGAATTTTGCAATTTGGAGTTCATTTACCCTATCAAAAATCAAATCTCCCAAGAATGGGCAAAATGTGCCAAATGAGGCTGCCTCAAGGCAGAGTGCTGTTGCAGTCAACTTTTGAATGCCTTCCTTAACTCCAAATTGAGCTCATGATAGCTCATTGGAAATATCTTTGTATCTAGTTAGCAGTTTACTCATCAAGAAAGTCATTTTGCCAACCAAGCTAGGAGAAAACTTGATTTTCCCAAGGTCACTTCAGAGGTGCATTCGATTCTCCTAAGGCAACGGTATTTTTGACATTTCTCTAAAACCATGAAACCTGTGTAAAAAGTGAGGGAGTTTTTTCTTCTTTGGCATGTTTTGGACAAAACCCTCTCTCATTTTTCCAAAATGTATCTTTGATTGCTCTGAAACATCTTTTGAGTGAAACTTATCCCGATGTGTGGAACAAGGGATGTTGTCGAAATGAAGCGAAATGAACAGGATAAGGGGCTTCTAAATTCTTGGGGAAATTTTTGGAACTAGGGAGGAATGTTAGGAATCAAGGGAAAGTGGAATCTCAGAGATCGAGTGAGGTGAAGGGGTCCAAATGGGCAAAACACAGGCCCAACCTAGAAAATTGCCAAGTTGTAGCAAGAAACTAGGGTTTGTGCGAAAATGAGGAAATTGGGGGATCTCAGAGATGGGAAGTGTTTGATAAGGTATGTTAATGATAGGGGAAGGTGTATGAACATTAGGATATATGTTTTGCTGATGATTTGACCATCCAAGAGAAATTGCCTTCAAAACCCTAGGAGAGGGAAATGAACCGTGCCTAGGCGCAACTGAAGCATGAACAAGGTGTAAAATGACTCATTAGACACTGACATGATAATGAAAACCCTATGAATGATGATAGACTCAGCTGAATAGTGACATAGACCGACATTTGGGAAACATTTGAAGGAGTGAAAGCAAACCCTAGACCTAATGCCTAGTGACCAAATTTTGCTTGAAGACTCTTTGAAATGACAAAATTTGACTTTGACACTCTAAGACCACTTTGTAAGAGCATATTTGATCACTGGAGGAAGGCTAGAAAGACTGAAACTAACACGACTATCATGAATTGCAATCAGCCAAAGCTGAGGTGCTATGTTATAATTGCCCACTCTGATTTGTGATTGTGATTTAAGTGCACCGCTAACATACATATACATACATATACATATACATATACATATACATATACATATACATATACATATACATATACATATACATATACATATACATATACATATACATATACATATACATATACATATACATATACATATACATATACATATACATATACATATACATATACATATACATACATATATATATATATATATATATATATATATATATATATATATATATATATATATATATATATATATATATATATATATATATATTGGTTATGGCTACATATAACCATTTATATTATGCATTGGTTTGATCCTTGGCTATACCGGAGCCAATTCTTTTATTCTTACTTGTTCCTTTAGTGATTTCCGATATACCATTATCACTTCTTCCTCTTTATTTTATCTATTTTTTTGAAGTATTTTCAAGTGATTCTTAAATGAAAAATGAATACTACAGTTAACAAAAATGCATGTTACAACATCTGGCTCCACCGAGGGATAGTGCTTTTGTCACAGAAACACTAAGAACCGCAGATTAATGCCTTGTCCTCAGGCATGGAGTCATACATTGCTTCGCCAAACTTAACTGTGTGAAAATTTTGTACAGTGAACCCACGCCGATATCTGCAGTGATAGGATTCTTGTGCTTTGATAGAAAAATATTGAGGATCATAGATCAGTAGCCTTAATTGGGCATGGAGTCCAAAACTGTGAAAACCCTGAAATTTGAGAAACTGAAACCTGACATTCTTGAAGTCTGAAACCTCTGCAAACCAGTTTCCAACTGGGACAATCATCTTTATTTATCAACTAAGATTAAACTAAAGAACTACAACTGGAAACGAAATTCTCAACACCTCAGCTTATTTATGTACAAATTCCTACATATGTACATGATTGACCTCCATTAGGTGAAGTCAATCTTCCAATGGTACCAGGTTAGCATCTGAGTGCCTGATCTAGAACCATTCTACCAGTTAATCTTGAAAATACAATTCATCCTGAACAAAAAATAAATTATGCATAAGGGCAGCTCACAACAAAAGTTAGGAATATATCCACAAGGTAGGATGTGTAGACTGTTGATAAATTCCTCCATGTAATCTGCCACATGATCTTCAAAAGTATAAGAAAAAATATGGTCTTGATCAGCTCCAAAAAATAAATTCTCTATGTATGAAGGTTTCTACCCGATTAAACCTTCTGTTGGGATAATATTTCAACAAAACAATCAACAACATCTTTAAGAAAATTATCTATGTCACTTTCATGTCTCCACTTTTCATCTCTAAGCTTTGATTGAAAATAATTTGTAATTCTAACTTCAGGAAGAAAAAGTAATTTTTTTCACATTACCATACGACATATGATCAACTTCAAATAAATTATTTACCTCTGATCCATGGGCATCATTATGTTCTTCAATGAACTGATATACAATCTCTTTATCAACTTTCTTTTTACATAAGATAGCCTCTTTTTCTATGATAGAAGGCTCAATATACTGTTGTCCAACATATCTCACTTGTTGCTTTCTTTCTCTATGTTCAACACCCAACTGATGAACTTGAAGAGATTCATCCTATTCCCCATTTAAAACATTTTCGTTATAGATAGGAGGACCATCAAATTTATCAAGATAAGATCTCTGGGGATTTATTTGCAACTTAATTATTTCTTCCTCTTCTTGAGTGATGAGCATAAATTCTTGATGCTTGTTTGAACTTTCCTTTGTCTGAATACTCTCTTGATTTGATTGGAACTAGATCAACCAATTCTCTGCTTGGGAGATTATTGAAGAATTCTCTGCATCATTTTGAGAAAATTATAGTTCTTTCCTTTCAGAGACCTTCTCATAGTTAGTTTGGCTATAACCTCTCTGAATGCTTGATATATTATCAACAAGATCATTAGTTTGTTCAATGGGATTATCATGAGCTTTTAAAGTTTCTTTAGCATCATAATATTCACAACAACCTTCAAAAAGAAACTTGTGTGGATAATAAATTCTACAAGAAGAATTGAATACTGAATGGAAATATTTCAAAGATGAAATGCTTGAATGAGGCAGAGACCTAAACCAAACCCTAGCTTCTAGGTCCAAAGAAAACAAAAACAACTTTATCTTCACATCTTCATGAATGATGCCCTGCTACTCCATGCATTCATGAAACTCTTGGAGGTGCTGAGCTGGACCTTCATATTCCTTTCTACTAAATTTTGGAAGATACTCATTCCAGGCATATCATGAGGGTAGCCGGTGATCCCTGTTGGTCACTTTAATTGCTTATTAATTCAAACAACCAAGTGCTACATAAATTTTCAACCCAGGGAAGTCTGTTATTTCAAAGGCAACTGCGTACTATATGTACTCAATCCTAAAAGAAATAAAAGTTGCAGTAAAGACTAGTCACACCTTGCTTAGGAAAACTGAAGCTCCACTCTAAGTTACAACAAAAACAATCTATTGCAGATAGCTACCAAAGAATGCTTAATTTCATTAAAGGAGTGATCTAAAGAATCAATCTGCAAAGGAAAGCACCGGCTATGTTGTAACAGTGAACAGGACCCTATTCCTAGAACGGGAATCTTCAGCAACTGTTTCTGATTATCAAGATGCCAACTCACTCTGTAAACTCAATTGCCAATGCAACACACATGAATTAACTGTGGATAAAACACTGCAGCAATCAATTGGAAAGAAAACAGTGTTTCAGCAATAATGCAAAAAATGATATTCAGTAAACAGTACTGTTAACAAAGCATGAATGAAAGACACACTTAACGCACTGCAGAAATATAATGGGTGAATCTTGTGATGAAGGTGGGCCCTGTCCTTCTCACAAGATTCCCCAGGAGATGAGAACTAGAAAGAAATGTTCAGAACGAGATTTTATTCATCCATCAATATATCATGTTACAAAAAAAAAATAAAAATAAAAACTGGTTCTGTTCCTTCAACTAAGCCTTTTCCCATAGTTTGTTCGTCCCCTTCTAATGTAGATATCTCCTCTTTTTAAAGAGGAGACATCTATTAAAATAGATTACATTGTAAGTCCTATTTTAACCCTTTATACAAAAATAGGGAAGTCAGTTTTCCCTTCAACAAAATGTTGTTACAAAAATATTGTCTTTAGATCATGATCGTTACATCCAATGTAGCAGCACCTTCGGTGATCTTCTTCTGTTACTGTCAAATCTAGACTACAAATCACAACTGTTCAGCCACGAGATTTGCATGTCGTCCCTACTATTTCAACAACTGTAGAAGTAACCTTGCAATCTCCAGGAAATTTCAGCAACATGTACTGCACATTATTCTTTAACCGTTCAGTAACTATCAATTCAATGGTTAACAATGAAGATAGCGTAATTATATGTAAAATGATTAAACATATAGTGATGAGAAGAAATATTGTGTACCTTTGGAATAATTGGGTGAAAACAATAACAAGGACTTCAAATATAAGTTGAAAAAGGATGACATCATAGCAAAATGTATGGTCAAAAAGAGACAATATGAGGTCCTAACATCCCCCCCAACTGAAAGGGTTGTATGTCCTCATGCAACTTTTATTCTGAATCCGAGTATTGGGCTGTATAGTGCAGATTACGTAGACAGTAGGTATAGAAGGTGCTATCAACCAAATCTCTGAAACCCTGGACATTCTGTAATCTCTGCCATGCTGCGAGCTCCTCCTTTTTGGACAACCTGAAATAAGCCTTATATTGCTATACTGGCAACCATAGAAGAGGGAAGTGAAAATGATATCCTAACCATTTTTCGGCACACTGTTGAATGCATTTGACATAGTTAGGTAGCCATGAAATTGTTGTTTGAAGATTAAGAGGGTTAAAGGGATGATATTCCTTTCTCTCCCTAGGGCAGTGTTCCCAAAATAGATTGTTTGCCTGTAAGTTAAGAGCTCCCTTGGCTTTAACATAATGTTGGCAATCTTTTAAGACTGCCGCTTGTAACTCTCTGATATGCTCAGTAATTCCTGGTTCCCTTAAGAACCGATGATATTTAGTAATGAAAACAGTAGCATTCTATGGCTCGGATCGAATCCACAGAAGATGATTTTCTTCATTCTGTTTTGTTGAAAGGAAGGAATTTTGCCACGTGAGCTGATTGGCCAAGAAAGAGACAAAGGCTCTAATCTGAATGTCCGCAACCAGAGGGATTAGATTAAGCTTTCTATCCTCAGGCATGGCTTCATTATGGAGGTATAGTTCACAGAGTAAATTTTGTTCACTGACTAATGCCTCTGTGAATGTTTTGATAAACTGTTGAGGTGTAGATACCTCATGAGGTCATCCATATCTGATTGCCTTTACTTGGAAGAATGCTAGGCACTCTGCAAGAAACACATAATAATTAAAGGATGGTTTCCTGGTGGCCAGTAGTCTTTGAACCAAATTAAACATGAGGAGCAATCTGGTTTTTAACTGCTTATTTTCCCTGTTCTGTGCACGAGACTGTTCCAAAATTTCCCAGTTTGAATATATATGATTTTTCCACGATAATTTGTTCTCCTGCAAGATCTTTTCTTGCGACACAACATATTCCTTCTTCCAGTTATCCATTTGTGCTTGAATGCTGTTGGTCTGAGTGAAAACAGTCTTTGAACGCCGAGGTTCAGTCTGAGTAAACACAGTCTTTGTAGGCCTTGGTGCAGGACTTTCAGTTTTAACAACCAGAGTAGGCTGAGATATTTGTGGTTTAACCTCCTTTTCAAAAATATTTGAAGGCCCTACTTTTTGATTTATTTGCAGCTCCTCTTGAACATCTCTTGCATAGGTTAACGATTTCATCATATGATTCTTTAGATATGTCCCCTTTACCAAGCATATTTAGCATTTCTAAACAATCATCTCTTACCCCTTTCAATAATATTGTTTTAAGAATACCTTTACTTACATTGGGGTGATCGGATCTCTGCAGATTGTATTGGAGTCTTTCCACAAAGTCCTCCAAATTTTTGTCCTCCTTCTGAACCATCTTGAATAGTTCCTCCCTTTTCTCTCTTGTTCGGCAATAGTCTTGATATTTGGCCAGAAACTTCTCCTTCATCTGATCCCATGTTGTGATCGCATGACCTCCCAAGCTCATAAACCATCTTAGTGCATTTCCTTTTAATTTTGCTAGAAATAACTTCAATTTTTGAGCATTAGTAACATAATCATAACTTCTACACAATATATCGAACTCGAAAAGAAACTCATTAGGGTCTTCAGAGGATAAACCATGGAAGGTGTGGGGTATTCTTCATAGGAGTTGTTCCTCTGGGAAGTTCCCCAATAGGGAATTCCAAGGTGGAGAGAGAATTCTCGCCTCTTCCTTCTCCTCCTCCATGTCCTCTGCCAAAGAGTCCTTCATTGTTTCCATCCACTGGTTGTTCTCCTGTTGCACTTGCCCTGTCTTTAGCGCTTTCTGTTGGACTCTCAATGTCTTGAATTGGTTCCTCAACTTCAATATCTTCAATATCTTCTATTGGTTCTTCAATGTCTTCTACTAGTTCCTCAATATGTTCTACTGTCTCTTCAACCCTTTCAGGTCCCACTACTTCCTCTGTTTTGTAGTCTGTTTGGAGAGAGTACTGAGTCTGTGGCCTCCGAGAGCTTAACCTCTGAGAAGTTTCAGCTTTTGAAATAATCTCATCAATAAAAGTTTTTTTTCCTCCTCTTCCTTTACCTTTGCCACTTGTAAGATTAGTTTTCTTGCATCCTCTCATGCATCCTATACATATAACAGAAAATCATCAGTGCCTTTAAAATCTATGATTGCCTTCCCCGGCAATGGCGCCAAAATGTTGGTCACTTTAATTGCTTATTAATTCAAACAACCAAGTGCTACATAAATTGTCAACCCAGGGAAGTCTGTTATTTCAAAGGCAACTGTGTACCATATGTACTCAATCCTAAAATCAATAAAAGTTGCAGTAAAGACTAGTCACACCTTGCTTAGGCAAACTGAAGCTCCACTCTAAGTTACAGCAAAAACAATCGATTGCAGACAGCTACCAAAGAATGCTTAATTTCATTAAGGGAGTAATCTAAAGAATCAATCTGCAAAGGAAAGTGTTGGCTATGCTCTAACAGATAACAGGACCCTATTCCCAGAACAGGAATCTTCAGCACCTGTTTCTGATTATCAAGCTGCCAAATCACTCTGTAAACTCAATTGCCAATGCAACACACATGAATTAACTGTGGATAAAACACTGCAGCAATTAATTGGAAAGAAAACAGAGTTTCAGCAATAATGCAAAAATGATATTCAGTAAACAGTACTGTTAACAAAGCATGAATGAAAGACACACTTAACACACTGCAGAAATATAATGGGTGAATCTTGTGATGAAGGCGGGCCCTGTCCTTCTCACAAGATTCCCCAGGAGAGGAGAACTAGAAAGAAATGTTCAGAATGATATTTTATTCATCCAACAATATATCATGTTACAGAAAAAAAATTCCAATTTTGTTCCTTCAACTAAGCCTTTTCCCGCAGTCTGTTCGTCCCCTTCTAATGTAGATGTCTCCTCTTTTTAAAGAGGAGACATATATTACAATAGATTACATTGTAAGTCCTATTTTAACCCTTTATACAAAAATAGGGAAGTTAGTTTTCCCTTCAACAAAATGTTGTTACAAAATACTGTCTTTAGATCATGATCGTTACATCCAGTGTAGCAGCTCCTTCGGTGATCTTCTTCTGTTGCTGTCAAATCTAGACTACAAATCACAACTGTTCAGCCACAAGATTTGCACGTCGTTCCTACTGTTTCAGCAACTGTTGAAGTAATCTTGCAATCTCCAGGCAGTTTCAGCAACGTGGACTGCACATTGTTCTTTAACCGTTCAGCAACTATCAATTCAATGGTTAACAATGAAGATAACGTAATTATATGTAAAATGATTAAACGTATAGTGATGAGAAGAAATGTTGTGTACCTTTGGAATAATTGGGTTAAAACAATAACAAGGACTTTAAATATAAGTTGAAAAAGGATGACATCATAGCAAAATGTATGGTCAAAAAGAGACAATATGAGGTCCTAACAATCCCAGTAAAATCAAATGGATCAAATTTATGGACTAAAAATGTAGGGAGAGCCATTAAAACCTAGAAAAGAAAACTTCAAAGTGCAGTGGAGTCGCCAATTAATGTTGTAAGTGAAAATCACAGGTGTGAATGTACAACCAACTGTTGAAACTTGTCACTCTCAAGAATCAGCTTCAAACTTAATAAACCTAGGGAAAAGTGTTCTTAATCAATTGTTTTGCAAGCTGAGCTTCTTGTGGATTCGCCTTTTATTGCTTTTATTCGAAATAGCCAAGTATTTCCTCCTCACTAAACAACCAAAGGAAAGTATTGAAAACCCAGGGAAAAGTGTTCTTGTCTTCTCTCATCAGCAACGGTGCCAATTAATGTTGTACCTTAAGAAACCAATTTCTTGGTTGTGGAGAAATTGTGCTTAAGACATTAATGATTATTGTTTGTTGTCACTTATTTGTCACTTTATTGTTTGTTGTGTTCTCAAATGAAGGACCTAGAAAACTTGGTCTTTAACCCTTAATACATGTATGACCGAAACATCTTAGAATGCCATTTGTTGCTAGATATAAATGATGAATGAAGAAAGCTTGAAGGAGAAGTTAAAGATAATATGTTTCTTAACACAGAACCTATTATCCGTCACTTAGAAGAATTATGAAAATGAGAACCGAATCATAGACAATATGCTGCTTAACACAGAAACTACTATCTGCGACCCTTGGAGAAGTTAAAGGTAATATGCTGCCTTACACAGAAACTATTATCTATAACTTAGAAAGGAAGGTGAAAACTTCAAGTATAGGAGCGCTCTTTTAGGGAATTTTAACTTTATCTACAGAAGCAAATAATGACCTGCAGCTTCATTACTATACTTGAAAGAAGAAAACACAAGATGACACATGATAGAGAAGGTTACAAAATTATACCCAACAATTCATGGAAACTTCTGATTCTTTCATTAATCAACAACTATATCAGGAATACAGTGGCCTAATCTCCGAGTTCTCCAAAATTCGAACAACCACCCCTCTCTATAAATCTTCCTCCTTTTATACATATGTGAAACAGTTGTTGATCTCTGAAACTGTCAAACTACTAAACTGTTTCCCTAACTATTTGAAGTGAAAACTATTACAAAAAATTACACAAAGGGTAAAAGAAACCTTAAAGAACATAAAATAACAGGAAATAACTGAACTTAGAAGATGACAATGACTGTTGGCTTTTCGACTCTGTTAATCGGCTCTTGAGTTCCTCTGTGGATGCTTTAATAATTCTTAATCCACTTAAATCATAATTAACTGCATTAGACTTTGACTTATGTGTAGACTGGGGCTTACGTATATATCGGGTGCGCTTATATTGGCCAAAACACAAAGAAAACATGCCCAACTGCCTTTTCTTCAGACTCGGCTTTAACACTAATTTTCTCTTTATACAATGAAATTAATGCAAACCTTTGGCTTACTGAGGAACTCAAAAATAATTAAATATGTTGCATAAACCCATTGGTTCCGCCTTTTCAACGCTCCATTGACTTCCCATCGCAAATCGCAATCAACCTTTTCAAATGATATATCACTACAAAACTTAACAATATGCGATATAATGGACGCGTCGAGAGTTTAAAACATAATGCATATATTTTTGGGTCCGACCATTCTCCACCGTAGATTTCAACCCCAGGATCCGACGACTGATATCAATTTCGGGTGGACTACTTGCACGAGAGCTACCTGCCAGAAATGAGAAGTTTTTCTCTCTCCTCTAGTGCTACGTGTCAACCATTTAATGGAATCGAGCGGTTTCCTCTAAATACCATTTACCACTTTGCATCCGCCCAAAATCCCGCTTATAGCTTTAAATCGCCCTTCGTCTTGGTTAACACCCGAACTTGTTCGCGCCGGATGACCATGGATCTTCGACCATCGATGACGACGATGCACCTTTGGATTTCTCTTCCACCTGTGCTTCTGGTTAATCTCCATCATTCATTCCTTGATTCCAATCTACATTATTAAGTCTAGATCATTCATTCCCTTTGACCTCATTTGTTGATCTCCAAGACCCAACGGTTCCTGTGCGTTCATTCTTCAACTGCCCACTCACTTTGACTTTGTGCCATTTCTTCAGTATTTTGTTGTTCTAGTGCCTTAAAACATAATATATATGTGTTTCGGGTCTGAATATCGTGAATCTCAAGTGGCTAAGGCTGAGGTTCTATGTTATAACTACCCACTGTGACTTGCAATTGCGATTTAATCGCATCGTTAACATATATATATATATATATATATATATTGGTTATGGCTACATATAACCATTTATATTATGATTTGGTTTGATCCTTGGCTATACCGGCGCCGATTCTTTTATTCTTACTTGTTCCTTTAGCAATTTCCAATATACCATTATCACTTCCTCCTCTCGCTTTTATCTATTTTTTTGAAGTATTTTCAAGTTATTCTTGAATGAAAAATGAATACTACAGTTAACAAAAATGCATGTTACAACACATGGTATCTGAAATATCCTACTAATTTTCACTATTGTCCTCTTTCTGATCGGGTTCAGGATGTTGAATTTCTTCTTTTACCTATGGCTGATTAGTTTGTTATGGTGCTGCAAGAAATATTTCTTGTGGGTAATCTTCATGAACATATAAACAACACACATCCTCTATTTCTTCCTGAGGGGAAGACAATTAAAGCAAGACTTCTACTTTTTGTTCATACCGTTGAAAAGGATTTCCATCTAAAGCCTCTAGTATTTCATTGTTTTTGAACTGATCATCATCATAGCAATCTTCCAGATATTGAATAAAACTTTCAAAATGATCATAGTAGTTTTGAATAAGAAACAAATATGGATAATCCTCTCTGTATTTCTCGAAAAAAATAGTATGAAAATGCTTTAACGAACATATACTAGCAGCACGTAGATTTTCATACCAAGATCTAGCCTTTTCCTCCAAAGTTGCCATAAAAAATTTCATAAGACAATCGTCAAGAAATTGGACTTTAAGCTTACATATGTGCATATGAAACCTCAATAAATGTACAATAGCATCATCTCCTTTTTTATCTTTAAACAATGGAAAATAAATTAACCAATCATTGGTAGGCTTGGGATTTGGAAAACTTTGAATTCTTGATCTATCCATAGGAGCATACCTGCATTGTATTCTTGAACTCATTTTGAAAAAAATCAACAACGGAATGGAGTCACCATAAGTGCTTTACAATTCTGGATTCTTTGATAAGGGAGTCGCCATGCAAACTTTGAGGCCCTGCATACTTTGAACATGGACTCTCCAAGTGAATAATTTAGCCTTCTTGTGTCTAATCATTGTTCACCATCAGCAATCAGATCTGGAATTTGATACACTTTTCTAAGGAAGATAAAATGTCCTCCCCAGCGGAGTCGCCACTATGTTAGTGTTCCGTAATTTCAAGGCTGAAGGAAAAACCACAGAGGCAACATCAAAACCACTTTCAATTTTAGGATCTAGCCCTCCTAAACTCAAATAGGGGTCTCTATGTGAGATTTAACTTCTTTTATTGGGAATTTCAGGATATTTATTGGGCTCAGAGTTTGGCTTTTAAAATGGTTTGGTTGTAAGATCAAGAGGAATCCATTGGCCAATGGAGTCAAATAAACATGGATGTTGCATCAAATGTTTAAAAGAGTAATCATAGGGCGAGCTAGTTACATTTACTGGATCTCTTAAAGTGAATTATGAAGTGGAGAAAAAGTGTGTTTCAGTAATGACTGAAAGGCATTTAAGAATTTTCCAATCAGACTTCAGAAGAAAACATACATATTGTAAAAGCAGTCCAAATAAGGTGTTCAATTAACATATCTTATTTTTCACATCTCATGTTTTACAATTAGATTTCAGATGATAGACATATGTAGAATAACACTGGAAACAATAGTTACAATAAGAAAAACATCACCAATAAAGTGTAGCACAGGAATCATGTGAAAAGTCTTTGTATTATTGACCAGTCCATTTGAGCTCAATGAGCATCTTTACATTGGACAATAAATTTCTTCATACAAACCCCAACATCTATTACTTCGAATGATGAAGTATTTATGCAATTTCTAAACTAAAATATCTTGATAAAAATCTCAAGATCTTTTTACAAATATCCTAAACTATTTTACACAAACAGAAACAAAATGTAGGACATTCAAAACTAATGTATCTAGTAGGCACTATCATTATGGATTTCTGTTGACAAATAAGAGAAATTCGTATTAGATTGCAACTCTTAGTTTATGAGGTGGCTAACTGTCTTTGAGCATTTTCCTCCCAAAATTCTGCAAAATAAGGTCTAGTCATCCCTTTGTATATCTCAATCCAAGATATCTATGTTAAACAGGAGAGATTTTATCGTAGATAAATATGTTTTCGAGATAAACCTCGCTCAGTTTCCCAAACTACAAAACTTAGTCTGTAAATATGTAAATGTGTAAATGTATCTCTCATTCTATTATAGCTGTGTAAAATATTAAGTTATTATACTTTGGAATCTTAGGAACAAAAACCTCCTCCAATTTCTCAAGAGTCATCTCTGATTGGCCACAATCTGTTCTGCAAAAGTATGACTAAACAAGAAACTTTGGGAAAATATGTCTGTAAAGCTTCATCTGTATATCCCCAACCATAATAGTTATTAGAAACTTGAGATAGGTTTTTGTACATGAGGATGTTGGCAGAAAAAACCTCTTTTGGTTTCTCCAACTTTGTCCTCTTGGGTTTGGAAACCATGTTTGAAATCAATGTGGAGTAGAGGAAAAAGCATAGTTTGAACTAATCATGAGACAACTGAATGATGTGGATGTAGGAGATGACATGGCAGTCAGGGAATAGAGGGTAACATAACCAGGAGTGCGTTGGAAAGATGTTGGGAAAGGAGAGTGGTAAGCACGAAGGTGGTAAGGAGTTTTCGTAGGGGGTGAGAGTGGCAAGTGGTATCGTGAGGGGGGTGCAAAATGCAGAGGGGAAGACACGTAGCGTGGGATCGGCGGGGTAAAACTGCCTTTTTGGACCCCTTCCCCCTGGCTATAAAGCTAGGATGGAGAAGGGGGTATGAAAAGGATTGTGCACCATCGATCTATGGAAGAAGAGGACCAAGGATCGGGAACACTGCAACTCTTTAACCCCATGTGACAAAATCCCTTTTTGTCATTTTCAGTCTTACAATAAAATCAAACTATAGTACCAAGGCCTTTATTACAATTTTATTTAATCACATTTAAATGATGTGATTAATTTAATCTAAACATACTTAATTATCCTCTAATGCTGCATTTCATCTTGCAAGCATATTTTTTATTTTTCTTAAGGTTTTGACCTTTTTTGGAAATAATTTACAATATGGAATATTATTTACAAAATCTGAAATATAATAATGATCAGCTATAATCAAGCAATCATATAAACATTATACGATCCTAATAGGTCGCAAGGCTGCATAGGCCTCCCTTGGACATCTATGCAACCATGTGACCAACCATCGGTCGCAAAGAAATCACTCATCCATGAATGCGACCATGCGACCTCGCGACTACCTGGTCGCAAGGTCGCATAGGTCTAAAAGTCGCATGTTTGACCCATGCCACCTTGCACATGCGAACAAAATTATAAAAGGGAGGTCTCCCAAGTCTTATTATAACAATTCATTTGGTCACATAGAAGACGAGGAGGGTCTTCGACTTGGGCGCGCGCGTGGTTTGATCCAGGTAAGTAACCTTTCACCTTCCCCGTAATCATGATTTTCTCCAATGTGTCCCTTTCTACATCCTCGACCTTCTACATACTATTCCTAGGTGGTTTTCACCCATGTTTCTTGATCTTTTTACCTCATTTTCCAAAATCATTTTCCATGGCCCCTTCCACTCTTCCCGGACCCAAACCTCTGCCATTCTTCGACCTCGGCCCTCCAGGTTTTTTCCAGTAAGCCTTAACCTACATGCCTGCAAGAATCCTAGACCTCCCAAATCCATAAATCATTTTCCTTGATCCTCTTAAAACCTAAGTCGCGTGACTTGAGACCGTGATATCTCTTTTTTCGTGACTTTGCCCCAATGTGACTTTGCAACCCTGCAACCCCCATCGACTTGCAACTTGCGACCATACGGCCTCCATCAACCCAACCTATGACTTTGCGACCCCTATCAATATGCAGCCCATACAACAAGCCACTTAGTCACATTTTTGTCCTTGCAACCTACCTCCCCTGCGACTGGCCTACCACCTACTGAAACTCCTTTTATTTTGCAATTTTACTTGATTTTCATGTCGTCTCTCGCATCGTGGGATTATTGTTTTGACATGTCAGGTGATGTGGACCTCGAGTGCATATCCATATCTTCCTTTGAAGATGAAATGGCTCCCCCAACCACTAAAGTTGCTCGCAAAGGTTCGGGAAGGTGGTCATGGGAGGCCAACAAAGATGAGGAGCCACCCATCTTCAGCGACACAACTTGCAACATCAGTAAAACCATGAAGCTCTCGTGGTACGACATCTATGAGGAGTTCTCAAAATTAGACATACCAGAAACCCAGGAGGTTTTTAATACTAGGTGGCTCTCTGAGTTTTTGACCGCAGTGAAGGACATCCTCAGGGAATGGTGGCAAGAGCCATCAAAGTTTCGGGTCTGAATGGATCATGCATACAAGACAAAGGGATTGCGCAAGGTATATCAGTTAATTCCTGTGATGATGTGCTAATTATATGGTAAGGTAGACTGCGACATTTTTACGACACTTGGGTACCCCTCATGTATGTCGTTTCCACCTGAGGAACCATATTTAACTGGGCTAGCATCCTTGCGTTATCTTTGAGAGCGAACATAGCTGCAGCCAAGCTCCCAAAACTGGAACAACCTCCAGAATTCACTATGTCTTCATACCTCCTCAACGTCGTCTGCTCGAGATGCTACTTCGAGCACTGGAGCTACAACTGGGACTCATTAGCAGCCGGCCCTGTGCATTGCCATTACAAATTTTTCTGGGACACGACTTACAAAGGTATGATAGATGTAATCTTTGAATCTTTCATCATCCCGTTGTACTGGCTTCTATTCAGGGAAGAACCACCGTGCATGTTAAAGAGGGCTATGAAGATCATGGTCAAAGTAGCACATTGGTTTCCCATTCAAGAAGGAACATTCATCAGAGTATTCGATACCCATAAGGCCCCTCATGCCCTACCCAAGTTCATCATGGACAAGATACTCCAGTGAGAGTTCTGCTACCAAATAACACTGGGTTTTTCAAGGATATTGAAAAAAGGAAAAAATAAGCCCTTGCCCACCTTCCCTCTCACCATCAGAGCATATGTCGTGGAAAATTTCAAATAGGTAGAGGTAGAGGTCGACGCATTGAAGGGAAGCCACTTTGTGACCCTCAACTACCAGACATATGATCCTCATAAATTTGTGGCCACCTACTACAAAAAGGAAAAGTTCAGCTGGTCATATTCTCATATGAAACAGGATCTCGAAGATGGGATTAAAAATTGGTATATGATACAAGATAACTTAGTCCAAATGAGCAGCACGCCAGGGAAGATTGGCTCCTCGACGATTCACAGGAAGACATGGGCCTCAAAGAAAGAGCTTCCACTATAAATAAAAAGCAGCATGAGGCACCAAAAGGCACCAAGGAATTTGAGAAGAGAAAAGGAAAATATATAGAGGATGTCTTGAGCGACCACGAAGAGGAAGACACTAATACTACGTTGGAACAAAGGAACACCACCTTGGCAAGGAGAAAGCGAGAGCTTAAGAGGAAAAGGGAGCTATAGAGAAAACAATCTCGAGATTCCCACAACCAAGTCCAGAGCGAGAAAAGGAGAAGCAACAGGAAGAAAGAAGGGCATAGGAAGAGGCAGAGAAGAGAAAAAAGGAGGAATATAGAAGGGTGCATGAAGAGGCAGAGAAGAGAAAATAGGAGGAGGATATAACGGAATAGGAAGAGGTAGAGAAGAGGAAGTAGTATGAAGAAGCAGTGACGATAAGACAGGAGGCGAACATGATCTTAGAGCAAGAGTTGAAAAATATGGAAGATGAGCTAGAGGGGCAAAAAATTCTCATAAATCAAGAGAAAAGACGACAGGAAGAAGAACTAAGGAGAAATAATGATAAGGAAGCTGGGGAAAGCGAACAAGGAGAGACTACCAAAAAAAATGACCTAGGTACAGGGCAAAGTGAACTTCCCCCATTAGACGTGCCTCCTACCACACCCCTCACTGGCAAACACCTCCCCCTGCAAGAATTGGGTATCTCGGAGGGATAGGATGAGGAGGTCCTAGATCTTACAAGGCTCACTTTCGATGAAGTAAACCTCAAAATTATGCAAGAAAGAAAAAAATATTGCACCAAGAATCCAGCTGAGCCTTTATCATTAACCATGACCAAGCATATTGTGCCCAACATTATAGAAAACCCGCAAATGATTGCCTCGGTTGGGACAAATTTCATTGCCGCCACAAAACACAATGTGATCCCGATGAGCAAACAAATTGTAGACCTTCAAAACAGGCTTTACACATCTGAACTAAGGGCCACCATGGCGGAGAAGGAAAGAAGAAAGGTAGGAGAGGAGAACACGACACTTTGTTTACTTCACATGAGTGCAATAGAATTTCAGGTAGCAATCGAAGCAGAAACAAAGACCCTTGGGGAGGCCATGGCAGTAGTCTATGAAGAGACGTCCAAACTGCATCACACAGTGGTCCCAATTATGACAATCTAGGCCCACACAAAAGAGGGGGTCGCGATGCTTAAGGAGGGTATGACTGCTTTCGATAAGATACACGAATGGTCCGTCAAGTACATGGGAGCTCCAGTTGTGGTCCCTAAGAAGGATTGGATCACCATGCCGAATACCAAGGTTCAGCTCCACATCAAAATTCAATCTAAGGACAAACTAACCAAAGATGTGGACATGGTATTAACATCCTACAAACATCTATTCAGCGCCTTAGAATCTATGATCCAACTTCATGGGGTCCCCTCTATAGGAGAAGTCGTGCAGGTAAGGAAGCAAGATGAGATTTCCATGGAAGTATAGGAATTCGTAGAGACGTATAAACAAGTAGTGCGTACAAAAGACATGCCAATCACCAAAGAAAATATCATGCATTATGTGGTAGAACCATTGAGGATCTACACCAAAATGGTAACCTTGAACAACATGGTGCATGCCAAACAGACCACCCTCATCCCGGATGCACTCGAGTGCTTGCACCGACATGATGAATATTAGCCACAGATGACTCCCATCGCAGCAGAATACAACCTATGGTGCACATATTTGATAGAACAACTCGGTCTTGGCATTCTAGAACTTTCCATTGTCAAATTAGTAAATTAAGTTGATAGCTTATTTTTTGTGATGTATCTACTTCAACAACATAGAGCATTTTTATTACAAAAGGTCATATGGAAGACCAAAATTCATTAGGTAGGTGAAGTGTCATGAGGAAGTCTAAGAGTCAAGGGTATGCTAAGAGTCACCCTCACCCTATAAATACACCCTCATGCCTCATTTTAAATGATATTTTGTTGAGGACTTTTTGGAGATATATATATATATATATACATTTCTGAAGATAATTTTGCCTCTTCTAATTAATGTGAGTGATTGTAAGTTTCCACTATTGGTTTCTTCAAAATTTTGATGTCCTAATTCCATGTGTATTTTCTTCACTTGATGGATTGGATGTTCCTGAAAGCTCTCTAATGTGCGGTCTCCTCATATGTTGTCTCATACTAAAAATTTTGTGTTTCTTCGTATGAATGGTATTTGATTCGCTAACTCTATGCTTGTTCCAGTGAACTATTTCATTAGTATTGGTATAATCTATTTTGACTGCACGTTTATTTATGCTCATAGATGTTTGATCATTGTGAATTAATTTACAATTGTTGAACACTTTATCTTGGTGAATATGAGTCTTATTTGAGGCCTACTAACAATAAATTTACATAAGGTTTATGTTGCTTATAGTATGGCTATTCATCATTTATGCATCATAAAATATTTGTCAATTATTTCCTTGTATTTATTGAGGTCCTTGCTTTCAATTGAGTTCATATTTCGCCTCCATCTGAAGCAAGCTCACACAACTAAATGGAAGTTGAGCCTACATACCTAAAGGTATCCCTATCACAAATTGTACAAGCTCTAGTTTGGAACCTACACTGGGGAGATCCCTTTGTTGTTGGAGAAAAATTCCAGCCTCGTCAACAGACTTTGGCGCTAGAAGGAGGGCCATGGCAAGTACTAATCCACACCCTCACACTGAAACTTTCCATCAAGCTAGTAACCAACCTCGTCCTCTCATGTACCTAAAATACCATACAAACCCCCCGTATGGGCCAGCCTTCACAAGGCCACTTCAAGAAGAATCCTAACCTCCCCCTCTTGAAGATGCTCTCCGAGGAGAGGAACTTCCCATGTTCAAAGTCACCAGCAAAGAACTTAGGGCCTTGCTCCCTATCACTCGACAGTTCACGATGGGGCTGAAATACATTCCCACCACTGACTCCCTATCCAATCCATGCACATCTATGCCACCTCACACATGTCAAGGTGTTGAGCGATAAAAATGTGTCTTTCTAACGCCTATCCATCTTGACATTAATTGTCAACCCAGGGACGACTTTTTATTTCAAGAGTGTACTCAGGCTGAGGCGGCTATTTACTGAAGAGTAATGTTATGAAAGATGTATTACAGTGTTCTAAATGTAAGAATAAATGGATACTTGAAAAAGAAATATAACTACAACAACATAAACTCAAATGCTCTAAAATCCAACTATTCACTCAACAAACATCAATTGAGGATACAGTAGAAATAACTCATTCCTCTAGACATTGATACAATTGAAATCAAACTGGAACAAGACAATCAATCTGAGAATGAGGAAGCAATAACCAATGTTCTCTACAGTTGACAGTCCTGCTTTAAAGCAATTAAAAGGAAATAGAAATTGAACTAAAGTTGTTATTAAAAGTAAACTAGGAAAACTCTTTAAAAGCAAACTCTTTACAATTAATCAACAAAAATGAACAACAAAGTAAATGGACAACAAACTGTAATTAAAGGAATTAAACAACGAATCCTATTTAATAAATCTGAACAGCAAACTCTAATTAATGGAATCGAATAACCAATCCTATTGAACAACAATCTGTAATGAATATCAATCAAACGGAACAACAAGTAGAATGAAACCATAATTGAAATAGAACAACGAAGCTCTATTAAGGAATTAACAAGATAAATTATACAGTGTTGAGATTCTTGTTAAATAATAAAAGAACAACAACGCGATTCGTTAATATAACACACTGATATCAAAGCAATTAAACAGCAAACCGATTAACTTGCAAATTGTAATAAAAGCAAATATGAACTATCTCACAACAATAATGGAAAGGTAGAGATACAAATAGCAGATCGATCCACCAGGGTCTGGCCCTCAACCACTGGTGAAATGCCGTTGAGCTACTGCAGAACTACGAAGTTAAACGGCAACACGTTCTTGTATTAATCATGCATAACAGCGTTTACAAACAGTCGATCTCTATTTAATCAATGATATTTGATGAGGAATTGTATAATTACAACAAGAAATCTCTCCATCTCTCAGCCATCCTCCCATCCATCTCTGAATTCATCCTCTTATTCTCTGATCTCTGTTCTGATTTAAATACACAGAGAGCAGAGAGCAGTTACAACTGTGATGATTACAATATAATCATTATTACAAAATTGGATTGTTTCTAACCAATTGATCAACAAGAAAATATATTTCCATCCATCTTTCAACAAGAGCAAGACGAATTTGGCTTTGCAACTGAAATTTGAAAAATGGCCACACAACAAATCTAAGAAAATCATGATCAAAGAACCTTACTTTTCTCTCAACATAAGCTGAATTTGGGCAAACCATTTATTAATAAAGTTAATTTGGTCCGTTCTGAACAAAACCCATGTTCTGGAGTTTCCAGATTCTTCTTCATTTGCCCAGAATCTCAACCGCAAAACTGTCACTTCTTATTCCAACGAATTTCTGAGTTGGAATATTTGATGATGATTTGGAGATCAAATCTATAATCTGGCAAATATCTTGGAGGCTAAAATGGTGAGTGATGTTACAAAATATATTAATAAACTATCATTGATAAAATCATGCAATGATCATCAATTTATTAAAAATAAAGGAGAATAAATAATATTTTTCCATAAGAGCATAAATCATTATAAGATGGAATTATATGATAAATTATGATAGATGGCATGATGAAGAATGGTAGAAATGGATGGAATAAGCGTTAAAAATTGATAATAATAATGACATATTAACGGCCCAACATACCCCCACACTGAATATATTGCATGTCCTCATGCAACAAAAAACTGAATAAATTGCATGTCCTCATGCAACCCAAAAACAAAACCCATGTGTTAACCAAGCAATAAAAAATTTGTTCATCCCAGCTCATGAAATAGATAGAACAAATGAATTCTTCCTTAATTAATTAATATTAATTTTAGCAATCTTGATGAAGGCATAACATTTTTTACATTTACGTTCAAGTTATGTGCATATGAAGTTGCAGCAAATTATGAAATAAATAACAACAACTTCATTAACAATTTTCTCAAAAACTACAAACTAGATTTTGTTGAAATGTTGCAAGTAAATTTATAATATATGAATGCTTCTATGATCCAAAAATAAGATCGTTTTGATGCACGGATCATGAGATATAAACAAAATGGTTGTAGGTGATAGTGCATGATTTCCGAAATACTATAAACTAATATAACTTGAAATTGTTTGGGTTTGTATATTTTAATGATACGTCTATGTTTTCTAGAAATCACAAGAATTGAGTTCATAGTTTTAAAAGTATTATGGAAATCAATTTCTGCACTGTATAAAAATGAAATTTTATGCCTTAAATGAGGAAGAAAGTAGAAAACATCCATCATGCGTAGAAATTCCTCCCCCTCGCTGAAGAATTAGCATGCCCTCATGCGATGCTAGAAAACAAATAGAGGTGGTTGCTACCATCTGTTGAATTCTATGCTTGGTGTAAAACAACATGGAATAAGGGAGGGGTTGAAAATGAATAAGAATAGCAATGGATGATAAAGAATATGAATGACAGGGTCATAAGAAAGAAATGAATGAAAGAAACACTCCCCCAAACTGAAAGATGATATGCTGCTGAAAAAATGGGAAGTGGTAAAGATGTGGAATGAAGGATGATAAATAATGCTCAAAATGGATGTTCATTAAATTCTCCTAAATTCATAATAAATCAGAAAATTATGCTATTTTACCTCAAGTTTTACCTCCGAAAAAAAAATGTAGAATGACATGTATGAACTGGAATTTGTTGAAGCTGATGTACGCTGAACGGATACTGAAAGTGAGGCAAAAGGTGGAATCCAGGCAAGCACATCATGTCTAAACAATTGTTCACGTTCACAAGTTGCTCGAGCCTCTTTTGATAGTTGCAATCGTGTGGTCATGCTGCGAATAGAGTTTCCCCCCATACTTGTTGTTCTCTTGTAAAAAAATCACTATTTTTCATACAATGTGCTTGAATCCATAGTGTTAGTTTTGAATAGCGACAGATTAAGATGCGTGCAAAAATTTCAATCAAAAAAACTTTTGTATACATGCAATATTAGTATTTTGTCAAATCAACAAGTTATGGCAGAGTGCAATAATTATATCGCATGCTATCCCATAATGCATACATTCCCCCCTCTAATTGGAAAATGGCTTCCATGACCATAAAGCATATGAAAGGTGTTATGCTGATGGCATGGCAAGGGAATGAACAATACAACAGTAAATGAAGCAGAGTACACATATCAATGATAGGATTGTGAGAGTTATGGTTATAATGAGAGCAGAGTGTGTAAAGATAGTTATGAATAAGAGATAGAATGCTTTGGATTGATGATAAGTTATGCGAAAAAGAAAAAGGAAATCAATATGCCAAAAAGATGCTTTGTTGATGGTATTCTAGCTGAAAATGATGCGATTGATTTGAAAACAATTTCTCATGCATAAAGATTCAAAACAGGGAAAAATTAAGGAAATAACTTCTCCGAAAAAAAGAGACAATAAGAAAAGAGTATTATAGTAATAATTTACGATAAGATATAACTTCAATACCATAAGCAGAGCCTCTGTTGCCAACAGGCGTCCATAGCCTCGGCAGGGTTGCCTTTTAACCCATATGAGCCAGGATCTTCAATTTATAAATGGAGAGTTCCAGTGCTATTCTAGAGAAGAGATCAGTGTGATGCGTGGTAACCAGATAACCACACTGCCATTCACTAGGATGTAGCAAAAGTGATCAGGCCAGCTTGTGATGAGACCTCCTGTTCCAAGGATAATTTGGCTATCCAATGGATCATAACCCTATTGTGGTGGCCATAATGGGAATGTCACCTTGTTACAGCCTTATGAACATGGTAGGCTGGCTCGTAATGAGACCCCCTATCCTCCATCCGTGAACAAAATTTGTTGTTATTACACATTTTTATGATAAAAAGAGGGAGGCTCAGTATTCCTTGAGAGCAAGGATGGTGGAAGAAGTTGAACATGTCAATAGAAAAAAATATACTCATAATCTCATTTAGTACAAACAGAGAAGATTATAACCAGGAAGGGTGGAACCAGCATGGTATTAAGATGATCAATTAGTATCATGTATAGTAGAAAACAATGCAGTAAAGTAGTTTATAAATAATTGTGTCCCTTTTGAAAATAATCTATCATCAAGGAGTTGTCTTGTTAAAGATCATAACATGAATGATATTAACTCACTTCAAAAGAATCCATAATTTTTATCCTTATAAAAGTAGTGTACTTCATGCCATGAAAGGGAATTAGTAAAATGTGGTTGATATGAACTAGGAATAATCCCACAAGAGGAAGGAAGAGTTTATCTCAAAAATACTCCCAAAGTGTTGCTCCTTTGAAGGAACAGCAAAAACACTCAAAAAAAGTGTTGTTCCTTGTAGGGAACAACAAAGAAAATGCATGCCAAAAAGAAAAAATACACACGAAAAGGTGTTGTTCCCTGTTGGGAACAACAAAAAAATGCGAAAGTGTTTTTCCTTTGAAAATGAACAGCAAAAATGTGAAAGTGTTGTTCTTTTGGAAAGGAACAACAAAAATGTGAAAGTGCAGAAGTGTTGTTCCTTTCGGAAAGGAATAGCAAAAACGTGAAAGTGCAGAAGTGTTATTCCTTTGAAAAGGAACAGCAAAAATGTGAAAGTGCAGAAGTGTTGTTCCTTTCGGAAAGGAACAACAAAAACGTGAAAGTGCAGAAGTGGAAAGTGCAGAAGTTTTGTTCCATTTAAAAGAAACAACAACAACGTGAAAGTGCGGAAGTGTTGTTCCTTTGAAAAGGAACAGCGAAAATGTGAAAGTGTAGAAGTGTTGTTCCTTTCCGAAGGAACAACAAAAATTTGAAAGTGCAGAAGTGTTGTTTCTTTGAAAAGGAACAACAAAAATGTGAAATTGCGGAAGTGTTGTTCCTTCGGAAAGGAACAACAAAATGCAGAAGTGTTGTTCCTTCGGAAAGGAACAGCAAAATGCACAATCATAAAATGCAAGCATGCAAAAAAACAAATTAGCTATTCACGGCATTGATGCTGAGGATGAGTTACAATTTGAAGGCAACAACATCTGAAACACAAAATATAAGAGAAATCAGAAAAGAAACAACATTTTATTTAAAAACAATATGTAAATAAATAAATGAAGTTACAACAACTATGATGTAAAAAAAATGATCTCTTTGAAAATTGTTTTGGTAGCAGTGACATGAATCTTCAAATGGAAACCAATTCATTTCTTATTGCTATGAATCTGTTAGGTAATGAACTAGATGAAATGCCCTTGTTTCACTAAAATTTCTCTCAAGAATTGCTCATCCATAAATTGACTTTCTTTGCTCTGCTAAGACCTGCAAAAAACGAGTATCTACCTGCAATAAAACATTAAATCAATGAGAAAGAGAGGTGCACGGGATCTCCTAATCCAAGAATTATGCAAAAGACTAACAAGTAATTACTCTGTAGAACAAATCCACGGACAAAGTAAAATTAATTTATTACCTGCGGGAGAGCAGTGGCCAATCATGCTAACCAGCAGAGTTTCAATCATAACTTCTTTGTTTTTCATCCGATTTGAGTGATTCCAAATCCAAATGAGAGTTAATTCAAAGGTTTATCTCCAATAGCAATATGTTTTAAAAATTCAATGCTATGATATGTCAAATTTTCTTAGAACAACTTGCATAATAGAGTCATTTTTGATTTTCTAGCTTAGACCAACAGTTGATACTTCAAGCATAGATTTTTCATTTGAATTGGAGATTAAAGTATATTAATTTATTGATCTTCAATAGAAACATGTATTGAAGACAAGAAGAATTGATGGGTCAAATACGTTAATGAACAGCCGAGAAAACAGAGTTTCAAGAGTGCTGATTTACGATAGACAGTGAGTATTTTGATCATAACTTCCTCATACGATATCCAACATGAGTGATTCCAATTGCCTTGTAAACAAGATTCATAGAGGAATCTACCATAGAAACAGGTTTTAAACATATGGTCATTTTGGCCTCTAAAAACTGACTATCCCAACTCTGTTCCTAACTTGCCCGCTAGACACCCTTGTCAATGTTTTGGTTCTAACTTTTTCATTTCAAATCCAAATTGAGTAATTAAAATTGGGTTGGAAAGTAGACATCAAGGGCTACTTAGGATAGAAATAGGTTTTAAAAATATTTTCATTTAAGCCTTCAAAACATGACTGTCCCGACCGTGTTTTCAGAAATTTCATCAAGCCCACAAGCCAAAAAATATGATATTCAAGCATTTTTTCCAAGTTGGTGATAAAAATGAAAATCCGTGTTTGTAGAACTATTATTTCCATTATAATTTATCTACATACACAAATGAATTAAAACATTTATCAACAATGTTGATTTTCACAGTGTGTTGCAACAAAAAACACTATTTTTACATTAAAAATAAAATGCATTTATTTATGTCCTTATTTATTTTAATTTTTTACACTAACTTATTTTGATTTGAAAAATGAATATGACTACATATAAGAGTACTTCCAATGGAACCATTTTTAAAATAGGACTTCATGTATGCACATACCCAAATTTGAAAATGCATATTAATGAATATTGGGGTATGAGAAGCCAACTTACCTCGAAAAGATGGTGTCAAAAATTGTTGAAGTATGGAGTGATGCTGCAAACAAGTGATGGAGTGAAACCAATCATCAATATCCTTTACTTTTTTGATTTTCCATATCCATCATATCATGAAGTTCTTGAGCTTTTAAAATGGCTTGTTGATGCAGACTAAAAGAAACCTCATTTTTTCCCATAACTTCTACAATTTTTGAATTTGAAACATTCTGAATCTCATTGTAAGTTTTCTCTAATGGCACATGTGAGATAGAATGGGTGGGAAGGGTGGGTAAATTTTGTAGTTCAACACTGTAAGCATGTTGTACTGGTTTATTGTGGTGAGGGTGTGGAATTAGTTGAGCAGGAAATTGTGTACAGAATGGAGCATTTTGATGATGTGGTTGATTGGGTTGTGTGGATGGTTTTGATGGGCAAACAAGATGTTGTGGGAGAGCTGGTGAAGAATATGGAGAATGTGTTTGTGCTACAAGATGAGGGAGAGTAGTCATGCAATCATAAGGTGAACCATGCCAAACTTGTAGACAAGATTGGTGGTGGTTATATTGAGATTGACATGGCTACCCTAACACATTAGTATTCCATAATGGATTATGCAAGTAAGAGAATGGAGAAGAAGTGTTTTGAACCATACCTATAGGCCATTATTCCCATTGTTTTGACCTCCCTGCACCTTCCTTATCTCTTTGATATGCTACTTCCATCCTAGATAAGGAAGAGTGAGTATCTATGAGATGCTCCTTTCGGTCATGAGGGCGAAACACTTCATCAAATTCTTGATGTTTATGAACCTGCAAAGCATCCAATTTTGAACTTAGAAAGCTAATAAAATCAACTTTAAAATTTTCAAATAAAAAATTTATTTCAGCTCTTATGTCTCTTGTTTTTGTAGTAGATTTGGAAAAGAGAGAATAAACATCTCTTGAATTCTTACCAGCCTTGGAGGTTTCTCTTGAATACCTTATGCACAATTCACAAACATCATCATATGACAACTGAAAAACATCACCTTTTCCTATCAGATTTAAGAGTTCTAAAAATTCATCTTTGATTCCTTTGAGTAGGAGTGTTTTTAAGATCTCTTTTTTCAAATGCTTATGCTTTGAATTTTGAAGGTTGTAATAAAATTGCTCTACATAGTCCTCCAAGCTTTCATCTTCCCCTTGTATCATACAAAAAATATCTTCATCGGCCTTGCAATAGTCTTGGTACTTCTTCAAGAATATGTTCTTCATGTCCTCCCATGTTTGGATGTAGTTCCCACCTAGGCTCATAAACCATCGAAGAGCTGTTCCTTTTAGAGTAAGAGGAAACACTTTCAACCTTTGATCATCAGTACAATAATCATATCCTCTTGTTGAAGGTCCGAAAATCGGGTCGACAACAAGGGGGATACCCACTCGGTCCGGACCTTGGTTGGCAGCTCCTTATCCGTTTGGTATAGCGGGTCCGACTGGGGATAATGGGACCAGTTTCCCAATCTAAGGGTGTGTGTGTGTGTGCAGAGTTGGATGTTTGCTGATCTAAGAATACTTAAAGCTAATCTAATTCAAACTTTTAAACTAACTCTATGCTATTGTAATCTAATGAGAAACAGCACATCTAATCTATGCTAACCCGGGGTGTATTTCTTCTATTATGCGATCTAAAAAGATTTCAGACAATAACTGGTAATAAAGATCATTCAGCTATCATAAGAATGGAAATCAATTAAGATAAACCACTTTGCATAAAAAGTTAGGCAAAACAGTTGTGAACAACATATCGCATAATAAGTTATTCATATATCAGACATAAATAAATGACTCCACTGTACAAAAGTTCCAAATGGTAACTCAGACATTCATGCAACAACATATAAACAACTAAAACTGTATATCACTTTAAGAATATAAGCAGAAATGGCCAAGAGATAAAAGTACCATTTATGACTGGTCCTACTCATAAGCTTCAAGCAAAAATGATTTATCTCTACTTGTTCTAACATCTACTAAGAGTACAAAAGTGCAACATCAGTAGCAGACATCAAATGCAAACATTAATAAACCTCGATCCATCCATTCATCAAAACCTCCTCTGAGGGTGCAGAAGTGCATGTTCTGAGGACAAGTTTTTGACAAATTTCTGGACCCTTCTCTAAATGCATGAGAAGGGTTAAAATACTACTTCCTAATTCTAATAATAGTTTATTTACAAAATTTTAGGATGCGGTTTTCAAATGACCGTCCTTTTTCTAATCTAACCTTTTAAGAAAAAACAACATTCTAAATAAGGCTATTTCTGAATCTGATCTTTAAAGCTGCAAGTGTTCATCATGGGCTTGAGGAGAGTCGGCTGGCTGACTTCTGCTTTGAGCTGGGCTGAGAAAACAGAATCTATGAGAGCTGGCACTACTTTCTCAGCTGCATTTATGATACATTTCACAGTCATCTGCTGACTATGCGGCTTCACTAAGTATGCCCAGTAACACTCCCAATCTAACATGTTTAGTGCTTGGATCGCTTTTCCCTTTTCCCACACCTTCTGCTTCCATTCTGCTTCCAGTCGTAGTTTATTTGGTAGATACCCCGGGGTGGTCTCTTCGATTAAATTTGCTCTGTGCAAATTTTCATTTACACAGTCGATAAGAATGCTTGCTTGCGTGGCCGCTGTTTCCGCTGCTTGTTCCGCCTCTCTGATCTGATCGTCCCACTTGTTGAAGAGCAGCTCTTTATGACTCTCATTTATTCTGGGTGCACTTGCTCTTTTTCCCTCGTCTTCATCCTGCCAAGCCAAGTACTCTGTCACTCGTTTGTCAATCTGATCATAGTCAGCTCGCAAGTCTACCACTTGATTGGTGATTTTATCACTCAGCTCGCAATAATGACTCCACTGTGATATCTTCCGTCCCAACTCTTCCTGTTGCTGCAGTAGTTGTTCATTTAAGCTAATAGACTCTGAAATAAATTCTGTAAGCTTAGGCTCATCTTTGTGCATTTCTTGTAAAATTTGTAATTGTTTTCCTTTCTCGTCTAGACTTCTTTGATAGCCTATCTGCATTTGCTGAAAGTCTTCCTGCAACTTCTCGAGCTGTTTGTGAACTTCAATATTATCATTGGCTTGTTGCAATTGTCGTTGTAGTAGCTGTATTTGATCTTCTTGTTCTTTCAACAGTTGCTGAACTTCCGATACCTTGTCAATAGTTGGAGAAGCATATGCTCCTGCGATCTGAGACAATTTAGTGAGTTTTTCATTTGGGTTATTGTTGGGGTCTTTCCATAAGACGTCCAATTGTTCAGCATCTTGTGACAATGTATTTTCTAGTTTTCTTTTCTTTCTCTGTCTTCTTACAACTGCTTTATGTTGGGGACTATAGAATACGTCCAGTGGGGGAATTTCTTCTACATTAAGTAGAAGCTCAGAAGGTGGAGTGATAGGAATGTGCTCCGTTTCTGTGACACTGCTAACTATGGTCGAAACCACTTCTTGTGCTACCTGTGTATTTCTCACAGGCATTCTTGGGGCTTGCCCTTCAAGATTGATCAGCTCGTTGAAGGTTTCCCATTCTTTGTCTAATTTTGTCGTGACGGGTGGTGCTTTAATGACGAGAGGGGGGACATCTCTTGGCGGGGAGGCGATAACCTGCTGTTGCGACATTGCACTTGACTGAGCCGTGTCCTTAGTTGTTTCTTCGTTCTTTCCTTGGTCACTTCCAGACCCTTTAGAATGTTTAGGTACTCCTTGCGCAGTGTTAGATTTAGATCTGGAAGTGCTTGAGTTCCCACTGAGGCTAACGCTTAGAGTTGGTTCTCTGTCAGGTAGTCGCAGCTTTTCTAGAGGAACACTGGCTAGTCTTCTTTCCCTATATAACATGAATCTTTGGAGGTCATCTGGAGACAATTTCGACTGAGCTTCTCGCAAAATTTCCTGGAGTGAGCTTTTATTCTGAAATAAATCATCAAATAAATCTTTCTTTCCAACGAATACTTTTATTTTGACGTTCGTTGTGAAATCTTGGGCAACTTCATTTGGGTCAAATGGCCTTGTCGGGAATCTAAATAATTGCAGACACATCATGTTCTCCACTTCGGTGAATGCGTGACCTACATCGAACAATGAAAATGCCCCACAAGCTACAGGAAACTGAGGCCATATGGCCTTCTTTTTGTCTTTTAGGTCTTTAGTTAGGCCGCCTTCTGAACAGGTTTGATATGCAATTTCTCGAGCCAATAGTTTGTCAGGAATATATAAAGGCAGGACATGAGGAGGGACGGTGCTTCCAAATACTCTAATATAGGTGAACCATTCTTCCCCGAACCATCTTGCGATGGGGATGATATCTATCTGTGCCTCGGGTGAGCACCTCGGGGGTTCTTCATCATACATCATTCTATACAAGGGTAAGATAAGCCCGTGACAAATCTGGTAGAAATGTGGGATGAACTGAGAATCCCATAATATCTTATGATAAACATGGATAGGTAATGGGTCCTGGGTAGTCGATTTCCAACCCATAATGGGAAATTTAGACACATAAAAAATAGAATCCATAACATATGCGGATAGATAAAAAGGAGGATAGATCCTTTGAGACAAGGATCTCTTAGACCGGTAATTGATAATAGCCGTGTATAGATTATCAGAAAAGATCTTGGCCCAATCCATAATATCGGCATTTGTGGCAGCATCTATTAATGGTAACCATTCGGACGAAAACTTATTGATATCTGGCATCCCAAATAATCTACAAAGCATGGCCACAGCAAAACAATACGGAGAGGTGAGGGAATCAGTGTTGTACATACCGTTTTTGTCTTTCTTGAGTGGTTCCTCTTTTCTGGACCAATCTTTGGTGGTCTCTGATAAGTTTGGGTTCTCCGCCACAAATTTCTTAACGAATTGTGCATTGTAAGTTGCCTTCGGTTCAGGAAGATGATACATAAGCTTTAAGTCTTGTGCAGCGAATGATCCGATGAGCCCATGTCCTTGAATCTTGAATTGTATGTTGTTCATCTCTGCATTGTCAAGTATCCACTTGATCATATCCGTATATGGTATAATTTTGGGCCTTGCTGCTATCCAATGAAGAAATGAGCATGGTAGCTCTTCTAAGGACGCTTCGGAAGAGCGCTGTGAGCCCGCGATAGCAGTAACCTTCATTATTCTGGGATTCTCTTCTTCAAGTAGTCTGTACATTCTTTCCCACGTCGATATCCTTGCATCTCTGTTGCAGGCTGTGTTTGTATACAAAGGCGCCATTTCCTTCGCCTTCTCCTTCGCCTCAGAGCCCTGAGCTTTATTTTTCTTTCCCATTTCTTCCTGCGTTTGGCTTTGAATCGTCCTTCGTTCTTCGTTCCTGCAGCTCACAAGTGAAATGGAAATGACTGATCAAGAAAGGTGATGGGAGAGTTTTAAATGCAATAGATATATCAAATATGCCACCTTACGTGAAGTAATTCTTTATAGAAGCACACGTCTACATTTCATTTAATAGCTGACAACTAATTCCTTTACTATCATTAAAAGTGCATGATCTTGAGTCAGATTATGGTAAGTGGCTTTTCTTGAATAGCGTGCCCGAAGGATTCGTGATGAAGTGATTTTATGATTTGCTTACGTAACATCATAGATCGCGCCATCAAAAATCGCACCATCACAGATCGCGCAAACACACGAATATAACATCGCAACATTGCTCTGGCTTAATATCGCAACCATAATTTTATCGCGATATCGCAACATCGTAGATCGCAGAAGTTTTATGCTTGCCAAATCTTGTCAGCTCATTTTCTGCGATATGCGATCTTGCGATCGGTGTTATCGCGGATTGGTAAATCTTGAAGTTTTCTCATTGGCATTACCTTATTGTGATGTGATATATTGCTTAGCATGAGAATCTTGAGCATACCGATATTATAACGAAATGGAGGCAACTTCCTATCTTTTTGCAACGCGGTTTTAAAGATTTTTCCCTTATCATAGACTTAGGTTTTAAAGTATTCAAAAGGTCTTCCTAAGTTTATGATGGTAACCTTATTCTGAAGAAAGGAAATTCCTGCTTTTCCTGAATTTTAACTAAGGGTCCCCATTCATTTAGTATTTTGGATAACACTTAAATGAAAAAAGGGGGGGGTTGTTGCTGGCCACAACACCTCTACAAAGTATTTCGAACTCAAATAAGAATGTATTTGGATCTTCATTTGCTAAACCAGGAAAAATTGGTAGAGAAGATATGGGAATTATGTGCATTTGTGTCACTCCTCCTAGATCTTTGATAGGAAATTCAAAAGTAGAAATGTGAGTCATTTCTTACCATAATATAAGATGTTCTTCATGTGTTTATTTGAGGCTCCTCCTTCAAATGTTCCTGCCAATTGGTTAGTGAAATGGGTGGTGCTTACATCACCACTTGAGTGAAATCATGAGATTTGTTTTTCAAAATTTCTATTTTTTTCTTTTTTAGTTATTCACACAAAAATTCAAACATTTACCCTAAGTTCTTTAACAATCCTGCTGGAAAGCAGGCGGGGGAGCAGGGCTTTTACATGCTCCTGTACGCAGATTCTTACCTTCCATTTTTAATACCCAATTCTTCCTAAAAAGCACTCATCAGATGCACACTACTCTTTAGAAATGGCTACGCTCTCCCCGGCAACGGCGCCAAAATGTTGAGCGATAAAAAGGTGTCTTTTTAACGCCTATTTATTTCACATTAATTGTTAACCTAGGGACGACTTTTTATTTAAAGAGTGTACTTAGTGTGAGGTGGCTATTTACTCAAGAGTAATGTTATGAAAGATGTAGTACAGTGTTCTAAATGTAAGAATAAATGGATACTTGAAAAAGAAATCTAACTACAACAACATAAACTCAAATGCTCTGAAATCCAACTATTCACTCAGCAAACATCAATCGAGGATACAGTAGCAATAACTCATTCCTCTAGAGATTGATGCAATTGAAATCAAACAGGAACAAGACAATCAATCTGAGAACAAGGAAGCAATAACCAATGTTCTCTACAGTTGATAGTCTTGCTTTAAAGCAATTAAAAGGAAATAGAAATTGAACTAAAGATGTTATTGAAAGTAAACTAGGAAAACTATTTAAAAGCAAACTATTTGCAATTAATCAACAAAAATGAACAGTAAAGTAAATGGATAGAAAACTGTAATTAAAGGAATTAAACAACGAATCCTATTTAATAAATCTGAACAGTAAACTCTAACTAATGGAATTGAATAACCAATCCTATTGAACAACAATCTGTAATGAATATCAATCAAACGAAACAACAAGTAGAATGAAACCATAATTGAAATAGAACAACGAAGATATATTAAGGCATTAACAAGATAAATTATATAGTGTTGAGATTCTTGTTAAATAATAAAATAATAGCAACACGATTCGTTAATATAACACACTAATATCAAAGCAATTAAACAACAAACCGATTAACTTGCAAACTGTAATAAAAGCAAATATGAACTATCTCACAACAATAATAAAAAGGTAGAGATACAAACAACGGATCGATCCACCAGGGTTGGGCCCTCAACCACTGGTGAAATGCTGCTGAGCTACTGCAGAACTACGAAGTTAAACGGCAACATGTTCTTGTATTAATCATGCATAACAACATTTACAAACAATCGATCTCTGTTTAATCAATGAGATTCGATAAGGAATTGTATAATTACAACAAGAAATCTCTCCATCTCTTAGCCATCCTCCCATCCATCTCTGAATTCATCCTCTTCTTCTTTGATCTCTGTTCTGATTTAAATACACAGAGAGCAGAGAGCAGTTACAACTGTGATGATTACAATATGATCATTATTACAAAATTGGATTGTTTCTAACCAATTGATCAACAAGAAAATATATTTCCATCCATCTTTCAACAATACAAGGTGAATTTGGCGTTGCAACTGAGATTTGGAAAATGGCCACACAGAAAATCTGAGAAAATCGTGCTCAAATAACCCTAGGTTTCTCTCAATACAAGCTGAATTTGGGCAAATCGTTCTTAGATAAAGTTAATTTGGTCCACTCTGGACAAAACCCATGTTCTGGATTTTCCAGATTCTTCTTCATTTTCCTAGACTCTCAACCGCAAAACTGTCACTTCTTATTCTAGCGAATTTCTAAGTTGGAATATTTGATGATGATTTGGAGATCAAATCTATAATCTGGCAAATATCTTGGAGGCTAAAATGGTGAGTGATGTTACAAAATATATTAATAAACTATCATTGATAAAATCATGCAATAATCATCAATTTATTAAAAATAAAGGAGAATAAATAATATTTTTCCATAAGAGCATAAATCATTATAAGATGGAATTATATGATAAATGGCGTGATGAAGAATGGTATAAATGGGTGGAATAAGTGTTAAAAATTGATAATAATAATGACATATTAACAGCCCAACACAAGGCATCCTCATTAACTCCATATCACAGTTAATCGTCTTAGCGCTAGATGACTATGTGGATGCTCTAGAGAGGATATCTATCGAAGGGTTGGAAAGTCATAAGGAAGATAAGGGGAGTGACCCTAGGAATACCTTCACCGACGAAAACAACTGGTCACAATGGGAGGAGACACATGGAAATGATCGACGTCTCACTAAAGAGACCCCTGTTAACAATCAACCTCTCACAGGGGGCACTTAAGGGACGTTGGGGCAGGGAACTGGGGATTACCTTAGATACTGTATGAACTTCTACAAAAATCATCTTTTCATGAGAAACCTAAAGAATACTAGGAATGTGAGAGGCACTAGAGATCTAGAACACCTTAGAGTGCCTTGAGGAGAAGGCAGGTGACCCCCTCACACCAGCGGGGGATCAGGCACAGATAGCGAATAAGAAGGTAATGACCACCACCTCCTTTTCCACCCTAGAGGCCATTGCCGCAAACAAACACTAGCTTGGATGGCTCAATCTCCATTAAACCTTAGAGGCCAACTCCATCGAATGCCTCATCATTTTGAGAAACAACTCCTGAAGTTCGACCCTGAGAAGGGGACCTCAGCTGAAAACCATATTAGCAATTTCTTCCTAGCATTGAAAATGATGAAGGTCCAGTACGATGATGTGGCATGTCATTTATTCCCGCACACCATTGAGTATAAAACAACCACTTGGTATCAGTCACTGCCCGTTGCCTCCATCTGAACTTGGGATGAGTTCTGAAAACCCTTCCTTGAAATTTTTTTAGAAGACAAGACACTGTTTATGCTCCTCACCGAGCTCAACACTCTAAAGTGTCATAAGAAAGAGAAGGTGAAATATTTCAATCAATGTTTCACCACCATTTTGAATAAGTTCCCTATGGACGTAGCCCTTGATGATTCCATCACGATTGATTTTTACACCAAGGCCCTACCACGGGATATTGCCGTGTTCGTTAAACGTGAAGAAAAACCCACCCTGGTAAAGAACTTCGCTGTTGCGCTCAAGGTCGAAAAGGAACTCCTTTTTATCAGAACCTTAGAGCATCAGTCCCAATAGGAAGAATTAGGCCTCATCAAGTAAAACTGCAGACAAAGACAAAGATTCCTTCAATTTCAGGGGACTAGACAAATCCCTAAAAAAGTTGAATAACGAAGTATCTGAATTATAGAGAAGAACCAGTGACGAGTCGGGAGGAGCAAAACCCGCTAAACCCTTTTTTTGGAAAATTAACAATCTTCCCCCTAAAGTGTCACAGACATCCAACTCAAACTTCAATGTGGAGGAGCTAGGAAAAGATAACTTTTGCACGTTCCATCAGGCCTCCCACTCTCAAAAGACTTGTCCGTAGTGGCTCCATAACATGAATGTCATAGTCACCCATCTGTTAGAGGATCAGGCCACTAGAGAGGCTGAAGAAGAAACTAACGATCCTGAAGAAGATGACTCCCCTCCTAGCGATGATGCTCTATCTACCGTGTTAACCTTCGAAGTCATCCATGGGGGAGAGGTGTTGACAACTCAAGAGGCCATCATTGGAGATGCTCCTCCCAAGCCCCCAAAAGGTTACAACCTCAGGAGTAAAGGTCCCGTGTCGGACACTACACTAGAAGATAAGAAAAAGGAATTATTACAAAGGATTCTACTTGCCACCAATATTAGCCAGTCATCCACTTCTTCACCTAGACGGATGAATGATTTAAGCTCTAATGAGTCACCTACTGGTACAAAAGGAGACTCATCCACACCCAGAAGTTCATCCAAAGGGGTGATGGCTAAAAATACCTCGGCAACGCAGCGCTTGGAATAAGAGACTTCATCTTGAGAATTAGATTACAATATCATCGAATATTTGAAGATGACTCGAACCAACATCTCGTTGTATGAGTTATGCAAGTTAACTAGTCAGTGTGAGTTGATTTCCAAATCCTTCGCCATCCCTTCTACCCCTTCACAACCCGCCACATTGAGCAGGGTGAACTCGACAAGCCGATCCCCAACTGTGATCAACCTTCAAGCCATAGTGAACGCCGCA